>CM076849.1:16001454-16601454 GCA_039519185.1 Astragalus membranaceus
AGAAGAAGAAGAAGAAGAAGAAGAAGAAGAAGAAGAAGAAGAAGAAGAAGAAGAAGAAGAAGAAGAAGAAGAATAAAACGAAAAATAAAAGATGAATATAACGTAAAACATAAAATTGTGACAATGTGAGAGAGAAGATAATTGGAAGAGAAAATCAAGGCTTAATAAATGTTTTTGTTTTAATATCCCTAAAAAAAAGGGAACATTTATTATATTAATTTAATTTAATTAAAACCAGAAAAACTGGATAGGACACAATTACTCCTACTAAAAACTAGCCATTGGATTGAATTGGATTGAAATTTTGTCAATCCAATGGCTATTAACAATTTAGTAAGAATTACTAAGTAATTGGCTTAGTAATGTAAGTCGTAGCCCATTTGTTTGCATGTTTCACCTCGTACTCAATTACGCGTCTTGGATTAACCCCTCATGTAGTGTCTCAATCTGTTCCCTAACAGCAAGGTCCAAGGTGGCTTCATCATTGCGGTACAGGCTCTTATAATTAAAAAATCTCTTAAAAAATTAATAAGACAAAAAAATATATCTAATAAAACATAGACAAAGATAGTAATTATTTAATACTTGTTTTTAAATAACCAAACCAATTTATTGTCCTATATTTAAATTTTCTTGTACAATATCCTCTGAGTATTCATTAGAAAAATATTTCCTTAAGAAAAAAACTTTTTAAATTTATTGGCAATATTAGTGTCTTATCTTTATTTTTTTAATTCTTATTTATCATGGTACATGGCAGTAGGACAGATTCTTCGTCCTTGAAATGGATCCGCATAGATTTGATGCTAAATCAATTCAGGTGTGAGAAGCTAGCTAGCTAGCTAGCTAGCTAGGGATATACATTCATCTACCATCTAATTTGTTCACATTCCACTAAAAAGAGTATTTTTTTTTATCATTTTAATGCAATCAAGTAATAAAATATAAATTTTTTGTAAATTTAATTTACTTAATTAGAATAGTGAATTTGATATAATTAGATTTTTTTCCTACAAAGCTAGGCGACATGTCGCCATAAGTACTATTCAAAATATAAAAAAGACCCATGAAATAAAATCATGGGAGCAAAAAACAAAACTCATGCAGAAAAATGAAAATAAAAATAAAATAAATTAAATGTTTATGTTTTCTATTTTTCTTCGGGTTATTTTATGAATTTTAGATTTGATAAATGTGAACTCAGAATTTGTTGGATTTTTCTTCAATTTTTAACTTTGTTTCACTTGCAAGGTATAATAACAACTGAGGGTGTGCCAATAGCAACAAGCCCAGCTTAATGGCCCAGCCCAATGATGGAATTAACGCTGCCAAACAGAATTGTTTGTTGGGTCTTGCGCACCCGAACCCGGCTGAGATGGATGCTTCGCGGGTCGTCCTTGACCCGAGGTATATATGTTGTTTCTCTTCTCAGAAATTCAAGAACCCTAGTTCTCTTTCTTGTTTCTCCGTTCTCTTCTTCTCTTCTCTCTCACAGTGACCTAGCTGCACCGTAGCTCTCACCACCGGTGATTGAAGCTGCGATTCAGCCTGATTTCTGGTCGATGGTGATCTCTGATGATGATGAAACAAAACCCCTTTGGTTTTGCTCTGAATCAAGCACGCTGAGACCACAATCTTCTCTTCTCACTCTTCGACAAATCGCAAACCCTAGTTTGCTCAGAAACGCTTGATCTCTTCGATCAAGCCCTCGATCCACCTTCCTTCAGGTAGACCTACTTCTTCTTTACGTTTTCCTTGATTTCTCTTTGATTTACACACTGTTCATGGAACCCTAACTTTGAATCTTTTGATTCTTTCAGGTGTGGGTGTGATACGGTTTTGAGACAAGATCAAACAAAGGTAAAATCACACTCTCTTGTGATTTCTCACCCTCTGTTCTCTTTCTTGAATAAAAGCCTAATCACTGTGTTTCTGTTGCATGAACTTGTTGAGTTTCAACTTGAAACTCAACCCAGAATACCTTCTTACGCGTTAACCTTCAAGAACACCCTTCTAAAGGTAATCAGAAACCTTTCTTTAGCTTGTTCCTTTCTCTGATTGTTTCTGTCACAGAAACCCTAGATCTAACAATTGTTTTTCTTATTTCTTGCGAGGTATGATCACACTTTGATTACACAACCAGAAACTCTCAAACAATTTGGTAGATGATTGGAGATGAGGATGGAGCAAACGTTCTCAGAAAAGTTGTAAAGTAGAAAGTAGACTTTTTGAAAGTAAAACTGTTTTTTATTCATTGTATGATTGTATGTACAGATGTATGCTTATATAGCTTTTCTGGTGATCTAGCTGTTAGAGTTTGGTTGTTACTAGTTTAACAACCAAAGTTTGTTACATAACAAACTTGAATAGACTTTAGGTTAGTTATAACCAATTTGTATATTCTGCTATGTTAGTTAACAAAGCAATCCAAACAGCTATTTTTAAAATAGCCAACGGCTATTAGTTTAAATCAAAGTAGGTTTTGATTACAAATCTCAATAGAATTAACTGTAGTATTATTAAGTCATATGAAAAAGTTACATAATTTAAATCCTTTTTTCAAGAAAGTTTAAAAAAAAAACACTATGTCTGATTCTTTAGGAGGGACATCTTCTGAAGGGTCTATATGTATTGCATCAACATAATAAGTTGAGTTGCTGCCTCCATCGATACATGAACCATTTGGATTATCCTCTTGAGCATCCTCCCGATTTTCAGTCACATTAGCAACGGCCTCACAAGGACTCATTACACTTACATCCAAAATAGCATCTTCTTGAATAGCCTCAATCGGACCTTTGGGTAAATTTAGAAGAACCTCTAAAAAAGAAAACCACCCCTTAATATGAAGGGTTGGCATATAAAACCCGAGTTATTTTATTAGAATTATTTGGAGCGACTGTCTTTTTTTGAAGATTTGTTCTCCCACTCTATATAAAGATCTGGTCTTTCTCTGTATATCCAGTTTTACTTTATTCTTGGCAATTGATTGTACATTTATTACTTGATAGCATCGCACGGACAGCTTTACAATAATAAGTCGGTTTTAATTTCTGATTTTCAAAAAACTAATAATGAAAGAAAAAAGCGCCGTCTGTGGGAATCGAACCCACGACCACGTGGTTAAAAGCCACGCGCTCTACCAGCTGAGCTAAGACGGCTTTACGTTATTCTGAAGTACAAGTCTGTAAAATAATATAACTGTAGACCCGTGAAAGTGAAAATGAGAAAAAAGTTCGCCATGGATAAAGATGGAAATCCACATGGATGAGCAACAATGGACTCAGTATGTGACTAGAAGGAGGATTGGATCTAAGAAAAGGGTTAGTCTTACTCCTTCATATAATCAACATTTAGAATTTTTGACCCAACAAATCAGGGAATCACTTATTTAGAAGTTTATTTTTTTAGAGACGTATCATTTTGTTGTTCAAAGGAATAAATTATACCACCTAGAAATATGTCTCTAAAATAATTACTCTTTGAAGTGTAAACTAACCAAAATGCAGTGTCAATAACCTACAAAGCCACATTGTGGAGTATTGGACAAAGCCACATGAAGGGGAACTAAAATGTAACGTCGATGCATCATTATTTAATCAAGAAGGTAGATATGGTATTGGTATGTGCATCAGAGATAACAAGGGAGAGTTTGTCAATGCTAAAACTATGAATTTCAATGACATCCCTCTTCCTCAAGAAGGTGAAGCTATAGGCCTCAAATTTGCAATTGAATGATTGAGAGTTGGGTCTTCAAACGATGACCACTAAGCTGGATTGTTTACTAGTGGTAAATGGTATGAAAGGAACCAACAATCACAACACAAACTTAGGCGTTATTCTTTCTTTTTGTAACACGTTATTATTTAGTCAAAGTTATAGGATTAGCCATGTTTGGAGGTAAGCGAATCTTGTTGTTCACACCCTTGCAAGGGCGTCGAGATATTATGCTAGCTGCCAAGTTTTTGATTTCAGCCAACATGTATTGAGACTATTCTTATGAATGAAATGAATTAAGTTTCTTTGTATAAAAAAAATAGTTACACCTACAAGCTTCACCAAAAAAACAGTTAACATTTAGAATTTGACAACTCTTTAAGTAAAATCCAATAGAAAAAAATCAGAAGGCCCACTGCCAACCCAAAAAACATATTTGATCACAAAATAATCAACTTAAAATGCATATGCATTGATTTGTGTGTTTCAATTTTTGAAAAAAATAATCCACTTGCATTTTTTTATGATAATTGGATAACATGTTTTTTTTTTAAATACATAATAACTTAAAAAGTAATTTTATAAACATTTTCAAACACTAGAAAAGTAACCTCTAAAGGGTGAAACCTTAAAAGATTATATTATAAAGCGTTTTCATTTTCAAAATCTTCAAAACACATTTTAAGCAAGCAATATGATTATATGATCATTTCCAACATTACTTCTCATCCCTAACCAATATTGTAATGCAATTCATTTATTTACTATGAGCAGTTAAGACTTCGGGGAGTGTTTGTTTCATAGTTGTGAAAGTTGGTTTTAGGAATAGCATTCTAAAAAAATTAATGTGGTAAATTTATTCAGAGTATTTTGAAAAAAAATGTGTTTAGTCAATACTTTAATTCCTAGGAAACTATAAGAGATGATTTTGGGTAGTTACATATATTGCATTTCCACCTTCACAAGAACCTTTTTTTCCCACACTATTTCTTGGGAATAAAAACATCAGAAAGTGTTAGTTATTTTATTCCCAAGAATGTTTTTACCAGAAAGTAAATTTTCTAACTAAATAACAAACGCGACGATCTATATTTGTAACCACTACATTCCTATGAATAACCTTTACAACCATGAAACAAACACCCTTATCCCATCTTCAACCTTGCTTAAAAAAGGCCAGATACAATTATATTCTTTTTTTTTTTTGCAATTGTAAGGGTTTATATAGACTGAATAATTATATTTTAAGACCATCCAATCGCAATTCTGATTTTTTTCGATGTATTTTTAGCCATAATAATACTACCTCCTACTATCGACAGATTGTTCAGAAGAATAAGGAGTCAACATTATCCTTGCAGCTTTGGGAACCAAAAATGTACAAAACTTTCAACTGTCAAGTGACTAAACATGATATGAAAGATTAAATAACGATAAATGGTCAAATAACGTTAAAATCTTCGAGAAAATTTCACTGAAAATCTGTCATTATACTAATTCCTATTCCTCCTGTTGGTAGACCATGCCTAAAAAAAAGAAAGAAGAACTTCCAAAACTAATTTGATAAACAAAATTACCCAACCAAATTTCCCGTGTTCGACCGCATAACAATGTGCAGGCAACTCACTGGTCTGTCTTTTTGAAATGAGGAGCCAGCAGTTTTAAAACAGTGAAGCCAACAAAGGTGTCAAGACCAAAGAGTTCTTTCAACTTCTCGTCGCATAATATTTTCCTCTTGTCAGAAGGATCCTTCACAAACCAATAAATCATAAATTTAACTTGTTATATAGCTCGCATGTACAAACACAATAAAGCCATACAAAGTTCATATATGCGGCTAAGAGGGTAGTTAGCATTGACAAATCCATTGGTCAGAAAAGTGTACAACTTCATGATTAAGGAAAAAATGGTCATGATGATGATGCTTGATCAAAGAAGAATGTGAACAACAATGTTTCGATTAATTTCAACATGTTAGTCTCTTTCTTAGCCAAAATGCATGATAATTTGAAAATCACTATTCAAGCTTTTCACATGGCAACTATCACTAATGCACAGAAACAATCAGAGCTGCCCGAAGACAAAGTTAGAGCAATGACAAACCTGAAGGTTATTTCCTTTTATATAATCCCACATTCTTTTTACAACTTCAGATCTTGATAACTCACTTTCTCCGGTACCAAGGAAGTTCACAAGGGGATCAGATAGCTGAAGAGGAGCAAGAAAACCAGATTTTCCTCCCTTCTGCCGTTTTTCCTTTCTTTCAGGCTCATCTGGATCTGTTGGGGGTATAAGTGCAGGAAACATACAATAAGTAACTGACTATATTCATTTTGTAATGATGTATGGAAGGTACAGAAAAATTACCAGCCCGTGCCGTAAATTTCACTAGAAAAATGTTTATCTAGTAACTGTGTCAAATGATTTCTAATATAAATACATATGCAGATGATTTTTCTTCACCGATAAAGAGAAAGATTCTCTGAACAATCAAAATATAAATAAAAATGTGAAAACTAGGATAAAAATCTGCAGGAGAAGAATTTATAGTTGGCAAGGAAGGGACTGTAATCAGGTTGACAAATTATATAGAACATTAGCCAAATTAACTAATCATACCATCTTCTCTCTCTTGCTTCTTCTGCTTTTTTTCCTTTGGTGCTGACTTCACCTGGATAACTATATCAAGAGATGAAAATCAAACTATTAATTTTCTTTTTAAAAGTGCAAACAAAGAACTGATTACATTTACAGGAATAAAACAGGGTAGCACACATTTATCAAAAGTAAAATAAAAGCTTATGGCAAAGTATATTATAAATTGTTAATGCTCTTTCATTACACAGCAATATGTAAAGGGGGTCTGGTGCATAAAGTAGTAGTATAATTTTATCATGCTAAGTAAGAATATCCAAAAAAAAAAACTGACAGAAAAAACCTATAAAAGAAAACTTCACAAGAGGAGCACATAATGGTGAAAGGTCACAAGAATATTTCAAAAATTTATTTGGATAGTGGAAATACCGTAAAAAATAGTTAAGAGAGTGAAAAAGTGAATGACATATGGTGAAACCGTGTGTCTCAACTACACAACAGAGTCTCTTTATTAGACTTAAAGGCGACAAATACAAACAATGACTGGAATAATAATATGATATCCTACTCCTAATTACATGATATTCTATCATTATTTAAGATCCTATTTATTTTCAACACTAGTAATGAGGAAGTGTAAGGTCATAGGAGCATACCATCATCTGAATCCAGTGGCCAGATATGCTTTGTCAATGCTTTATTCATTTGGAACATGTTGATGGAATTGACACCAAAAAGCCCACGCAGTGGTTCATCACAAATGATATTTCGCCTATTGTCGGGGTCTTGCAAATTTTTCTCCTTGATATAGGCCCATAATTGCTTAACAACCTAAGGTCACCATTATAAATAGATGCTGTAAGGCCAGATACAGAATTATATTATATACGCACTCCTAAACAAATTCCAGATATTCTTAACTGTAAGTATTAGAGTACCATACCCCTACTACACTTTTTTTCACCAAGGGGGGTGGGATTATACCTCAGTCCTGGCCATCTCTGGCGCTCCAACAAATTCCTGAAGTTGTGGAGACAGGCTACATAATTTGCAAAAACCACCACCTTTTTTCTTTACTACCTCATCATCTAACTTGTTAGATCTGAAGCACAAGATGAAACAGCAGCCGTGTAAACAAGGGCACCTCCAATGGAAAATATTTACAACTAGGTACTTGTCCATATTGTCATTGTAATCCACCAATTAATGTAAGCATACATAAACATGACAGTTTGTTCTCACAAATTATTTGTTGTTTAAAGTTTATATTAGCTTCTGAAAGAGGACAAAACTCCTCTCATGATAATTCGGTTAATGCAGACTGGCTAGGTGTCAAGTAGAAGATATTGGTTAAATTGGATATCAACAAGACTGCAATCTTTCTGTAAACTAGTTCCCCCTTTCTTCAATCCTTATTTTGGGTAAAAGGGGTAGAGAGGGGGAGATACAAAAACTTCTTTTATCCTGAATTTATGACAGCCATGTTTTGTTCTAGGAAGTCTTACAAAAGGGGTCAATATAACCAATTCTCAACCAAATATAAAGTTTACTTTGCTGTCTATACAGTTTAAATAAATGATTCTTAGCAGTTCTAAGATATAGCGATTCAGCTTTGTCACCTGTTGTTATTTGTTAATACGTAAAAGCGAACTAAGATATCACGTAAAATAAAAGTGATGTGAAGTAAACAATCAGTTTTGTAATTCAAACTTTTGTTGAACGATAAATTTATGGCGTGGTATCTAGGGAGGTCAACAATGTATAAACATAATGACAAATATAGAGAAATGTTTTACATGATTTTTGTTTATTTTATTGTTTGAAGCAGGGAAGGAATTTAACTTGGAGTTCTACAACTTAAAAAGGCCACCTGTGGAGCATTTCTCCTGCAAGCAATCATGCAAGTGGATATGTATCAGCATTTCACTTCAAGGATCCAACCAGAGCAATGATTAGCAAAAGTAACTAACTATCTGTTGAGTAAGAGGGATTGGAATATCCAATTGTGTGATCAAAAGTTTCCAAGGAATTTATTGGAAACATAAAACTGGAAACGTGGTTCATCAAATTGTCTACATTTATCGAAACGAGTTAAATAACAGAAAGATCCACTTTACCTACGCTTAAATTGCTAATTCCATAGCAGTGTGATTAAAAGGTCAAAAAGGAATAACAGAAACCCAGTAAGTTGTTTAGTGTGTATGGAAATATGTCATTACAATCTTACAAGATTAAATCATTTGGCAAAGAAAAGAATAAGATGAAAATGCACAAAAACCTTAGCTTGTTTGGCAAAGCAAAGAATGAGACGAAAATGCGTGTATAGAGAAGCCAAGAGTGTACACTTTTTGTTCAAGTAAACCTACAAGGCAAGTAACCTCGTCACTTACTTCAAAAGCACCCTAATTTTCATAGAAACTACCAATAGAGAGCAAACGCAATATAGACTCCAAGTGGACCCCAATTTCAATTCAAAGCCATGTGCAAGTGTTATTATCATATCATCATAGAACAAAAGTGAATGACAGTTAAAAGAAACGTTCACAAAAAAATCCAAAAATAAAATTTAGTGATGCAACCATTGATTGATTGGGCAAAATGGCAGAGAATCTAAAAGGAGAAACCAATAACGGTCAATCAAAAATTGGTATGTCCTCACATGCAGAATCAATTAATTTCAAAGAAACAAAAATGTAATATTTTTTTGTCCTTATTTTTCCAATCGTAACGAATTTGAATATGGAATGAAGAATAATCAATAAGCAGAAACTGACTAACCCTCCTTTCTTCTTCCCACTCTTGACACGCTTCGGTTTCTCTTCCTCTTCTTCCTCATTATCATCGTCGTCTTCTGCTTCTTCAGTATCCTTCTTGGAATCAGAACCTTCTTCTTCTTCTTCTTGTTCTGGTTGAGAACCTTCGTCGTTTTCTGGTTGTTGGTACTCGGTCTGAATGAACAAGTTTATCTGTTCTCTGATGAATGATTTCCTATCAGATAAATCGATTCCGAAATCGGTCTCTAACTGGCGGCGGACGGTGGAGGTTGAGGTGTTGTCGAGGTCGGCGTTCCGGAGAAAATCCCTAAGGCGGTCGATAAGCTCAGAATCGGATACCATTTGGTGAAACGAGTTGGCAGTTTCAATGAACGAGCGGGTGACTCAGTCTCGAGCGCTAAAAAGAGGAATTTGGAGAGTTTGGCTTGCCCCAGTTGGGGACACGAGTGGAAATAAAGTATAAGGTTCTCTACTCTTCTCTTCTCTCTGTTCCGTTTTTCGTTTCTCGTTAAGGAGAAATGCAGTTACGAGTGCCACGTGCCCGAAATGTCCTTTGTGTGTGTTTATTGTTGTGAACCCTACAGCTACTCCGTTGTTTTCGCTGTTTTGCCCCTCTTCTTATGCCTAGATTACCCTTGGGTGAACTGAAGAGAAAATATTTAACTGGTCATTTTTGGGTTACACGAGAAAGGAAGAAAATGGCCTCAAGAGATGGATTGGATAGTCACATGCGTAAAGTTGGGCTTTCCTGGTCGGGTCACGTTTGGAAAGAGATGTGTGATGGCCCATACTTCTTACAACAATCTCTTCACCATACATCCCAATTTTAAAAAATTTCAAAAATACCTTCACGTGTAAGACGCATGCAAACCCACCCACGCTGATCTGATTACTGGTACGGTACTTTATTACCGAACTGATTCGGTACTTTAATATTGGGTCAACAAAAACATATGTCCGGTACTTAAATATCGAATTGGCTCAGTACTTTAGAACTGGGTCTGTTATAAGGGGTGTCTGATCCACAAACACATGCACGGTATTGAAGTACCGAACATATTTGATACTGCAGAAATAAAGCTGTTACGATCGGTTTCTCGTGTGAGAAAAGGACTGAACACAAGATATACGTGGAATGTGAAGAATGAGTATTGAATTGAGAGAGAATGAGTATTGAATTAAGAGAAAATGAGTTGGGATCATTTCATTGACCTAAAAGGGCTGTATTTATAGTACAAGGCGTATTAATGTTAATTATTACAATTAATGGTCGAGTTGACCGTTACAGACAAGAGGAGAGAAATCAGGGATATTTCCCCTTGATTATGCTTCATTCCTTTCTGAGAGAGGTAGAGGCTAGATATTTCTGGCCGATCGGTCAGTCTTTAGGGAAGGCCCTTCGAGAGCCGGGCGGATGTAGGAACCAGTCGATCCGGATGGGAACAAATCCCTTCGAGCGGCGAGCGTGGAGCGCGAAGTTGTTCAAACAAGTGGAGCTCGGCTGTGCCGTAGCCCTTCAGTCATCGAAACATAATCTTCGGCTCCTAGCCCTTCAGTTTGAGTGGAAAGGCCGATGCCTTTGGATTTTTAGCCCCTCGGTTTGGAGGCGGTGTTTCCGATGTTTGCTGTGAGTGCTTTGCTGACTGGACAGGTGATTGATTTGATGGTCTGACCGTCTGACCCTTGACCTTTGGCTTTGACTGTATTGGTTTGCCCTCATAAATGCTAGACTGGCGACCGACCTCGACCCCCTGCTATATATAGCACGGGATACTTTGTGCTAAATGCTTCAGTGGCTTCTTCTTTCTCGCTTCTTCTTTCCTTATTTTTCTCTAAATGCTTCAGTGGCTTCTTCTTTCTCGCTTCAATTGCAAACACAACTTTTGTGGGGGGGGGGGGGGGGGATCCCATTACCAAAGCCTAAACTATCCAAGGCAGCTATGATGGTTGCTAAAGTCATGGTAGGCAAAGGTTACCAAGCTAGAAGCGGCTCGGGGAAGACTGAACAAGGGATCCTGACACCAATACAGTTGCATGAGAACAAAGATAGATGTGGGATAGGGTAATGAAGGTATCGGCCTGATCGCACTGACAAAGGAAGAATCGCTGAAGAAAAGAAGGAGCGAAGGTTGGCAAAACTTGAGGGCAGAAAGCCAAATATGAAGAAGATTATCATCTGCAACATCAAGCAAAGCTTTCAGAGCGCAGGAATGCTGAATCCCAACCAAATTGCAGCAGTTGAAGATGATCTAAATGCTGAAGATGGCGTCATCATTCTTGTACTCCCTTGTCCTGCAAATGAAAGGCTTAAGAATTGGGAGATTGTCGATTTTCCTATAGTTTTTGGTTCAAAGTAATTTTCTGTAATGCAATCCTATGGCTGTGCCCAAGGCCTTAGGACATTTCTGTTGGACTATAGGATAACCTTAGAGGGGGGTGAATAAGGTTATGTGCAAAACTTGAATTCTTTTCGGTTTTCAGAACTTTTACAATGCTTGTTTAAAACAGATGCGGAAACTAAGATTTAAAGCATTAATAGTGTTTGTTTAAATCAAATGCGGAAACTGAGATTTAAACGGTATGGTGCACCTAATATGATGCACCTAAGCAGACAGATCAGACACAGCGTAATATTATGCTATTATCAGAATTTAGGATAGACAGATATGCAGCGCAATGATAATAATAGACAAATATAAACTGTAAAGAAAGTAAAGAGAGAGGGATAGAGATACGCCGGGATTTTTACGAGGTTCAGGATAAAGGCCCTACGTCCTCGGCCTCAGGCTTTGCAACCTTCGGACTTGCTGACAACCACTATATGAAGAATGTTTTACAAACAGGCAGCTTCAAAATAGCCAGTCCCAATTTCCCCAAATTGAGAACCCGAGCTCCCCGCTAAGGATTTCAACACCGCTTCAATCTCCCCGATTGAACAACCCAAGAACACCTCCCAGGATTTCAAAATAACCACTTAGAAAACGAATACAATATGAGATCTACGAACCAATCACTTCAGCAGTATAGTAACAATATAGTAGAGTGAGAGATGATTGGTTTTTGAAAATGAAGAACTTTGAAATATAGATCTGAAAATGAAAGCTCTTATTTTTTCTCTTTGCTTTTGATTTGAAATTGCGTAGAATAGAAGTGGAGTGGTGTGTTTTTCATTTGAGATCCAACGTCCCTATTTATAGAAAATGTAAAAAATTGACCGTTGGAGGATTTTATAAAATGTTTGAATCGATTCTTTGCTTTTAGAAAGGAAGCTTGAAATCGATTCCTTGCTCTTTGAAAGGAAGCTTGAAATCGATTCCTTGCTCTTTGAAAGGAAGCTTGAAATCGATTGTATGCTTCAAAATAGGGAATGTTAAAATCGATTCTTTGCTTCCAAATAGATTAGGAAATCGATTGTTCTCTTTCAAATAGGAGTATGTTAAAATCGATTTTAAGCCTTACATACTCAATGATAAATCAATTATGTGCTCTGTAGGAAGGCATGTAATCGATTCTTTACTTTTAAAACCAACTTGGAAATCGATTGTTTCAATAAAGGAAAGTAAGTAATCGATTTCATAGTCCAATGTTTTTAGTATATAATCGATTTTATACTCCTATGAGACAATATAAAATCGATTTATACTCCTATGAAAACATTATAAAATCGATTCTTTTGCTTTAAAAAACATTTTCCCATTATCTGCCTTTCTCATGCATGCATGCATTTGACTAAAATATTTTTCAAGGCCTTCAACACAACAATTTTATTTTTTAAAACATTTTTTAAAAACATCATCTCTCTTCTACTAAATGTCATAAAGCTGAAGGGATAGGATCTTACATTCGAGTCCTATCAAAAGAAGATAACCAATTAGGTCTTCAACTTCATTGTTGCTTCTTCTGCAAGCCATTGCACTTTACTCCCTGCTCTTTGATTTAATCCCTGTACTTTCATTCAACTACAACCATTAGTAGACAAGATGTAATTTGTTATCATACAAAACAAAGAGCGTTTGTCCTTGGTTCAACAATTTCATTAGGGCACACATGTTTCCTTTCAGTATCAATATCAATGAAATATTTTTTTGAATTCTCCAATAAATTTCGGTTTCCCTTTTTTCTTTTTTTGTTCGCTTTTTCTTTTCTTTTATTCGTTTTTCATTCCATCGATTTCCCCGCTAATGCAGATCTAAAAAAATCATCTTTGAAAATAACAACGTCGGTAATTCATACTATAACTTTGATCACCCTATTAATCAAACTGAGGAAGATGTTGAAGATAATTGGGAAACTTCTCGAGAGTTAATGAGAATGATGGAACAAGAAGATAAAGTGATCCAGCCCCACGAGGAATCTACTGAAATGATTAACTTGGGCCCATAAGAAGATAAAAAGAGGTTAGAATTGGCACTACAATGAAAGACAGTGAGCGAGAGAAATTGGTTTGGCTCCTGTTTGAGTATGCCGACGTCTTTGCATGGACATACCAAGACATACCCGGACTAGACACTAACATAGTCGAACACAAATTGCCAGTAAAGCCCGAATGCCTGCTAGTGAAGCAGAAGCTAAGAAGGATGAAGCCGTACATGTCACTGAAAATTAGAGATGAGGTCAAGAAGCAATTCGATGTTGGGTTCTTAGCGGTAGCAAAATACCCTCAATGGGTAGCCAATATTGTCCCAGTTCCAAAGAAATATGGGAAGGTTCGGATGTGTGTCGATTATCGGGATTTGAACAGAGCCAGCCCTAAAGATGACTTCCCCTTGCCTCACATTCATGTCCTGGTAGATAGCACAACACAACACTCTCTCTTCTCCTTCATGGATGGATATTCCGGATATAACCAAATCAAGATGGCCCCTGAAGAAGTAGATCCAGACAAAGTACGAGCAATTCTTGAAATGCCAGCGCCTAAAACTAAAAAAGAAGTTCGTGTGTTCCTGGGAAGATCGAACTACATTTCTAGATTCATATCCCAATTAACATCTACCTGTGAGCCTATCTTCAAATTGTTGTGCAAGAACCAAGAAACAAAGTGGAATAATAACTGCCAAGAAGCCTTTGAGAAGATCGAGAGGTACCTCCAAAATCCACTGATTCTGATGCCACCTGTACCGGGCAGACCTCTCATCTTGTAGTTGACAGTGCTAGACAAATCGATGAGTTGTGTGCTAGGGCAACATGACGAATCCAAAGGAAAGCCTAAGCAAGAAGTTCACTGAGTGCGAGACGAGATACTCATTGTTGGAAAGAACGTGTTGTGCTTTGGCCTGGGCTGCTCATCGTTTGAGGCAGTATATGCTAAGCCACACAACTTGGTTGATATCTAAGATGGACCCGATCAAGTACATCTTTGAAAAACCCGCAATCATAGGGAGAATTGCTCGCTGGCAAATGCTACTATCTAAATACGACATCTTGTATGTTACTCAAAGCAATCCAGGTGCGATGGAGAAATCAAAGCTACGTAGTTCTTGCGAGAAAATATTTGTTTGTTTGTTTTTTTTAATTAATGTTTTTGGATTGGTTATAGGGATTTTAAAACTTGTGAGTCGTACAGCTCATTCATCTTAAAATACAGTTTAATCCGACCGTACAGTCGACTTAATCCCCTATTATTACTTTGTGGTTTTGTAAGAAAATGAATTAAGAAAAACAGAATGAAAATTGTTTATTTTTGCACTTGACAGGGGTGTGACCCTGCTCCTACGTATCTCCTGGTAGAGAATCAAAGGCTACGTAGTTCTTGGAGCTCCTACGTATCTTCTGGTGTTTTTTATTTAAGGGTTTTAGGACTTTGGAGCTGTGCAGCTCATTTGTCCAAAAACGATGACTAACTCGGTCGTACAACCGACTTAATCCCCTATTTTGAAAATAAGATTTTTGATTTTGGAGAAAAAACGGTTTGTGAATGGAGTGGTTTGATTTTATTTAAATAGGTATTTTAGGACTCTTGAGCCGTACGACCCATTTATCCTAAAATGATGACTAACCCGACTGTATAGTCGACTTAATCCCCTATTTTGAAAATTTTATTTTTGAAAAGAAAAGTGTTTGTATTGTTTTTTAATTTAGAGATTATTTGTTTTGAATAGAGATTTTAGGACGTGGTCCGTACGGTTCATTCGTGGTCCTTAAAAGCAAACTAACCCAACTGTACAGTCGACTTAATCCCCTATTTATATTTTTGAAGAAAGAAAATAATTTGTGTATTTAAAAAATTAATGATAAAACTAACAATTAATAAAGAGTAAAGTAATAATAAATAAATAACTATACACATAAATAAAAAAATAATAAATATCTACGTAAATAAATAAATCATAAAAATAAATAAATGAATAAATAATTATATAGATAGAAAAATAAACAATATAAATAATAAATAAATATGTACATAAATAAATAAATAAATAAATAAATAAATAAGTAAATACAAGACTAACCTCAAGCTCATCAAAGCGATGAATGCCGAACCGGACCGAACAGTCTGACCAGGTCAACTGCGAATCGGACTCCTATCTGGTCTGTTTTCACCCAAAAATTGTCAAGTAATGGACCGCAAAGGCTAGCCCAAAAAAAACCAAAGACAGGCTTTTAGTCACCGCAAAGGCTAGCCCAAAAGAATCAAAGACAGACTTTTAGTCTAATGGACTGCAAATGCTAGCCCAAAAGATTACTCAACCCGTCAATGGCCCATGTCCGTAGTCTTTGCATCTCAACCTCTTTTATAGCCAATTGTTAGATAGCTCTTGTTTCTCCCAAGCAATGTGGGACTAAAACAAGATAGAGAAAGTAATTCTCGTTTTTCTCAAACCAGTCACTGTAAAAGTGCGATTCCAGATTCGTTAACCGTTGGATCGTCTTCGGTTTTTGACAGCAGGTTCGTGGGACATATATCTTCACTTTCACTGTTCGGATCGTCGAAAACATGTCTGAGGAGAGAGAAATTGCATTCGCAAAATAGCTGAAAACAAATCCCGTTTTCCTCAAACCAGCCACCTTGAAAGTGCGATTCTGGATTCGTTAACTGTTGGATCGTCTTCGTTTTTTGAAAACGGCTTCGAGAGACATATATCTTCACTTTCATCGTTCAGATTGTCGAAAAGAGGTCTGAGGAGAGAGAAATTGCATTCGCAAAGTAGCTGAAAACAAATCCCGTTTTTCCCAAACCAGAGTGCGATTCCGGATCGTTAACCGTTGGATCGTCTTCGTTTTTTGATAGCAGGTTTGTGAGACATATATCTTCACTTCCACCGTTCGGATTGTTGAAACTAGGTCCGAGGAGAAAGAAATTGCCTTCGCAAAGTACGTGCAGTTTTGGGTATTTTTATCTTCTTTTATTAAAAAAAAAGAAAAGGTCGGACAAAATTAGGGTGCAACATTAGTAAATCCCTTGTTCAGTCTCCCCCTTATGATCTGATTATTACTATTTATTATAATTCCCTTTATGTTTATATCTATTATTATTACTTTACAGTTTAATTTATTTTTACTTTACTCTTTATGTATATATCTATTATTACTATTTATTCATAATTCCCTGCGAGTGTCATGTATTAGTGTTTGTTTGAATGCAGGGGTATGAAGCTCCTTTGCGTCTTAAAAGGGTTCCGTAGAGAATAGGTCTAAGGCTTTTTCTATTGAGTGAACCTTTCAAGGGTAGCTCTATAGACTCCTAAATAAGGTTCCTAGCTAGAGCTAACGACCCCAGTGAAGTCGCCAGCTGTAGCGACCGAAAAATCCAGGCGAGGATTCTTCGAAGGTATAAGGGCAAACATTAGAAAATCCGTTTGAGTTGGATAAAGATCCTTGAGACCAGATTTGGGTTCAGGAGTCGGTTATGCGTGGGGAAGGTATTAGCACCCCACGACATCCTTCCTAAGGAATGTTACCTGCTAACTAGTTGTATAAAAGAATGTTAATTTTGAAAATATTTATTTTACCCTTTTATTATGAATTAAAAGAAAAAAAATTTGTTTGTTGGCTTTTTTTATTTAGGGATTTTAGAACTTTCGATCGTTCGGTTCATTCGTCCTAAAACGATGACTAACCCGACCGTACGACCGACTTAATCCCCTGTTTTTGAAAATAATATTTTTAATTTTTGGAAGAAAACGATTTGTGTATGGAGTGATTTGATTTTATTTGAATAGGTATTTTAGGACTCTTGAGCCGTACGACCCATTCATCCTAAAACGATGACTAACCCGGCCGTACGGCCGACTTAATCCCCTATTTTGAAAATAAGATCTTTATTTTTGGAGGAAAATGATTTGTGTATTTGCATTTTTGACAATATTCATTTTTAATACATATTTTAGGACTCTTAAGTCGTACAGTTTATTCATCCTAAAACAATGACTAACCCGACCGTACGGTCAATTTAGTCCCCTAAAAAAATGAAATAACGAGATGGGTTGTAAGAATAAATAAGGGTGCAATTATCAGAAGGGGGTGGCATTATTTCTCTTTTTCTCTTTTAGCCCGTTTCTATTCTCTCCTTTTTTTTTTATTTTGGTTAGTGGTTATGGTTGTTAGAATGTTTCCCTTTCTTTTAGTATTTGCTTGTTTCCTAAAAGTGATAACCTAATCTATTCCTAATTTTTCAAACAAACAAACCCCGGAAAAACTAATTTGCTCATGACATTGTTTTTTTCTAAATGAACCGATTATGAATTTACTTAATACCCTAGTATAACCCTAAATTTTTTAACTAAACGTATTACTAATTAACCCCTAACTCAGTATTGGCCGGTGCAAAATTTGCTTCTAAAGACGAGCTGAGATTAGTCATTTATTTAAAGCATTTTTTCTTATGTTAGTGGGGATAAGAGAAATTTTAATTTCCAGAGTTTGAACCCAAACCTCTTTCTTACATTCTTTTGGTGCACTCCTTCGATATCCCTTAATTGACCGACTGAGCTTCTTAGTTGATATATCTAATATCTACTACGAATACCGTCCTGCAGTTGAGCTGCAGCCGGTTTTGCGCGGTATTTCTCATTTTTGCAATTTTCTACTTCACGTGGGTTATGTTCCTATGTTACTCAAATATCCTAAATCTGAATCAAAACCTTCATTGGCCAACTATCTCACGCCTACATTTTTTGACTTTTCTTTACCTTCTTTTTTACAACTCTCTTTCTCTCTCATTTCTTGTATTCTCAACAGAAATCACAAACATTTAATTTAAGAACATTTTCACAAAAAAGAAAATTTAAGAACATTCTCAGCAGAAAAAAGATGGAAGAACTTTTTCATTAAACTTAACATTAATCGTGCAATATACTAAACAATCTAAAAAATTGTTTAAGTAGGTAGAACAAAATCAAAATGATGAGAAGAGAAGCTCCCTCGGCTCGGCACCCTCATTGTTCGTTTTATTGTTGTAGACCGATTCCGTCGTTCGTTCTACTACCGCAATCCACCATCGTCGTACGTACTACCACCGTGTCGTTTCTTCTACCACTGTGTCATTTCTTCTACCACCGCCGTTGATTTCATGCGAATGGGGAGAAAGAACGGTGATAGATCTGTTGTCATCGTCTGATCCGGAGCATCAAACACACCCCTTGATCCAAAAAATCAGTGCAAGCCATTAAAAATGTTAACTTTGACGGAAAAAAGAAGAGGAAGAGTGTAATCCAGAGTCACCACAGTTTCTCCATCACACTCCTGATTCAAAAATCAACACAAATCATCAAAAAAAATGAAAACTTTGACAAAAAAAAAAGAAAGAAACGCACATGCAGAGAGCGAAAGAGAGAGAAGCGGTGCTTATGGTTGTGAGAGACATGAAAGTAGTGAAGCAAGCTTACCTCTGCCGCATATATAGATCTGGTCTTCTACAAGCAGATCTGTAAAACCAGAGAGTGATGAATGAAGCCATCTGACCAGAAGAAGATAAATCTGAGCAAAACGGCAGGAAAAATATCGATGGAGTGGCAGAAAGATGATAATCAACAACATGCACAGTCAGAAACGAAGAGTGAGATTGAAAGGAAGAAAAAAAGAGGCGCAGTTTGCTGTCAAAAAAGAAGAGTGAGAAACATAAGCAGAGAAGGACATGAATACTTGATAGAGAGATAGAGAGAGACCATGGGAGATCATAACATTTTTCTGTCAATAAAAATGGGATGGGAGAGAGAGAGAGAGAGTTTGCTTTGAAGGAAATTTATCTTGCACAAGAAATGGCCTCTGTCTGTGTATTGGAAGTAATCGAGAGAGAGAGAGAGAGTGATAAATTGCATTTTGCTGACAAGCAGAGCGAGATAGAGAGATAAATTGTATTGAAGGAAATAAGTAATAACCGTGTATTGGAAATTAGTTCAACGACTGTCTTGGAACTATATTTTTGGGAATAGACTGTCTTCTTGGGACTTTAAAATTCAACAAATGGTAATTAAATAATGGCAGTTTTTTTTTTACCCCCCATTGTACCCATACCCCCAAATCGACCAAACGGACGAAATTATCCCTGAAATCCAATAAATTTCCAGAAATACGTCACAGTGGAATAAATTCAGAAGTCAAATTTTTTGAACTTCCAGAAATATCGCATTTTACTGTATTTCCGGAATGTAAAATGTGTTCCGGAAATACAGTAAAATGAAGTATTTCCGGAAATACAGTAAAAAGAACCATTCCGGAAATACATGTGTGAGAGATAAATCCGGTAACCATTTTTTCAAACTTTTCGAAAACACCTCAAAAAGGGGTATTTCCGGAAGCCAATTTGGCTTCCGAAAATACCTCTTTTTGAGGTATTTCCGGAAAACCCAAAATTTTTCTTTCCGGAAATATGTGTATTTCCAGAAATTTATAGTGTGTTTCGAACTTAGTGTCTACAAAAAAATTTAACTACTCAAATACCAGAAGTTTGTGTTCTTCAATAATCGGTTTGGTGAAAAGGAAAAATAATTTCGGAACAACAAACGTAGAGTAAGATCCTGAGTAGTATCTTTTGGACTTTAAAACACTTTAACTATTCAAATATGCGAACATCAAATATTCACTTATTTCTTCGTATGTTTGTATTTTTATCTTATTCTCGCATTTTTGTATTTGACCAAAAGAATGTTGTTATCTTAAAATAAAAACAAAATATTGAACTTCAAATACTTGATGTTAGAGAATAGTTGTGTTACTATTAGCGCTTGGATGTGATTATTTGGGTCTCTTACAACTAACAAAAATTTTGGATACATATCCAGCTTTTAGAATGCAGTGGCGTTAAAGCTCTTGAGCGATAACTTTGTTTGCCGTTGTGGTCCTACCCGGCTCCAGAGATCCAGTTCGACCAATTTAAATTTTTCATTTATCAAAATCATTTTGGGATTAACATTATTGATTTAAATTCAGAATCAGGGCCACCCTCGGTTTAAAAGTTTACTTTTTGAGTTAGACTTGATTAGTTTCTGCAATTACGTGCAATTGGTACCTCATTTATACTAAAAATATGAAAACCAATTGAAATATTCACTTATTTCTTCATATGTTTGTATTTTTATCCTATTCTCACATGGGTTGTATCGCATGGGTTGTATGGTATAACCGAGAAAGCAAATACTGTATCTAACATTTTAAAAGCGTCTTCACCATTCAGGTGTATAGTAGGGGTCTCCGGCGCGGAGACTTGAAGTTATCAACCACCGCATAGAGTAGATTTAATACTAACAAATATTAGTTTAGTGTTTTTACATTCGTTAATACTGGTACTTCCCTTGCATCACACAGGTTGTATGGTATAACCGAGAAAGAAACAAAGTAAGCAAATACTATATATAACATTATAAGTGTGTCTTCAGCATTCAGGTGTATAATAGGGGTCTCCGGCGCGGAGACTTGAAGTTGTCAACAACCGCATACGGAGTAGATTTCATACTAACAAATATCGGTTTAGTGTTTTTACATTCATTAATAATGGGGCTCCGCTTGCATCGCACGGGTTGTATGGTATAACCGAGAAAGAAACAAAGTAAGCAAAAGATATATCTAACATTTTAAGAGTGTCTTCAGCATTCATGTGCATATTTTTTTTTTTGGACCTCTATTTCATAACGTGTCTGAAACGCAATGGCATCATTAGTAACAAAGATCTCTCCACGATCACATTTAATGCGAGACCAGGTAATTTCGCCTAAATTAGCGGAGACCACCAGAGTTAGAGTTTGCATTACTACACTTAGGGTTTGTTGAATGACACAGTGTCATTGACACTCTTATAAACTGGGGTCTCCAGCGTGGAGACTTGAAGTTGTCAACCACCGCATACATAGTAGATTTAATACTATGAATTATCAGTTTAGTGTTTTTTCATTCGTTAATACTAGCGCTCCCCATGAATCGCACAAGTTGTATGGTATAACCGAGAAAGAAACAAAGTAAGCAAATATTATATCTAACATTTTAAGAGTGTCTTTATCATTCAGGTGTGTATAATAGGGGCCTCCGGCGGGGAGACCTGAAGTTGTCAACCACCGCATACAGAGTAAATTTAATACTAACAAATATCAGTTTAGTGTTTTTACTTTCGTTAATACTGGCACTCCCCTTACTAAACTGATATTTGTTAGTATTAAATCTACTCCAGTTGCGGTGGTTGACAACTTCAAGTCTCCGCGCCATAGACCCCTATTACACACCTGAATGATGAAGACACTCTTAAAATGTTAGATATATAGCATTTACTTACTTTGTTTCTTTTTCGGTTATACCATACAACCCGTGCGATGCAAGGGGAGTGACAGTATTAACGAATGTAAAAACACTAAACTGATATTTGTTAGTATTAGATCTACTCTGTATGCGGTGGTTGACAACTTCAAGTCTCCACGCCGGAAACCCCTATTATACACCTGAATGGTGAAGACACTCTTAAAATGTTAGATATAGTATTTACTTACTTTGTTTCTTTCTCGGTTAAACCATACAACCCGTTAATATTTGTTAGTATTAAATCTACTTCATTTTAAGAGGTCAGGGAGATTTTTCCATCTTTGTCTGGGTGGTTGGGTCCGAATGGTTCACGTGAGGTTAGATCATTTCTATATTGAGGTTAGGGAGAAATTCCTATCGCCACCCCCTTTCAATTGTTATGGCATGCAACCCTTACATGGAAACTTTCTCAATTCATTTACAATAATATAAGTAATTTGGTAAAAACTATTAATAACATAATAATTTAACAATAGTAGTATTTAATATAGGGCGAGCCCGTGCGGAGCACGGGTCATAGAACTAGTTTATTTAAAGCGTTGTAACCGTCTTGGATAACCGGCAATGGTCCCATCATAACCCAAAAAAAAAAAGTTAAAATGGAGAAAAGAATGATGCGACAAAAATAGAGAAAGAGTATAGAAACTCCAAAATGCATGCGTGAGTCTTAACGGTGAAACGAATAAAGAATGATAGATAGAGTAAATGTATAGCCGCCGGAAAGTCAAGAAAACGCGTGAGAGACTCTGTAGAAAAACGAGGAATTAATGGCATTGAAACTTGAAAGGTCATCGAAACGTGGTTGGTACGGTAATAGTAGTAGTAGTATTAGTAAATGCGAACACTAAACACCACATTCATGGACGGCAACTATAGTATCGCGTGTGCGTCCTTCTCCTTACGCCAGTCAACCATGTTTCAATTTAAGTTCTCAGCTTTGGACTCATTACTCTTCCTCCTTAGCTTTTGGCTCGTCTTCTTTATGCTGTGGAAGACGAAGAAATAAAGAGAAGCAAAGAGAATATTCCGAACGCACACCTAACCTAACTAACCGTATGGACCGCCCTGTGGTGCAAGGCAAGCAGCTCAAGTGGCTGCGGCCTGACAACAACACATGACAAAGCAACCGACCAAATTACTTTTTCAATTAAATTAAAAAAAAACAAATTAAACCCACTTGCATTGCACAGTAGATGGATAAGAGCATAAGACAGCGACTGATTCAGAGACAACGGCAAAATTAAAATTTTTAAAAAATAAATAATAGAAAATAGAAAATATCTACAATGTTGCCTTTGAGGCAACAACCATTTTAACCAGCATCATCTCGAAAACGACGTCGTCTAAGACTTCACTTCCACTCTCTT
Organism: Astragalus membranaceus; assembly: GCA_039519185.1. Taxonomy (NCBI): domain Eukaryota; kingdom Viridiplantae; phylum Streptophyta; class Magnoliopsida; order Fabales; family Fabaceae; genus Astragalus; species Astragalus membranaceus. The sequence continues at coordinate 16,024,631 of CM076849.1, forward strand.
CCTCTCCGGCTGCCGATCTCTGTTCTCCCTCAACCGCCACTTCACCACCGTCATATTCGCCTTTCTCGCCGATGAACCGACCGGCTTCGTCGGCGACTGGAGGAGGCATGGAGATGCCGATCATGCACGATAGTGATCGCTACGATTTCGTTCGCGATATTGGCTCAGGGAATTTCGGCATCGCGAGACTTATGAGAGACAGGCACACTAAAGAGCTCGTTGCTGTTAAGTATTTCGAACGCGGAGATAAGGTTCGAGTAAATTAAAATCATCTCTTTTGTATAAAAATAACAAGGTTTGCAATTTTAGGGAATGGGAGTAGAAAAGGGGTAAAAGAAGCATGTTCATTTTGCGTTAATTGTGGTTGGTTGTTTATTGACGATGACTTTTGATATTACCACTTTGTAGTAAGGTGTTTATGTTTTTTGAGTTTCCAATTTCGTTTGGGGTGCTTTTCATTGTCTTTTATCTGTCGCTTAATTCTCTCGAGTTGTTTCGTTAGTTTCGGTGATGTCTTTTGGGAGTATGATTGCTGAATATGAGCTTAACTTGTTATGAAGCCAGTAATAATCAGTTAGTAGTGCGTTTCTTAGTGTGAACTGTTATCTGTTGAGGAAAGGAGGGAAAACCGAAAGGGAAATAACAATTTATTTGTTGTACAGTTTTTCTGTTTTAGTGCCTTAGGTTATGTACTGTTAAGTTAACTAATCAATAAGTTACTAGTGCAATAACTTATGGATGGAGTTTAGATTTAGAGTGTTGTATTCACCCAATAGTTTGAGGCTTTAAGCTTTTGGAATAATAATTGGTACTATGCTGTTGAAGCTTTAATGATCATGTGCACTACAAATAGAAGATAAAAATCAGCACTATGTATGGTGGACTTTCCATTGTCCTTGATTCGTGAGAGGACATGTTACCAACTTAAGCTAAGTGCAAGTATAAATAATTGGTTACTTTCAAAAAAAAAAGTATACATAATTGGTTGGTGGTTTGCCTCAAAAGTCAAATGTTGGACTAGTTCAGGTGGTGAATGCAGAGTGGCTTAGGTGAATTTTAGGTTTACATATTCACTAAGGAATTCATATTCAAAATCATGCCTAAGTTTGATCTTTTTTAGATTGATCTTTATTACGCAATATTTGTTGCCACTTTCTTTCTACTTCTTGTTGATAGAGCGTGTAATTTATTTTTTTTACTTCTCATGTTGTGTGTGGTAGATTGATGAAAATGTTAAGAGAGAAATCATCAATCACAGATCTCTCAGACATCCCAACATTGTCAGGTTTAAGGAGGTTGGTTTGTTTCTATATTTTTATGTCTGGAGGAGGGAAATTTGTATTTATGGAAAATATTCTATGAATTTCACAGGTCATTTTAACGCCTACTCATCTGGCCATTGTAATGGAATATGCATCTGGAGGAGAACTGTTTGATCGAATCTGCAGTGCAGGGCGTTTTACTGAGGATGAGGTTCTTATACAGTTTGTTTACTTTTCCAACACCTATTATTCATCGAGAAATTTGTTTACTGGTAATCTGTTTCCTGTTTAACTTTTTAATGCATAGTTATGCTGCAGGCTCGTTTCTTCTTTCAACAACTCATATCTGGGGTCAGCTATTGTCATGCTATGGTAATTGAACTCCTCTCCCTCCCCCACTATCTGATATAATTGTGTGTTTAACCTACCCTAGAATGTAATATAGGTAATGTATCAATCTTGTTGGTATTGCGTCTGACGTATCATTCTTATGTACAATATCTCTCCTCATGAAGCAAGTATGTCATCGGGACCTGAAGTTGGAAAATACTTTGTTGGATGGAAATCCAGCACTTCATTTGAAGATATGTGATTTTGGATACTCCAAGGTAAGGGTTTCTTTGTCTCAGTAAGATTTTCGTGGTGAGTTCTGTGCGTAAGTATTTTACAGGGATGGGTGTGCTGTGGGTGATTAATTTTTGATCTTTAAATGATGTTTTTGTTACCAAATTTATTGCACCTTTGTCACAGCTATTCGTACACCTTCAAAAATTAGCATGTCTCCAAATTACTTTCTGCATCTTGTTGTTTTTTATTTTTCTTATGAATCTGTTTTGTGCAGCTGAGATAGACTGCTGTTCAGTCAGTTTATCATTGGAAATTTGGCATTCCCCTGCTCTGTTCGGATCTTTGAACTTGCATTGCATCTGCCTGTGTTTATGTTTTCCTGGTGCTTTAGAGACATCTGATCAGTTTGCTGTTGCAAACCTTTGTGATTTTGTTAAGACAAAATTTGTGTTGTATATTTTATGCTAAATTGCAATGAAAATAGAGCTTCTCATGGACATGCAATGACACCTTGTGGTCCTTGAACTTTTCTCTTATTCTTTTTTTATTTATGAATTCAATCTCCTATTGGCTTGTAACTTGTAAGCAAGAACACATTCACTTTCCAAGCTAATTTGGAACTTCTCGAGTATAGGTCACTCATTATTCTTTTTTTATTTCAAAATATAAGTTGTTTAGATCAGTTGCTATATCCTGCAAATCTAATAGTTTTTGTTATTTGCAGTCTTCAGTGCTTCATTCACAACCAAAATCAACTGTGGGAACTCCGGCATATATTGCTCCAGAGGTCCTGCTGAAGCAAGAGTACGATGGCAAGGTAAGCGTACTTAGTTTCACAATCTTTCTTTTCTGTATAAGAATTGTTGTCATAATTTGATATAATAAGTTGCGGGCTAGTTTTTTTTATCCTGGTATAAGATGTGAAATCAAATGATATTTTGATAGTCTGTCTGTTCTCATATACTCCTGTGATGACTTTTGTCTGGACTCTATATGATGGCTTTTTCTTTTCTGGTTGTCATCTTCACACAATTCATGTCTTCTTCGCACTAGTTGGACTCAGCTTTTCTCAGTATTGACTTCAATCTTTACTTTTGTTAGTTAAAAGAGAACTGGAGGTAATTTAAATTCTGCACCCTTTTACCCCCTAAAGTCCAAAAGGTCTATGTTTTATCAAGATTTTTTTCTCTGAGAGATTGATTAAAAACTGAAATTCAAAATGTAATTCAATAATTAAACTAGTTGAGATTGTTGCCACCCAAATTTCTCCCTCCAATCTTCCTTTTTTGCATGCCTACTCTTCCTCTTGTTTTCTCTCTTTCTTTATCTTTATTTATTTATTTATTTGATCTGGTACACAAGTAATACGGATGTGAATCTAATTGATTCCGTAACAAATAAAGGATCTAACCAAGTGATTTCTTGAATCAAATAAGACTAAAAGATAAAGGGGAAAAGAAACATACAAATGGGGTTAGGCAAGAAGACGGAGAAATCGCCACATCCAAGAGGATGATAAGATCAAGGTGGAATCACCACAAGAGTAAGAGGCTCTTGATAAGACTCAAATTTGGTTCTAAGAAGAACCCTAGAGAAGCACTCTCTATTCTCACAATATCATAAAATGATCAAAGGTGTCTTACATGAAGCAACACCAACCCTTATATATAGGTAGGGTTTGGCCATGGCATCACAAGTAAAATAAGACCCACATACAACCCCAAAACATGGCCCACTAGTTTAGCACATGCCTACATATTTAAAACCCAAGTTTCAAACTTAAAGTATAGCCTATTACAATTAAAATAAAATAAATTTCATCCTATTTTTAATAAAAATTAGATTAGATTATCTCGATGCTCTTGGTGTCCGCATCATTCCCTCATTCTTGAAGAAAATTGACCTCGAATTTGATCTTTGTTGTATCCTGCATAAAGAAAGAACTCAAATAAATACCAACGTACCCCCGGGGTCAAATGGAAATTGGGAAAAATCAACACATTTGACAAGGATAAACAACAACCAACTCCATGCAATAGTAATCAATGAAAAGTAAAAGTTAAGAAGCAACTTATACCTTTTGGAGTAGATACCTATAACCAAATTTACCTTTGTTTGCTTGAACATTGAAATAACAACATTGTTTCTTTCTCCTTTCAAGGTTGGAGGAATAATTGACCCCACATGAGGACTCTCATTTTCAAACTTAGGCAATAGGCACCAGTTAGACCATCCCATCATCAAATTTGCAAGATTTTCAAGCACACGGGAAAAGTAAAACTTAAGCAATGCAAGACAAAAGTTGTTCATCATGAATTTAGAAAGCTTAATTGATTTTGACACTTGTGTCAGGAATCAAACCATAAGAAACTTCATTGGGATTAACTTCTTCAAGAACATTCCCCCACCCCAACTAACATTGCTTATCAAAAAAAAAAAAAACTTCTTCAAGAACATGGCTTTCCTTGGAAACTTGCAACTTGGGAGTAGCACCATAAAGCACCAAACCATGGGGTACCTTTCTTGAATATTCATTCCTATGCATGCTCAAAAAGAGATCAACAACACTAGGGAAATTGTTAGCATAAGAAAACAAACAATTAAATAGACCTTCAAGTTTAAGCATAGGTCTTACCAACAATGCTCTATTGACCTCAACCCCCCTTTTTAAGAGATTTTTATTTTTCCTCACTTCTTTCTTTTCATTCCTTTTGTGGTCTATCTTTGCTTCTCTTTTACCACACTCCCTTTCATTTTCTTTCAACTCTTCTTTTTCTTTTTCTATTTTAAGTTTCAAAGCCAACATGTCCTCTTTAGCCTTATTTGGACTAAGAGGGTGAAGAGTGAATTTGATCCTATTGTGAACAAAAGTGTATTTGTTGGATTCACCATCATGGATAACTTTCCTATCAAATTGCCAAGGTCTCCCTAGCAATATGTGACTAGTCTCCATGGGTGCCACATCACATAAAACCTCATCACAATATTTATCAATGGAAAATGATATCTTGACTTGTCTATTTATCTCTAATTCTCCATGATCACTTAACCATTGCACTTCACATGGACTAGGATGTGGAGTAGTTTCAAGATTGAGCTTTGACACTAACCTAGTGCTAGCCACATTTGCACAACTACCTCCATCAACTATCAAACAACATATATTTCCTAAAATGAGACACCTAGTTTGGAAAATATTATTTCTTTGTGAATCACTCTCATATTTCTCATAGGCTCCCAAAAATTTACTAAACAAATATCCCTCTTGAGGTGTTTCCTCATGTGAATTAATGCATCCATTTTTTCTTAAGACCAAAATTCTTTTAGTTGGGCAATTTAATGCAATGTGTCCATACTTCAAGCATTTAAAACATTTCATGTTCTTTAACTCAGGGTTTAAAGAAGAAGAGTTAGAAATTGTACCTTTACTTTTGGAGGTTGTGACATCATATCTTTTGGATTGAGCTCCCTCCTTCTTGGAATTGTCCTTCCAACTTAAAGAGTGATATTTTGAAGGAAATTTCTTGTAGGTATTCTTTATTTGCAAATTTTTTCCACCTTTATGGCTTGGTGGACAAGATCTTCTATCTTTACAAAATGGTGACACTCTACTTCTTTCCTTATATCTTCATTAAGACCATCAAGAAACCTATCAATAGTATCCTCCAAATTCTCCTCCACATTAGCTCTAGTCATAGCCACCTCTAACTTCTCAAAGTACTCATTAACACTTTTACTTCCTTGAGTAAGTCTATGTAATATGGCACACAACTCCTTATGGGTGAGAAGGAACGTGCCTCCTCCTCATCATGGCCTTCAAATCCTCCCATTTTTCTATAGGCTCAAGCCCACAATTTCTCCTAAGCTTTTTTTCTTGATCCCACCAAATAAGTGCATAATCTCTAAACTCCAACACAACCAACTTCAACATTTGCTCTTCACTAACATCATAACAAGAGAAAATTTGTTCTACTTGAAGCTCCCAATCAAGATATGCTTTGGGGTCACTCTTCCCATGAAACTTTGGAATGCTCATTTTTTCTTTCGACTCATTTTCTCTCAAATAATCTCTATGATTTCTCTCTTTTTCTCTATCTCTCCTCTCATAGCTTCTTTCTTTTTTATACTTTTTATGCTTTTCTCTCACATTCTCTTCATACCTCTCATGCATCTTCCGAATCAAATCACCAACCTTATACTTCTTAAGAGTTTTTGCAACACATTCTTTTTTATAGTCCAAACCTCTATTCATTCATGATTCCGACAAGCTAACAAGTACCAAATGATCAAATAAGTAACAAGAACAAAAGTCCTCACCACTCACTAAGTGTTTACGCTCAAGAAATGTATCACTCGTGTATATCACTCAATTATGGCTTTTTCTATAATGTTCACTCTAGCATTTTTTCACTCCCTAATGCAACTCTTCAAGTTCTTAAAACAAACCAAACAAGTCTAAATCAAGTTTGTGGAAAACCTCTACACAATTGTGACAAAACACGCATGAAAGTTATCATTCAAGAGGCCAACAAAGACAAGAGAAACTTCGAAGACAAAACTAAGGAATTTAAAAGACAAGAAAGAAAACAAAAGGCAAAGGAAGACACACTCAATTAGATAAACAAGGAGACGACTCAAAAAAAAAAACTAAATAACTAAGTGGTTCAAATATGTGGAAGGTAAGATACTAAAATCAACTTGTAATGTTTAATAGAAGAAACAAAGATGCAAAAATGATTGATGTATCAAAATGAACAATTCTGGATTTTTTTTGTATATCCTTTTTTGTAAAAGTGCTCTTGTATAGAATTGCTTTTTTTTGCAGCACTCTTTTTCAATTTTTTTTCTGCATATTTGAACTCCTCTTTTTTTTTTAATTAATTTGGACTTTTGAATTTCCAGAATCGGACATCAATAAATTAAATAACATCAAAAACAAATTTGCTATTAAAATTTCGGATCAAACTATTGCAAGTGAGGTTTCCCCAAAGAAAACCGACGCTAGCTAATTCTCGGATTAAAGAGTTGAACTCAAATAATTCATGACACAATCAGGTCAACCAATTCAAAAACAACAACAAAAAGGTAAAATGCTTCCTAATGCAACGAATTCAAATTCAGGATATTGAATTCATTTTCCAGCAAGTTGAATTCAAGTTGAGCATGAATTGATGCTAAGATCCAAAACTAGGGTACTACCGACAACCGTAAAGACAAACCAAAGGACAAGTTAAAAAAAAGGAACAAAAGGAAACAGTAAGGAAAGTAAAGGGAAGAATACCAATGTGTTGAAGAACAAAATTCTCGCCGTAACAAAAAATAAATAGATTTCTCTAGCAGATTTTTTTTGATTTTTTTTTCTTGATTCAAGAACACAATAACAATTGGTAATGGCTCTGAATACCACTTGATGTGAATCTAATTGATTCCATAACAAATAAAGGATCTAACCAAGTGATTTCTTGAATCAAATAAGACTAAAAGATAAAGGGGAAAAGAAACGTACAAATGGGATTAGGCAAGAAGACGGAGAAATCACCACATCAAGGTGGAATCACCACAAGAGAGTAAGAGGCTCTTGATAAGACTCAAATTTGGTTCTAAGAAGAACCCTAGAGAAACACTCTCTATTCTCACAATATCATAAAATGATCAAAGGTGCCTTACATGAAGCAACACCAACCCTTATATAGGTAGGGTTTGGCCATGGCATCACAAGTAAAATAAGGCCCACATACAACCCCAAAACATGGCCCACTAGTTTAGCACATGCCTACATATTTAAAACTCAAGTTTCAAACTTAAAGTATAGCCTATTACAATTAAAATAAAATAAAGTTCATCCTATTTTTAATAAAAGTTAGATTATCTCGATGCTCTTGTGGTCCGCATCAAATACTGTAACAGTTTGCCCGCATTTAGTGATTTATAACTGTAAGGAGGCTTTGTCGTATTTTTAATCTGCAATATCACTAGCTAAGCGCTTACAGATGAACATGTATTCTTGAGCCCCACCTCCATTTTTCAGTGTGATGAAATTGGACATTTCTACTTTTTATGTGGCTAGTATGTATTTTGAGTATCTTATTGGATATCTTTTAAGTTTTCATGGACTTAATATCAGATTGCAGATGTCTGGTCATGTGGAGTAACCTTGTATGTGATGCTGGTGGGATCATATCCTTTTGAAGATCCTGACAATCCAAAAGATTTCCGGAAGACAATTCAGGTTGCTCAGATATTAAGCTATTTGCAATTGCATATTTTCTATATGAGCCTCTGATTGTGTGAGCCCAACATGTTTTGGTTGGTTCCCTGCAGAGGGTTCTCAGCGTCCAGTATTCAATTCCAACCTTTGTTCAAATATCTCCTGAATGTCGCGACCTTATCTCAAGAATCTTTGTTTTTGACCCTGCTGAGGTATTTTCTATTTCTAATAACTCACCTACTTTTACGTAAATATAATATGACATACACTATACAAATCCCGAGGAATTTCGTTCAATAGACGTTTTTTTATATACTACCGTTCTACTTGATGTAGAACAATCCAAAATCTTGGCAGGATATTCCACCGATAAACAAATCAAGAGTATTCCTCTTTACAGGATACGCCTTTAATAAACCTCTTGAGACAGGAAAATGGATTCTAGGGATTACTCCGGTAAAATCCAGTCTCTAAAGCAGGAATTCCAATGATTTAGAATGGAATTCGGAACATTAGAGAAAGTGCAGAGAGGATTAGAGATTTTTAGAGAGAAGATAATATTTGTGAAATGTTTGATTGATTACCAAATGAGGCACTAGGCCAAGTTAAATACAACCATCAAGGGTAAAAGAGTAAATGACATAAAATAAAATAAACCCATAAAACTAATTATTATATTCCTGTTATAATACTCCCCCTTTCAAACATCCTTGTCCTCAAGGATGAATACTTCCAAGTGCCATGCTTAAGAGGTAAAGGTAAGGTCTTCCACTTAATCACAACTAGATGATCATGAATTCGTCCTCTGTCAATCATTTTCCTGTGAAAAATTGCCATTGAATCCTCCCATTTCAGATTTGGAAGAATTGATGTTGGAAAATAGTGGGTTAGAACCAGAATAGGTGCCACACCAAATTTTAGCAAATCACCAAGATGACTAGTTGATCCAATTTCTTTATTATGTGCAACAACATCAACAAGAAACGCAGCCATAACAGGTCTAGTGATCTCATTTTGTTGTTCAAGTCCCTTTATTGTTGCCAAACCCATTCTAAAACTTACTAGAGGAATGTGAACTCTACCCCGGTCAATCATTTTTCTGTGATAAACAGCCGCCACATAACAATTTTGACATTCAAATGTAATCACAAAAAGGGAACCATGTTCATCATTTAGGAAGACAACCTTGAAAGCCATCTCCAACTGTGTCCAATGCTGGCACCAAGGTTTTAACAACCACTTTAAAAATTCATGTTTTCTGTTGAATACTAGCAAAGGAAGCCATCACAAGAGAAGCAATGTCATCCCCAAAAACCACTTTTATAATGGCGAGTTTGTAGTCAACACAAAAACAAAATTCCTGCCCAAAACAATGACATGTCCACAAAATGTATGTTATTTGGAATGCATTCTGGAAATAAGCAATATGAGTAAGAGGAAGCATTAATTGCGGCTGTCCCAACCAAAAGTATATGTCTGAGGCTTGAACAATGGGCATTCCCTGGACAACTACATGTATTTCTGTGGTTTCAAGAGCTATCTCTGTCAATAAGACTTGAAATTTTGTTCCAACATCCAGGATTATCTCATCAACTAATGCAAGAATTGGAAGCAACCAACAAGCATGATGCGCAAAATTTATAAGGATACTTGTATGAGAAAAACCAACCTTAGAAGCTTGCTCTTCCAAATCATAAACGTTAAATGCTCTTCTTTGAATCTTCAATGTCAGCCTCCAATCAATAGCAAAATACTTAGGATCAAACTCATTCAAGGCGTCAGCAATATTGTGCACCTCGTAGAGCAACTCAATTCCTTCCCTAACAATGCCTCGAGCCATAAAACCAAGAACACAATCACAAGTAAAAGATATAGTGACAAGAGAATTACCCAATGAACAGGCATATACGCCATAATTCAATAGTGTGCGAAAGCACAAATTCATTTTAATGTAATTATCAAGTGTAATACCACCCTTTTGCTTGACTTTGAGCACACCAAATGCAATAACATCAGACCCAATGTTAGGATATTCAAGAGTAATGGCAACCCACCCAACCACAAGACATTTTGGCATTTGATCAAACAATTGGAGGGCATAATCGAAGTCTTCAGATGAATCAAAATGTATAACCAAAGTTGTATCTAAGCTTCTAAACATATTACCATGCATCTTCCTTAATAGCCTTTTTACCATTTCAACAAAATCCATCCAAAACAAATCAAAATTGTAACTATTAAAATGAAGCTGAAAGAGACGAATATGAAATTTACCCAAAGACGGAAAGAAGAGCTGAATTGTAACACAACCAACCCACATTTTTGAAATTGGTCCACGTAACAACATTGTTGTTGGGAAATCGTCCATTGCTGGGGATTTAGGTGACTGAAGTGGAAAAGAACGAAGTGCAGTACACTGTGACACTTTTGACGGGAACGAGAGCGCTACCTGTCCGCCGGGATCGAAACATTGGCATCTGTTAAAGTTTAGATCGATCAATTGTCCTTGCATATAGGTTGTGTTAAGAGAATGTTGCAAAAACCTTATCTCACACAGATAAGGAAGTCGCATTACAAGTGGCACCGTCACCGAAACCGATGCATCATGTTCATCCATAATCTCTGACGTCGTGTCGTTAAGAATCTCGAAGTCAGGAAGAGGAAACTTAGAGCTAGCTGTTACCTGGACCATTTCTACTTGTTCTCCACCACTCTTAAGAACTGGATCATCTTCAACCTGTGCCTGAGCAGAATCAGTTACGATGTAGTCACCGGTCCTCAATGGCACAAGCTCTTGATCTATAACAGCAACAGTTTCATCTTCGAAAGCTATTTTCACGATGTCTACATTTTCAGGTTCGGGCTCTTCTTCATTCTCGAACCAAACGCACTGAACGTTCTTGTGAGATGATTGGAAGTGACCCGCAGTGGCTGTTACAGAGCCGCCATTCTGCTGGTGTGGGGTTTCCTTTCATTAAGAAGCAAGGTTTTGATCTCGGACAAGGCATCGAGAGATCTATCAAAAAGACTGAGCAACTTTTCATGAGACTTGTCTATCTTCAACTGTAACCGATTCATTGCTTCAGTTTCTTCTTGATCGTACATCGCGTCTTCCATAGCTTAGCACCAGGTCGATGCTTTGATACCAATTGAGACAGGAAAATGGATTCTAGGGATTACTCCGGTAAAATCCAGTCTCTAAAGCAGGAATTCCAATGATCTAGAATGGAATTCGGAACATTAGAGAAAGTGCAGAGAGGATTAGAGATTTTTAGAGAGAAGGTAATATTTGTGAAATGTTTGATTGATTACCAAATGAGGCACTAGGCCAAATTAAATACAACCATCAAGGGTAAAAGAGTAAATGACATAAAATAAAATAAACTCAAAACTAATTATTATATTCGTGTTACACCTCTAGTGATCCTTTGACTCAACTTTTAGATATTTTCTGAAGCAAAATGCAATGTAATTATTAATTATCCAAAAGTTTGAATCAGCACTTAAAGGGTGTATATAACCCAGAGATAATAAAAATATAATTAATCCTTGGTTCTATATCTAGCATTAGTAGTTTATTTAATAAAAAATTGTGATAATAGACAACAGGGAAAGTTGTTGATTGCATATTATAAACCAAACATTGATTATATGAGATAGGAATTATAAACGTCCACTCTTGCCAGTTTATTTTATATGAACCTTGTGCCTCTGGATATTAATGTGGCAGAGAATCACCATGCCGGAAATAATGAAAAATGAATGGTTTCTGAAGAATCTTCCTGCTGACTTACTGAATGAAAAGAGAGTGGGTAACCAATTTGAAGAGCGAGATCAACCCATGCAGAGCATCGATACAATTATGCAGATAATTTCAGAAGCTACCGTACCAGTAGCTTCTTTAGACCAGTTTATGTCTGATAACTTTGATATAGATGATGACATAGATGATTTTGACTCTGACTATGAGCTTGATGTAGATAGCAGTGGGGAGATAGTATATGCCATATAATTTAATCATCATAAAGACAGCAGCATATTGAAAGGGGGGCATCATGTTAATATTCAGCTTTATGGCCTTCTCACGCAGCCTCAAAGAAAGGGAAACGTGCTGAGACTGTTCCTGCAGATTGGATGATACACAAAGTTCTTCATGTTAATTTATATGTTGTCTGTTTCTCCAATTCCCACGCCTTTTAGCAGTATATTTTTGGGAGGGGGAGGAACATGTTTTTACACTTGTTTTGGTTGAGGGAGGAAATGTTAATTACTTTTGCTCTTTCTTCCTGTTGAATACTTGGTTTGTATTGTTATGTACACATTAGCCTTTGTTGTCTCATGCCAACTTCAGTGGTGGTGTCAGGGAAATCTTGTTTGCACTTCCCTGCTTATGTACACATACTCTTCATGACCTTCCACCTAGAAGTCCCTGTGGTGTAGCTCATCTCATTCCTGTCCACTATTTCAGTGTTTTGCTTATTTCTGTTGGAGTATCGCTTCACTTCATTCCACTTTATTTTTTATTAGATATTCAAAACACATCCATAATAAAGTTCGATCAGTTAATTTCGATTGTTTTTGGTCAAGAACGAATTTTGATTACAATTTTTTTTGAAACTATAACTTTCTTGGCATTTCATCATTTGTTTGAGAAAATCATAATCATGGCATTTCATTATGAATAATGTCTCATACAAATAGGAGCCGAATGAAAAATGCTGCGAGCAGTAGTACATACTCCAATTAGAAAATCTTGTTAGACTGAATAGAGGAAAATGTTTCAAATGATCTTGTCACTGCTCCAATGAGGTCATCAACTGTCTTAGTTGTTTCCTTATGCTGCAATGCTTGCATGGAGGCAAAGAAACCAAGGTCCAAGATATTTAAGTCAGACGAGTTTGGAAGTTGGCACATTAGTCTAATATCAAACCTACCTTCAGTAGCAACTTGACGAAATTCACTATCATTCTCATTAATATGACATCTTGCGTTATCTTGTTGAATGAAAATTGGCTCGTGTATTGCATCTCTTGGCCACTTTTCTTTTATGGTATTGGTATGAATAACTTTTTCAATTAGAAATCTTCTACTAACTTCTCTGTTGACTGAAGCAATGGGTTTTGTAACAAGAGTACCCGCAACTCTATTTACACTAGTTCTCCTTGCTGGGGTGACGAAAGGAAAGACTCCTATTTTTCCATCAAAAATTACATTCTATTCGTCATCAAATCTTGGTTGAGTGATAGCAACTAAGAAAAACACCTTCCCAATGAAGTTTTTACTTTGGCAAGTGCGTTGTGGCTCATCTTCTTCCGGTAGCAAGTAGTAGTTCCTAAATTTTTTGGTCATGTAAAACCATTTCTCGATAAACAATGTTATGCATGGTTTTAAAAGTTGGGTCATGTGGTATTGTACCACTTTCAAGCATTGACAAGCAAAACTTTAATCTAGCTAACTTGTTTTCTTCCTTCAAAGTAGGCTTAATCGCATTAGAGTGACGTATTATTGTTCCATGCTTTTGAAATCTTGACAGTGGTGACTTCCTTATATTCAAAGCACTTTCTGAATCTCGTAAGAACGACCTCTTTGATAATGGAATTTCACGAAATTGATCATGATCAATTTGGATCCTTTTTCGTCCACAATTTTTTGTTTTATTGTGAGACACTTCACCCATCTCTTTTGTTTTCTTCCAAATTTGTTTAAGGACACAAATAGAGACCGAATACATTGAAGCAACCAATTTGTAAGTTTCTCTTTTCAGCTTTCCACCACGATTGTGTAATGAGTCCCGCATCGGGTGGACCAAGCCCGGTGTGAGAGCTTATAAATGTTGGGTAAACCCCCCTTTACAACCATGGTTTTAGGGTGAAGTTAGGCTTAACTGGCGTGAGTCAATTACAGATTACAGATTGTTATGCAAGAGAATATGAGATATGGCTTTGCGGTCTTCATTACTTAAAAACTTACGTTTAGGTAATAGCAACCCCTCGTTTAAGAAAAATGAGTAAATAACTAGAAGGATAATTTGAACGAAAAGATTTGATAGAGTTTGCATATCTGACAAAGACAAGAGTTAAGGTAATGGTACCATTAAAAAAAGATCTTTTTTGACTTGAACGAAGAAGCAATGGAGAATAGAGAAGATGTGTTAAGTGATGGAGTGTTCAACAATATTGAGAGATCATCATCACAAATGGAAGCAATAATAATTCAAGCGAAGAAGGGAAAGAATTATAGAAAACCTTCAGATTCAGATCTGGAGTAGCCCTCGTGTGGGGAATCAACAAAGACCTCTGTTTCTGAATTATTTTCAGAATCTTGTTGGACAACAACATGTCTTGAAGCTCCAGTGAAATCATATTGGATGTCTACATCTATACTAGTTGGTTATTAACTTGACTTGGAGCTTGGTTTAAATCGAAGTTAAAATCACCTCTTGAGAGTAGAGAGTCTCTTCAACATCTAGCTGGGCATTAACTTGACTTTGAGCTTGGGTTAAGTCAAAGTTAAAATCATCTCTTGGCTGATCATCAACATGCATGATTTGGAGCTTGGTTCAAGTTAAAGGTAAAATCAGTAGGTGTGGGTGTCATCTTTTCAACATCTTCATTGTCATTACAACAAGAAATAGAGATGTTCAAATCTATGGGAAGAGGAGGAGGCTTCTTGATAAGAATATGGAGGGCTATGGTAAAAATATGAAAGGCTGCAGCTCTTACGTACTGCACTCACCCTTTTATTCGTTTTTTTTTTAAAAAAATTATGGCGCCAGTGAAAAGTGGGAAGCCAATTTTTTTTATCAAAATTTCAAATTTCAAGCATGGTAGGTGTATTGAATGTCGTAGGTGTTAAAAACATTTAATTAATTAGAGGAGAGAGGAAATATATAAAAGGTAACGCGAAAAAAGTAGTATAAAAAGTAGACATAATTAATGAGATTAACTGACTAAACTATTTTTTTTAATTATTGTGAAGTGGTTAAATGAGCATTATATTTTGGGACGGAAGGAGTAATAAACAATTTTACTAATGAGTGAGCACTACCAGTACCATTTGCTTGTAGCCCAGCTATCGGTACCATTCGCTTGTAGCCCAATAACGAGAAGTTGGAAATTGTTCTTTAATGACAACTAGTATTTTACCCGTGCATACGCACGAGTGATACTGTATGGTCGGTGTATTGCCATGAAGTCATAATAGTAATTTGAAAGATAATCATAAACTGTGAACAATAATCAAAATGTATGATTTGAAATTCAAAGTGGAAAGAGATAGGTATTATGTCATATAAGATACAAATGAAAATTATATCGAGTCGAAGAAATTAAAGGAGATTGACAATCAGAATTACATTGATCCATAATAATGTATTTAGACATTAGAGGTAAAATATGCATCCCCGTTGACACTCCCATTTGCATCCTCGTTGGCCCTCCCGTTGGCACTTCCGTTAACGCTCTCGTTACCTCTCTGGTTGGCACTCTCGTTGCAGCTACCATTGCCAGTCTCTCGTTGTCGCTCCCGTTGCCACATGTTAACTCATATTTTTTTATATGATTTAATATTAATTAAATCATATTCGTTTAATTATAAGTAAGTTATTTTGTAAAGTTTGGTAGTGGCTAAAGTTGTATTTATATAATAATTCTTAGGGGTTAAATTGATTGATTTGAATAGTTTTAATAGAGAGATTATAGTAAATAATAAATTTTAGATGGAGTAAAAGTGAAGAAAAAAGAAAATAAGATTTTTTAAAATATGCACCCACGTTGGCGCTCTCCTTGTCTCTCTCGTTCCCACTCCTGTTTCCGTTGTTGCTCTCGTTGTCGATTTCATTGCCAGTCTCGCATTGCCGCTCTCGTTGTGTTGCAAATTTTGTCTTTTAGCGGTGAATTTACTAAAATAGTTGTGTTGCAAAAAGTTAAAACACAAAGTCGGTATCTTCTTATAATATTAATAATGGAGTAAAAGGTAAAATATGCAGCCCCGTCGCTCTCGTTCCCTCTCTTGTTGGCATTCTCGTTGGCGCTCTCGTTCGCTCTCTTGTTGGCACTCCCGTTGGCACTCCCGTTGCCGATCTCGTTGTCAGTCTCTCGTTGTCGCTCTCGTTGCCACATATTTCTCCTTTTTTATATGATTTAATATTACAATTGTTAGTGGTTAAATTGATTTTATTTATTACATGAAAAATTTGATTGATTTTAGTACTTTTAATAAAGATTATAATAAATAGTAAATTTTAAATTATTTAATTATTGAGTGTAATATTAATTTAATACTTTATTTTTTTGGAATAAATAATTTTGAAACTATTGTTAGATGTATGGTTTTTTTACAATTGGTAGTAGTTAAATTGATTAATTTTAGTAGTTTGAGTAAATTATAGAAATAGTTAAAAAACATTATATTTTTAGTAAAAAAAACTGACAAAAAAGTGAATATTTTATGGAAAGAAAAACTGAAAAAAAAGTTGTTTTTAAAATTCTGCTGTTTTTTGTCCTTTTGCTGCGTCTGTTGCAGCTTCTGATTGCAGTTTTCAATCTGTTTTTTGTCCATCACTTTGTTTTCCCTCTATCGTTGCCACTCCCGTTGTCTCTCCCGTTGGCGCTTTCGTTGCCACTCCCATGCGCTCTCGTTGGCACTCCCGTTGTCATTTTACTCCTTTTTAGTAATTATAAAATAGTTATTTGGTAATTTTTGGTAGTGGTTAAATTGATTGATTTTAACAAAAGTAGTTAAATTGATTAGTTTTAGTAGTTATTTTGTAATTTTTGGTACGGGTTAAAGTTTTTTACAATTCTTTTTTCGACAATGGAAAGTGGCTAATTGATTTATAGTGACTAATTATTTTATTAATTTTAGTGGTTTGAGTAGATTATTAAAATAGTGAATAATTGATTTATAGTGACTAATCTACTTTACTCTAATAAAATCAAATGTCAAGAAAATGTCCAATTTAGACATTTTAAAAATCTGCCATTTGTCAAAAATTGAGGGCAATTTGGTAAATGATCCACAAAAAGCCAAAAATTTGCAGCTTTTTCCAGTTTTAAATGATTTAATTGACTGACGCAGAAGGACAAAAAAATCAAACAAATACAGCAACAAAGGTTGCACCTACGCTGCCATGGTGCTGCAAAAAGCTGACACAAAAAAAAAACTGCGGGAACTTTTATGTTTATTAAAGCTGCTAAAATAATATCAATAAAAGAAAAAGTTATATTTTCATCTACTAACGGCAATTGAACAAAAAGAAAAAGAAAAATATTGACACATGAAAAAGTGGAACAACTCTAAATTACTACTACAATTTGACCAACAAGATCGGCAGCGGGAGAGGCAACGAAGAGCTGCAACGAGGAGCGGCAACGGGAGCGGTAACGAAATCGGCAACAGAGCTGAACATAAGTAATCAATTTGACCACAAAAAAAACTAATCTAATAAAACAAATCAATTATAATACCGCAACAAAAATTTCCAAAATAACTTTTTCTTAATAATTTAATTATTTAATTAAAACGATTAAATTAATATTAAATAACCTACAAAAAATATAAACAAGTGGCAACGGGAGCAACAATTGGGACCGGCAACGGGAGCAACAATTGGGACCGGCAATGAGAGCGACAAAGAAAAACGAGCAACTTGAGTGCAACGAGAGGGAGAGGCAACGAGGAGCCGCAATGGGAGATGCAGCGGGAGCGAGAATGAGAGCGACAACGGGGATGCATATCTTATATATTAGATCTCATTTTATTTTATTTCTTATTTTTACTCCATTTTTAAGATTAGAAGAAGATACTGGCTTTTTTTTTAACTTTCTGCAACACAACTTTTTTTAGCAAGTTGAAATATAGCCCTTTATCGAGTTTTTTCTTTTCGCTTACTAAATTTTACCCGTGCCAACGGGAGTACCGACTTTTTTTAAACTTTTTTCCAACACAACTATTTTAAGAAAATAACATTTTTTGTCAGTTTTATAATTTACTCAAACTACTAAAATTAGTCAATTTAACCACTATTAATTGGCAGAAAAACCCATACCTTTAACAAAATTTTCAATTTTTTTCCAAACAACTAAATTATTAAATTGATATTATACTCAATAATTGAATAATCTAAATTTTTTTTATTTACTATAATCTCTCTACTAAAACTACTAAAATCAATCAATTTTTTCATAAAAAATAAAATCAATCAATTTAACCACTACAAAATATTACCAAATAACTATTTTACAAAAAAGTCGGGACTGCCAACATGAGTGCCTACGGGAGTGGCAACGAGAGTGCCAACGAGAGTGCCAACGGGAGGGTCAACGAGGATGCAAACGGGAGGGTCAACGGGGATGCATATTTTACCTCTAATGTCCAAATACATTATGGATCAATGTAATTCTGGTTGTCAATCTCCTTTAATTTCTTTGACTCAATATAATTTTCATTTGTATGTTATATGACATAATATCTATATCTTTCCACTTTGAATCTCAAATCATACATTTTTGACATTGTTCACAACTTATGATCATCTTCCAAATTACTATTATGACTTCATGGCAATACACCGACCATACAATATCACTCGTGCCCGTGCGTATGCACGGGTAAAATACTAGTTGTTTTTATAAAAATATTGACAAACGGTTTTTAAAAAAAAAATTAAAAAACAGTGAATAAAAAAAATTTAAAAAAAATCATTTCTTTTTAAAAAAAATATTTTAAAAAAAATTAAAAATCAGTTTTTTTAAAAAATCAGTTTTAAAAAAAAAATAAAAAAACTGCATTGATACTGTGGCGCACTGTAGCGCGTCAGAATTGGTACTGTAGCGCATCAGAATTTGCACCGTAGCGTACTGTTGCGACACTGTAGCGTTTTGTCTTTATGTGGTGAATTGTCTATTTTGCCCCTAAATTATCACAAATGGCAAAATTTAGTGATGTCTAAAAATGTAAATGTGCTAGCATATGTTTTTATTAGATTGAAAGTAGATAGATTAGATTGAAAGTAGATATGACTTTACATTCTTCTCTAAAGCAACTATACTTACGTTGCATGAGTAGGAGTGCTAGTACGAGATATGTGGTTTTTCAAAAAATTATAGTACGAGAATGTAACATAAATTTGATATAAATATGACTAAAAGATAGAAAATACAAATAAGTAAAACATATAACAGAAAAATAAACGATGAAACATTTGAAATGTTCTGTATATAGTAGAAAATAGAGAAATAATATACAATCTAATAAGAAAAGTTTTAACACCATAAAAAAAATCTAAATTTTTACTATATATATTTATATATTAGAACACAAATGCAGAAGTAATCACAAGTACCCAATAAGTACGGTACCGGTTACATTATGACTTTACATTCCTCTACAAGGCAACAACATTATGACTTTACATTCCTCTATAAGGCAACCATACTCAGATGCGATATTTAACTTTGATAAAGTGGTCCACCACTGGTAACAATCCTGCTTCTCAGCCTACATAATACTAAACCCAAAACAAAAGTGGAACAAACACTGAAAAAATGGATACGCTAGCATCTCATTCTGCAAACACATATTCACTCCTGCTTTTTTCGCTGCAGTTGCCCGGAAAACATATGCGGAGAGCAACATTGTTTTCAAATTTCAACACGACTCCAACTCATTTTACCTTCAGAAAACAAGATTCAAGAACGAACTCCAGGAAGCCAATTTAAGTTAACATCTACTCTAGGCACCTCTATATTCAAATTCTGAATGCTGGAAAATTCTTCCCATAAGGCAGCCCTTTCGTCGTCACAGATCACATGCATGACATGCTTTAATTCTGCAAACTTGTAGACGGAGTACGGCAGATTACTCAAACTCGAACAACCCTTCATGTAAAGCTTCTCAATCTTTTGCAAGTCACCAATGTCATCTGGTAAATTGCAAAGACTTACACAGTCTGAGATATCAAGACACCGTAGCTTGTTAAGGCCTCCAACAATTTCTGGCATCTTTTCTAAATCAGAACAAGAGCAAAGCCTTAGCAGTTCCAAATTCTCTAGCTTTGCAATATCTTCTGGCAGTGCACTAAGCTTGTGACAGTTGGTGATACAAAGCTTCTTCAGTGGGGTAATGTTACTAATCCCTTCAGGTAATTTAATCAGATCATTACAGTAGTCAATGCTCAACTCCACTAGATTTGGCATAGCATCTGAAATTTGGATGGAACAGGATTCAAAAGCCTGCTTTGTATTACACATATGAAGGGACAATTTTCGTAGATTCTTCAATATGCACAGGCTAGGGACTGAAACCTTCTCCAACCTTATTCTTTTCAAGTTAGATAGAAAACCAAGTAGCTCAAATTTGTTTAACTCAGAACGATGGAAACCATAATTTGTGACTATCAGAACTTTCAATTTACTCATTTTGTCTGTGAATCCCGGTAATGAGTACTGGCTAGAGCGGAGATTTAAAATCAGAACCTCAGCTTCAACAGGTTGCATGTCACACCAATCCGAAACAAATGTTTGATCTGCATAAGTATCATATATGACAATTAGCATGGAAGATATCATTCTTGTTACATCCTTTGTTTCAAAATAATTGTCAATTAAAGGTTTTAACTTGTTTCAAATTATTTGTCACTTTCACTTTAGAAAGTAAATAAATCATTAATTGCCTTTATCCCATATTATTCTTATCTTGTAATACTTTTCATTAAGTGAAATGTGAGAGCATTGATAATTGAACAGATGATCCAGTCGAATGAACTTATAAACTTTGTGAATCCTTAGGCGAAACCTACCAGTTGATATAGACAATATGCGAGCAGCAACCTTTTGCTGTGTCTGTTTTACCAACATTCTGGGGATGAATGAGGAAATATAGCCAATGATTCCTTGCTGATTTTGTCCTACCCACCAATCAGGACGATTTTCTCCATTTAAGTCAATAATCAGTCTTTTTCTATGTTCCAATTCTTCCCCTTTGCTTATATGGATCGCTAGCTCTCTGAGGAGATCATGCAGCATGACATAGTGGTTATTGTAGTACATGTCCGTTTCTTTTGCAACTTTCCTGGAAATGAAGCAAAAATTAGTTACCAAGTGAAGAATCAAAACGACAAGGATTAAGTATTATCTTACCTACAGAGTTTTTTTTTTACAAGATCTTACCTATAGAGTTGAGTCTATTTATATTAAATTTTTATTATAATGTATTAAAAAGATTTAAGAATGTTAGCTTACATATAGATAGAGCTATCAAACTGGACCGCCCGACCCGACTCAGCCCACTGGGCCAAACGTAAAAGCGGCCTAGGCTGGGCCGGTCTAATTGTCTAGACTGTATTTTTGTAGCCTAGCCCAACCCAAAACACTAGACCAGTAGGCCGACCTGGACCAGTCCAACTTTCAACAAAGGAATCCATAAAAAAAGGGCCCAATCTAGCCCATGAGCCAATTGGGCTCTGCCTCTATTTAACAAGCATCCTAGTCCAGAACACTGGACCATTTGATAGACCCGTTGGGTTGGGCCAAAATTGATCCTCTACATATAGAGTTGAGCCTTCGAGCTTAGTGAAAAGTGTAGTCATATGACTTATTTAATCAACTTATTACAAAATAGGCTTATAAAGAGACTTTCATGCTTGTGCTTTTAAAAATGTCGGGCAAAAAAACTTCTTTTCCATTATTACTTCATTGTTGGCCAAAAAATGTCAACTAAATACTAGTTGAACTTTAAAAATGTCAAATCATAATGTATATTTTTTGAGAGGGAAATCATAAATGTATCAAACAAGCCAAAAGCTCAACCTTTCAATTATTCCCATTCAATTAAATAAGCCAATTTAGTGTAGCCTCATTTTTTCATATGCTAAGCCAAAGTTTAATAAAGAGTATGCACCCTATTTGTAGTCATATTATGATATGATATGATTATCACAAGGGAATGAAGAGTGTAATTAAATCAAGTATTAAATGAAAGAAAATGGGGAAATGTTGTGTACCTTGTAACTATGACATTAATCAAATTCCTGGTGCTTAAATCATGGACGATGGTCATTGCATTTCTACCATCTTCATCTAAGCTATACAGTTCTGCCCACATATCAATAAGGGCAGCAACAGGGATCCTCTGGTCCTCAACAAATAGTCCTAGATCCATGAAGCACTCCTTCTCATTTATTGAGAACTTTTCCTCCAATAGTTCTAAACTTTGTTGAAGTCTACTTAGCAAGTCAGTACTACTAGACTCCTCCTGAATGGATTTTTTTTGGTGAATCTCCAGAATGGATTGACTTTGTAAACGTTCCTTCAAATTTTGCCACTCCTCAAAAGGCTGCTTACAGAGTGATCCAGCAATGACTTTAAGCGCCAAAGGTGAACCCTTACAACTTTTCACTATCTGTCCAAGGAAGTAAAATTAGCAAGTAAGATCAAAAGGCTTGAGTAACTAGGATGCAAGTATATTAGTCAGTTGACAGCACTGAAAACTAATCTAATCATGTTTTTATTCATTAATAATTTGCTTCTATCTAAATGCAGAAGATTTAACAATGTCACATATAATCATGTGGGATAGGAAAAAAAAGCACCTCATGGACAAGATTTTCATCAGGTACGTATGAGTTTTCATCAGGTACGCAATTCAGTTGAGCAACGTCGCGAAAAAGGGATACTGCATGAGGATGACCAAGTGGATCCAACAGGCACGGGGTGCCAAATCTTCGAAATGCAACCCTTGAAGTGACCAAAATCTTATAATCTGACATCTGGAATTTGAACGTCTCAACAAGGCCTTCTGAGTTAGGCCAAACATCATCCAAGACTAACAATATTGGAAACCTCCCAACATACCTCAGTAGTACTCCCAGTCGGTTAGTTGCATCTTCATCGTTTTGAAAATCAGGCACCAGACATCCACAGTATTCAAATAAAGTTCGTACAATGTTTTGTAAGTTGGGCGTTTTTGAGACGGTAACAAAGAAGATATTTCCACCAAACTTGCCTGTCAAAACAAAATAGCTTTCTCAATCAAGGAGAATCTTAGGCAGTTCTTGAACATGCAGTTGCAGAGTGAATGTATTAACATGAAGGAAAATGAAATGAATTGTTTGGTTTTTTATGATTGAATGTAAAGTGAGATGAGATTGATTTTATTATCTCATACACTGATACACCCAAATTAGAGGAGCAAAAAAGAGACAATGGAACAAATTACACAATATTCAATTCTATTCAGTCCAATTTGAATAAAGTGTTTAGAATTTGGATGAACCTCTATCTCTCTCTATTTAGTAATTTTTTGGACAACACAAATCAAGGGCTCGGAGTATTAGAAAAATAGATCCAAGGCTCCCTATGGTTGACTATAGTCAGTGGCAGACCAAGGACTGTGGCTCAGGGGTGCAAAAAGATGTTCATCACAAAAATTACCAATCCACAAGAATGTTTGAAATTTCCTTTTCAAATATCCTAACTTGTTTTCACCAAAAAAAAAACAAAAATATCCTAACTTGTTCCGCTATAATTAGAAACTAATTTATTTAACTCCAAACTTATTTAAAGAGTAAATCCTCAATTTAGTCTCCAAACTTACGCCCTCTCTTCTATTTAGTCTCTGAAGTATATGAAAATACTAAGTAGTCCCTAAAGT
Source organism: Astragalus membranaceus (assembly GCA_039519185.1). NCBI lineage: Eukaryota > Viridiplantae > Streptophyta > Magnoliopsida > Fabales > Fabaceae > Astragalus > Astragalus membranaceus. Next base: position 16,048,319 of record CM076849.1, read on the forward strand.
TTATGACATCAATCAACTTAATTGCCAAAACTTTATACATAGTCCTTTACAAAAACCGATGAGATAATTTTATCAAAAATCTAGAGGCTAATTTGACGAATTTCATAAACTATAGGGACTAGTTATTATTTATATACTTTAGGGATCGAGTAGGAAATAGAGTGTAAGTTAAAGAACTAAATTTGAAGTTCAATTTTTATTTAACTGTTAAAGATGAAAGAATTTAGAGATTTAGGAGCAAAATTTAAATTTCAGGGGGGTCAAAATAAAATTTATATAAAAGGTTACCCCAACATTTTTTATTTTTCAGGGGTGCACCCGTCAACAGCACCTAGTGAATCGCTATCCTTAAAAAAGCACTTGTTGATAAAATCAGCTTAGCCATTTCCCCCCCAAAGTTCTATCATTTACTTCTCCATGAACAATTGAGCATCCATATTCCATAGGACTTTCCCTAAGTGTGGATAAACTAAAACTAATCTAAAATATATTGGCCATAATCAATGGAAGCTACTGTAATTCCATTTGATTTCAATACACAACACTAGGTTTCACAGTAAATACATGCCAAATATGAATATTAACCTTATACAGAAGCTACTAATTTGACTTGACAAGGAGAGCAATAATAATTTAGTAAAAAGAAGTGAAGGATCAACTAGTTTACCCTTGATTTGTGGATCCCAACAGAGCTTCTTAGCAAGTGAGCTTTTACCAGATCCACCCAAACCAGTCAACACATTTACAGACACACCATCCTTAAGCAGCTCACTCTTCAATTTATTCAAAGACTCATCCATTCCCATAATACAATCAGGTTCTTCAGGAGCCCCTTTAAGACCCCTTATCTGATTATTCCCCAAACTCTCACCACTCATCAAAATCTCAAGAACTTTCCTCACACTTAACAACACTTCCATCAAATCCCTTTTATTCTCAGCTTGGACGTTAACAGAGAAATGCCTCTGTAAACCCTCATCTTTCTTCTTAAGCTTTGTTTGGAAACCTGGGAACGAAAGAAACCCTAATCGATCAAGCTTCTTCTTCTTGCTCTTGCGAACAACCTCTTGACCTTCAGTTAAGTGTTTCTCCAACCTCTTTATTTCCGCTACGGGTCGATCCAAAACCTTGTTGTAACGTTGCATTTCTTCTACTATCGGAGTTAAAGAGTTTAGAGTTTCTACGTTTTCTTCAAGAGTGGAGTTGAACTTTAGACCCTTTTTTATTGTTTCCAGAGCGTACTTTGCCATCTCTCCCATCACGGCTCCAACAGCACCTCCACCGAATAGATCCGCCATGGTAGTAGAGATCAAAATCTTCTTCTGTTTTTCTTCGCTAAAGATGAGATGAAACTCTTAGTAGAGTACACTTGTGTTTCTTAAGAGCTTAAATACCGTTCTCTTTTCTTTTTCTTGTTGTGTATGGAATCAAATGTTCTGTTCTGACATTTAATTCAATTCAATTCAACGAGAAAGCATACACATGGAGCAACAAATAAGAGAAAAGATATTTATTTCGTTGACGAAGGATTCTTTCGTCTTGATACAGTATTATACGTAATTTATTAAATTATTTAAATTAATAATTTAGTTTAATATAATTTTGTTTGTTAATTATTTATTCAATTATCTATATATATATATATATATATATATATATATATATATAAAGGAAACCCCAATTGAGCCCCCACAATGCTTATCATGATTTTTGTCTATATTAATATTTAATTATAATTTACACATAAACAAAACTTTGGTTTTAATGAAAACACATAATTGTCCACTATCTTATTAAATGATGTTTTAAATGAAACTAATTTTTATTGATATGAAAATAATCTTTATTTTATGGAAATTTGAAATTTCATAATAACATTTAACGACATAACTATGTAGAAAAATATAATATAGGATAGATATTGTCAAACATATGTTTTATATATATATTGTCAATTTTGTATATTTATATTTATTTATAAATTATATGGAGACCTGTACAATTGATACTAAATATCCATTTCTTCTGTAATTAATTATCTTATTCAGCTTTTTTAGGAGTACTGTATTTTAAGCTTTAATTTTAACAAAGAAACAAAGAATTCCAAGAGTTGGTTAGCGTTTGAATTCTTTTAGTTTAAATTTTATTTTAATACTTATCTTTTACTTTATTTAAGTTTTATTTGATTTTTGATGTTTTTTAAATATGGAATGTGAAGATTTTTTTCAACTGATATATTTTCAAAACATAAGTTAGTTCTATTAGGTTAATTAATTTCAGTTCTCTTTTGCATAACGGAAGCCTTAATTAACTCAAGAAAATAAAAACAGATACTTTAATACCTACTCATATTTATACATCTCAATTCCTACCATTTTTGTGAGCCACCAACATTCTTCTATAATTCCTTTATTGTTTTCTCATCCCTATTTTTTTCCTCAAGAATTTTAAGCTTTCATTGCTCCATATTTCTAGGCTTTATTCATGGCTATATGTTATATATGATAAATTCCTATTCATAAAGAAATGTGATTTAACTTTTCAATTGGTTTTTTGTTAAGGGCATCGAAAATCACTTTATCTCCAAGGCATGCAAGAGATGTTTACAGCAAATAGAGACCAAGGTTATGTGAAAAAACTTGCATTTTGAATGGAAGAAGGCACACCAAGAGGTTAAGATCTTAATAAAAGAAGGACATGCTAAAGGTGGGATGTTTTTTTCACACTAAGGATCAAATATTTGAGAAAAATGTTTTTACAACACATGTTTTGATTCATCTAAGATCTCCTCGAATAATACAATGTTATAGAGTAGGAACAATAATCTAACGGGATTATAGTTTGGCATTTATCAAGGATTGGGCGTGAAAGATTCAATTGTTTCCAAAGTTATCGTTCTATAAAAAAACATTTGCAAAATATTTTATAGTTTGGCATTTATCAAGGATTGGACGTGAAAGATTCAATTGTTTCCAAAGTTATCGTTCTATAAAAAAACATTTGCAAAATATTTTACAACATCAATTTACTATTTGCTCGAAGTATACATAGATTTTATTATTAGAAGTGTGCTATTGTCTTTAGAAATAAAACATAAGAAAACTCACATGCTTAAATCATTTGTTTCACGTCTGAGGAAAATTTTGAAGCGATTACAGTAAACATAACCAATCACAAAATTTCATTTTTTGTTTAAATATTCATTCTATATTGGAACCTCTAGGATGCTCCTCAATATATTTATTAATTTTTTAATTTAAATCGCAACATTTATGTTTCCTTTATTTTTAAAATCAAAAAATATATTAACATCAAAATTGATTTCTTTACTAATTATAAAATTCTAGATGAATTTAACTTTTTACATTCAATTCAAATACAATATAGAGATTATCTATAGTAAAATTAACTTATAATTTAAATTTATTACATCTTTTAGGATTCTTCTCATTGGTTTTGTTCAATTATAATTAGCATGCAATTTATATTTTCTAACACAATATACTGACCGCATTTACTATAGACTTTGTTTTCTGCAACTAACAATTTGATTTTATAATATCTCAACTTTAGAAGAGTATATTTATTTTTTTCCATTTTTATAAGTTATTTGAATAATTAATAAAGCCGTTATTTATGAATAGATTTATTTATTTAATATTTCAAGGAATTTTTGTACTTATTAAAATAGTTATTTATGTCTCATTTGAAATATGAAATTCCTACCTTTCTTTACTACTATTAATTTATATATTATATTGTCAAAAAAAATTATATTATATTTTTAAATATGAATTTAGTTAAATATTGTCTAAAATAAATAACTTTAATTTTAAACCCTATTAGTTTTGGTCGAGACCAAGGTATCCACCGTCGAACACAGTGACTAATCCCCTCCCTGGATTGGAGGCACATCGAAGGGTGGGACAGCTGACCCAGGAATTTAAAGCTGCTGCATACCCAGCTGGCCCAGGGATTTAAACCATATTTATATATACATTATTTATATTAATATATAATTTATATATTATATTATTAAATTAAATAAATTAAATAAAAAATATTATAACAACCCAATGCAAATTATAAGAAGTAAAAAATTATAAAAAATTTTGATTTTTAAATAAAATTAATAAAAGTTGTTTTTGAAATAAGAAATAATAAGTTGACCTTTAAAATTCTTTCTGATGTAAAAATTATGCATTGAAAGGGAGGGGAGGGGTTTCACATTCATATGAATTATTCCTTTATTTGACAATAAACTCATGAATTAGTAGAATATGACAGAAAACAGAGAGGCAATTAACAATTATAACAAAAATAACTATATAAATGAGTCAATTTTGGATGGCGAGGGGAGAGGTTTTGACGAAAACATTCATAATGAAAAACAATGAGCAGAACAAAGGAGTGAGTTTCGAGAGTGTAGCGACCAAAGAATCCGGAGGAGGGATCCTTCGTTGCTTTTGAACAATGGAGCCGCCATCAATATTTATTTTTAGGGAAACATTGAAAAAAACCTTTTGTTTTTGGGTTCGGGGGTCGATTAAGTGCGGGGAAGGTACTAGCACCCCGCAACATCCTAAAAAGGTTACCTTTTAATTTAATGTGTAGAAAAAATAGTTTAAAGAAAACATTTTAATTTACCCTTTTTGTTATTTGCAAAAAAAAAACGGAAAGGAAGACTTAATAAAAATTTTTAGTTTTTTTGCGCTTGACAGGAGTGGGCCCCCGCTCCTACGTATCTCCGGGTGCGATGGAGAAATCAAAGCTACGTAGTTCTCGGTTAGAAAAATTTTTTGTGTTGGTATTTATTTTTTTTATTTTTTGAAAAGTTTGGGAAAACTAGAGGCCGTTCATGGTGACCAAACAGATAAATCCAGAGTGGTCGTCATTAATGGCTTATTCGGAAAAGAAGGTATTTACAGCGTTCAAACGGGCGGGGCCCAGAGTGACTGCTACAAATACTCGGTTTGCGATCGAGCTCTTTATTCGCTTAAAAAACGCTTACTGGGAAGCGTGATCTAAAAATGGAGTCGGGATTGAGAAAATTTCTTGAAGTTTAGGCGGATGTTTGCGATGATCAAACAAGTGGCCTCGGAGTGATCACTGCTACTAATCCGTTGTGAAAAAAAAGAAGGTTAGTCCTAACGGTCAAACAAGCTAAGCTCAGAGTGACCATTAGTAACCACATATTTCTTTTTATATTAGCAAAATTGTTTGAAAGAAAGAAAAGCAGTTTGGAAACATCGCGGTGTAAATAGAAGCGAAAAGTGCAACAAGAGGGGGTGCAAGTAGCATTTTGACGCTAAAAAAAATGGTTACCCGGGGGTGCAAATAGCGTTTTGGCGCTTAAAAAAAAAAAGGTTGCCGGGGGTGCAAATAGCGTTTTGACGCTAAAAGAAAATGGTTGCCGGGGGTGCAAATAGCGTTTTGACGCTAAAAACGATTGATTGGTTTATTTTTACTTTTTGCTATTTGACTAAATTACTCTTCATCTTTTTTTTTTGGGAAAAATGACTATTATTATTACCTCTTTTTTTTTCTAAAAAAGGGATAGTGATATTAGTAACCAATTATTTTATAAAAAATATTTTTTTTTTAATATTTTGAAAAGGATTTTGTTTTAATCCGAAAATCAGTAACTAAATAAAAAAGGAACACATTTTTTTAATATTTTTTTTAAAAGGTTTATTTTAAACCGAAAATTACAACTAAATAAAAAGGGAACACATTTTTTTTTAACACTTTTTTTTTTAGGTTTATTTTAAATCCGAAAATTAGTACCTAAATAAAAAAGGAACACATTTTTTTTAACACTTTTTTTTAGGTTTATTTTAAATCCGAAAATCAGCAACATTTTTTTTTATAAAAACAGCAATAAAAATTGTTTTTATAGCAACATTTTAACATAAAAAAAACAGCAACATTTTAACATAAAAAACAGCAACACTTTAACATAAAAAAAAACAATAGTTTCTTATGTACATAAACAGCAACTAATTTAAATAAACAAAACAACAACAATATAAATAATGAAAACAGCAACCATGACAACTTAAGATATAAAAAAGGCAAGAACATGTGTAGAAAAATAATTACAGCAACGATGTGTAAAAAATTCGAAAATTACTATTTCATGGGGACATATTTAAATAACAAACTGCAACACATTTTTTTAATAATAAAAAAAAACAGCAACCATGACACAAAAAAAGCAATCATATTTTCATAAAGAGAAAAAAAAAACAATAATAAATCAAACAAAATCAACAACAATATTTACATAAAAAACAGCAATAGTGAAATAAAAAGCAAAAACAGTAAAATGTATTGAATCCTAAAATTATATTACAAATACCTTAAGAAAAGTAACCTGGAAGTGTTGGGAAGAGCCTCCTCTAGGATCTTCTTAATACAAACAAATTTAAACTAAAAAAACAATGAAAGGAGAAGAAAAAGAAAAGGAAGGGGGATCCTAAAAAACAGTGAACAACCTCACTGTTTTTTCTAAGAAAACAAAAATACACTCTTTTCCTCTTTTTGAAAATTTTTCTTCCTTTCCTTCTCCTAAAAAAAATTCGTCCCTTTTCCATGGTTGTGGCCTCCATTTATATTGAGGAGGATGCTCTTGTCTTCTTCTTTCTTCTGATAAGCCCCATGCCTTTGCACAGTAACTTCTTTTTTTTTTTTTTGACTTGAGGAAAGCTTGACATGATGGAGGGGTGAAGGTTTCTTGATGAGTTTTGGGGAGTGGTTGGTGAAGGTTTGGTGAGAAGAGGGCTTGTGAGAGGAGGGATTCGAAGGAGAGGTATGGGTGGAGACATGTGAGAGAGAGAAATGTATGAAAGAAGGGATGTGAAGTGTGTGAGAGGAAGAGAGAGTATGGGGCGTGAAAGAGGGGGGAATGGGGAAGTGAAAGGTGAAGTGAGGTGTGAAATGAGAGGAGGGAAGCGTGGGAGAGGAAAGAGAGAGATGGGGAAGCCGTGGAGTGAGAGAGAGAAAGAAAGGGAAACGTGTGGGAGGGAGTAAAATCATGTGGGGAAAGAGAAAATGCAATGAATGGGAGAGAGAGAATTGCGAAAATCAAGGAGGGGGAGTTAATGGTAGCCGTTTTCAAGGAGGGGAGAGAGGGGTGTGGGGTCGAATTTCAAGGGAGAGAGGTGGGGTGTGGCCGAATTTTAGGAGGGTTTTTGGGGATGAATGTGGCTGATTTTTTGGGTTAAGGGGGGAGTGAATGTGGCCACATTTTAGGTTTAAGGGGGGAGTTGGGATTTTTAGGGTTTTGGTGAGTGGGGTGGCGAATTAGGGTTAGGAGAGGAGGGAGTGAGGAGTGTGTGAGTTGGGTTATGGGTTGTGGGTTGTGGGTTAGTGGTTTTTTTTTGTGTTGGGTTGGGTCATGCGAATTGGGCTAGCCATTTTTGCTGGGTTGGGTTTCCATGACAGCACCTTATTATTTTTTAATAGACCCCCACTTCCTTTTTTGCTTATTTTTATTTCTTCACTTCTAATAAAATATTTTCTTTCTTTTTTTTTTTAAAAAAACTTATGGCAACCAAAATAAAATAATACATGGCATAAAAAAGAAAATAATTATTTTTGTTAAAAATAAATAAAATTTCTTATTTTTGGATAGGACAAAATTAGGGTATTACAGCTGCCCCTCTTTATTTATATTTTGCTAGGAAATCGGAGGGGTTCCCAATTTCTCGAGGAAAATAGAAATAAAGATAGAAAGACACTAATTTTGTCCAGACTGAGGTTTTTTGTTTTTCTTATGAAACTTATGAAAACTGGGTTGCTTTAGACAGAAAGTGAATGGGGATCGCTGGGGATCTGAAGGATCGCTGGGGATCTGAAGGAGCACTGGGGCTCTGAAGAAGCACTGGGGCTCTGAAGGTCTAGTTCAGAATCAATGCTTGGCGCATCGACTTGCGTTCGACTGAGGGACCGTCGGGGTCTGAAGGGCATGCCTAAGCCTGAGGGACCGATGGGTCTGAAGGAGCGCAACTAGCTTATGGTACTAGTAATACGGTCTGGGGGTGGCCTTTTTCGAGCGGCCATTAGGGTTAATCAGGTCCGGAACTGATATAACCACGAAGGACGTGCACTGTGTTTTTTAGGCGGACACAGCTAGTCTGAAGGGCCTGGGGCCGGATGATCCGTCGGTTGCTCGATTAACGCGACATGCGATCTGGATTGAAGGACCATTGTTGGTCTGAAGGAGCGCCTGGGCTCTGAAGGACCGCTGGGGGTCCGAAGAATTGGTGCTAACGACACAAAATAAAATTATCTTAACAGACACTTGCAATGAATGATACATGCGTGCATGTAGTTAAGTAATTGATGACATGATGGATGAAATGTGGAATGATTTTGTTTTTTGGCTTTTGCTCTTGACCTTTTTTTTTCTTTTTTCATTTTCTTTTCTTGCTCTTTTGCTCTTTTTGCTCTTTAGCTCTTTATTGACTTTGCTGGCATCATCAAACTCGCATGACTCTTGACGTGGGATACGAGGGTTGCCTCAAGCAGTGGTGCCAAAGTGCGGGTTATTTAAGATTTGCTGAGGTGATTATGCGTTTGTCCTTTTTGCAACTTTATGAGAGATCATCTCTTTTTTGTGATTTTTGGAAATTTCGCAATGATTACAATGCTTGTGATCATGCACATGTTTCGCAATTCAGTATCGTCTACCATGAACGTTATTTTTACGATAATAGGAAAATGAGAGAATAAATGAAGTGTTTAATATTCAAACGGATAACAAATGCGCAGAAGGTCGCGCTGGCTGAAAATTACATTGGGAGTTTAAACTACAAAAAGAAAGAGAAGAAAAAGAAAACAAGGAAAGCTGATCCTTTGATTGTTTGTATCTTTGAAGTAATAACGCCGATCGCCCATTTAACACAACTATGAGCATTCATCATCCAACTTTCGGAGGTATTGACTGCCTTTGTAACTCAAAGTCCAACTTCTGACCCTAATTTTTGCCTGGACTGCTCTTTAGAGTTTTCAGTCCACCGGGTCGCTCTAATTTTTGCCCAGACCGCCCTTTCGGGTTTTCGACCTAGCGAGCTTATTTTTGCTTGGCTCATCTTTCTCTTTTTTCCATATATTTCTTTAGGCATAGTACTTCTTGACTGCGTCCGAGTTCACTGGGAGTGGGAGGTCTCCATCGTCCATTTTTGTGAGAATCAATGCTCCTCCAGAGAATGCCTTCTTTACCACATAAGGTCCTTCATAGTTAGGGGTCCATTTTCCACGGGAATCCTTTTGGATAGGCAACATCTTCTTGAGCACGAGGTCTCCTTCTTGAAACTGGCGGGGGCGCACTTTTTTATCATAAGCCTTTTTCATTCTTTGTTGGTACAACTGCCCATGACACAAAGCAACTACCCTCTTTTCTTCTATGAGGTTCAACTGATCCAGACGAGCTTGAACCCATTCTGCTTCCTCCAATTTTGTTTCCCTTAGCACTCGCAGGGAGGGTATTTCCACCTCGATGGGAAGAACTGCTTCCATCCCATATACTAGTGAGAATGGTGTTGCCCCTGTTGACGTGCGGATAGAGGTCCGATACCCGTGCAGAGCGAAGGGCAACATTTCATGCCAGTCCTTGAAGGTCACTACCATCTTTTGCATGATCTTCTTTATGTTCTTATTTGCTGCCTCAACTGCCCCATTCATCTTTGGACGGTATGGGGAGGAATTATGATGCTGGATTTTGAAGTCGTCACACAACTCTTTCATCATCTTATTGTTCAGGTTGGTCCCATTGTCCGTGATGATCTTATTTGGAAGACCGTAGCGGCAAATCAAATCTCTCTTTATGAACCTGACAACCACTGACTTTGTTACACTGGCGTAAGAAGCGGCCTCGACCCATTTGGTGAAATAATCAATAGCGACAAGAATGAAACGATGTCCGTTTGATGCCTTGGGTTCGATGGGACCGATGACATCCATTCCCCACATTGAGAATGGCCATGGTGCTGTTAGGACATTCAGAGAGGCAGGTGGTACATGGATATTGTCGGCATAGATTTGACATTTGTGGCATTTTCTGACGTAGTTGAAGTAGTCAGTCTCCATTGACAACCAGTAGTAGCCAGCCCTTAAGATTTTCCTTGCCATGGTGTGCCCATTAGAATGGGTGCCGAACGAGCCTTCATGGACATCTTTCATAATTCTTTCTGCTTCTTCTTCTGCTACACATCTGAGGAGGACCATATCGTGATTTCTCTTGTAAAGTACTTCCCCATTTAAGAAGAAACCCATTGACAGCCTCCTAAGTGTTCTCTTATCATTCTCGGTGACACCAGGAGGATATTCTCTGTTTGTAATATAGTGCTTGATATCGTAATACCAAGGTTTACTGTCAGGCTCTTCTTCGATTGCCACACAATGATGTGCCGGTAGGCCTCGATGTTGGATTCGGATGAATATCAGACTCTTGTCGTTATTGATGTTGAACATTGATGACAAAGTCGCCAAAGCATCGGCCAACTGATTTTCTTCGCGAGGGAGATGATGGAAAGTGATCTCTTCAAATTGTTCAACCATCTTTTGGATGTGATCATGATAAGGAATTAATTTGGAATCCCTGGTTTCCCAGTCACCTTTTGTCTGGTGGATGACTAAAGCTGAGTCCCCATATACATCAAGTCTTTTGACTTTCCATTCAAGGGCTGCTTTGATGCCTAGGACGCACGCTTCATATTCTGCAATGTTGTTGGTGCAGTAGAAACTCAGTCTAGCGGTAAACGGTATGAAGCGGTTATCAGGAGAGATCAGTACAGCTCCGACCCCGTGCCCATATAAATTAGAAGCGCCGTCGAATAACATTCTCCACCTTTCGTTGTCCGGAGGATTCCCTTCTACGAATAGAGCCATTATATCTTCGTCTGGGAAATCGCACTGCATTGATTGGTAATCTTCGATGGGCTGGTGTGCCAAGTACTCAGCCAATGCACTACCCTTGATTGCTTTTTGGGTGACATATAAAAGGTCGTATTCAGATAGTAGCATTTGCCAGCGAGCGATCCTCCCTGTGAGTGCGGGTTTTTCAAAAATATACTTGACTGGGTCCATTTTATATACCAACCAAGTAGTGTGGCTCAGCATATACTGCCTCAAACGACGTGCAGCCCAGGCCAGAGCACAACACGTTCTTTCCAATAATGAGTATCTTGTCTCGCACTCGGTGAATTTCTTGCTTAGATAGTAGATGGCATGTTCCTTCTTTCCGGATTCATCATGTTGCCCCAGTACACAACCCATTGACTTGTCTAGCACTGTTAGATACAGGATGAGAGGTCTGCCCTGCACAGGCGGCATCAGAATCGGTGGATTTTGGAGGTACCTCTTGATCTTTTCAAAGGCTTCTTGGCAATTATCATTCCACTTTGTTTCTTGGTTTTTGCACAAAAGCTTGAAGATAGGCTCGCATGTAGATGTTAGCTGCGATATGAACCTAGAGATGTAGTTCAATCTTCCCAGGAAACCACGAACTTCTTTTTCAGTACTCGGTGCCGGCATTTCTAGTATTGCTCGTACTTTGGCTGGATCTACTTCTATTCCCCTCTGACTGACTATGAAACCCAACAGCTTTCCCGATCTTACACCGAAAGTGCATTTGGCAGGGTTTAATCTGAGTTTGAACTTCCTGAGACGTTCGAAGAGTTTTTGCAGATTGACGATATGCTCTTCTTCAGTCTTGGATTTTGCAATCATGTCATCCACGTAAACCTCTATTTCCTTATGCATCATATCATGGAACAATGCGACCATTGCCCTTTGGTACGTTGCACCAGCATTCTTCAGTCCGAATGGCATTACTTTGTAACAGAAGGTTCCCCAGAGAGTGATGAAGGTGGTTTTTTCCATGTCTTCGGGGGCCATCTTAATTTGGTTGTATCCGGAATATCCATCCATGAAGGAGAACAGAGAGTGTTGTGCTGTGCTATCCACCAGGACATCAATGTGAGGCAAAGGGAAGTCATCTTTGGGGCTGGCTCTGTTCAAATCTTGATAATCGACGCACATCCGAACCTTCCCGTCTTTCTTTGGGACCGGTACAATATTGGCTACCCATTGAGGGTATTTTGCTACTGCTAAAAACCCAGCATCGAACTGCTTCTTAACCTCATCTCGGATTTTCAATGACATCTCTGGTTTCATCCTTCTTAACTTTTGTTTTACCGGCGGGCATTCTGGTTTTACCGGTAACTTATGCTCGACTATGTTGGGGTCCAGTCCGGGCATGTCTTGGTATGTCCATGCGAAGACGTCAACATAGTCAAACAACAACTTAACCAATTTCTCTCGCTCGCTGTCTTTCAATGTGGTGCCAATGTTAACTTCTTTTTTGTCTTCTTCCGTGCCTAAGTTGATCGTTTCAGTTGATTCCTCGTGGGGTTCGATCATTTTTTCCTCTTGTTCCATCATTCTCATTAACTCTGGAGGGGTTTCCCAATTATCCTCAACATCTTCCTCAGTTTGATTGATGGGGTGATCAAAGTTACAATATGGATTATTGGCGTTGTTATTTTCAAAGACATTTTTTTCGGATCTGCATTAGCGTAAATTAACGGAATAAAAAAAACGAATGAAGGAAAATAAGAAGCGAATGTAAAAAGAAAAAGGAGAACAAGGGTTTATTAGGAACTGAAATAACGTTGCATTAATATTGATACTGAAAGGAAAACATGCGTGCCCGAATGAAATATCCTAAGGCCTTGGGCAGAGCCAGAGGATTACATTACAGAAACATTACTTTGAACTAAAAACCACAGGAAAATCAATGATCTCCCAATTCTTGAGTCTTTTGTTTGCAGGACAAGGGTGAACAAGACTGACGATGCCTTCTTCAGCGCTTAGATCGTCCTCAACTGCGGCGATCTGATTGGGGTTCAACATTCCCGCACTCCGAAAGCTTTCCTTGATGTCGCAGATGGTGATCCTCTTCGTATTTGGCACCCTGTCCTCGAGCCTGGCTAACCTCCGCTCCTTCTTTTCCTCCACAATCCTTCTCTTGTCAGTGCGATTGGGCCGATATCCTATCCCATGTCTATCTTTGTTCTCCTCTGGCTGTATTGGCGTCAGGATCCCCTGTCCGGTTTTTCCCAAGCCTCCTCCGGCTTGGTAGCCTTTTCCTAACATGAACTTAGCAACCATTACGGCAGTTTTGGATAGCTTGGGTTCTAACATAACAGATGTATTGGCGATTTCCAATGCTTGGAAGGCAGTCTCGAGAGACTCTTCAGCAGCCTCAATGTAACGAGTGGGAGCGGACTTATTTATCAGCATTTCTTCCTCCCCGAAAATAACCACCAGCTTATTGTTGACTATGAACTTGAGCTTCTGGTGTAAAGAAGAGGGAACTGCCCCTGCCGAGTGGATCCATGGCCTCCCCAAGAGACAACTGTAGGATGGGGCAATGTCCATTATCTGGAAGGTCACCACGAAGTGCTCCGGACCTACTTGCACAGGTAATTCCATTTCTCCGATGACTTCCCTTTTTGATCCGTCAAAGGCCCTGACTATTATGGAGCTCGGTCTCATGTATGAACAGTCCACATCTAATTTCTCCATGGTTGATCTGGGTAATACATTCAAAGATGAACCATTGTCAATAAGTACCCGTGCAAGAGAGTAATCTCCACACTTCACAGATATGTGTAGGGCCTTGTTGTGCCCCCTTCCTTCAGTTGGAATCTCATCATCAGTAAAGGTGAGATAATTAGTTGCAACAAGGTTTACGACGATCCCATCAAATTGGCCGACGGAGATGTCATGAGCGACATGGGCCTCATTCAATACTTTTGTTAATGCTGCACGATGGGCATCAGAACTGAGCAATAATGACAACAGAGATATCTTTGCGGGGGTTTGGTTCAGTTGATCAACCACCTTATACTCGTTTTGTCTCATAAGCTTCAGAAATTCACTGGCTTCTTGCTCGGATAGCGTCTTCTTTCCTGCATTTTTATCGGCGGGTTCCTGCTCTACGCTTTTGCCCTTACGGGCTCTTTCCTCACCTTCTTTTGTTCGGTCCTCACTAGGCCCTCCAGGGGTATAGAAACGCCCACTTCGAGTCATCCCACCGGTCCCTGAGATGTTAATGACATCTGGATTGGTCTGAACCTTCACATCGTAATTCCACGGGACTGCATTGGTGCTTTTAAAGGGAAAAGGGACTGGCACTTGAATAGTGATTGGTTTAGGCACAGCGGTGGTTAGCTTTGTGTCCTTTTTGTAATGGATTTCCAGTGGTTTCCGGATACTCTTGCTTTGTTCAATGCTTGACTGGAGAGTCGACACGCCTTCCTCTTTCTTTTGAAGACCCATTTGTATTATGTGTCGGTCTAACAAGTCTTGCAGGACTGGCTTGAATGCTTCACAGGCCCCGACACAAAGGGGAACAGCACACGAGCCCTTTCCGGTACATCCTTTCATAATGATTCCGAAGTGACATAAATCAGCATGGATGAGGTCCAAGGGTGTGACAATGTCCTCCACCTTTCTGACCAATAATTGCTCCTCAACATTCTCAATGGCATTGACGGAGGGTTTCCCGTGCCCCGGCAGAGGGTTAGTGGCAACATTTGGACCGTCTTCTGCGAAGCTTAACCATTTAGATTCAATTAAGTCTTGTACTACATATTTCAATGCTTTGCAATTTTCTGTTGAATGGCCAACTGCCCCTGCGTGGAATCCACAGCTGGCCTCTGGGTCATAGCTCCTAGGGAAAGGAGGTTGAAGGGGTCTCATCGGACGGGGAGTGATCAAGTTGTGACTGATGAGGTGATTGAATAGGTCTGTGTATGACATGGGTATTGGGTCGAAATTGGCGGGCTTTCTTTCTTGGTAGTTTTGTGGTCTATAGCCTGAGTTGACTTGGTGAGGTGGGGCCTTGTGGTGTTTGAGTAGGTATTTGTAAAGTCTGTCGGGGGTTGTTGTAGGGAGGCTTTCCTGATCCAGAGATGGCATTGGTTTCTCCGTCTTTCTTTTTAGGGAAACCTGGGAAGGGCCTTTTCTGATTGCTGGTTCCAGCGGAGCTATATGCAATCTTCCCGTTTCTCCATCCATTCTCTAATCTTTCTCCGATGACGATCATATCTGAAAAGTTTGAAGACACGCTCCCAATCAACCTGTCGTAGAAAGGTGATTGAAGAGTATCCATGAACATTGATACCATCTCTTTTTCTAACAAAGGTGGTACCACCTGTGCAGCCAAACCTCTCCAGCGTTGGGCATATTCTTTGAAGGACTCATTATCTCTCTTCGTCATGCTCTGCAGTTGTGTTCTATCGGGAGCCATGTCAATGTTATATTTGTATTGCCTCAAAAATGCATCGGCTAGGTCTTTCCAGCATCTGATATGTGCACGTTCTAATTGCATGTACCAGCTCGAAGCTGCCCCAGACAGACTATCTTGGAAGTAGTGGATGAGCAATTTGTCGTCGTGAGCAAACGCCGCCATCCTCCTGCAGTACATGGTTAAGTGGCTTACAGGGCAAGTCGACCCTCTGTATTTGTCAAAGTCTGGCACCTTAAATTTTGGAGGGATGACTACGTTAGGGACGAGGCACAAGTCATAAGCATCTCTCGCACCAACATTGGATCCCTCAACTGCTCTCAACCTTTCCTCAAGCATTTGTAGTTTGTCTTGGGCTTGAGGGTTCTCCATAGAGTGATTGTGAGGGAGCCCACTCATACCATAGTAAGGATGGATCATCGGAACTATGGCTGGGTTCACATTTGGGTATGTGAATGAGTGGGATTCCTGAGGTTGGAACCTTGAGCTTGAGCGTCAACTATCGGCGGTGGAGGGCAGCCAAGTGGGAGTCTTTGTGGTATGACGACGGGGGTCGGGTTTTGAACTTGTGGTGCCCCCGGATTACCATTGTGACCCGTTGGTGTAAGCTGTTGTTGGCCCGCGACTCCTGAGGGACCGTCTTCTGGACTAGCATTGACTGTCGGAGGTGTGTAACCTCGTGGAAGTCCGTAAGGAGGCCATATGTAACCCTGGTCATTAGTCCCAGTGGGGGGCACTGTATGCGGGATCCCGAGTCCATTGGGAGGAGGAGGGTTGGTAACTTGATTTTCCGTATTCCCAGCGGAGACATCTTCACTTGTGTCTTTGTCCCTCAAAGTTTGTAAGACCTTTAAGATTTCAGCCATCTGTTCTTTCATCCCATCTATTTCTGCCCTAAGCTCTTGATTGCCTAGGTCTTGGGGTGGATTGCCTTGATCCGGGATATCTTGAGGCGGATTGTCCTGATTTTCTTCCATGTTTCTGGCCTGAGAACGAGTCCAATAGCGATGTTGACGCACCAGCTTGTCTTTTACTCTCTGTTGGTGGGACACATGTTATGAGTATATGTATGAGTATATGAATGGATGAAAATGCGAATGGTGCATGTGTGCATGAGTCTTATTGTTTTAGGTCGGGAATTGCAAGCGCATCCTGATTTGTCATAAGTACACAGATTAAAGTTCCACAATATTTCCAAGATAAAGGATCAGCATGTGAGACAAACAAACTTCATTGATGGAGGAAAGTACAACATTTTGGAAATAAAACTTCGAAAAGAAAAGTACAATGTTCTTTGAATTTCACTCAAATACATATGGCTTTCATTTTTCCACTCCTCCCTCTTTTTCTACTAGTAGTGCTGCCAGCCTTCTCCCGGAGTTCGGCAATCAGAACCTCGCAAAACTCCATGAATTTGGAAACTTGGACCGGGGTGTTAAACGGGTGCATTGCCGCGTTAGCCTCCTTTAGACGTTTGGGGATTCCTACGATAGCTCGATCGGCCAGCCATGCCAATTTTGAGAATCTGTCTTTCCAGTATAAGCCTTCATTCTTCAACTCTATGAAGGCTTCATGGTTTTCTATCCTGCTGACCAACTCCACGAAGCGGTTCTCCCAATAGATGCTTTCTGTCTTCAGCTGGTGGTAGACCTCCTCTTGATATCTGATATGGTCGTTCAGCTCATCAGATTTTTCATGCTCCCTTCTTAAGGCTTGTTGGTATTCTCGGAGTATCTCTTCAATGGTATCTTTATCCTGCTTGATACTTTTCACTTGCTCTTCAAACTCGGCTGCCATCATCCGGGACTCTCTCTTTGATACCATTAGCAGGCTCTGTGCGGTCTTTTCAGCCATCATTGATTCTTCCCATAACTTTTTCCACTTGTATGTATCATCGATGGCTTGGTTCATTTTCAGGTTGCAACGTTTTATTTCCTCTTTCGCCCCTCTTAGGTACTTTTGAACCTCTAGTTTGTTCTTTTGTTCAATCTTGAGCTGCTTGCGGCTGTCTTCAATGGCCACTGACTTACTTGCGTTCTCTTCCTCCAACTCCTGGTTCTTTAGGAGCACTTTCTCTAACTCTGCCTGTAAGCCCTTTTTTTCTTTCTCGGCCTTTGACAATGCCATTTTAAGCTTATCTAAATCTTCGACAGTGGGAAGGGTAGGTTCAGGTATTTCTTCCTCCACCCGTAGTGCACTTTGGTAAGGCAATCGGGTGTCTTGGATCCTCTTTTGGAGCCATTGACGAAAGGTGGTTTCCTTATCGCCGCTCCTCTTAGTAAGCTCTTGTCCCTTGCGGACGACCATATCCCACGCTTGAGAAATCTTCCGGAGCATGTCAACCTCTTTTGGGCTTCCTCCATGGAGGTAAAAAGGGATTAACATGTCTTCGGTGGGCGGATTTCGCATGGGGTACCCCAGCTGTCTTAGAGTCAGAGAAGGATTGTAATTTATGCATCCTCTTGTCCCCATGAGCGGGACGTTTTGAAAGTTTCCGCATTGAAAAACTACTGTGGGCCTCTCTTTCCACCATGATGGGTGCCAACGAACCTTATGTTCATGAAGGCCCCCCAGCACTTGCAACCATTCACCAGTGTTCATTGTCTTCACATCACACCCTCTGGCGTCTTCAATTGGGCCTTCTACTCTGACTTTGTTAACGAAAGCATGGGTGAGAAGCCAAGCATACAAGGCGTGCAGGCAGCAAGATATCCTTTTTCCCCTTAGCTCACTATAATGAGTGAAAGTACAGTAAGTGTCAGCGAGCATGGCTGGAATCGGATTGAGTGGGTTTTCTCCATCCTTGAAGGATAAGAAGACACCAATAGCTGTTGTGTCCGCATATCTTTCAAGGCGTGGAAATAGGACAATGCCAAAGATGGTCAAGGCTAACACCTGCTTAAAAGGACCCCAATTTCTAGCGTCGGCGAAGGACTTCATTTGGCTTTCCAGATACTCTTGTGGGAATCCTGCAATGCCATTTCGATTTTTCTTCCGGAGCTTCAAGTTCTCTTTGCTGGTTTGTAACATTGAGGCGAGTTTCTCATCTGTGTAGTATTGTCCCTGATACTGGTAGGGTCCTTTGTCTTGTTGAGGAAAGCCGAAGATCTGTGTATATTCTTCCAGGGTAGGTGCCATCTGGAAATTTTTGAAGGTGAAGCATCTTAATGAAGAGTCGTAGAACTGGCTCAAGGCGGCAATGGCATCCGTTTGCACGTCCAATTGTAGTAACATAATAATCTTCCCATACACCCTATCAAAAGACCTGCGCTCGATGGGCGGCAATCGACCAGCACATTCCCTTAGACTTGTCAGATTAGGCTGCTTCACTATAGGGTAGTTCAGAGTTTGGGTTGCTTCACAGTTTGATCCCATATTGCCTTGCTTATGACAAAACTTTCGAACCTCTTACAATTCCCGGCAAACCTAAATGAGATGAATAACATGCAATGTGAGGATTTTTTTGTATTTTTTGTGAAATAATGATGATGTATGATGAATTAAAGAAAGACGTTACATGCGTTAATAAAAGCATATTTTGGTGATTCGAATTTTGAGAAACATTAACCATGTCACATAAAATATACGTAAAAAAGGAGTAAATGGTTTTCATTATTTGATTTTTTTTGAAAAAAAAGTTTTTGTGATGATGCAACGGGTAGGTGAATTGCCCTTGTGTCCTAAACAGGTTAGGTCTTATATACAGGTTACGGTCTAGGGCTACTTGCGTGATCAATCTCTCAGGTGGCTCTAATCACTTCCTCACAAGGGTCTCCAGAGCTGAAATCTCTTTCGTGATATGACCCACAACGATAGCGAGCTACCTGGTGTGGGATATCACGAAAGAGCGTACTCTGGCTGAGGCTTTCGTGAGAGTCAGACAGATAAAATCCAGAATGACTGACACTAATCGCCTCCACTCGTCCTAAGTTTTTTTGTTCAGACCCGGGTATAGGGCCCCGCTCAAGAGTGTGTGCAATAAACAAGTGTAATTGGTGCGGGTGATATAAGCAACCTAAACTACCCGTGCTGCAAAAGGAATACAGATAATAGTGCAAAGGTTTTCTACCCTAAGGTTCAATAGAGCAAATAAATAGATAAATAAAATAGACATGCGAGTAGAAGGGCTAAGGGTAAATAAAGTACTAAACTAACAAATATCTACACATTTAACTAAATTAGGCTTGACCCTCTTAAATAGTCCCCAGTGGAGTCGCCAGCTGTAGCGACCAAAGAATCCGGAGGAGGGATCCTTCGTTGCTTTTGAACAATGGAGCCGCCATCAATATTTATTTTTAGGGAAACATTGAAAAAAACCTTTTGTTTTTGGGTTCGGGGGTCGATTAAGTGCGGGGAAGGTACTAGCACCCCGCAACATCCTAAAAAGGTTACCTTTTAATTTAATGTGTAGAAAAAATAGTTTAAAGAAAACATTTTAATTTACCCTTTTTGTTATTTGCAAAAAAAAAACGGAAAGGAAGACTTAATAAAAATTTTTAGTTTTTTTGCGCTTGACAGGAGTGGGCCCCCGCTCCTACGTATCTCCGGGTGCGATGGAGAAATCAAAGCTACGTAGTTCTCGGTTAGAAAATTTTTTTGTGTTGGTATTTATTTTTTTTATTTTTTGAAAAGTTTGGGAAAACTAGAGGCCGTTCATGGTGACCAAACAGATAAATCCAGAGTGGTCGTCATTAATGGCTTATTCGGAAAAGAAGGTATTTACAGCGTTCAAACGGGCGGGGCCCAGAGTGACTGCTACAAATACTCGGTTTGCGATCGAGCTCTTTATTCGCTTAAAAAACGCTTACTGGGAAGCGTGATCTAAAAATGGAGTCGGGATTGAGAAAATTTCTTGAAGTTTAGGCGGATGTTTGCGATGATCAAACAAGTGGCCTCGGAGTGATCACTGCTACTAATCCGTTGTGAAAAAAAAGAAGGTTAGTCCTAACGGTCAAACAAGCTAAGCTCAGAGTGACCATTAGTAACCACATATTTCTTTTTATATTAGCAAAATTGTTTGAAAGAAAGAAAAGCAGTTTGGAAACATCGCGGTGTAAATAGAAGCGAAAAGTGCAACAAGAGGGGGTGCAAGTAGCATTTTGACGCTAAAAAAAATGGTTACCCGGGGGTGCAAATAGCGTTTTGGCGCTTAAAAAAAAAGGTTGCCGGGGGTGCAAATAGCGTTTTGACGCTAAAAGAAAATGGTTGCCGGGGGTGCAAATAGCGTTTTGACGCTAAAAACGATTGATTGGTTTATTTTTAATTTTTGCTATTTGACTAAATTACTCTTCATCTTTTTTTTTTGGGAAAAATGACTATTATTATTACCTCTTTTTTTTTCTAAAAAAGGGATAGTGATATTAGTAACCAATTATTTTATAAAAAATATTTTTTTTTTAATATTTTGAAAAGGATTTTGTTTTAATCCGAAAATCAGTAACTAAATAAAAAAGGAACACATTTTTTTAATATATTTTTTTAAAAGGTTTATTTTAAACCGAAAATTACAACTAAATAAAAAGGGAACACATTTTTTTTTAACACTTTTTTTTTAGGTTTATTTTAAATCCGAAAATTAGTACCTAAATAAAAAAGGAACACATTTTTTTTTAACACTTTTTTTTAGGTTTATTTTAAATCCGAAAATCAGCAACATTTTTTTTTTATAAAAACAGCAATAAAAATTGTTTTTATAGCAACATTTTAACATAAAAAAAACAGCAACATTTTAACATAAAAAACAGCAACACTTTAACATAAAAAAAAACAATAGTTTCTTATGTACATAAACAGCAACTAATTTAAATAAACAAAACAACAACAATATAAATAATGAAAACAGCAACCATGACAACTTAAGATATAAAAAAGGCAAGAACATGTGTAGAAAAATAATTACAGCAACGATGTGTAAAAAATTCGAAAATTACTATTTCATGGGGACATATTTAAATAACAAACTGCAACACATTTTTTTAATAATAAAAAAAAACAGCAACCATGACACAAAAAAAGCAATCATATTTTCATAAAGAGAAAAAAAACAATAATAAATCAAACAAAATCAACAACAATATTTACATAAAAAACAGCAATAGTGAAATAAAAAGCAAAAACAGTAAAATGTATTGAATCCTAAAATTATATTACAAATACCTTAAGAAAAGTAACCTGGAAGTGTTGGGAAGAGCCTCCTCTAGGATCTTCTTAATACAAACAAATTTAAACTAAAAAAACAATGAAAGGAGAAGAAAAAGAAAAGGAAGGGGGATCCTAAAAAACAGTGAACAACCTCACTGTTTTTTCTAAGAAAACAAAAATACACTCTTTTCCTCTTTTTGAAAATTTTTCTTCCTTTCCTTCTCCTAAAAAAAATTCGTCCCTTTTCCATGGTTGTGGCCTCCATTTATATTGAGGAGGATGCTCTTGTCTTCTTCTTTCTTCTGATAAGCCCCATGCCTTTGCACAGTAACTTCTTTTTTTTTTTTTTGACTTGAGGAAAGCTTGACATGATGGAGGGGTGAAGGTTTCTTGATGAGTTTTGGGGAGTGGTTGGTAAAGGTTTGGTGAGAAGAGGGCTTGTGAGAGGAGGGATTCGAAGGAGAGGTATGGGTGGAGACATGTGAGAGAGAGAAATGTATGAAAGAAGGGATGTGAAGTGTGTGAGAGGAAGAGAGAGTATGGGGCGTGAAAGAGGGGGGAATGGGGAAGTGAAAGGTGAAGTGAGGTGTGAAATGAGAGGAGGGAAGCGTGGGAGAGGAAAGAGAGAGATGGGGAAGCCGTGGAGTGAGAGAGAGAAAGAAAGGGAAACGTGTGGGAGGGAGTAAAATCATGTGGGGAAAGAGAAAATGCAATGAATGGGAGAGAGAGAATTGCGAAAATCAAGGAGGGGGAGTTAATGGTAGCCGTTTTCAAGGAGGGGAGAGAGGGGTGTGGGGTCGAATTTCAAGGGAGAGAGGTGGGGTGTGGCCGAATTTTAGGAGGGTTTTTGGGGATGAATGTGGCTGATTTTTTGGGTTAAGGGGGGAGTGAATGTGGCCACATTTTAGGTTTAAGGGGGGAGTTGGGATTTTTAGGGTTTTGGTGAGTGGGGTGGCGAATTAGGGTTAGGAGAGGAGGGAGTGAGGAGTGTGTGAGTTGGGTTATGGGTTGTGGGTTGTGGGTTAGTGGTTTTTTTTTTGTGTGTTGGGTTGGGTCATGCGAATTGGGCTAGCCATTTTTGCTGGGTTGGGTTTCCATGACAGCACATTATTATTTTTTAATAGACCCCCACTTCCTTCTTTGCTTATTTTTATTTCTTCACTTCTAATAAAATATTTTCTTTCTTTTTTTTTTTAAAAAAACTTATGGCAACCAAAATAAAATAATACATGGCATAAAAAAGAAAATAATTATTTTTGTTAAAAATAAATAAAATTTCTTATTTTTGGATAGGACAAAATTAGGGTATTACAGAGAGAATAGGTATAATAGAAAAAAAAGGGTAAAGGTTTTTGTATAGTTATAGGCATCAATGAAACATCTATATTTTAATATTTTTCTTTCAAAAAATATTTAATTTTAAATTATCATATATATTTACTTTTCATTTTAGTTTATTTAGATTATAACTAATATAAAAAAAATCCATTATTTAATTCCACTTTCATTTTGAACTATATTTTTAATTTTAGTTTCAATTTATGAATTATTGATCAATGATAAAAGTCAAAGAAATAAAATAATACAGATCAGTAAATTTTTGTTTTCTCTAATATATGTTTTGCTTTACTCATTTGTTTCTATTATTAACATTCATGTCCATAAATTAAACATATAAAATAGAATTAAATCTATTATTACTAAATATAATAAAGCTTAGTAACATTTTATTTTCAACAATTAAACTTATAAAAAATATTGGAAATTATTTATATTAAAACAAATACACTATATAAGAATATTGCTTTAAGTAAATAATTTTAAATATAGAAACTGCAACAATATTTTTTTTAATAATCTATTTTTAAAATACATGATTTATATCAACAACTTATATATATTAGAGAAAATCCAAAAAATTTAAAAAAAAAAAATTATATAACAACCCGTGCAACGCACGGGCATTCCCCTAGTTTTATCTAGGCTTAATTACAGTTTTGGTCCCCCTATTATGACCAATTCTCGATTTTGGTCCCTGAAGTTTTAATTTGACGATTTTGGTCCCCCTATTTTCCCAATTTGAAAAATCATAGTCCCCCTGTTCAATTTTGACTGACTTATCCTACGTGGCAGCCCACGTGGACTGCCACGTAGGCGCACCCCCCACCCCCCACCCCCACCTTCTTCTTCCTCCTGAACCTCTCTCCACTGTCGCAAACATCTCCCTTCCCCCTCATCACCGTGAGCCTCCTCCTCTCCAAAACCACCATCACGCCTCCAAAACCACCATCACGCCTCCGCGCCTCCACCACCGCACCCCCAACAGAGCGATTAGATGGTGCGATTCGGCGAGCGATTCGGAGCGTGCGATCTGTGACGAGAGGGAGAGCGTGCGAGAGCGAGAGAGGGAGAGCGACGGTGGGAGATCGGAGATCCGAAGGAGGGAGATGCGAGGAGGGAGAGCGTGCGAGAGCGAGAGAGGGAGAGCGTGCGAGAGCGAGAGAGCGACGAGCGTGCGAGAGCGAGAGAGCGACGAGCGAGAGAGGGAGAGCGACGGTGGGAGACCGATGCGAAGGAGAGAGAGAGGGAGTGGTTGGGGGGGGTTCACGGAGGTGGGGGTGGGAGGGGGGAGGGGAAGAGGAACATTGGAGGCTGGATTCGGTGGTGGGGGTGGGAGGGGAGAGGGGAAGGGGAACAGTGGAGGCGGGGGGGATCGGTGGGGAAGAGGAACAGTGGAGGGGGTGGGGTGGGGTGGGGGGGGGTGGGGGAGTGGGGGGGTGAGGGGTGCGCCTACGTGGCAGTCCACGTGGGCTGCCACGTAGGATAAGTCAGTCAAAATTGAACAGGGGGACTATGATTTTTCAAATTGGGAAAATAGGGGGACCAAAATCGTCAAATTAAAACTTCAGGGACCAAAATCGAGAATTGGTCATAATAGGGGGACCAAAACTGTAATTAAGCCTTTTATCTAAATACGTAACAACCAAACAAATGATCCTTAAAAAATTATTAAAAAATCATTTTAGACAATTAAATTTTTTCTGAAACCTAAAGTACTCGAAAACATACCGCTTACTGTTGCACTTTACGTATTTTGTCACGAAATTAATTTTTTCACCACACCAGTTATTGAGGAATGAACTTTGCGTATTTGAACATTTCATTTTTTTCTTTACTCTAAAATACTTAAGGCACAGTGTTTAGTGTCACATCTTAAGTATTTTGTCACGAAATTAATTTTTCCCACCAAACAGGTTATTGAGGAACGAACTTTGTATCTTTGAAATGTTAAATTTTTTCCAACTCTAATGTACCCCAAAACACACTAATCAGCGTTGCATTTTATATATTTCTTGATTTGTGGGACCTACACACCCTCATTTCTACACTTATACCATCATTTGTGGAACCTACATACCCTCCTTTCTAAAATCATTCAATGATTTGTGGGCCCTACTTCCTATCATTTCCCTCCAAAAACTTACTTCCTAAACCACTTACATTCAATTTAGTCTTAAGGTTTAAAGATTTTAGGGAGCGCGCCTGCTGGTTGGCTGGTAGTTTATTTAGTTACTAGTTTTTATCCGTGCGTATTTATTGGTTTTTGCCGGTGCATAGCGCACGGGTGATACTGTATTTATTATAATTTGCTATAAAATTATAAATATGTTGAAAGTTTCAAAAAGTTAAAAAAGTCGGTATCTTATTATAATATTAATAATAGAGTAAAATTGAGGAAAAAAGAAAATGAGATTTAATATAAAATATGCACTCCCGTTGGCGCTCATGTTGGCACTCTCATTGCTGCTCTCATTAATTATAATTATAATTAACTATTAATAAAATATACCGCGTTCGAACTAAATAGAACTTTCCATAAACAAGTATGAATATTTCTTAATAATAAGGTTTTGGTATACATAATAAGGTTTTTTTTGGTTCGTAGACGAAGTGGCAAGTGCCATTAGAAACTCACGCACACAACCGTAAAGTTTCGAGTTATTTGTTATTTGAGCTGGGCCTTACGGATTACATGATAAGGTTTTTGTGGACAAAATATGATTTTCTTGAATGGAAACAAAAAGTGAGTAAGTATCCTTTTATCTAACCTTTTAAACAAAGAATTTTAAAACTTTTCAGTCAAAAAAGTGGTTAACAATTGTAAAATTATTTTTTTTTTTAAATAGTCGATATAAAATAAAATTTCTTTTTTTGTTTGATTAATACACACCCTTGAAATAGTCGATAAACTTTTTTTTGTTTGAAATTAGTTGTAATTTTAATTTTAATATTTTAATTATTAAAATATTACGTGGCGTGTTGACGAGATTATTAAATGACATGGCACACATGTGTGTAAGTTGTGTCAGCTGCCATGTCATTTAATGAGTGCCACATAAGTTTTTTTACAGACATCCACATCAACAAAAAAAGTGAAAAATCCCTATTTGGACTAAATCTTTGAGTTTTTTTTAAAATAGGGGGACTAAATGTATGAGTTTTAAAATTGGGGGACCAAATATCCGAATTTGAGAAAATAGAGGGACCAAAACTATAATTTAGCCAAATGTATAAATATTTCATATGTCCACTGCGGGAAATTTCGCCAAAATTATAATTTAGCCAAATGGGAAATTTCGCACTTTGTCCACCACGGGAGTCGAACTCAGGAGTACTGGGTCAAATCCTCTGTCTCAGGGTAGATTAAACCACTGGGCCAATAGTGTCGGTTAAATGAAGGGGTTTTAAAACATTTGAGGATAACGTTTAATTATTTATTTATTTATTTATTTTTCTTAAATCCAACCCAACTAAACTCTCTTTTACTTTATTTGAACTAGTATTTTACCCGTGCATACGCACGGGTGATACTGTATGGTCGGTGTATTGCCATGAAGTCATAGTAGTAATTTGGAAGATAATCATAAGTTGTGAACAATGTCCAAAATGTATGATTTGAAATTTAAAGTGGAAAGAGATTGACAATCATAATTACATTGATCCATAATAATGTATTTGGACATTAGAGGTAAAATATGCATCCCTGTTGACACTCCCGTTTGCATACTCGTTGACCCTCCCGTTGGCGCTCTCGTTACCTCTCCTGTTGGCGCTCTCGTTACCTCTCCCGTTGCCACTCCCGTTGCAGCTCCCATTGCCAGTCTCTCGTTACCTCTCTTAGTGGTTAAATTGATTGATTTTAATAGTTTTAATAGAGAGATTATAGTAAATAATAAATTTTAGATGGAGTAAAAATGAAGAAAAAAGAAAATAAGATTTTTTAAAATATGCATCCACATTGGCACTCTGTTGGCCCTCTCCTTGCCTCTCTTGTTCCCACTCATGTCCCGTTGTCGCTCTCGTTGTCGATTCCATTGCCAGTCTCGCATTGCCTCTCTTGTTGTGATGCAAATTTTGTCTTTTAGGGGTGAATTTACTAAAATAGTTGTGTTGCAAAAAGTTAAAACAAAATCGGTATCTTCTTATAATATTAATAATAAAGTAAAAGGTAAAATATGCAGTCCCGTCGCTCTCGCTCCCTCTCTTGTTGGCACTCCCGTTGGCACTCTCGTTGGCGCTCTCGATCCCTCTCTTATTGGCACTTCCGTTGTCGCTCTCGTTGCCGATCTCGTTGTCAGTCTCTCATTGCCAGTCCCGTTGCCACATATTTTCTCCTTTTTTCTATATGATTTAATATTACAATTGTTTGTGGTTAAATTGATTGATTTTGTTTATTACATGAAAAATTGATTGATTTTAGTAGTTTTAATAGAGAGATTATAGTAAATAGTAAATTTTAAATTATTTAATTATTGAGTGTGATATTAATTTAATAATTTATTTTTTTGGAATAAATAATTTTGAAACTATTGATAGAGGTATGGTTTTTTGTGACGATTAATAGTAGTTAAATTGATTAATTTTAGTAGTTTGATTAAATTATAGAAATAGTTAAAAAAAATTATGTTTTTAGTAAAAAAAACTGACAAAGGTCGGCCGGTAATGATGTTCATCTCAGGAGGGTACCCCGACGAAGCATCAGGTAAGACTATGAAGAGAAAGTGGAAGGAGATCATGAGCGCTACTTCCACCTCGGAGCTAACCTCATTTCCGGTCCGACCTCCTTTAGCGTGGGGATTAGGATTTGCTAGATGGCAAGCCCAACAAGCATGTGCCTCTTTTGATCAGGGCTGTGATGGCTAATCACGAGATAAGAAGAATCCTTGTAGATCAGGGAAGCTCGACCGATATCATCTTTATCGATCTTGTGAGAAAGCTGCAAATTTCTGAAGAAGACTTCACCCCTTACAGGGGATCGGACCTTTCAGGTTTCAACGGGTCCCGGACCAAACCGCTCGGCTATTTGGAATTGATGGTCACCAATGGCGAAGAGCCATTGGAGAAGACAGTCAAAACCAAATTCCTGGTTTTATCGTGTCATTCTGTCTACAATTGTATCATTGGAAGACCGAATCTAGGAAGGCTCGGAGCGGTAACCTCAACAGTTCATCTAAAAATGAAATTCTACTCTCTCTGCAACAAAGTTATTACCCTCGATGCCGACCTCGAGTCCTCCCAAAGATGTTTCTATCTGCATGTGAAATCGGATAGGAAGGCCGCAGAAGAGGGGGATCCCCCGAAGAAAAAGAACCCCAGATGGATTCCAAAAAGAGAAGAAATAGCAGAGCTGCTGATGTCAATGTCACAGACCTTGATGCGAGGTACTACCATGACAGCTCCGAAGAAGAGAGTGATGATGATCTTGCCCGAGAGCTAAAGAAGAAAATCAGGCGACCTCAACCTGATGGTGAATTCGAGGAAATCCAATTGGGAAATGACCCAGCCCAAACGCTCAAGATCAGCTCTGATCTCTCTGATGAGGTTAAAGTGAAGCCTGCCCTATGTCTGAAAGCTCATGCCGACCTCTTTGCCTGGTCGACAGAAGATATGCCCGGGATTCCCCCAGAAGTCGCCTGTCACCAGCTAGCTGTTAACCCTAGAGCTAAGTGGGTCGCCCAGCGCAAGAGAGCTCAAAGCAAGGAGAAAGCGGCTGCTGCGGCTAAGGTCGTTGATAATTTAATTAATGTCGATTTTGTAAAGGAAGTCAAGTATACAACTTGGCTTTCCAACCCTGTACTTGTCAAGAAAAGTAATGGAAAATGGCGAATGTGCGTTGATTACACTGATCTTAATAAGGCCTGTCCAAAAGACGCCTTCCCTGTTCCTAGCATTGATCGCCTCGTCGATAATGCTTCAGGTTTTCGTTTACTGTCTTTTATGGATGCCTACTCCGGATATAACCAAATCCTGATGTTCCCTCCCGACCAAGAGAAGACCGCCTTCATGATTGACCGCGGTAATTTCTGTTACCGGGTTATGCCGTTTGGCTTGAAAAATGCGGGGGCTACCTATCAGAGAATGATGAACAAAGTATTTCATAAACAGATCGGGCGTAATGTAGAATTCTATCTCGACGACATGATCGCAAAAAGCGAGGGTGAGAGCCTCCACATAACCGATCTTGAAGAGATCTTCGCAGAAATTCGAAAGAACAAGATGAGGCTGAAGCTGGAGAAATGCACTTTCAGAGTCCGAGCTGGGAAGTTTCTTGGTTTCTACCTCACAGAGAGAGGCATCGAAGTCAACCCGGATAAGTGTCGGGCTGTGACGGAGATGCGCACCCCATCTACGAAAAAGGAGCTTCATAAACTTAACGGTATGATCGCCGCACTATCTCGTTTCATTTCCAATGCTGCCTTCAAATCGCTCCCCTTGTTTAAACTACTTAAGAAGGAAGCGAAGTTTTAGTGGACCGCGGAGCGGGACGAGGCCTTCTCCCAGCTTAAAAAGGCTTTGCCCGAGCCACCAATCCTAACTCGACCAAACCCAGGAGAAACCTTATACCTATATTTAGCAATCTCGGAGGAAGCGCTTGGCACCGGTCTCGTTCGGGAAACAAAGACCGATCAAAGCCCGGTATACTTTGTGAGCAAATCCTTACAGGGACCTGAAATTAGATACCAGAAAATAGAAAAAATCGCTTTTTCTTTACTCATCGCGGCACGTCGCCTTCCACCTTACTTCGTCGCTCATCAGATCGTGGTGCAGACAAATCATCCGATCCGACAAATCTTACACTGACCCGACCTGGCAGGTAGAATGATCAAATGGGCAGTAGAACTCTATGAGTTCGGTATCAAGTACGAGTCCAGGCCAGCAATGAAAGCTCAAGTACTTGCCGACTTTGTCGCAGAAATGACCACTGCCGACCCTGAAGGTGAATTGTGGACGCTACATGTAGATGGATCCTCAATTCCAAAGGGGAGTGGTGCCGGGCTAATGCTAGAAAGCCCAGCAGGTGTCGTAGTCGAAGTATCCCTCACTCTTGATTTCCCAACTTCAAACAATCAAGCAGAGTACGGAGCGTGCATAGCAGGACTCCGACTTGCCCTTGACTTCCGAGTTACTCGGGTCATTTTGAACACCGATTCCTTGTTGATAGTCTCGCAAATCGGAAAGCAATACGAAGCCAAAGATTCGGTCTTAAGGAAGTATTTAACCCGAGTGCGGGAATTGCTTGCCCATTTCGTGTTCGCAGAAGTTAAACACGTTTCCAGAATAGAAAACATCAGAGCAGATGTTCTATCCAAGCTCGCCAGCACCAAAGTTCCTAGAAATCATCGATCTATAATCCAGGAAACGCTAAACAAACCCAGTGTCCTCCCTAACCCGGAGCTAACTTTTTCCATCAATGTAGTTAAGGAAAGCAAAGGGTGGCTTACACCAATAATGAAGTATATCGAGTCGGGGGACGAGCCTCCGGACTCTCGTGAAGCCAAATCAATCAGGAGGAAGGCCTCGTCCTTCTCCGTGATTGATGGAATCCTTTACAGAAGAAGCCTCTCTGCGCCTTTATTGAAATGTATTGAAGGAGAGGAAGCAGATTATGTCCTGGCCGAGATCCACGAGGGGATTTGTGGACAACACCTTGGAGGTCGGTCTCTAGCTCGGAAAGCTTTAAGAGCAGGATATTTTTGGCCAACCATGGAAACTGATGCAAAAAACCATGTCAAAAAATGCAAGAAATGTCAAATCCATGCCAATGTTCATGTAGCACCTCCTGCCGAGCTCACTAGTCTCACCTCACCATGGCCTTCTGCGTGGTGGGGGATTGATCTCTTAGGGCCATTCCCAACTGCCCACGGCCAGGTCAAGTACCTAATAGTGGCTGTGGACTACTTCACAAAATGGATTGAAGCTGAGCCTTTAGCCATTATCAGCGCAATGAATTGCATCAAGTTCTTCAAAAAGAATATTATGACCAGATTCGGGATCCTTGAGGTAATAATCACTGACAACGGAACCGAGTTTACTGACAAGGGCTTCAGAAAGCTCATGTTCGATCTTCAGATTAAACATTGGTTCACCTCGGTAGAACACCTTAAACTAACGGACAAGCCGAGGCCGCTAACAAGATACTCCTCAATGGTTTGAGAAAATGACTTGATGAAGTCAAGGGTAAATGGGTTGAGGAATTACCTTACGTATTATGGGCCTACAAGACCACCACCCCAAAGTTCGACAGGGGAAACTCCGTTCCGACTCTCATATGGGAGTGAGGCTGTAATTCCTGTTGAAATCGGAGAGCTAAGTTGGAGGACCCTCCACCCAAAATCGCCAGAAGAAAATAACCAGGCGTTAAAGGAGAACCTCGACCTCGTCGACGAGGTCCGAGGAAGAGCCTCTTTCAAAGAAGCATTGATCAAACAGAGGATAGCAACTCGGTACAACTGGAAAGTCGTCCTAAGGGATTTCGAGGCCGGCGATTTGGTATGCCGGAGAGCCGACATTGGCTTAAAGAATGCCGCTCAAGGGAAGCTCTCTCCAAATTGGGAAGGACCTTACCGGGTCGTGTCTAAGACCGGTAACGACGCTTTCGAGTTGGAGACCATAGAAGGAAAAGCAATCCCAAGGACTTGGAACGCTGCCAAACTGAAGAAGTATTACAGTTAATTTACGCTTTAAGAAGCACACTGTATGCCAGTGTATAAACATTCTTATCTTAAACAGCTTGATTACTTTTCAGTACTCTCCATTATTGTCACCGATTTTCAAAATCCGGCGTTCTGAGGTCAAAGGGAGCACTCTGAGAACGATCTCATGATCACGCGCGAGGCCCCTTATTAAAATCGGAACACGGAGCACGACGCTCAATACAATCTGCGACTGAGGTCGTCGCAGACCCTCCTTCAACGAGTTCGATCTGGGTCGAGTCCCGGTAAACTGTTCAAAGAGCTGCAAAGATCTGTGGGATTTAAGATCGCCAAGATTGATGGCCGAGGCTGCCATTACCCTTAAGGGCAAGTTCGATCTGGCCCGAGTCCCGGTAAACTACCCTAAAGGCGACACACGTTACTTGAGCAAAGTAAAACACAAGTGTACAATTTTAACATGCAAGAAATAAAGCGCAATCGAGGTAAATAAAAACCGGAAATGCAAGCTGTTAAAATAAGCAAAAGATTACAGGCCACCCCGGATACGACTGGGTAATCGAGTTCAAAAGAGCTTTCAATATTACAATTTAAAATACCGGTTCCGCCCGGAACCCGAAACCTTTTCGCCACCGGTTCCACCCGGAACCCGGAAGTCATCTACAGAAATGTTACCCCCAGTCGTGGGCTAACCGTCGGATGGCCGAGGGTAAATGATCGTACGCTCCTTGGAGACGGTGTCGGTCTTGACGATCTAGTCTCCCTCCACGTCGTGATCCACGCTCAGTACCTCTTTACTAAGAGGTAATGAAGGGTGAACCACAGCAATTTGAGCGAGTGCTTTGTCAAAACCTTTCCCGGGCATTCCGAGAGCCATCTCTGCTATGGTGGTTATTTCAAGCTCAACGCTACGGGTCTTAGAATCGGCTTGCTTCAATTTCTCTTCAAGCTCGGCAAGCCGATCCTGGGGCTCCATGCTAGAATTGGACCTCTCCTCCCTACCTTTCTGAATCTCCGCCTCTAACTCGAAAATTCGACCCCTCAAAGACGTCACCAGCTCCACAACCTCTCTCTCTTGGGTCTCCAACTCAGAAATTCGGAGTTCGAGCTCCTTGTTCTTGTTGAGAGCAGAGTCCCCCTCTCTCCTCTTGGAGGGCAGAGAGGTCTTTTTGTGCCTTCGCAAGAGTGGAAGAAAGAGACTCATACTTCTTCCGTTCTTCCACCCTCAGAGCTCGCTCTTCATCCCTCTCTTTATGGGCCCCTGAAACAAAGAGAAGTAAATAAGGCGAAGTTAGCAACGGAGCCATTGGAAGCAACAAATCAAGGGGGCTATAATTTCCCTCTATTACTTTTAATCCGGGCTTCGGCTTCCTCCTTTTGCAACTTGGAGACATTGGCCAAATGCCTGAACAGCTTCGCGGCGGCCTCCACTGGGTCGACCTGGTATTCCTCCAGATTCTTCTTCAAAAAATTGCCGCCTATCGAAATGCTGGAAGATCTCGAAAATTTGCGCTTCTCATGGCGACTTTTCTTCGACGCCCGGGGGGAACCACCCTGACTGGATCACACCCGCTTTCCCGGGGCTTGAGAGGGGGAAGCATGATCCGAGTGCGCCAGAGCTTGTTGACGTTTCTGGTGTTGAAGGTCGGCGACCTGATCTTTGCCACTCGCAACACTCGCCGCACAGACGGTGTTAAGAGGAACGGCTCTTATAGGCTCGTCCCAGCGAGGAGTTTGTTGGGGAGTCTGTTGAGCATCGGAGGCACTCTGCTGTAGACTGGCCCTTCTTTCAGCTGCTGCTCTCAGAATAGCAAACTTGTCAGGAGCCATGCTATCTGCAAAACAAAGAAATTTGAGAGCCATTAAGAGAAACGACCCTAAAGAAATATACAATTAAAAACATTATCGAGCATCCAACCCTACCAAGCGCGGCTAACACCTTGGACTTCGAGCCCGCCTCGACCAACCTCGCCGTATCAATTCCGAATTTCTTGGGATCCTTGTGGGGGATCAGATCAACGAAATTGACCAGGATCGCCAATGACTCCTGGTCTACACCACTTAGCCTGATCAAGCTGACCGTGTACGCATGAGGTGGGCGATTAAAGTGAGAGAGGGACCACCCGATAGGAAACTTTGTGGACTCCAGGGATCGCCCATCCTCGCTATACTTGCCGACGTACCTTACGACTTCGTCGTTCACGGGTTCAATGAAGAAGTATTTATTTTTCCCACTTCCCTTTAAGGAGTCGGTATAGGGCATGAAAACTTTCAGGCCCCTCCTAGCCCGAAAGCTCACATGTTCCTGATCAGTGGTCGTACGCGGGTCAAAATAATTATAAAGATATAAAATATAGTACAAGGAAGTTAACCTTGGTCGTCTCACAAGGACCTCTGAATTAAAGACTACCAGAATCAAGAACGAAAGTAACAATAAAAGGGGAGTTTTTTAGGAAAAGAGTTTGATGCGTAACGAAGAAAAACAATTAAAGATAGACAATTGGTGTGTGGAAAACATGTGCAAGTATACACAGTCCATAACAAGTAATACAGTGTTTAGAACAGGTCGAACCCACAGGGATTGATGAACTCTTTCAAAAAGTCAATATTATGTAATTTAGAGGAAGTAACTAATTTAACAAGATATTTGATGATGGTGAGTATCACAAGTAAGTTAGAATAAAGCAAGGTGTAAGTAGTTGTAATGAAATAGAGAAAAGCTAGTTGGAATGTCTTCCCCAAGTAATTTACTTATAAGTGTTTAATGCAATTATGATGCAGTTGCACTGAATGCTGTTGCATTAGTTGTGTGCCTTTCAGTCACTTTTCTTCAGAGTTTCATTACAAGCTTCCTATGTCTAGGCTTGCTAAATAAGTTCACTCTTGTCTTTTAAAGTACCCACAGTATCACCCTATGGACTATACTATCCTATGTCTAGGACTTAGTATGGTTTTCACAAAGTTTCCTTTATGTAAAACACTCACTCATATTAGTTCTTGAGTTCTTAATTGTAAACCATGTCTGCTTTTACAAATCTACCTATTCTAAGTGATCAATCTCAAAATAAGTGTTGAAAGTATTATCAAGCAAGAACTAAAGTGCACACATCATATACTTGTATTAAACTTACTTAAAAGCTCATTAAATGGTTAGAACATTCCAACTAAGAGAGGTTTAGCTCAACATAGACATTGCAAGGCAAATATAAACAGAATAGAACATGTTTATATAATTGAAATCACAAAAGAGAAACAACAAGATAGAGTTTACACAAGTTGTAGCTCTTAGCATGAATCCTCCTAGCAATGTAGTTGCATTAGCTCCTTAGCACTTTGGTAAAACTATGAAATCAAGGTAAGGAGGATTTGTCACTTCCTTCCTTTCCTTCTTACAAAATAGAAACTAACTATGTATATTGAAATTTTAATCTAACTTATGGATTGTGATCTATCTTCAAGTGAAGGAGTGAGGTCTTTATATAGTCTTCAAGAGAGGTGCTTCCTTCCTTCATGTTGAAGTAACTTTGATGGCTGTATTCATGGTTACTTTACAGCAGTTGATTCCCATGTGAAGTCTTCAATCAAGTATATAGGGAGGTCAAATGAGATAACAACATGTGTCCCTACGTTGATGACTCTTTGTTGCACCCCGAAAAATCCCGCTTTGGGTTTCTCGATGTACAACGTGGAATAATTTTGGAGCCGCCACCAATATTTTAATTTTAAGACCAAAACATTGAAAAAAGGTCTTTTGGACAAGGCGGATGGTCTTTGAAAACTAGAGATATAGGTTCGGGGGTCGATTACGCGCGAGGAAGGTGTTAGCACCGCGCACGTCCTTTCTACCGAAAGGGAACCTCTAATTAAATGTGTGGTTTTAACGTTTGATTTGAAAAATACCTAGATTTGCCTATTTATTTCTTATTTGGAGATGAATGGGAAATCTTTAATGAAAATTTTATTTTTGGTGAGAAAGGGGGGAAAAAGGGGTTTTAGAAAAAAGTGCTTGACGGGACATGGCCCGCTCCTACGTATCTCCCGGTGCGATGGAGAATTCAAAGCTACGTAGTTCTTGGTTCTTTTTTGAAAAGTTTTTGTTTTTTTATCTTTTTTTAGTGAGTTTTTTTTGAAATAGGACGAGCATTAGCAAATGATTGAACTAGCAGAGGCTATGATGAATCACTACTAAATACTCAAAAAGAGAGTTGCACCGTTAGTCAAACGAACATAGGTTCTGATGGACTATTGATAACAACTCGTTTTTTATTATCCTTTTGGAAGGTGATTTTCGAAAGAGATTGATTTGTACGATGATCAAACTAACAAAGGTTATGATGGATCATCGTTTATTATTTTAGGAGAAAAGGACATTGTCACTAATAGCTAAACGAACAGAGGCTCTGATGAGCTACTAGCAACAATGGGTTTGAAAATGATTTTTGTTTGTTTTATGAAAATGATTGGTTTAGGGGGATGAAAAGAGTTTTTATTTGTTGCGCTTGACGAGAACATGGCTCGCTCCTACGTATCCCAAACGGGAGTCAAAGCGACGTAGTTCTAAGGAAATTGTTTTTAAAAGGGTTTGAAAGGGGGAGGTTGAATCATCTGAGACCATCTTCGCCACTTAGAAAATGATGCACTAGGCATAAGTGGGAATCATGTGGTTCATCATCGACAATGACACTATAGCTAAGTTAAATCACATAGGGCAATTTTGGCATGGATCACAATGATTAAATATTAACAAATGAAAAGACTGAAATACCTCTGATGGAGACAGGTATTACAACTCTGAAGAACGCAAACCCCGACTAACCCTTGCAGGAGATCAGCTCAGACGGACCAACGGCGCGAGTAGAGCAAAAATGAAGCGTAGAACTGGAAAATGAGATTTGCGAGAGTTGTCTTCTCAGATCTCGTGAAATGTGTGTGTGGAGCAATTCTTCTCTGATCTTGTGAGATGTCTCTGTGTTTCTCTGATCTCGTAAAATCTTTTCCTCAAAATGTGACTTGAGGCTGCCTATTTATAGGCTTAGGAAAGCGTAGAATTTTTTGAAAAACATTTATTGCAAGGATGAATCGATTGTTTGATGAAGTGTAACAAGTGCATAATCGATTCCTTGCCTTTGAAAAGTCACATGAATCGATTCCAAGCTTAGTTAAAATAGTGGGAATCGATTCTTGAGCCTTTGGAAATAATAAAGAATCGATTCTTGGTTCCTTTGAAAACAAGAGGAATCGATTTTCAGGACCTTTTGCATAGGTGAAAATCGATTCTTGCTTTAGTTAACACAATGAGGAATCGATTCATGGCCTAAGGAAGAGCTTGAAAATCGATTTCAAGGCCTATGCAAGAAGAGGGAAATCGATTTTCAGGACATCCTAAATAGGTGAAAATCGATTCTTCACTTAGTTAAAACAATTAGGAATCGATTCATGGCCTATGGAAGAGCCTGAAAATCGATTTCAAGGCCTATGCAATATACTATAAATCGATTCTTGGCCTTTGGAACAAAATAGAAATCAATTTTTGCTTTCCAAAAAAATGCTTTTAGGTCTTTGCCATGCATGCATAAAATATTTTCCAAAGCTTGCCATGCATGCATAACATATTTTTCAAATACCCTAATTTGATGCATGAGGCCTATTGCAAAAAATTGTTTTTAGAGACCCTTTTGTGAGAAATGACCAAAATGCCCTTTTTGACTCTAACTTCCCAAAACGTGCATTCTAACCCTAAAAATGATGCATAATTTATTTTTGTGTGGAAAATTAGGGTTTGGACCTAAGCCGGACAAAATTGGGGTATGACAGCTGCCCCTCTTTATCTGAATTTTAACGAGGAATATGAATTGGCCGAAACATATTCCAAGGCAAAATGAAGATAAAGAATTCAGAAATTATACCGATTTTGTCCACTTGGGGAAACCCGAATTTTCCTCTTTTTCTTTTCTCATTTTTTTTGTTTTTATTGATGGGCTTGAGAACAAACGGGGAATGGTTAACACTTGGCGCATTAACTGAGAGAGAAAATGACGGACCACTCGGGATCTGAAGGAGCACTAAGGCTCTGAAGGACCACTCAGGGTCTGAAGGAGCACTAAGGCTCTGAAGGACCACTCAGGGTCTGGAAGGCTGCCTAGGCCTTAATTGAAGGACCATCGTGGTCTGAAGGAGCGCTACTAGCTATGGTACTAGTAAAACGGTCTGAGGGGGCCTTTCGAGCGGCCATGATGGGTCAAGATCAGCTCCGGAACTGATATGTTGACCATGAAGGACGTCCGTCGTGTCTTAGGCTGACACAACTAGTCTGAAGGACCACTCGGGGTCTGAAGGACTTACCCGCAGCTCGAATACGAGGTGAAGTCTGTTTTTGAAGGGACACTTGGGTCCTGAAGGGATTCACGAATCCTGTTGGTTGATTGATTGAAAAGTTCAACTAAAGCAGACAGAAAAGTAAAATGAGCACTTGGCGTGCAAACAGAAAAGTAAATGGGCACTTGGCGTGCAAAAAGTAGGAAATAAAGCGGTAAAGAACGCAGTAAAGAAGGAGCACTGAGGGCTCAGGATGAGCGCGGAGGGCTCAGGATGAGCACAGAGGGCTCAGGAGGAGCACCGAGGGCTCAGGGGGGAGCACAGAGGGCTCAAGAGGAGCACAGAGGGATCAGGATGAGCACAGAGGGCTCACGAGGGGAGCACAGAGGGCTCAAGAGGGAGCACAGAGGGATCAGGATGAGCACAGAGGGCTCACGAGGGGAGCACAGAGGGCTCACGAGGGAGCACAGAGGGCTCAGGATGAGCACAGAGGGCTCAGGATGAGCACAGAGGGCTCAGGGGGAGCACAGAGGGCTCAGGATGAGCACAGAGGGCTCAGGAGGAGCACAGAGGGCTCAGGAGGAGCACAGAGGGCTCAGGGGGGAGCACAGAGGGCTCAGGGGGAGCACAGAGGGCTCAGGATGAGCACAGAGGGCTCAGGATGAGCACAGAGGGCTCAGGGGGGAGCACAGAGGGCTCAGGATGAGCACAGAGGGCTCAGGGGGAGCACAGAGGGCTCAGAAGGGAGCACAGAGGGCTCAGGATGAGCACAGAGGGCTCAGGACGAGCACAGAGGGCTCAGGATGAGCACAGGGGGCTCAGGAGGATGAGCACAGGGGGCTCAGGAGGAGCACAGAGGGCTCAGGATGAGCACAGAGGGCTCAGGAGGGAGCACAGAGGGCTCAGGGGGAGCACAGAGGGCTCAGGGGGAGCACAGAGGGCTCAGGAGGAGCACAGAGGGCTCAGGATGAGCACAGAGGGCTCAGGAGGAGCGCAGAGGGCTCAGGATGGAGAGCGCAGAGGGCTCAGGAGGAGCGCAGGGGGCTCACAAATTCTGCTGATTGGTTGATTTGAAATGACCGATGCTGCTGCACTGAATTGATGTACCTGCATATGTCAGTTGATGCAAGGAATAGTGCATGGAGTATGAGTGCATGTTATGCAAGTGCATGCAATGAGTGCATGTTATGAGTGCATGTTATGCAAAGGCATGTTATGCATGTGCATGCAATGAGTGCATGTTATGCTATGATTTTGGTGTAATGATGAATGTAATGCATGACTGTGTTTTGTTTATTGCCTCTCTTTTTTTTTGCTTATTATTTTTTTATTTTTGCTGGTTCAGCCAACCCGCGACACTCATGACACGAGACTGAGGAACCTGTTGGACTTGCGGGGCTCATGGGCCGAGTGCATGTTGGTCTTGACTTTGCTGGTTTGAAGCAATCGTGGATGTAGTTGCTCTCTTGCATGATTGACTGATTTTGAGGATGTGCTTTCTCTCAGGACTCTTAAGAATCTCGTAATGATTTGCAATGCTCTATGATATATGCACATGTTTTACAGTTCAGGACCATCATCATCATAAAACGTTTATTTTGAGCAGAAAAAGCAGAAAATAAAAGAGTGAACAGATACGAGAAATTTGAACTTTATTAATGCGGAAACCGGTCGCACAAGAAGTTACGCCGATTGTTTATTGCATTTGAGAGTTTAAACTATAAAAAGACACGAAAAAAAGGGAGAAACTAAATTCTGACTGTCCGTCTCTGTGGAACAGTGCCAAACATCTATGTCCTTGACCTTGACCACTCCCTCATCCAAGCTTGTAGGAGAGTTGTATGCCTTTCTTTACTTTCCATGCCTAAGTTTTTTTTAGACCCTAATTTTTGCCTGGATCGCCCTTTGCGGGTTTTCAATCCACCGGGTCGCTCTGATTTTGCCTAGGCCGCCCTTTGTGGGTTTTCAACCTAGCGAGCTAATTCTTACTTGGCTTGTCTTTCTCTTTTTTTATATTTCTTTCAGGCATAATACTTCTTCACTTAATCTGAATTGACTGGATTCCCAAGATCTTCACCGTCTATACTTATGAGTATCGGCGCTCCTCTGGAAAAAGCTTTCTTGACTTCATATGGACCGTCATAAGTGGGTATCAACTTCCCACGGAGTCAGTCTGGATAGGTAGGATCTTTTTGAGTACAAGGTCTCCTTCGCCGAATTCTCGAAGACGGACTTTCCTGCCGAAAGCTGCCTTCATCTTTTCTTGGTACAACTGGCCATGGCGCAGGGCAGCAATTCCTTTCTCTTTAATGAGATTCAGTTGATTTAGACGAGCTTGGATTCATTTTGCTTCTTCTAACCTGGCCTCCATGACTACTCGTAGAGAGGGTATTTCAACCTTGATGAGAAGAACTGCTTCTGACCCATACACTAGAGAAGAAAGGGGGTTGCCCCTGTATGATTTCAATGAATGTGAGTGCGACAAGGGATGAGATAGGTGTAGGATCAATTTCCCCAATTGTAGGAGGGGTGAAGAGCGACAGAATTGCCCCACTTGGCATATTGTAAACAAATGAATTTACTTGTCCTTGAGCTAAAACTTTGAGAAAACAACAGCAATCAATCATTTATCGGGATGGACCTTTCGGGATTGTGGTGTTTGGTGGAGGAGAGATGAGTAGGCTTAATGAGGTATTTGGGGCTAATGGCAGGATGGTTACCTGGCTTTAGGAGGTTTTATTCCTGGCTAAGAGTCTGTGGAGGGCGGTCTATCGAGGTCAAAGGAGAGTGTTTGCGGTTTATGAGAGGAGGGGTGCATGGAAATGAGAAAGTGTTTGAAGGTTTATTGAGACGAGGACCTCTTGGGTTTTGTGGTAACATCTCTTTTGTATTTTTCTTTTGGTTTTGGGGATTTTCCTTTTGAATGATTTTTCCTTCTTTGATTTCTTCTTTTTCTTGAGCTTGGGTGAACTGATAAAGTACGATGCACTGTTTTTTCTGAGGTGGTCCTTGTCTAAGGTGACTTTTGGATTTTTGGCTTTTTCTTGGCTTAAGATGGGTCGGAAAGGATTATGTTTTTCTCTTTGGGATTTTCTTGGCTTACGGTGGGTAGGAGAGGATTTTGTTTTTCTCTTTGGGATTTTCTTGGCTTAAGATGGTTAGGAGAGGATTTTGTTTTTGGATATGGAATGGTAGTCCGACTTCCTTTCAAATCATGATTGCTTATTTCCTCAAAAATTAACTCCGGGACAATAATTCACTTATTTTCATGCACTTGCCCTTCTTCTTTATTTCCTTTTTGCGCTCTAATTTTCCTTTATTGAAGTACCCATCTTGACCTCTTTTCAGCGGTCCCCAAGTTGATCACTTCAGTGGATTTCCCGTGATGCTGAATAACCCCTTTTCTTTGCTTCATTAACCTTCTGGAGGATTTTCCTGGTCTTTCTCAACGTCCCACTTTGCTTGATTGATAAGGTGATCAAAGTCAAAATATGGACCGTTGGCACTGTTATTTTGAGAGACGATTGCTATGGATTTGCTTTTTGCCGAGGCGAAAAAGCAGAATGGAAGGTGAGACAAGCAAGCAAAAATAATAAAGAAAAGAAGAGACACATGAAATGAAAAGGAATTGATTTTTTATTGATTGGAATTCAAAAACAACATTTTTATTGATGATGATGATTTAGAAAATAAAAACATGTGCGCCCCTAACAACTGGTCCTGTGGCCTTGGGCAGAGCCACAGGGTTGCATTACAAATGACTACTTTAAAAGGTCCCAGGAGGATCAACAGTCTTTCAATTCTTTAATTCTTTCACCAGCACTGCAGCGACAAACCAGGTTTGCACCACCCTCATCCTTGATGACAGCAATTTGATCGTGTTGTTCCTCTTCCTCATCCCATCCTGTGGGCTGGATGTCTTCTATTCGGATTTGAGCACTCTCGGGAGCGTCATATCTGACCAAGTAATCAAACTTTCCACTGGGCTCCCCTAGGGTATCCCAACATCCCTCTTTCGCAGGCACCGCTGTTACTTCCTCATTGATTTCTTCTTCACCATCAATATCAGGGGTTCCTATCTGAATTACGCACCGATCTATCAGGTCTTGCACTGCATGCTTGAAGGCTCTGCACTCCTCCACAGTATGACCAACCCCGTTTTCGTGGAAACTGCAGGTAGCACTTGCATTGTACCTTCGGGAAAATGGCGGTTGAAGGGCCTTCATTGGCCGGGTGCTGATCAGGTTCTTGGAAGTCAGGTGATTAAACAATTCAGTGCATGTCATCGGTATTGGATCAAAACTGGTTCGTTTCTTGTACTGATAACCCTGAGCCTTGTGACTGTCACCGCCTTGCTGGGATGGCACAGGAGCAGAGAATGGAACAGTTTGTGGTGGCGGAGGAATGAAAGAAATGACACCAACTGGACCCACGACAGTGACACCTTCAGCAGCTGCCCCACTCTTTAAGCTCTGCAATATGACCATCATCTCATGTATCTGGGCCTCCATTGCCTTCAATCGTTCTTCTAGCAAGTGATATCTGTCTCTTGGCTGTGGGCTTTCAATCATCTGGCCCTGAGGATAGCTCCTCGGACTGAAGTAGTAAACCCCATACTGAGCGGAGTTTCCCATTTGATAAGCAACACTTGGAGGATTCACAATAATCTCCGGAGCAAGAGCAGAAGAACTTCTGGGAGGTATAATACTGGGACTAGGGATGTGAATGTGTGGCACACCCGCAGCTCCACTAGAAGTAACCACAGCAGGCTGACTTGTCACCACGGGAATGGCTTCAACAGTGGTCCCACTTCTCAGATTTTGCAGCATATTCATTATCTCGGCCCTCTGAGCCTCCATAGTCTCCACTTTAGTCCTCAAAGCTTGATTCTCTTTAGCCAGCTGCTCGGGGTTAAGAATTTCCACAACCGACTCATCTTGACCCAGGGGGTCCTCATTCTCGAGATGTTGATTGCTAGCCATTAGTCTTGCCTGTAGACGGGTAGAGTATCGGTGTTGGCGAACCAGCTTGCCTTTTGTTTTTCTTTCTCTGATAGAACATCTTTTATGAGTACAAGTATGAATGCGTAAATGAATGCAATGCATATGCACATGGCTTTATGTTATTTTTGTATTTAGATGCATGAGGAATGCTGTATGAATTTTTCAGAATTTTGCTTATGTAATGCATGCTGTTATGATGTAAAATGCGGGTGATGAGGATGCTTGTTATAAAGACAGATATTTACAGGTGGGGGTTTTGAAAATTTAGGGCAGTATACCCTATTATGCCATCCCATTTGTGAAAGAGAAGGAAAAACATATTCTTTTTAATTTCGTTGTTTTTTTCAAAAACGTTGGCGGAAATGAACTAAACTAGATGTAACAATGCAACACACAA
Source organism: Astragalus membranaceus (assembly GCA_039519185.1). Classification (NCBI taxonomy): domain Eukaryota; kingdom Viridiplantae; phylum Streptophyta; class Magnoliopsida; order Fabales; family Fabaceae; genus Astragalus; species Astragalus membranaceus. Next base: position 16,091,486 of record CM076849.1, read on the forward strand.
TTTTGGAAAAGCCCTTGTGACCTAAAAAAGGGGTGAGACCTATGGTCTAGGGCAATTTAAAGGGTAATCCTTCCATGTAGCTCTATTCACTCCCTCACAAGGCCACCAGAGCTACAGTCTCTTTCACAAAATTCCCCACAAATGCAGCAAACTGCTAGGTGTGAGGCATCATGAAAGAGCACAACTCTGGTTGAAACTTTCGCAAGTAGCCAAACGGACAAAGGTCCTGATGGGCTCTCACTACTCGAATCCACTCTCCTAAGTTTTTGCAGACCTGGGTTATGGTCCCACTCAAAACACATAGTCACAGGGTATAAGTGTAGTGTGTGTTAAAGGCATTTTCCCTAGTACTACCCCCACCTGAAATGAAAACCAGAGCAGTCCAGATAAAAGCAAACAATAACAAGTTATCTACCCTAGGGTTCCATACCTAGAATATCTATAAACAAGGATATTGCTCACCTTAGGAAAAGGAGCCAAGAAGAGGGGATCATGGGGATTGAAAAAATGCATGGGCATAAGCGATAAAAGAAAGGAATAAAAGATGAGACAGGGAACAACATAGAAGAACACAAATGTGTACGCCTACAATTAATGATAAGAAAGAAAGGCAAACAAGGTTTTAATCAAATCAACAATACATTAAACCACACATTTTAATTAGTTAGGCTTGACCCTCGTCTTTAAAAAAGGGTCCCCAGCGGAGTCGCCAGCTGTTGCACCCCGAAAAATCCCGCTTTGGGTTTCTCGATGTACAACGTGGAATAATTTTGGAGCCGCCACCAATATTTTAATTTTAAGACCAAAACATTGAAAAAAGGTCTTTTGGACAAGGCGGATGGTCTTTGAAAACTAGAGATATAGGTTCGGGGGTCGATTACGCTCGAGGAAGGTGTTAGCACCGCGCACGTCCTTTCTACCGAAAGGGAACCTCTAATTAAATGTGTGGTTTTAACGTTTGATTTGAAAAATACCTAGATTTGCCTATTTATTTCTTATTTGGAGATGAATGGGAAATCTTTAATGAAAATTTTATTTTTGGTGAGAAAGGGGGGAAAAAAGGGTTTTTAGAAAAAAGTGCTTGACGGGACATGGCCCGCTCCTACGTATCTCCCGGTGCGATGGAGAATTCAAAGCTACGTAGTTCTTGGTTCTTTTTTGAAAAGTTTTTGTTTTTTTATCTTTTTTTAGTGAGTTTTTTTTGAAATAGGACGAGCATTAGCAAATGATTGAACTAGCAGAGGCTATGATGAATCACTACTAAATACTCAAAAAGAGAGTTGCACCGTTAGTCAAACGAACATAGGTTCTGATGGACTATTGATAACAACTCGTTTTTTATTATCCTTTTGGAAGGTGATTTTCGAAAGAGATTGATTTGTACGATGATCAAACTAACAAAGGTTATGATGGATCATCGTTTATTATTTTAGGAGAAAAGGACATTGTCACTAATAGCTAAACGAACAGAGGCTCTGATGAGCTACTAGCAACAATGGGTTTGAAAATGATTTTTGTTTGTTTTATGAAAATGATTGGTTTAGGGGGATGAAAAGAGTTTTTATTTGTTGCGCTTGACGAGAACATGGCTCGCTCCTACGTATCCCAAACGGGAATCAAAGCGACGTAGTTCTAAGGAAATTGTTTTTAAAAGGGTTTGAAAGGGGGAGGTTGAATCATCTGAGACCATCTTCGCCACTTAGAAAATGATGCACTAGGCATAAGTGGGAATCATGTGGTTCATCATCGACAATGACACTATAGCTAAGTTAAATCACATAGGGCAATTTTGGCATGGATCACAATGATTAAATATTAACAAATGAAAAGACTGAAATACCTCTGATGGAGACAGGTATTACAACTCTGAAGAACGCAAACCCCGACTAACCCTTGCAGGAGATCAGCTCAGACGGACCAACGGCGCGAGTAGAGCAAAAATGAAGCGTAGAACTGGAAAATGAGATTTGCGAGAGTTGTCTTCTCAGATCTCGTGAAATGTGTGTGTGGAGCAATTCTTCTCTGATCTTGTGAGATGTCTCTGTGTTTCTCTGATCTCGTAAAATCTTTTCCTCAAAATGTGACTTGAGGCTGCCTATTTATAGGCTTAGGAAAGCGTAGAATTTTTTGAAAAACATTTATTGCAAGGATGAATCGATTGTTTGATGAAGTGTAACAAGTGCATAATCGATTCCTTGCCTTTGAAAAGTCACATGAATCGATTCCAAGCTTAGTTAAAATAGTGGGAATCGATTCTTGAGCCTTTGGAAATAATAAAGAATCGATTCTTGGTTCCTTTGAAAACAAGAGGAATCGATTTTCAGGACCTTTTGCATAGGTGAAAATCGATTCTTGCTTTAGTTAAAATAGTGGGAATCGATTCTTGAGCCTTTGGAAATAATAAAGAATCGATTCTTGGTTCCTTTGAAAACAAGAGGAATCGATTTTCAGGACCTTTTGCATAGGTGAAAATCGATTCTTGCTTTAGTTAACACAATGAGGAATCGATTCATGGCCTAAGGAAGAGCTTGAAAATCGATTTCAAGGCCTATGCAAGAAGAGGGAAATCGATTTTCAGGACATCCTAAATAGGTGAAAATCGATTCTTCACTTAGTTAAAACAATTAGGAATCGATTCATGGCCTATGGAAGAGCCTGAAAATCGATTTCAAGGCCTATGCAATATACTATAAATCGATTCTTGGCCTTTGGAACAAAATAGAAATCAATTTTTGCTTTCCAAAAAAATGCTTTTAGGTCTTTGCCATGCATGCATAAAATATTTTCCAAAGCTTGCCATGCATGCATAACATATTTTTCAAATACCCTAATTTGATGCATGAGGCCTATTGCAAAAAATTGTTTTTAGAGACCCTTTTGTGAGAAATGACCAAAATGCCCTTTTTGACTCTAACTTCTCAAAACGTGCATTCTAACCCTAAAAATGATGCATAATTTATTTTTGTGTGGAAAATTAGGGTTTGGACCTAAGCCGGACAAAATTGGGGTATGACACTCTTCAAAGCTATGTGGGAATTGTAGGCAACGAAATCGGAAGTGTTCTTGCTTTAGGGGACCAAGTATGAGGTCATCAAATGCAAGTGGATGGCAAGTGGATGTGCAAGTGGATGGTTCCAACCTTCAGGCAATGCAGTTGCAGTGCAGTAGCATTGTGCTAAGCCAGCGCAGTTGTAAGTGCAGAATCAATGCAGGAGCATTTGATGCAGGAGCATCTAGACTGCACTGAACAAACTAATCAAACATACCACAATATATCCAAAATGGCCTATAATCAACTATAACCATGTCAAATACTCAAGTTATCACATATTACACAAAATACTATATAAACTCTTTATCTTTGCTTGAAAGAGAGCAATTTACTAAGTTTAAACATATGAATAACTCTATATAAAATAGAGTTATCAACAATCAATCCATTGGTTTCAGGTGCGTTTCTTGGATTTCTCATCGGTTCTAAAATAAAGATTTGTACAAGGTTTGATAATTCTTGATTGATCGTGAACTAAGTGAACAAGGGCCAGTCAGTTTATACGAATTAACAGCGTTTTAAAGCAAGCGTCAAAACAGTGTGTTCAATCAATCGTGATAGCGAACAAGTGCCAGTATCACAATTAACATCATAACTGAATTCTATCAATCCTATAAACAAGCGGCATAGACTCTATCAATTCCTATCCAAACTAAATTAAACAAGCGATAAAATAGTTCGTATAATGAAAGTTGCAAAACAGAATCATGAATAAGTGATTAAGCAAAAGTGAATCATAAAACGAATCACATAAGCAAATCATAGAGTTTGAGTAATTAAGCAAAACACAAAACGAATTTGCAGTAAGAATTACGGAGATGAAATTGATAGAGAAAGAATTAAAACCATAAAAACAAAATAAACATTAAGCACTGAACCTCAAAATCCTTACAGCAACACCCTTCACCAATATATTGATCTAGGGCTTTAAGCTTCCATGGAGGTGTTGTGCGAAAAGGTGATGTGCAAGTATACACAATCGCAACAAGTAATATATTGATAAGTAAAGTTCGTTCCCACAGAGATTGGAATTAATCTATGAAGTTTAAGTGATTAGAATCTTAGTGAAAAGAATTAAGTAACAAGTGAAAGTGAAGAGTTGTAAACATTATAAGTTGTGATAAAACAGGATTAAATTTGCAGTAATTAAAAGTGAGTTGGATAGCTCAATAGTTATGTAAGTCTCCAAGAGTAATGTTCAGATAATATTAGACGCTGTAGCGTTAAGCGCTGTAGCGCTTCAGAATCCTTAGACGCTGTAGCGCCTTGGTGGCGTGCCTTTCAGTCACTTTCGTCAGGGCTATGTTACAAGACTCCTATGTCTAGGCTCTAAATAAGTTTTACCCCTGTATATTAAGCTCTTACAACATTTGCCTTATGAACTACTACTCCCCTATGTCTAGAGTTAAGTAGTGCTTCCTTTAAATGTCTTTAAAGGGTTTTCATTCATATCATTCCTTGAGTTCTCTTTGTGAACCATGTCTGTACCCACAAAGTTACCTTGTTTTAGTTGATCATTCCCAAACCAAGATTGAAAGCATTATGACACAAGGAATGAAACACAAACATCATAATATTATACAAAATTTACTCAAGGTTCATTACATACCAAGAACAATCCAACTACAACAAAGTTAGCTCATCACAAGCTCCATCAACATAATACAACTTGAGAGTATGTATTACCGTATGAAGACAAGAGAAGAGTGGTTGCAAAAGATGCACTCCAATGTTCCCAAGTAGTATACAAGAGATGAAGTTGAGGCGTGAGCAAAACTTTGAATGAGAAATTAGAAAACTATCCTAAAAATAAAAGCTCAAAAAAGTGTGTATCAATGGAGAGTGGCTACGGTGTCAAGAGTAAGTCTTTTCTCCAAAATTACAACCTCTTGTCTACGTGTATTGCCTCTTGGTGAAGCAATCTTAATTAATCTAATTAATATCTAAGTCTTAATAGTATAATAATATTACATGATGATTATTAAACTTAGATATTATCCTTAAAGCACTTTACAAAAAGTGGTAATGATGGAATACAACAACTATCACATGGGTTCCATTTAGGAGGCGCCAAGTGTAATTTAGCATCCATTTGAAAGTCAACAATTCCAGCTGAGAGGAAGAGATAAGGGTGGTGACTCATCATGTCCTCAAGTGGCCACACAAATATCTCAATGGTCAGCCGTCATATAACGCTGTAGCGTTTCCTTGATAGCACACGCTGCAGCGCTAAAGCAAAACATCAAACATATTCACAAAGGCATTGACTATGCCCAACTTTTAAGGAATTGACTTATAACCTATATTTATCCTAATATCCATATATTCACATATTTAAGCACTAGAATTACTTGAGAAATAAGCTTGATGTAAGTTTTAGGAGCATAAATAACCTATATAAAATAAGGTTATCACACCCCCAAACTTAAACCATTGCTTGTCCCCAAGTAATGACACTTTGAACAAGATAAAGTTCTTATATAACTAGCTGCAGCTTTTAAATTAAACAGGATTTATTCAAAAGCTAAATCTTATCATTTTCACACACCATAGTGGTCCACAATTCAAATAGAATCATTACTGCTCAGTTGTGAGTGTGTGATATCAAAGCTCAACTTAGTCCCTAGTTAATTTCAGAATCTCTCTAAGGTTTGGGAAGAATGGATTTCTTCTGGGTTAGGCAAAGAATGTTTTCAAAAAGAAGAGTGGAATAACAATTTCACACAAGATCTGAGGGGCTTCAAAGCACAGCAAAGGGCTTTAATTAGGCATTTTTCAGATTATTGGTCAGTGCATAAACTTTTGGTCTAATGATCAAACGCTGTAGCGCTTCAAAGTCCGTAGACGCTGTAGCGCTAGATTTTATGATTAAAACTAGATGCTATCTTCATTACTGAGCTCCTTATTTGCATTTTCTTTTTATGCTTTTTGGAACAGCTCAGCAATTTATTTAAGATATTTTGCAACTTTTTTCAAGACCACATTCATTTTTATTTTTCATTTTGCAAAGGCCAATTTTTCATCTTTTGATCCTAGCCTTAACATAACCGATGCACCCCCAAACTTAGCTTTTAAAACCACTCTCAATTTTTAATGAAAACTTGACTAACCCTTGGTTGTCCAAAACTTAACTTCATCCTTAGATTACTCCTAGCTAACTAGGTTCTTTACTAAGCTTGGATTTTGTGCAAAAGCAGCAATAACATCATTTCATTGTTTACACAATGCTGCCTTACTCAAAAATTCTTATTTATATTTGGCCATATGAATCAGCTTTTGCTTACTAAGAAATTTAAAACATGCAGCTAATCATACTTCCCATTCAAGCATACAAAATATAAAACATGCAACACATGCAAAACATGGCATAATTATACTAAATATTTAAAAACATCATTGTACTTAATTTAAAAACACTGTTAACCATAAGGTCCTCCCCCAGAAATTAAAATCAGCAGTGTCCTCACTGCTTGCTTGACAAGAAAGGGAGAGGCCTTAGAACAACAACAAAATAAGGTACAAAGTACATAACTGGCATAAGAAGCCAACAATTCTTGCCTTATTAGGCCTTCTTGAGCCTCTTACTGGCTCTTGAAGGTGCTGGGGCTCCTTTTTCTGCCTTCTTCTTCTTTGGCTGAGGTGGAGCAGGGCTTTCAGCCGCTACAGCGGTTGGTGGCGCTGTAGCGCTTGCTTCCTGAGCTGCTGCCGCTGCAGCGTCTGATTCCTGCACTTCTTCGTCGTCTTCTGTTTGTTCTTGTTCCTCTTCTTCCACCTGTTCTTCCAGCACTGGCTCTGTTTCATCATGCATATGCACCAGCTCCTCAGCAGCCTCTTTTTCAGATTCCTCTTCTGTGAGATGCACCTCAGGCAATGGGTCACTAGGTACTGCAGACATAGTTGCTGCAGCACCTACTGGCTGAATACCTTCTTCTGGGTACTCAGCCAGTTTGACACCTGAGGCTCTTCTGGGCTTTATGTATGACTGGTAAATTTTCTTGAGCTGCTCAGTGGGTTTTTCTTTTGGTGCTGGTTGTTTTGGTTCAGGCTTCTTTGGTGTTACTTGCTTGGCAGGTGTTTTCTTAGGTGTTGGTTTGGTATGTTCAGGGATGGTGGTAGGGGTTGATGGTGGATTTGTTGTTTTGGCAGTGGGGGTTGGTTTGGAAGGTGTGGTTTTTGGTTTCTTTGGGCTTGGGGTTGGATCACATTGTATTTCTTCAGCCTGCTCCTCCTCCTCACTCTCAGTTTCTTCTTCAGACTCACTTTCCTCTCCTGATGATTCTTCATCATCTTGCTTTTCCATCTCTTTCATAACTGCAATTGTTTCTTCTTCATCTTCCTCACTAATGTTCTCAATGTCATCAGAATCCAGGCTTTCCTCCTCTACTACAGCTTTTTGCACTTTCTTGACTGGGCTAGGCTTTGTTTTCTTTGCTGTATTAGCCTTTGCTTTCTTTAATGGACTAGCCTCATCCTTTTTCTTTTCTGCCTTAACTCCCTTTTTCTCTTGCTTTTTAATTGGCTCTTCTTCCAGCAGCCAATCAGGGAATTGAGGAGGGGGAATTGATGTTTTTCCTTTGGATATTTGAGCATACAATGCTTTTTCCCAGTCAAATTTTTCTTTCACAAATTTGCAGAGAACCTGCTGCTTCAGCTCTAAGCGCTGTAGCGCTTGAGAGTCAGAAGACGCTGCAGCGGCAGGTTTCTGCTTAACTTTGAAAATGCAAGGAAATGCCCCAAGAGGGGATCTTCTTTCTTCTTTCATTTCTACTTCTACATCATCCTCCAGACATAACTCAGAAATTAAACAAGGAAAATATAAGTTACCTCCCTTTTTGACTCTGCACTTCTCTATTTCTCTGGCTATCAATCTGCCCACGTTTATCTTTTCTCCTGCCATTATAGCATCAATGACAATGAGTCTTTCTTTCTCCACAAATGTTGTGTGAGATGTAGGCAGGAGGGAGTGTTTGATAAAACTACACCACAGATTTGCTTCTTCACACAGATAGGCTTTTTTAATTTTGTATTCAGCTCCAAATTTGTCCCAAATTGCTCCTTCCACACAAATCCTTCTTCGAACAGCTTCCATTTCCTCATCTCCCCAGTTCAGAACTTTAGTTTCCAGCGCTTTTCCATGATAACCTAAATGGAAGATATCATTGATTGTTCTGGAGTTGAAGTTTACAGTTTCTCCTCTTACTAGTGAATGGGTTTGAGGCTTTCCCTCCTTAGGTTCTTCAATGCCAGAATAGAACTCTCGTACCAAAGATGTCATGTAATCTTTGCGATGCTTGATGAAGCTTTCCCATCCCAGCGATGTGACAGCGGTTGAAAACGCATCAGGAGCATTTTCTGTCTTGAATCCTCTTTCAGCTATGAAATCCATCTTCCAAAACCTTTGAGGATCTTGAGTTGCCTTAGGCATGGTGTTTTTCGTAGGATTTGAGGGTTCTGGTTTCTTAGTAGCTCCTTTACCAGATCGTTTGAGTGCGGCTTGCTTTTTGGTCATGGTTGGTTAAGAGTTTTACGTATTTGCTTCTGGGCGCTTTGGGAAGTGTTGGTGTGTGTTGGGAAGAAGGAAGAAGACGGAGTGGAAGTTTTTGAGTGGTGAGTGTAACGGTTGCGAGCAGTTTCTGAGATGAAGGAAAGAGAAAGAGAAAAGAAAATGGTGGCGTGGGGAGTTGTGGATATTAAAGTTACGGTTTTGTGAGTGAAGTGGGAGAGAGAAGATGAAACTGTTGATTTGACAATGGCAGGTGAGTAGGTGCACGTGCTTGTCAGGCTAGGGATGGGGGTACAGTGCCAACTCATCCTGAGCAGGATCTTTTTATTTTTTTGTTTGACTTCACCCAGTCCTAATTTAAGACAAACGCTACAGCGTCGTTGTTACAAGTAACCGCTACAGCATTTATCCTAACTTCCTGCATAGAAAATAAACATAACAATTTTGTTAGAATTCTTGGGGTGCCTCCCAAGAGCGCTTGCTCTTAAAGTCTGCAGCCAGACTTTCCCTTTCAAATTAGAGATCTTTAAGCTCAATTGTGGTTTTGTCCCTTACCACATTTTCACCGAAATATTGTTTAACCCTTTGGCCATTCACTTTGAAGGTGGTGTTGGTTGTTACATCATAGAGGTCCACAGCCCCATGGCTATATATTTTCATTAATTGAAAAGGGCCTGACCACCTGGATTTTAACTTTCCAGGAAACAATCTTAACCTGGAGTTGTAAAGCAATACCTGCCCTCCTTCTGTGAGATCTCTTTTTATCAGTTTTTGATCATGCCACACCTTGGTCTTCTCTTTATAGATTGCTGCATTCTCATAGGCAAAATGCCTAAGTTCTTCCAATTCATTCAATTGCAGCAATCTAGCATCTCCTGCTTTCTTGTAGTCAAAATTGAGTTTTTTTAGAGCCCAATGGGCCTTGTGTTGAAGTTCAATTGGTAGGTGACAGGACTTCCCATAAACCAACCTATAGGGGGACATCCCCAAAGGTGTTTTATAAGCTGTTCTGTAGGCCCATAAAGCATCATCTAGATGTATTGACCAATCTTTCCTTGAAGGCCCTACCATTTTTTCCAACATTCTTTTTATTTCTCTATTTGACAATTCAGTTTGACCACTAGTCTGTGGATGATAAGCATTTGCTATTTTATGTTTGACTCCATATTTAGCCAATAGGGTCTCAATTAGTTTATTACAAAAATGAGATCCCTCATCACTTATGATGGCTCTAGGAGTTCCAAAACGAGTGAAAATGTTTTTCAATAAAAATTTGCTCACAGACCTTGCATCATTGTTGGGTAAAGCAACAGCTTCCACCCATTTTGAAACATAGTCTACTGCTACTAAAATGTATAGGTTTCCATGAGAAGGGGGAAAAGGTCTCATGAAATCCATTCCCCAAACATCAAAGAGTTCAACCTCTAGAATGTTTGTTAAAGGCATTTCATGTTTGTTTGAGATATTCCCTGTTCTTTGGCACCTGTTACATTTTTTAACAAAGTCTTGAGCATCTTTGAAAAGTGAAGGCCAAAAGTAGCCAGATTGCAATACCTTTGCAGCAGTTCTAACCCCACCAAAATGCCCACCACATGGTGCAGAATGGCAGTGCTGTAGCACTTGAATTTGTTCTTCCTCTGCTAGGCATCTCCTCATTAACTGGTCTTGACACTTCTTGTATAGAAAAGGTTCATCCCAATAATATTGTTTCAGTGTGTGGAAGAACCTTCTTCTTTGCTGATAAGTCATCTCAGCAGGTACCACCTTGCTAACCAGAAAGTTTACTATGTCAGCATACCAAGGTGTTGCTGGTTCAGCCGCTACAGCGTCAAGTGTTGTTACATTGACCGCTACAGCGGTTATTGAGTTATCAGTCATTGCCAACAGTTGCTCATCTGGAAAGTATTCCTTAATCTCCCCATCTGCTGTACCTGCAATGTCTCTTTCTAATCTAGAAAGATGGTCAGCAACTTGGTTCTCCACTCCCTTTTTGTCCCTTATTTCTAAATCAAATTCTTGGAGTAGGAGAACCCACCTAATTAGCCTAGGCTTTGCATCCTTTTTTGTTATTAAATATTTAATGGTTGAATGGTCTGTGAAGACTATTACCTTGGTGCCAACTAAATATGATCTAAACTTATCAAATGCAAAGACTACAGCTAATAGTTCTTTTTCAGTGACTGTGTAATTCAATTGAGCTTCTACAAGTGTCTTGCTAGCATAATATATAGAGTGAAAAATTTTATCATACCTTTGCCCAAGGACAGCTCCAATGGCAAAGTCACTAGCATCACACATAAGCTCAAAAGGCTTACTCCAGTCAGGAGCTATAATAACTGGTGCTGTTATTAAAGCTTTTTTTAACTTATCAAAGGCTAATATGCATGGTTCATCAAATATAAAGGGGTTATCATGCTGTAACGGTTGGCACAAAGGTTTGGAGATTTTTGAAAAATCTTTTATGAACCTCCTATAAAATCCAGCATGCCCCAAAAAGCTTCTAATACCTTTGATGTTTGTTGGAGGAGATAGCTTCTCAATGACCTCTATTTTTGCCTTGTCCACTTCCAATCCTTTTTTTGATACCTTATGCCCCAAAACTATACCTTCTTGTACCATAAAATGGCATTTCTCCCAGTTCAGCACAAGGTTAGTTTCTTCACATCTAATCAAGATTTCTTCCAAGTTGGATAAGCATAGATGGAATGTTTCTCCAAACACAGAGAAATCATCCATGAAGACTTCCATGGATCTTTCAATGTAATCAGAGAAAATTGCCATCATACACCTTTGAAAAGTGGCAGGTGCATTACACAGGCCAAATGGCATCCTTCTAAAAGCAAAGGTGCCATAAGGACAAGTGAAAGTAGTTTTCTGCTGGTCCTCAGGTAATATTGCAATCTGGTTATAGCCTGAATAACCATCAAGAAAGCAATAAAATTCTTTACCTGCTAGCCTGTCCAGCATCTGGTCAATGAAAGGTAAGGGAAAATGGTCCTTTCTTGTTGCCTTATTCAACCTCCTGTAATCCATGCATATTCTCCAGCCTGTTATCTTTCTGGTTGGAAGCAGCTCATTCATTTCATTTGTTATTACTGTTACCCCTCCCTTCTTTGGCACACACTGCACAGGACTAACCCATGCACTGTCAGAAATAGGGTATACAATACCTGCATCCAACCACTTGATGATTTCCTTCTTCACCACCTCTTTCATAATTGGATTCAACCTCCTCTGCCCCTCAATGTAATTTTTAGAGTCTTCTTCCAACACTATTCTGTGCATACAAATGGTTGGACTGATACCTTTTATGTCTGACATTTGCCAACCAATTGCCTTTTTATGCCGCTGTAGCGTCTGAATCAGATCCTGTTCCTGCTTTTCAGAAAGGTCAGCAGCAATTATAACAGGCAAAGTACTATTGTTACCTAGATAAGCATATTTGAGGTGTGAAGGTAAATCTTTAAGTTCCAGAGTTGGTGGTTGTTCAGTGGAGGGGAGATCCTTTCTTATATCTGCATTCTCCTGCTCCAATGATTCATATCTCTTAGCCCAGATTTCTTTGGCTGTCTGTTTCTCTTCTCCTGCAGCTTCTGTATCAGGCCATGTATCTTTACTGTTGTTCAGTAATTGCCTCAGATGATCTGTGCTTTTCTGGAAGTGATCTTGAACTACTTTATCAATAACAGACACAAAGGAGCACTCTTCAATATTGGGATCTGGAAATTTCATAGCATTAAGAATGTTGAACTTGACTTCTTGGTCATTGACCCTCATGATCAATTCTCCTCTTTGCACATCTATCAAAGTTCTTCCAGTGGCCAAGAATGGTCTTCCCAATATGATGGGTACTTCTTTATCTGCATCAAAGTCTAAGATTACAAAATCAACAGGAAATACAAATTTGTCTACCTTTATTAGAACATCTTCTAAGATTCCTTCTGGATATGCAAGAGTTCTATCAGCAAGCTGCAGTGTTAGTGAGGTAGGTCTGGCAGTTCCCACTCCTAGCTGAGTGTATATGGACTTAGGCATGAGATTTATGCTGGCTCCCAAATCACATAGGGCACGGCCAGAGTAAAAATTTCCAATTGAGCATGGTATAGTAAAACTGCCAGGATCCTTTGATTTGGGTGGGAGCTTGTTTTGCATCAACATGCTGCATTCCCCAGTCATTGCCACTATTTCAAACTCCCCTAGTCTCCTCCTCTTAGTAAGCACATCCTTCATAAACTTTGCATAGTTAGGCATTTGTTGGAGAGCCTCCACCAAAGGAACATTAATGTGCAATTGTTTAAGGACTTCTATGAATTTGTTGAATTGCTTGTCTTCATGAGCCTTTCGAAGTCTTTGAGGATATGGAGGATCTGGGTATGTTGGAATAATTTTGGGTGGTGGTGGTGTTCTCTCAACAACAGGCGCTGTAGCGGTAGGTTCAGGCGCTATAGCGTGTGTTGTGGGTTCTTTTTGTTTTTCAGAATTTTGGTTTTTTTCATCATCTGAAACAGTTGAAGATCCTATCAAATCTCTCCCACTCCTTAAGGTTATAGCTTTTACATGCTCCTTCCCTGTAGTACCTGAAGTTGAAGCTTCTGTAGTGGATGGTAATGATCCACTGATTCTTTGGGAAAGGACATTAGCCATCTGCCCCATCTGCACTTCTAGATTTTTAATGGAAGCTTCATGAGTTTTCAGGGCTGTCTTGCAATCACTCATGAAACCTTTCATCAATCCTTCTAATAAATTATCTATCACAGGGGCATTCTGTCTTTGGTAATTCTGAGCAGGGAATCCTGGTGGATTTGCTGGAGCACTATAATTAGGTGCTGTTGCATTGTTGGCTCCCCATCTGAAATTGGGGTGGTTCTTCCAACCAGGATTATATGTATTTGAATAGGGATTATTGTTTTTATTGAAACCCACAAAGTTCACAGAGACAGGATTACCAGGACATTCTTCATACAAATGCTCTCCTCCACAATATACACAGCTTACTGACCCTGGAGAGGCTTGCTCAATAACAGCTACGGTAGGTTCATGTATCGCTGCAGCGGTAACCGCTACAGCGTTTGATGTGCTCATAGATTTTATCATGTTAGTAAGAGAGGCAACCTGTGCAGATAAAGCAGAAACTTCACTTACTTCATGCACACCAGCTACCTTCTTTTGCTGAGCTAACCTTTCTGTAGGCCATTGATAGCTATTTGTGGCAATGTCATCAATCAGTTCACATGCCTCATTATAGGAGGTTTTCAACAACACACCCCCTGAAGAAGCATCTAGCATTTGTCTGGTTGTTGGATCTAGTCCATTGTAGAAGGTCTCCATTTGGATAATCACAGGTATACCATGATGAGGGCACTTTCTCAACAGCTCTTTCCATCTCTCCCATGCCTCAAACAGTGTTTCAGCATCTCTTTGTCTGAATGCAGTAACCTCATTCCTCATTCTTGCATTCTTACTTGGGGGAAAGTATTTTGCTAAGAATTTCTCAGCCATTTCATTCCAAGTATGGATAGAGTTAGGCTCAAGAGAAGTTAACCAGGCCTTTGCTCTATCCTTCAAGGAATAAGGAAAAAGTTTTAATCTGAATGCATCATCACTTACCCCTGGAATGATGAAGTTACTGCAGACTTCCAGAAATTGCTTTAAGTGTAAATATGGGTCCTCTTGAGGAGCACCACCAAACTGTCCCACTGTTTGCAACATTTGGAACATCATAGGTTTGAATTCAAACTGAGCTGTGTTGAGAGTAGGTCTTGCTATGCTTGTCTCCATGGTTTGTGGATCAAACACAGCATAGTCCCTCATTGGTCTATCTCTGTCATTTACCATTTGAGCAGGTCCTTTATTTATGAATTGATGTCTATACCAGTCCTCTTGGTCATGTAAGGTTGGAGTGGGTGGTTGTTGATGTCTACCTCTACCCCTTCCACCTGGTTCAGTCCCTCCTCTACCAGAGCTAGATCTGCCATGTAGAGTGGTAGCTCTACCAGAAATGGTCCTATGGCTATGTTCTGACATGGTGGGTCTGAGCCTGTGAAGATGTCTTAGCTTCCTGAACCTTCTCTCTGGTTCTGAGTATGGTTCAAATTCTGGTGGTTGAGACCTGGGCATACGCTGTAGCGCTTACTGCTGCAGCAACAAGAAACAACACACCAGTGTAAAATAGGCACTAAGTTTACTAAAAACTTAAACAATGAAAATTAAATGCAATCCCCGGCAACGGCGCCAAAAACTTGTTGTGCGAAAAGGTGATGTGCAAGTATACACAATCGCAACAAGTAATATATTGATAAGTAAAGTTCGTTCCCACAGAGATTGGAATTAATCTATGAAGTTTAAGTGATTAGAATCTTAGTGAAAAGAATTAAGTAACAAGTGAAAGTGAAGAGTTGTAAACATTATAAGTTGTGATAAAACAGGATTAAATTTGCAGTAATTAAAAGTGAGTTGGATAGCTCAATAGTTATGTAAGTCTCCAAGAGTAATGTTCAGATAATATTAGACGCTGTAGCGTTAAGCGCTGTAGCGCTTCAGAATCCTTAGACGCTGTAGCGCCTTGGTGGCGTGCCTTTCAGTCACTTTCGTCAGGGCTATGTTACAAGACTCCTATGTCTAGGCTCTAAATAAGTTTTACCCCTGTATATTAAGCTCTTACAACATTTGCCTTATGAACTACTACTCCCCTATGTCTAGAGTTAAGTAGTGCTTCCTTTAAATGTCTTTAAAGGGTTTTCATTCATATCATTCCTTGAGTTCTCTTTGTGAACCATGTCTGTACCCACAAAGTTACCTTGTTTTAGTTGATCATTCCCAAACCAAGATTGAAAGCATTATGACACAAGGAATGAAACACAAACATCATAATATTATACAAAATTTACTCAAGGTTCATTACATACCAAGAACAATCCAACTACAACAAAGTTAGCTCATCACAAGCTCCATCAACATAATACAACTTGAGAGTATGTATTACCGTATGAAGACAAGAGAAGAGTGGTTGCAAAAGATGCACTCCAATGTTCCCAAGTAGTATACAAGAGATGAAGTTGAGGCGTGAGCAAAACTTTGAATGAGAAATTAGAAAACTATCCTAAAAATAAAAGCTCAAAAAAGTGTGTATCAATGGAGAGTGGCTACGGTGTCAAGAGTAAGTCTTTTCTCCAAAATTACAATCTCTTGTCTACGTGTATTGCCTCTTGGTGAAGCAATCTTAATTAATCTAATTAATATCTAAGTCTTAATAGTATAATAATATTACATGATGATTATTAAACTTAGATATTATCCTTAAAGCACTTTACAAAAAGTGGTAATGATGGAATACAACAACTATCACATGGGTTCCATTTAGGAGGCGCCAAGTGTAATTTAGCATCCATTTGAAAGTCAACAATTCCAGCTGAGAGGAAGAGATAAGGGTGGTGACTCATCATGTCCTCAAGTGGCCACACAAATATCTCAATGGTCAGCCGTCATATAACGCTGTAGCGTTTCCTTGATAGCACACGCTGCAGCGCTAAAGCAAAACATCAAACATATTCACAAAGGCATTGACTATGCCCAACTTTTAAGGAATTGACTTATAACCTATATTTATCCTAATATCCATATATTCACATATTTAAGCACTAGAATTACTTGAGAAATAAGCTTGATGTAAGTTTTAGGAGCATAAATAACCTATATAAAATAAGGTTATCAGGAGGTTAGGGTACAAAACGTAAACTTGAAAGTAGGAATGAGTAAGAGAGCCAAGACGACTCTGAAAAGTGTATATTATAAGACTAAAAACGTGAACCTAAATCCCTAAATGGGTAACTAGATAAAAGCCCGTTAACAAACTGAAATTCGGCCCATAACCCGTTTTACACAGTACTGCTTCGGTATTTCGCAGTTTTCACCTTGAATACTTCAGACTTGGTTTTCGAGCTCAACAGAATAATTGTATCTCTATTCCTTAGCTTTCCAACGCATGCTTGCTCGCGTCCATCGGATAACCACAGCGAAAGTTATAGCCTACAGAGTAGACAGGGGTCAATATGCAATAAAAACAAGAATTAATCAATAAATTACTATATTGCTCAAATAAGACCCAAAATCTAGAAACGCGCTAAGACTTAAATATTAGTCACAGAACACAATCAAAAATACCAAGTTCAAAGCTATAAAGAGTGCATTAAAATGCACCGATCAGTTCCCACCAATCCTTAGATCCGTCCTCATGCCTCCTGTTTATCTCGAAGAGGTAGAAGAATAGATCGGAAGAGATCGGCCTCTCCAAATGAATACACATCAACTCGAAGGCCCGCATGAAGGCCCATGCGTTAGGGTGAATCTGGGAAGGGGCGAGGTTCAAGCTTCCCAATATCTCCTGCTTAAGGGCGGTGAATGGGGGGCTGATCTTCATGTCGTAGATCGTCACCTCGTACATGACGAACTTCAGAGCTCGTGGCCAAACAGCTGCGTGTTGATCTTCTGCCATGCCCTCCACGTTCCATATTTGGTCTCTTCTCCAAGAAATCCGGTTGACAATATGACTCAGATCATCTCCGGTCTTATATAAAGATCGGATCCCCCTCAACGACTCTGACACCCAAGAATATTCACGAGGGATATTCAAAGGCATCATCAAGGGGACATCTACCGGTCCGACTCCGGTGCTAGGATACTCATCAGAGTCACCCTCTTCATGTCCGGGATTCCCATCGTTTCCAAGCACGTCATTATTTCGGCTTTCAGCAACCCCGATTTCGGTCTCACCGTCATTGGAGCTCCAGCTTGTGCTTCCCTGCTCTTCCAGGTTCCGCTCAGCGTCGGACTCATCCGATTCAAGAATCACAACGTCAGCGCGGAGCTCATTTGCTTGACCTTCCTCCAGCAGTTCATTGCTGGGAATCGCGGGAGAGCGATCTTCCACTTGGAAGCTGGTGGGGGCAGAATCGAGTCCCTCCTAAACTTCGGGACCGGCTCGTACTTCATCCGAGTTTCTAGAATCGGAAGCCATCAGTTTGGCTATGACTGGACGATCTATGCTGACAACCCGACGGGTTTGTTTTGTTCTAGCAAGATCGTACCTGCAGAAATGGGGGTGTGCCGAGTTAAGTTGAGTGCTAAATAGTGGGTCCACAACCAAGTCGGAACCCGACCTGATAACCCCCACTGTGTTTAAATAAAGGCGAGCTCGAAGAAGTCCCGGCTAGAGCATAAGGCGAAAAATGAGCAAATAAAAAGGCACTAACCTCGGAAGTTGGAAGCTCGGTGTCACTAAACTTGATTGCGTACTTTGACGATCTTGCTGAACCTAAAGGTTGAGACTCTCGCCACGGTATTTTGAATCGGCAGTTCGGAAGAAGAAGGCACTAAGTAACGATGTTAAGATCGGTGCTCAGAGCAGTTCGCAAAAAACCAGTGCAAATGAAGAAGGTTCCCCCCATATATATAGGGAATCATGGGCCACGAATTGGGCCTGGGCCTAGGCGACGTCCCATCACTAGCCTCTGTGACACGCGCGTGAGATGAAGCGCCATCATTACTCTAGTCACCTACGAACGACGCGCCCCATCAATGACATTGATGTCAGGCGCTGGAATCGAAGCATCACCATAAAGAGAATACCTCGAGTCACTCGGTTCGCCTTCACTGATCGTTTCGAGGCTGAGGGCAAAAAACTCAGTGAATACAAGCCCGGCCTCGAAAGGTCGCCGCTTATATTTGGCACCCAAATTCAAGCTCGCGCAGAGCATTGTAAGCTCATTTTTGTAAAAACGAGCACACGACCGGAATCTCAAGCACTTCGAGGTTGGGGGCAGACACTAACATGAGTATAAGCCCGGCTTCGGAAGCTCGCCATGGTCTCCTAACCAACACATCCAACCGGGATGACGAGGGTACAAGCCCGACCTCAGAGGGTACTTCAAACCTGGACAAGGCATCAAGTCTGGCTCTCCCCAAGGCGACCCGACTTGGGGGCCAACTGTTACGGATTGGGCCATTGGTAGCTCTTCACTAAGGCCCAATACCAAAGGCCAAATTCATTAACCAATGGTGGACATCAAAGACCTAGATCCAATGGTTAATATTGATCCCCAAAATCTATAAATAAGCTTTCAATGCTAGCATTAATGGTACACACTTTCCAATTCTTTTACTTGCAACTGACTCACTTGCTGACTTGAGCGTCGGAGTGTCATTGCAGGTACCACCCCACCTCGGATCAGAGCCCAAACTCGAATTGACCAAGAACACCGCTACCAACTATCTCAGACCGGACCTAGTATCCAAGGTCGGATACAAGGCAGGAGATAAGGTACAGATCAGAACCTGTTATCAGAAATACAAATAGAAAATTTGTACAAGAAAGACAATGTGTTTTGACGGTGTTCCCATTCCATAATAAGCAGGCTGGGAGATTTTTTTAGTCAAATGTACAAATATTTCATTGAAATGGGACAAAGGCCACCAACATTATAGACAGTGTTAGTTTCTAGCTTACTAACAAAGCACTAAAATAGTCCACTAACAAACAACAATCAGTAGATGGATCGAATGAAGACTCATAACACAGAGTTAGGATGTTCATGAACTGGCTGATTCTTATTGTGCAGTACTGTACAAATCTATAGATACATTGGTAGGAGTACAATATGTATACACCCTAAAGCAATGATTGTATACAGTGTAGTTGAAAGCAAATCCGGTAATATTGAACTCACTTAAGGGTAGAGGTGGAGTGGCAAAATGGGCTACCCGGCCTGTATCGGGCCGGCCCATACCGGGTTTGGGCTTTTATGAACATGGCTAAAAGCCCGGATTGAAATTTGGGCTCACAATTTACGGCCCAAGCCCAGTCCTATGCAGGCTACGGGCTTTTTGGGCTGGCCCGCATAATACGCGGCACTAATTAAAAAAACATTTTTAATAAAAGAAAAATGCTATGCCTATTTTTTTTCTCAACAATGTTACTGTCTGTGACCACAAAATGCAGAGAAGACTTGGAAAAATTCACAAATTCTCAGAGTGTAATGTCAAAGACAAATACAACGTCAAAACTGAATGTAGCATTAAATCAAATGCTCAAAGTCAAAAAGCAAATGCTCAATGTCAAGACAGTGAAGCCAAATAGAAAGATAACGAGGTTACAAAACCAACAGCCATATATTTAGATTTAGATTAGATACTAAAATAATATTGCATTTGCTAGATTAGAGAGAACCGGGACGTGGTGCACTACTGCACTTGGATTTTGGACAACAATGCACGGACTTACGGGCTACCCATGGGCCGGGCTGGCCCGGCACGGACTCAGGCTTTTTAGGGTCGGACAAAAAAACCCGGGGTGTAAAAGTGGGCTCAATTCCTTCGGCCCTGGCCCTACATCTTTTCGGGCTAGCCTGGCCCGGCCCATCCCATTTTGCCGGCTCTACTTAAGGGCTTAACTGTCTTTCTATGATGCATTATGATCAGCAGCAGACGAGGATGGTTCGTGTTAGGATACCGTCAAAAATTAAATCAAAAACAAAATAAGGGATTTGAACCCGACGTGAATCGAGCACGCAACCTCCTGATCTGGAGTCAGACGCGCTACCATTGCGCCACGGATCCACACGTGATACTTTCACGTTCATAAAATATATAATGTGTACATTTCAATATCTATGCCTTGACTCCTGATTGATCCACTACTTTACTTTCCTAAATATGACCAATTGTAATATTTTAATATGAAATATCCATGAACTAATAGTAGTATTACATATTGTCTAAGAAAGAACCAACATTACAATTACATAACTAATAACCATGCATAAAATTCTTATACAAACATTACTAACTAAAAAAAGCAAATCATTCAATTTTCTTGTCCTTTTCCTGATAGTTCACTATTCTGCTTTTGATCTTGTTAATAGCCTTCTCATCGATGATCTCATAACATATCTTGTATTTCTCCCTCGCCCACTCCATGATTCTCTTGATCTTATCCTCATTTTTCATGTAAGTCACAGGAAATGTCATGGCTGCCAATATACCTATAAACCAATATAAAAACAGATCACAGAGAAAATTAATAGAGAGGGAGAGAAAAAGTATAGCTAGGTGAAAAAAATCAACCATGTATATATGTACCTATATAAACGAATGTTAGAAAGTCCATGCAGCTTCCAACATAAGATAGTGTCAATAACCCAACCACAACTCCAACAAATACAGGCCAATCTTCCTTTGTGCCTACCATGAACAACCACCTTATTGCTTCTTCAATTCTTGCTCGAACTGTTTTTGATATACTAAGAACTGTTTCTTCAGTCAATTCCAGGTTCAACAAGTTTGGGGTTTCCCTGAATTTCTCACAAACACATACAGAATAAAATAAATAATTAAGTTAAGTAAATAAAAATGAAACTCTAGCTACTAGATGTAAATAATGAGTATTCGATGATGCTTACTTGCTCAAAAGTCTGAGCATATTGGCATAGAGGAATATGGAAGCAACAAAGCATATAGCTACCCATGAGATGATAGTGAGGAAATTGAATTGATATACTTCCATTAACATCCATGTTGCTGTTGCCGTTACAAGAATAGTTGTATTTAGTTTCTTTCTTTTCCATAGGACTAAGTCCTTCACTATGTCTTTGCCACCATCTGTACCACAAAAGAATTTTCAAGTTTCATGTATAAATAAGTGTTAAGCATAATCACACACACACACACACATATATATATATATATATACAAATATAAATACCAGAGGAGTACAAAGGAGTTGTTAAAGGTTGTGTTTCTGTGGTTGCTTCTGCAGACATGATTAAGATTGTGGTTAATTGTAGATGATGTTCTGAGGTAGATGTAGAAGAAGAGTAATGTATGAGAAGGAGCTATGTGTTTTCGTTTTTGCTTCAAAATGTTGTAGCTACTAGCTAGCAAGATATTGGTCTTTCGGTGTATGTGATTGCTAACAGGGTAATACTATGTCTGACTTCCACGTGTAGGACTTTGAGGAGACGTGGAAGCTTTGTAGCCACCGTGGCATTCCTTATTTCCTTTTGCTTTCTCTTAGTTTGCGGTGCCCTTTTTAATTGAATAATAATAATAATAATAATAATAATAATAATAATAATGAGTAAATCAACACAATATGAGAGATTAAATAAAAATTAAAGAACCTATTATGCTACCTTAGAACATCTGGAACCCCAAAGTTTCGTTTAGTGGAGCTTGACAAAATTTGTATTCGGGAAGTCCCGAGCTCAAATATCCACCAGTCACTTTGAGATAAGATTTTCGCTACTTTGGATTGGGGGGCATCATCCCCTCACACTAAATTTTTGTTACCAAAAAAAGAGCATCTCCGATCGTGGGTTTTTATTAAGTTCATATGTGCAATAATCAAAATTTTGTAGTTCACCATTAAAGTTCGTCACATAGATAATAGATATAAGAATGAGTTCATAGAAATAAAGTAGAGAGAGAAAAATTTGTAGGATATTGGTATCCAAATTGTATCTTCTAGCAAACCCTAAACAGTCCGGTGAAAGATACACCCAACGTGCCATGACATTTGTCTCTCCTCCTAAGATGGATGTCGACCATATTGTGAGACTCACAAGTGGCTAGTTACTAGTTTGTTAGTGGTATCTCAGCTGCTTCATTAGAGTCTGGATCCGGTGCAGTCGTGCTTATTGTGTTCCCATGTTGGCTACGTTTGGACGAGTTTTGTGTGGGCCTTGGACCTCACTGTTTTCTGGACTGTGGCCCAAAAGAAAAACGTAGACTAGGTGGGTGCGTGCCTAATTGCTCAATCTGATTTGCGTGCATAGTCATTAAAGTTCCACTGCACGAGCATTTTATTTGAATTAGATTAGATTGTTTTGACCTCAAAATCTAAAATATCACTCCCCCAATACACCAAAACAATGGAATCTTAAAGCTACTAGTCCTTTACTATTTTTTTACCACCTCAGTTTTCTTCTTGGATCTTGGACTTCCAAAACATTAAACAAACAAAGCAGACTGAAATTCGATATAATATAAGTTTTGAATGATAACTTGAATTGGCCTTGGACCACCATCGTTAAACGAAAATTTAAAATAATTGCACTTGTCTCTGCTGTGTCACAATTGTTCTCAACTAGGCGAATCTTTGCAGTTCACAATGAGCTGCATGCGAGAATAAAATACAGAAACTTACTGGATAAATAAACAGAGACCAGAAACATAATTACCAAAAAAATATTAAATTAAATTCTATATATTTAATCAATTCTTTGTTTTACTACGGTTCCTCAGTTCAGTATGGGGCATGCATGTATTTACTTGAAGCAGGGATTGAGTGAGTATCTGTATCCTGCATTTTGCCCATATCTGTTTTGGTTTCAACGTTATTTTTTAATTTTATAATCTTCAAGTAGTTGAAAAAATTTAGTATATATAACGCATTGTTAAAGCTCTGTCTGTCCTTTATGAACCTCACATGGACATAATTTTGTAAAACTAATAAACATAAATGCATCTCTGTCCAATCCATACGGAACAAAAGTCAAAATAATGGCCTTGTCGGTGCTCTTTTGACAATTAGATTAACTTAGTATTCCACTTCATTATCGTATAGATTAATAGCTACAAACAACCTTTCTTTTGTGTAGAATAATAACAGGTGTATACTCTATTGCAGAATTCCTCAATATTTTCTAGATAATGTTCACAACGACAGAGATTCCCTTTAAGGGTGTTTCTTGTACTATATACACCCATAAAGTTTCACATTTTGCTCTGTCAAATAATGCAGTTCCAGCTTATCCAAAAAAAATAAAAATAATGCAGTTCCATAAAATAAATGGTTTATCCATATAAACTAAGGGGTTTTTTCTTTTGTACTCCCTACTTCTCCCTTATACCCCCCACAAAATACCCTTTATTTTTTTTAAAAAAAAGGGTTTTTTAAAAATTTCCGAAAATAGGTCTAAATTCGGAATACAAAGTTTTAAGATTTCCGAAAATACCTCAAAAAGAGGTATTTTCGAAAGGCAAAATGGCTTCCGAAAATTTTGAGGTATTTCTGGAAAACTTAAAACATTGCGTTCCGAATTTAGATCTATTTCCGGAAAGTATTTTAATTTTTTTAAAAAATTTAAATTATTACCGTAAATAACGATATATAACGAAACTCGCTAAACTACGATCACGATAAACGATAACAATACAATACGAGAGAACAAATACGTCAAAATATATAAAATACGAGAACAAATACAAAATATACAATACGATCACGATATACAAAATACAAAATATACAACTAAGGGTCAAATGTCAAAAGCCCCATCTGTAGCCTGGAGACGCAGTGCACATGCAACCGGTCCAACAAAACTTGCTGAGCAGGCTGAGCGTCCTGCTGAGCAGCCACTACAAGAATGGTCAGATTTACCTACCACATATTTCCGAGGGATTGTTTTTTGGTCGCTAATACATTCGTTTCCGACGGAATATCCCTCGCTACGTGTTAAGTGCATTTCCCGCTTACATTTCCGACGGAATTTAAATCCCTCGCTAGTTTCCGAGGGAAATTTCGGTCGGAAATGAATAAATATCCGTCGGAAACTGTTTTTCACTTAAAACTAAAACAACATCCATCCGCTTCAGTTTCGCATTTGACTTCCTGTTCCTCTCTACTCGCTTCCTATTCCTCTCTACTCGCTACCACCACCACCGGCCACCACCGCTCTCACCTTCGCATCGCCGGTCACCATCGCTCTTACGTTCGCATCGCCGGCCACAGCAACGCAAAAACCACAACAACACTTCTCCTCCTCCTCCCGTCGCACAACAACGCTTCTCCTCAGAATTTTGTCCGTCGGAAATGTGTATTAGCGACGGAATTTCCTGCTTTTGCGAGAGATTTTTCTCTCGGAAATCACCGAAATTCTTGTAGTGAGCCTTAACCTCCTCATATTGCTGAAAGTGGTCCTGCTGAGCAGGCTCATGATACTGAAAAAGAAAAAAAAATAATTAAAACGAAATTTAAAAAAAAATATAAAAAATTCCGGAAATATTCCGTTTTGAGGTTTTTCCGAAAATCTTAGAAAAAATCTCTTCCGCATTTACCTATTTTGGGGTATTTCCGGAAAGTTTAAAAAAAGCCTTCCAAAAATACCCCGTTTACGTTTTTTAACTATTTTTAGGGGTATTTTGATCTATTTGAGTTCTTAGGGAGGTATGGGGAGAAGGACCGGGTACAAAAGAAAAAACCTAAAGTAAGGCACCTTTGGCTCCAATATTACTGGGCTAATAGTTTCACTTTAATAATGATATACATGATTATATTCATATGTTAAGACAATACAGTACACATAATTCATGAGAGACATGGTACTTTAGCTGGAAGCAACTAACATACGAAAACGCGTTAACCGCGCCGAATACAAATGATCAATTTGCAACCTTAGAAAACAAACAATAATCCCCAAATTATTATTAAAATATTTGTCATTCAACCACCCAATCAATGTTTTCAAGCTCAGTTAATCTTTTTGTACTTCTATATTAAGGCTCCAGACCTTACTATTTCAATCAGTGTTGAATTGTCTCACTCTTTCAACATAACACAGATCTGGTACAGTCTCGTTCCTTCCTTTTATAGAAACTTAACAGCGATGCTTCATGCTTCATTCTTCATTCTTTCTCTTATTTAGTCTGAAATAGTAATAATATTTGTGTATTTCTCTTGCCATTTTTTTCAGTAGAAACAAAACAATGGGAAGCACTATTTTGCTCTACCTTGTTTGTTCTTTAGTATTACTAAGTGTGTCTCTAGTACAAGCAGAAGATGCATACAAGTTCTACACTTGGACTGTGACTTATGGAACTCTTTCTCCTCTTGGTACCCCTCAGCAAGTGAGTAACCATTAACCAATATCTGCATTTATTGGATCTAATATGCTAAGTGGTTAATTAGAACTCCGATTCTAACTTTCGGTGCTTACTTTTGATTTTGAAGGTTATTCTAATCAATGGTCAATTTCCTGGTCCTAGACTTGACTTGATAACTAATGACAATGTAATTCTCAACCTTGTTAACAAGCTAGATGAGCCTTTTCTACTTACATGGTCAGACATTTTCTTGTGTTTTTGTTCATATTATCTGTTTGTTAGATTTACTCTGAGAAGGACATGGTTTAACATTGTTATAAAAATCAGGAATGGTATTAAACAAAGGAAAAATTCATGGCAAGATGGAGTTTTGGGAACCAACTGTGCTATTCCTCCAAACTCAAATTACACTTATAAGTTTCAGACAAAGGATCAGATTGGCACTTATACTTACTTTCCATCAACCAAAATGCATAAAGCTGCTGGAGGGTTTGGAGGACTTAATGTTTTTCGTAGATCTGTCATCCCAATCCCTTATCCTAATCCTGATGGAGATTTCACTCTACTCATTGGTGATTGGTACAAGACTAACCACAAGGTAAGTAACATAAGATTTTCTTTTCCCTTCCCCATAATTTTATATTAAAACATCATTCATGTGTACTACTAGGCTGTTACAAATTTTGGATGTATAATGGACCCTAATATGTCTTGGTAGGTAGGAATAAAGTTTTAAGTCCCGGTCATAACAATCGTGGCCGCATCGCGATATCTGATATTTCTGAGAATCGCGACCAAATGTGGCCAATGCGGCTTCAACCACAGCTGCCAAGAGATAAAAACCATAATGTCATGGTCTAGTTCTTGGTCGTCTCGCAGAAATTTTTTAAAACCTTTGGTAGAAATGCATTCCTAATGTAGATGTGTGTGAAAATCAAAGTGAGAATTAAAATTCGCCACCTAAAGTATGAGATTAGAGTGAAATTTAAAATTCCCATTGTTTCCTATCATGTTAACTTGCATTAACTATGTCTTGTTGTTTGCAGACATTGAGCCAATCTTTAGATGCTGGAAAATCTCTACCCTTTCCTGATGGACTCCTTATCAATGGCCAGACTCATTCTACCTACACTGGTAACCAAGGTAATTATATGATTTAATTTTTAAAGGATCTATTTAGTTCAATTATGTGCAAGTTCTAACTGATACATTCAAGTTTGTCCAAAATGCTTAGTATTTGCACTTTCCTTTCAGGAAAAACATACATGTTCAGGATCTCAAATGTGGGCTTGTCAACCTCAATCAACTTCAGAATTCAGGGTCATACACTAAAGCTAGTTGAGGTTGAAGGATCACATACTGTCCAAAACGTGTACGATTCGCTCGACGTACATGTTGGTCAATCAGTTGCTGTGTTGGTAACCTTTAATCAGCCTCCAAAGGACTATTACATTGTTGCCTCAACAAGATTTACTCAGACAGTTCTCACAAATACCGCAGTGTTACACTATACAAGCTCTCAATCAACAGCATCAAGATCGTTGCCTGCTCCTGCTCCTCCTGCTGACAATTATGACTGGTCTATGAAACAAGCTAGAACCTACAGGTTATTCCAAAAACTTCATAAAAGAAAGAGTTTAATAACTATGCATTGTGGTTCTACCCGGATCGAAAGATTAGTCTCTGCAGTTGCGCGCAGATGATACTTAGTTTTTTAAAAAAAAAAACGATGCATTCACAATTCACAGAGATGTTCAATCATATTTCACCATCATGCTATGTTGTACTATTACTTCATAAAATACATGTAGAAGTATTTTCTATATGGTGACATCTGGTTAGATAACTGTATAAAACAGTTTTACACTGTCAGTAGATAGTAATTAAACTATAAAACACAATATTTTTTGTGAAGTTTGCTTTGATCTGCTTATGGATTTTAATCTGTTTAAAATTGATTATTCATGCAGATGGAATTTGACAGCTAATGCTGCTAGGCCTAACCCACAAGGGTCATTCCATTATGGGAAGATAATTCCAACTAAAAGATTTAATTTGGCCAATTCAGCACCATTGATCAATGGAAAACTACGTTATGCTGTTAACAGTGTCTCCTATATTAACCCTGATACCCCTCTTAAGCTTGCTGATTACTTCAACATTCCTGGAATCTTCAACGAGAATTCAATTCAAAGTAGTCCCTCTAATGGTCCTGCATCTATTGCCACTTCAGTGTTGCGAACTTCTCTCCACGATTTCATTGAGGTTGTTTTCCAAAACAATGAAAACACCATGCAATCTTGGCATCTTGATGGTTATGATTTTTGGGTTATTGGGTATGCCAGCTACAACTTCCTTAATTAATTTGAGTCTTGTTTCATTAATCTTTATTTAAATTGATAGTTTATAGAACCAATTTAGAATTTGCTTAATAAAGTTTTGATGATGGTCATTGCAACAATTGATTGCAGTTATGGTTTTGGCCAATGGACAGATGCTAGTAGAAACACCTATAATCTAGTGGATGCCCTTACTAGACACACTGCACAGGTAAGATACTAAGAATACAACAAAAGTGTCTTTAGGACAAAGTACTTAAATATAGAATGTGTCTAATTGTTTGTTTCTTTTTAATGTGCTTAAAATGAATGTTTTGTAGGTATATCCAAATTCATGGACTGCAATATTGGTGTCTTTAGATAACCAAGGTATGTGGAACTTGAGGTCTGCTATATGGGAAAGGCAATATCTTGGGCAACAGTTATATCTAAGGGTGTGGAATGCTCAGAAAACCCCTGCCAATGAATATGACATCCCTAGTAATGCTCTGCTTTGTGGCAAAGCTTTGGGACATCACCTTTAAGAGTATTAATTATCAACTATTTGTTGGTGTTTTCTCTAGTCATGAGAGCTTGACTACAATTACAAGGATATATAGGATTAGATGGAGAAGTTAATTTCTCAATTTTCTGATAGTCTTTAAGAATATTTGAGAAAATTCTTGTATGGAAATTTCATTGTTTATTTTTTAACAATTGGTTTTATATTTGTATCTCCCTTTAATTACAATATAAGCCAATTACTGACTAATGCATAAGCTACCTTGGAACACGGGGTCGACATGGTGCTTTCGGGTTTGATTCCGTACAAACTCGGTGTTGGCCGTGCGAAATTTGCTGCTAAGCACAAGCGGAGATTAGTCTTTCGTTGAAAGCGTTGGAACACTCTGTGGGTAGCCAGCCAGCAATGGTTCAACCAAAAAAAATAAGCCGGTTACAAACAAGCAACAGCCCTATTTAACAATAATTGTAGAGGCCAATAAATAGATGAATCTAAAGATCTCGATGACAGGTGAAAATAAGCAGAAAATTATTGAGCTCGTTAAATAAATGAGCTGAATTTGAGTTAGGTATAACTTGACTCATTTGGCTAATGAACCAACTCAATAATTTATATATATATATATATATATATATATATATATATATTAACATTTATATTTTTTATTTTAATATAATTATATTTTTGTTAAGCATTTTGAACTTCTAGAGTAATATTTTTTTTATTGGTTAGTGCAATTTGTTTGGAATTAATTATATTCTTATATTTGTCTAAACTTTTTTTATTAAACTCATCATGTAGGTAAACAAGAAAAATTATAAATATACTTATATTTTTAATTAGGTAATTATTTTTCTATAAAAATTAGGTAGTTATTTTATTCAAGAAATATCAGTAAATTGATAAAATACCAGTGATCTAGATTTTTTTGGCATTTTTCACACAAAAAAGAGAGATTATTTATTCATGCAAGTCGAGCTAGCAAACTGAATCGACCTGCTCACGAGCTTGAGTCGAGTAGAGTTCGAGCTGACAGAAAAGGTTCATGTCGAACTTGAATTGAGCTATGAGTTGAATCGATTCTTATCGAGTCAAGTCGAGCTGAACCAAGTTCGACTCAACTCGACTCATTTCCAGCCCTATTTAAAAGCAAAAAAGAGTACCCTCACGGTGATTAAAATTAGTTAAGTGCAAATGATTGCTAATTTTCATACAAAAAGTTAATCACTACAAAAAAAATGGTCATTAGCGACGGACATTTTCCTCGCAAAATGACCAAAATCCGTCGCTAATGGTCATTTGCGAGGGACCAGTTCCGTCGCTAAACCCCTCATCGCTAATGGGATTAGCGAGGGAATTTGAATCCAGCCCTATTTAAAAGCAAAAAAGAGTACCCTCACGGTGATTAAAATTAGTTAAGTGCAAATGATTGCTAATTTTCATACAAAAAGTTAATCACTACAAAAAAAATGGTCATTAGCGACGGACATTTTCCTCGCAAAATGACCAAAATCCGTCGCTAATGGTCATTTGCGAGGGACCAGTTCCGTCGCTAAACCCCTCCTCGCTAATGGGATTAGCGAGGGAATTTGAATCCCTCGCTAATTAGCGAGGGAATTTTCCCTCGCTAATGACTGCAACTTTTCAGGTGATGGGACTAAGTTGCAGGGGTTGGTAAATGCGCAGGAATTAGCGAGGGATACTTCCCTCGCTAATTCCCTCGCTAATGACTGCAGTTTTTCAAAAAAAAATGACAAGTGTCCAGTGCTGAATGACTTGTTTTTTTTATATATTTATTATTAATTAATGAATATTATATTATATTATTAATTTTGTGGTGATGTGTGGTGGTGGCGGTGGTGGTGGCGTGGTGGTGGTGTGGTGGTGGTGGTGGTGTGGTGGTGGTGGTGGCGTGGTGGTGGTGGTGATGGGTGGTTTAGAGTAGAGAGAGAAGGGAGAAGAGTAAGGGAGAAAGAGAGGGAGAGAGAGAGAGAGAGAGAGAGGAGTGAGAGTGGTGGTGGTGGGGTGGTGGTGGTGAAGAGTAAGAGAGAGTGAGTGAGAGTGGTAGGAGGTATGTGGTGGTGGTGGTGGTGGTGTTGGAAGAGTGAAGTGAGAGGAGAGTGTGGGAGGAGGTGGTGATGATGGTGGTGGTGGTGGTTGTGTGGTGGTGGAGAGTAGAGGAAGAGGAAGGGTGAAGAGGAAGGGTGAAGAGTGAGTGAGTGAGTGAGAAAGAAGAGTGGAAACGGATTTAAGGAAAAAAAGAAAAAAAATTGCGAGGGAATTAGCGAGGGAACTGTCCCATCATCTGAAAAGTTAAATTTAGCGAGAGAATTAGCGAGGGAACTGTCCCTCGCTAATTCCTGTCTCGCTAATTCCTGTGCACTTACCAACCCCTGCAACTGAGTCCCATCATCTGAAAAGTAAAAAAATTAGCGACGGAACTGACATTCCCTCGCAAATATTTTTACTTTTGCCATTAGCGACGGAAATTCCCTCGCTAATGTCTAAAATGCCGTCGCTAATTCTCAAAAATACGAAAGCCCCTATTCGCTCGCAAATTCCGTCGCTAATCCCAATTTTTGCAAGGGACCATTAGTCCATCGCTAATTTCCGTCGCTAATGGCTTCTTTTCTTGTAGTGAATCAAATTTACTAAATTAATCCTTTTAATTATTTAATGAAAAGAATCTCTTTTTTCAGTTTATTTACAACCACTCAATTAAATGAATGGTGTATATGAAAAAGTAGCATTAAATATGACAAAAATAATTTTTTTATAAGCAAAATAAGAATAGTTAACTTTTTCTCATAAAAGAGATCAAGAATTGAATCATTTTTTTTACTTATAATAGAGACCGAAGAAGTATTAATTAGTTAATATATGATTTATTCTAGTGGTTTTTTTGAAAAAAAAAGTAAACTTTTGCACTAGTTTGATTAAAAAAACACCCACAAAAGTCTATAGAGAAGCAAACTTGGAATATTCATTCATTAAACTACATAAATATCCCCAAACACAGAATATTTACTTTTCTTTTATTAATTATAATTATAATTTGCTTATTAAAAGAGGCATGCAAACATATTCTTTTGCTAATAATATGTCTCCGCGATCTCTTGAAGGTACGAGAAAAGGTCTTGCGGTTTAGAGAACATGGGCATGTGATCAGTAGCAATCGCTTTGACGTCGTTTGTAGGATTTCGTTGAATCATTGATAGTTGAAAATCATGCTTTAACACTTTGTCTTGTTGGCACACAATATATACTTTGGCCACAGTTCCGTAGTTTTCTCTTGTCACTTTTGTTTTCTTTCTTAGTTGTTCTTGATCACCAAACACTGAAACAGGCCTTAATAGTGACATTGCAAGGGTCAAGTCCTGGTGAATTCATATAATCATACATCATCATTACAATATAGATTTCGTCTTTAAATTTAGCTATTTTTTCTAATATGAATGTTTAAATAACCTGTTAAATCAAGAGAAAACAAATATTGGTGCCTTAACCCTTACCTATAACACACTAGAGAAAACATCGCGATTAAAAGAAATACCTCAGGTGGAGTTAGTTGGTACAAGGTGGATGCTAAATATTGGGGACCAAATATCATATATCCATTTGCATTTGCATTATTGTTGGGACTATCATCAAGTATAACCTTTGAGTCTAAGTAGGAATCCAACCTTTCATTATACTGCAATTTGCAAAATAAAATTACATTACAGTAAATCAACAATAATTGGTTGCATTCAAATTGTCTTACCCTACTTTTTAACATTTTATGCAGTTTCGTTTTAAAGTAATGGATACAAAGTAAGTTTTTGAAAATTTATTAGCTTGAGTTCTTTCATAACTTTTTTTTAATATTCGGGTACCTTAACCCTTACCTATAACACATTATAAGCAAAAGTGAGCCAACAAAAAATCACTTTTGCTTATAACGTGTTACAAAATAGTATATATTAGTTTTTTTCTTTCTCAAAATTAGATGATAGCATTATACATATTATAAGATTCCTACA
This sequence comes from Astragalus membranaceus, assembly GCA_039519185.1. Lineage (NCBI taxonomy): Eukaryota > Viridiplantae > Streptophyta > Magnoliopsida > Fabales > Fabaceae > Astragalus > Astragalus membranaceus. The sequence continues at coordinate 16,123,779 of CM076849.1, forward strand.
TGTATTTTGCAAACTATTTTAGATGAAATGAATTGAATTTTTCTGTAAAAAAAAAAAAGAAAAGCAAACCATATCTATCTAATTCACTAGACAACCAAGACCGTTCATGAATGGTCTTGAATTAGTTCCAATATCAAAATCATACGAAATGACTATTGTGTGCTTGCTAGAACATAAAGAGAAGAGAGAGATTAAACAAACAATAGAAATCACTACCTCTTTTCTCTTTCTCTTCTACCAAACACACCATTAGCGTAAAATAGAATTAAACTCATCCCCTCTCTTTCTCTCCTAAAACAAAAAATTCAAATCTCTAATTTTGCAAGCATTAATGTCGATTATAGTATGATAATACAAAAGTTATGGTATGTTTGTTTAACTATTTTTTTTTACTCATAAAGCAGGCATGTATTTACACCGCTCATCACATGTATTTTTTGGGGTGGTGGCTTGGGATTTGGGTTAGGTGCGGTCAGACTCTTTATGCAGTCAGGTAATTGAGAGCCATCCGATTAAGATCAGGTAAATGTTGATTTTGCATCTATCATGTCTTTTATACGTTTTGGTAGAGCCTAATGTTTACTGGTAAAGAGGTTATCATTCATCATTATCAAATATAAGGTAAACAAAACAAAATAAGGGTGAGAACTAACCTCTTGGAGAAGAGTCAAAAAGCTTAGGTCGGGACCAGGCATGAAAGCTGTAACAAATACAGCAGCTGCAATTTTGTGAGGGAACAATTCCATGGCCATAGATATCAAAAGCCCACCCAAACTATGACCCACAAGGATTACTCTCTCCTCATCATGTGGCAGAGACCCCAGAAATTCAATCAACGGCTCACAATATTCAGTAACACATTTCAGCTCATGCACTTGTTTTGGATGAATACCAGAAGCTGCCATGTCTAGAGCTGTGACTTTGTGTCCAACAGATTTCAACAAAGCAGCCACCTTATACCAACACCATGCTCCATGGCAGGCTCCATGAACCAACACGTAATGTCCTTTTTTCTTCTCCATCTTAGTTTTTTTTCTTTTTGTGATAAATATAATTACTCCTAGTCGCTACAAGAGACCGATGTATCAATGATGATGATGTTGTAGCTAGCTACAATTAACAGTCACAAAGTTAGCTTGTAACTTTCAATCCTACCCTCTGGAGTTTTGATTTTGTTTTTTTTATAGCTAAGCACCTTCTGGAGTTAAATGTTAGGATCGATGATTCTAATGCTGTGGAAAAATTGTACCGAATCGGAATTGGACGGCTAGTTCACATAATCACGTTTCTTATGAAAGCGGTTTTAACTTAGAAAAAAGATTGTCTAAGACGAAAAAGTTGGGTAATTTAGACAATTATGCGGAGATAACGTAGTAATTTAGAAGAAAATTTCTACGGTTGAAGAATTAATAGATACCGGTACAATTGCCTTTTAAACTAATTGTTAAATAAGTTATATTTTAGTAAAAAGTTGTGATATTATTTTAAAAACGATAGTAATATAATATATTAAAATATATAATTGATATAATTATATATATATATATATATATATATATATATATATATATATATTAAAAAAAATGAGTTATATTGTGCATGTAAGTAATTTTAGCTCCATTGTTTTCACAAACTCATTGATACTACTTTCACAAACTCATTCCCCATCTTTCCTCCTTTCACCATTCTTAAGCTTTCAAGCTCAAAAAGACCAAAAATGGTGTTTTGAAGCTTCTTAATTATGACTTGCATGTTGACCTTAGAGCAAGAGTAGGACTTTTTGGGGTAGCTACATTGTGCATTGGAGTAGCAAGAGGAGGTGGCGAGTTGCTGATTTCGAGTTCTAAGCATTTGGGTAGTTCGGGTTCGAGTGAGAGCACGGTTCGGTGATTGTTGAATTGTGTTTGGGTGTCTTGCATTTCGCTTTGTGAAATTGTTGTGATTATCATCACAAAGAGGTGAGTTCTACTCTGCTTAGGTTTTAATTGTTCATGTGCTGATTTGTGCTTAAATTTACTGTTAAAAATGTGTTTGATTCTGTTTGTATTGTTGTTGTGTTTGTTGGTACGAAATTTGGTGCAATTATTGTTAGCAAAATCATTGTATAGGCATTCTGGACATAGATGCGGTCTTTTTGAAATTGAGAATATTATGTTAGTCCAAAAATTATGGGGCTTATGTTTTTAGAAACTAGACTTAATGCTGGTCATTTTGACACTTGTTTGGTTGAATTTGGAGTTGTGTAGCGCGAGTTATGAGTATCCCAAGTTAGGTCAAATTCCAGAAGTTAAACTGGGTAGAGGTTCAGTGTTTTGGGTTTTGTGCTCTCAATTGAACTCCGTTTTAAACAATTCTTGTCCCGTTAGAAACTAGACTCAATTTTCTTCTCTTTAGGCTCAAGCCTCGTGCCATTTGGTCGAGTTTAGGTCATTTTAGAGTGATTAGTAGTTGAATGACAGAAACTGTCCAGTCTGGAAACCATTCGGATTGTTTCTAAAAACTGTAACAATTGGCTCATTTTTTTGAAAAATAAAAATCATATGCAGAAACTAGACTTAGAGAGATTTCCAATGAGTGGTGGTTTGCATAAATCCAATGTCGTTTGCTATTTTAAATAATTCGCCGAAGTAGATGTACTATTGCAGAAAACTCTGCACCTATGCTGTGTGTTGAAATATTTGATTGTGTCGCTATAACTCTTGTAATGAATTGGTTGTTATGATGTTTGTTTTGAGATTGTTTGGACCGGAATTTTGTATTATATTTTCTGTTTTGAGGTTGGATTTTGATTGGAATACGGGTTGGACGCGAACGGAGAAGCGAAACGAGAAAAACGAAACAAATTAACTTGCTGGATGCCAAATTCTCGTTTCGTCGCTCCTTTCGATTCCAAACCTTCTCTAATCTTCTTCTCAACCATTTCTCATGGTTTTAGACCGATGATGACCTGGTTTTGAACATGTTCATAGTGTTTAAAGTGAATCGCTTTTGAAGTTATTAATATTTCCAAAAACCGTAAAGTAGTACACGTGAGTGGAAATGTATTATGGAAAATTCAAGGAACTTCGGTTTAATTTTTGTACAATGAAAATGGGATGAAAAAATTGTTCATCAAAGACTGTTTTGAGGTTTAAATGAAAAAGACAGATAGGTCAATATAGACTTATATGGGTAACGACCTAAAAAGGTTAGCATACTAGGCGAGGAAGGTCATGAGCCCCTACACTTGGCCCCATTTTTACCATTAGGGAAAGTACTAGTGGGAAGGGGGTTCACCAGGATTACCAAGGCTGGAGTCGGTGTTATGCTAAAGTTAAGTAGTACGATTCACCGGGATTACCAAAGCTGGGGTTGGTGTCGTGCTAAGTAAAAGAGGCACGTGGTTTATAATTAAACCACGAAAAAGTTAAAAAGGCACGTAGTTCATAAATTGAATTACAAATAAAAAGGATTCATAATTGAACCACGGGAGTAGTTAGGGGTCTCGGTAGAACTCACTGAGATTGGTAATCTTACCCATTATTTGTGGTTGTTTTTACAGAGAAACAGGGAAAAGGAAGGCAAAGAAGCACGAGTAGTGATGTGCTTAAGAAGCGGTTGAAAACTCAGTTCTTTGGTTATGTTACTTTATTTTTTCTTGTAGTTTTGTATCTCGATTTTATGACTTGGATTGTTAAGTTATAAATCGTTTCTGCTATTTCTTGTACTTTGGATATTGAGCACTAGGTGGTGAGCGGTGTGAGATACACCGAGACTTTAATGTTTGATGTTTTTGTAATTTTAAAGTCACGAGATGTCATTAGATATGACTCACTAATGAAGTTAATTCGAGTTTTGTTAGTTGTGTTCAATATCGAAAACGGGAAAATTATACTCTGATGTTCGCTAGATTGTATATTCTAATATTTCTCTACGGTAGAGATATTAGGGTGTTACATAAAACCTTTTCATCCAACAAAAATTATAGTTTAGGAATCGAGGGGAAATGGGAAATGGAGGTGGGGTTGTTGGGAGGTAGAGGATGACAGTAGTTTTTTAGAGAAAAAGTTGGGTTGGTGGTAAAACTAAGATGTGGACGGTTTAATAACATTACTCAAAGTATTTATGTTTAAATACATTCATGGAACTTAAACTAAACATGTTTGGGAACAAAGTTTCAAATCTTAACTTTAAATTAGAATTCATCCTAGAGGTTAAATTATTTCTACTAAAGAATGGTAAACATAGAGACGACAAAGAAGGTTAGCCCTCTATATCATTTTCCTAATTCTTTTAAACAAATAAAAAGGAAGTGCATTAAGTAAAGTGAAAGAAAAAAGTAAAAAAGTCTTTTTAAAAATCATTAGAGTAGGCAGAAGACACGACATTTAAAGTTGACAAACATTCATTCAACTCAATTTAAAATCCTTAGTTTTGAATACCCCTAATGTTATATCATATTAGAAGTATGATTTTTGTAGAAAAACAAAACATATAAAAACAAGAAGTTTTTATAATGATTAGTGCATCTTGTAGACTTTGAACATGAAGAAATCCACAAACACACGGACTCTTTAGGGTAGTCAGCTGCAAAGAGAAAGAAGAACAAAAACATGCAAGTATTAGGGTTTAATACGTCACTAGTAAAAGTATAAAAGGTCAAAGTTATAAAAACAGAGGTAAATGAATGTAATTAAAATGAAGATTGTAAATAAGACAAATGACTAATAAAAGTATTTGTAATTGCCAAAAAAATGTATTTATAGGAAACAGTGGATTTCAATTTAAATGATAATTTTATTAACAGCGTAATTATGTGTTTGATTTCGTATCATGCCTTAAGAACAACTAAATTATGAAATTGTTTTGTTCTTAAATTCTATAAGTTACAAAAAACAAACAATTCAACACCAAATTAAGTAAAACAACATTATAAGCTGTCATACCCGTCGTATTGTAGAAACTACAAAAGAGACTTCAAATGTAGAAATACTTATACATCTACTGTATGTAGTGCAGATTTTTGAGCAAGAAACCAACTAGGACCCGAGTTCAGAACAACCCCTTGCAATACTTATACATGTACCATAAGTAGTGGATTAGTAATGGTATAAATTTATATTTAGATGAGAGATACACGATGGGGTTAGGAAGAGATGGAAAATTGAATTTGAAATTCAAAATAAAAATAAAAAAGGGATAGAGAGAAAGAGGGAGAGAGAGAGAAATGGGGGAGAGAGAGAATTTAAATGATTGATTAGATGTGAATGACTTTTTACTCTAAATATTGACACTTGTCAAGTGTGCCAAATGTGCCGGTATGGAATTTTAGTGGAGTAGTACTAATGGTATAGATTTATATTAGATTAGATATATTAGATATTAGATTTATATTAGATGATGGGTTTTGGAAGAGAGGGAAAATTGAAGTTGAAATTGAAATTAAAAAAGGGATAGAAAGAGCGGGGAAGTTTAAATTTAGATGTAAATGACTATTTTACCCTCAATATTGACACTTGTCAAGCATGCCAAATGGGCCAATATGAACTTTAGTGGAGTAGTAATGGTATAGATTTATATCAGATTATATTTATATTAGGTGATATGGTTAGGAGAGGAAAAACCGAAATTGAAATTCAAATTAAAAAATGGATACAAAGAGAGGGAAAGTTTAAATTATTGATTAGATGTGAATGACTTTTTTACCCTCAATATTGGCACCTGTCAAGTATGCCAAATCGGCTAATAAGAAATTTTAGTGGAATAATAATGGTATAAATGTATATGAGATAAAGGTATCATTCATGTATGATAAAATAAACTATCCAAACAAAATATAAACACTCACTTGATTAGAATTATGCTATATAGAAGAGTGCTTACAACACTCTATTTAACACTCCGCTACCACTACTCACTTTTTCATTGATTATCAACCTATATATCATACAGGAAGCTAGGGGATAGTTATCATTTTGAAAAAGAACAACCCCAAGCTATTTCGTCTAATTTCAAACTATTTTCCATCAACCTAGGTCATTTAAGTTATATTTTAACTAATCTTTCATTATATTTAGTTCTTCTGATATTTTTGGATCCATTTGTAGTTGGATTTGCCTGCTTAATCCCAATATATTTATTACATTTAAATTTATAATTTAAATTAAAAGAAACTCTACATTTAAAAGTATGTTTTTTTTTTGTTTCATTCCCATAATATTTGATTTATTCTAATGGTAATTTAAAAAACAAACTATTTGTTTGTTAATACGGGTAGACTTTATACTCAGTAACTTCCAAAATAAATCTGCAAACAAACTCATTTGCTAATAATATGTCTCTGCAATCTCTTGAATGTAGGAGAAAAGTTCTTGTGGTTTAGAGAACATGGGCATGTGATCAGTAGCAATCACTTTGACATCGTTTGTGGGATTTCGCGCAATCATCGATAGCTGAAAATCATGCTTTAACGCTTTGTCTTGTTGGCACACAATATAGACTTTGGCCACTGTTCCGTAGTTTTCTAATGTCACTTTTGTTTTCTCTCTTAACAGTTCTTGATCGCCAAACACTTGAACTGGCATGAGCCTCAGTAGTGACATTGCAAGGGTCAAGTCCTGGTTCATATATTCACACATTATCATCATTACAATATAGATCTCGTCTTTAAATTTACTAGTGACCTAATCAGTATCGATTTGTCAAAAGGAGAGAAAACAAAACATTCACCTCATATTTGTTTTCCCTTTGTTTATATGAATTGACAGTTGTCAAGTCATCACCTAAGGAGAAATAAATATTTTGTTACCTTTTATCAGGTGTTCACGTTCAAATTGCCTTTTGAACTTGGGTTCTTGTGGGACGTTTGGTTTTTTAGGGATTTAGGGATTTAGTTTAGGATTTGGGATTTAGGGTTTGGTTTTGGTGTTGTGGTGGTGGTGTGGCGGTGGAGGAGAGGGTGGTGGTGGCTCGCCGGAGAAGAAGAGATGAAGATGGAGGAAGAAGATGAATAGTGATTGATCATTATGTTTTGTGTTTGTGTCAATTTGGTCCCCTATGTTTTTTATTTGTTTCAATTTGGTTCCCCATTGGCCATGTCATTTAATGAAGACACGTCAGATTGGACAACTAGGACGCCACGTCAGCAGTTAACTGCCAGTGTGGCGTCCGTTAGAAAAAACTAACGGCAGGGACCAAAATGACACAAAAAAACATGAGGGGCTAAAACGAGAAAAATAAAAGATAAAGGGCCAAAGTGACACCAACCCCAAAGATATAGAGCCAAAACTGCAATTTAGCCCACATCTTATTTTTCCAAAAAATTTATAAGCATCATGATTAAAAGACATACCTCAGGAGGAGAAAGTTGGTACAAAGTGGGTAATAAGGATTGGGGACCAAATGTCATATATCCATTTGGATTATTGTTGGGACTATCATCAAGTATAACCTTTGAATCCAGGCCAGAATCCATTCTTTCATTATACTGCAATATTTTACAAAATAAAACTACATTTTAGTAAATCAACAATTTGTTGCCTTAAAATTGTCTTACCGTCCTTTTTACTCATTCCGTCTCATTTTAAGTGTCCTGTTTACTATTTTTTTGTCTCAAATTATCTGTCACTTTAAAATCTCAATACAACATTTACTATTACTTTCCAACAATACCCTTACTTTAGAATATCAATAACCGTGCATTTGCTCCAATCGAGAAAAATGAGATTACTAATGAGTTAATAGTGTAAGAGTGTTTTAGTCCTTCCACATTTTTTATCATAAAAATTAGCATAACTAATCATTTTCTTACTACCCACGCAAAACCTTAAACGACAAATAAAATGAGACTGAGGGAGTAACATTTTGTGGAATTTTGTTTTAAAATAATGGCCGTAGAGTAATTTTTTAAAAATGTATTAAACTAGAGTTTTATTGTAAGCTTGCTTAGTATTCGGAACTCTAATGCGGGGCTAAACCCTTAGGGTATGTTTGGATGAGAGGGAATAACTTATTTTTCAATTATAAATTGAGTAAATTATAAAATGTTTCTAGACTAAGCCCTTCAAAGCCGTCCCCTCGCAAACCCTCCCAAACATACCCTAAAACCCAAAAATCTCATTAGCTTGCTTAGTCTTCAAAACCCTAATGCGAGCTAAAGATGTTCTATGTTATTGGATTGAAAACGCTACGATACTTGAAGGATGAATAAGGTTACGCTCGATGCACACAAGATTCATATCCAGTGTATATTACACTAATTTTTAGATTTGATTTGACTACACTATGTTATCCCAATTGAATGCAATACGGATGTCAAGTAAATGGTGCGCATAATTAGAGTTGTTAAAATGGGTCATCTGCCTGACTTACTGAGCCAAAACGTAAAAGCAAAATGGTTGGGGCAGCCCAAATGACAACTGAGGTGCTCTTTTTGTAGTCAAACCCAAAACACTAGGCTAGCAAGTTAGGTCCAAAAAAGTGTTTATAAAAACCTAAAAAAGCGGGTTTAGTATGACCATGGGCCAAAACAACCCGATTCTTTATAGACTTGCTGGTTTGCGAGTCCATCCCAACCCAAATTATTGGACCAAAATTTAGACCAGCACTTTGTATAACCTTAGTTGGAATGACATATGAAAAAAATTACAATAAGGGTTAGTAGTGACCTCTTGGAGGAGAGTAATAAAGCTTAGGTGAGGACCAGGCATGAAAGCTGCAACAAATACAGCAACTGCAATTTTGTCGGGAAACAGTTCCATGGCCATAGATATCCAAAGCCCACCCAAGCTATGACCCACAAGGATTACTCTCTCCTCTTGTGGAAGAGACCCCAGAAATTCAATCAACGGCTCACAATACTCTGCAACACATTTCACCTCATGCGCCTGTTTTGGATGGATACCAGAAGCTGCCATGTCTAGAGCTGTGACTTTGTATCCAACGGATTTCAGTAAAGAAGATACCTTGTACCAACACCACGCTCCATGGCACGCTCCATGAACCAACACAAAATGTCTTTTCTTCTTCTCCATCTTAATTTCCTAGTCCCTCACAGCATCACTTTTCTTTTTTTGTTAAATAACTTAACTGGCTAAATGAATTAATAGTCTCAAAGTTTCAAACAGAGAATCATCCAAAAATATTCTTGAAATAGCATATACCTTGTAACTTTCGACCATGCCTTATGGAGTTTCGTTTTTGTTTTTTTCTACCAAAGCATGCACTTTCTAGAGTTAAATTTTAGAATGCGCTATGGAATCAGATAGAATTGGGTTGAATCGTGATTCAACTGCATTTCATTCAATTGGTTTGTTTTTTTGCTTTTAAAAATTTATATATTTTAATATTTATTTATTTATATAGTCATTCGATTTAACTAAATCAATTAAACCACGACTCATTTAACACTGAATGAGTGCATAAGAGGAGTGCAAACAAGAGGTATCGAGTTTAAATCCACAAAACAAACATTTTCCCCTCTCCAATAATATTGCCTATAATAAAAAGGCTAAATTATAGTTTTGGTCCCCCTATTTTTACAAATTCAGACATTTAGTCCCTCTATTTTAAAATTCATACATTTAGTCCCCCTATTTTTAAAAACTCAGACATTTAATCCAATGGGGATTTTATTTTTTTTGCTGATTTGGAAGCCTAACAAAACAAAAAAACTGAGGTGGTCTTCATTAAATGACGTAGCAGCTGATGTAGCTCGTACATGTGTATGCCACGTCATTTAATGATCCACATGTATGACACATCATATTATTATTTATATTAAATATTAAAACTAAAAAATAAATTATTAAAACTTAAATTAAAATCAAAACATGAAAATGTAAAATCTGAAAATCGAAATTCACTATCTTTCTTCTCCAGATTCAATTCGTTCTTCCCCATCTCTCTTCCCATTACAAAATATAAATCCCAGCATTACCACTACAAAACATGAAAATCTTAAATCTGAAAATTGAAATTCACTATCTATCTTTACCAAAATCAATTCTTTCTTCTCCATCTCTCTTCCCAACATTGCGATGAAGCTCACATAATAGTGATGAATCGCAAGGAAGGAGAGAGAAACAGTGCATGTCATCGATGAACAGGCGACCTGTGCGTTTGGGTTTCTGAGTTTGTGTTTGCCGTTTGGGACGAAATTGATGAACAAGGGATCTGTGCATTTGTGTTTCTGGGTTTGCATTTTTGGTTTGCGTTTGTGCGTTTGCAATTGTGGTTTGGGACGAAATCGATGAACATGGGATCTGTGCATTTCGGTGTTCCTCCGCCGCATTCCTCCTCCTTCGGCGCCGCAAAACGAAACTTGGAATAACACTCTCCTTCAACGCAGTCTTCTTATTTTTTCTCCCTCTGCATCTCCATAAGAAGAGGGCTGATGAAGGAAGTTTAAAACATGAAAATGAAGATCCAAATCAGATCTGGAATGAAGTAAGTGAAAAAAAATTCTAGATCTGAAGATTAAAAAATTCAAAACCAGAACCAATAGCAAAATCTTGGGTTTCTTTCTTTGTAATAATGATTTAACCTTGTTTTATCCGGTGGAGATTTTTTTTCTTATGAATTTGTTCTTCGCTGTTCTTGAATGGGAGGAAGAAGGTGAGGGTTGTTGAGGAAGAAGATGCACTACGTGTGTGTTTGGTTCTGCGGTGACGAGAATTGATTCTAACAGAATTGATTTTGCAGAATTGATTTTAGTTAAAAGTGAGTTGAATTTGATCTGATTTTTGTTTGGATACCTTTCTTGTAAACGTGATTTTTATTGATCATTGTTGTTTGGATAGGTTGGATTAGAATTGCTTTTAGGTTTGAAATTACCAAAATGGGTCTCAACTTAAAATTACATTAGAAAGATTTTTTTGATAAATACATGTTTTTTTTTACAAATATATTAGATACTTCAAATTTGATAAAATAAACAACAAAAATACTAAATAAGCATATAAAATATCTAAATTAAAATCACAATTAGAGATTCGAGGATATAATTTAAATTACGCACAAGTTAGTGGATATTATAGAGATTTAGATATTTTTTTTTTGACCAAAACAAGCTTATGTCATTTCAATATCAATAATGTTTGTTACACACAAAGGAGCAATATAATGAGAAAAGGAGCTAGCATAGAGTCTTGATGCCCTTGCAAGAGTATGAGCAACAAGATTGGCTTGCCTCCTAACATAGCTAATCCTATAGCTTGAATATTGAGAAATAAACTTGATACAATGGGAAATAATAACACCAAAATCAGAGTTGTTGGACGACGCTTTATTCACCGCATTAGTCACTGAAATACAATCTGTCTCAATGACTACTGCTTCCAAGCCTAAGCCCATCAACCAATTCAATGCTTGCCATAACCCCATTGCTTCCGCTTCTTGAGGTTCCGGAGTGCCTTCAAACCACATAGTCTTCCCCTCCATGAAGCTACCATTCTCATCTCGAATACACATACCAATACCATACTTGTTTTCGAAATCAAATAGCGCCGCATCAATATTGCATTTGAGAGTACCTGCTGCCGGTTTCTTCCGTGTCATTTGAACACCATCGGTTTGAGGGACAGTTGCACTACGTGTTGGCTGATTTCTCCTCGCAATTTCCCACGCATGTAGCTGGTCATTTGCAATTTGAAGAGCCATCGTAGCTGGTCTATCAATGCCCTCCCATATTTTGTCATTCCTTTTCTTCCACATCGCCCAAATAGCCATTGCAAAAGTCTTTTGTTGTGCAATAGATAGTTCATCCAGCAACTGAAAAATACAAGTTGAGAGACCAACATTCTGCTGCATACACCGATGGACAACAGCAGCAAAACCTGCAAAAGTCTTTTTTATTATTAATTCTATGCATTGGTCACAAAAAAAATTATTAATTCTATGCTGATAATAATGATTCTATGGGTCGCTTATATCATATTAACAACGCAGCGTATATAGTATTTATTTCTTCTGGTCTTTCTCTACGTGTATGTTGATTGGGTTGTATAAAAAAACGAAATGATGGGCCTTGAAGAAAAACAAAAGTTGGGCTTTAGTAGAACCCGATAACTTCACCGTCTCTAACCTAGAGACAACAACCACTGTTTTCAACAACACCAGATGCAGAGAAATGGAGTTTGACATTGGACCATCTTCCAGCAACTGAGAAATGGGGGCCGCAAAACTGGAACTTTGATTGTGAGTTGAGGGGCAAATGAGGTAACATCTTGAAAAAAATTCAGAATCAATTCAAATCGATTTGTGTTGCCGTGAAAGCTACGATTTCGAGCTTCTCTCAGAATCGATTTTGGGAGGGTGGAATCGATTCCATTGAAGAAATCCAAACATAATTTTTCGCATCTGAAATCACGAAAGTGGAAGGGAAAGCGCTTTTATCCCTCTCCACCGCCAAACCAAACAGCCACTACACCTCCCTCTCTCTCACAATCTGATATTAACTTGATGATGATTGATGATGATAATAACAACGATGACTTCTGCATTTGATATGATAATTCTGATTTTGTTTTTTATTTTAATATTTTACTTAATTTAATTAATATAATTATTTAATGACCCATCAGCATTTTTTTTTTGAGAAGGTCAACTCAGAAAAAATATTGAAAAACCCTTTTTTGACTAAATTTGGTGAATTTTTTAAAACAGGAAGAGTAAATATCTGAGTTTTAAAATTAGAGGACTAAATATCTGAATTTTTGAAAATAAAGAGACCAAAACTATAATTTAGCCCACCAAAATTAACCCGTGACAATGTACGGTGAGACACCAGAATTCATAATTGAATGCCAGGATAAGTTTTCTGGATCCTGATTCACTGCGGTCGGTCAGTATAGACCATAGACCGCAGTCACAGCAGTCAGACTCTAAAGACCTTTGAATACACTTATCACTCAATCCTGGCCATTCATTTATTTTGACATAAAAACAAAAGAAAAAAACACATGAGGAGAGAGAGGGAAACAAGCAAATGCAGTTTTCTTGTTATTTTTCTACACACAGCGAAAGCAAAGCGCAGGAAAATCATAATGGCTGAATCAAAGTCAAACATAGACCAAAAGCAAAAGCATTTTGTTCTAATTCATGGTGCTTGCGTTGGTGCCTGGTGTTGGTACAAGCTTAAACCGCGTTTGGAATCTGCAGGTCACAAAGTCACAGCACTTGACCTTGCAGCTTGTGGCATCAACACACAAAATATTGAAGATGTGCATACGTTTTCCGAGTATTCTAAGCCTTTGTTACAGTTCCTAGCCTCACTTGATCCAAATGAAAAAGTGATTCTTGTTGGACATAGCTTCGGAGGGATGAGTGTAGCACTTGCAATGGACAAATTCCCAGAGAAAATAGCACTTGGAGTTTTCTTAACAGCTTTTACTCCTGATACCCAACACAAACCATCCTATGTCTTAGAAAAGGTATTTATTTAGAATTATTGTAATTTAGACATGTGATTTATTTAATCTTGATCCATCAACTTTATAACCTGAGCATTTTTTGTGACATATATATGTATAGTATATTGAGAGGTATCCAATTACGGGATGGTTAGACACTGAGTTTTCATTCAGTGGAAGCAAAACATTGTTGCTTGTTGGCTTCAAGTTCTTATCTACTAAGTTCTTTCAACTTTGCTCCACTGAGGTAGGTTAAACTTAAACACATAGGCACATATATATAATTGTTGCTTAAGTTGACTTCAGTTAAAAGATCTGTTTGGCTTTGATTTTGCAGGATCTGGAATTGGCAATGAGTTTAATAAGGAGAGGGTCACTTTTTGTTGAAGAGCTGTGTCAGGTGGAGAATTTATCTAAAGAAGGATATGGGTCGGTTCCACGTGCTAGTATTGTTTTGGATGAGGATTTGGCTATTCCAGTGGAGTATCAGGAATGGATGGTCCAAAATGCTGAGATTGATGTGGTGCGGGTGATTAAGGGAGCAGATCATATGGCTATGCTTTCCAACCCACAGCAACTTTGTTTCACTCTCCTTGAGATTGCTAATAAATACACTTAAGTAAATGTTATTAAATACTATTGTCAAGATGATTTCATTTTAGCTGTCATTACATGCGGCTTGTAAGATGGAGTTTCTGGAGTTTCCAAATAATTTGTTCATGTGGTACTTTCATAATTTGGGATGAATAAGTTCTTTATGAAAGTCTGATATAATATTCAATATTTAGCCATTAAGATTAAAAGATTTGTTTGCAACATGTTTATAGTGTGGCTTGGTTTGGTTTTGAAACAAAAAAGTTATCTGATTCGAAGAGTTTGCCTGATTTGGTTTTTAATGGTGGAAGAAAATGTATTATAAAACCTTGAAGTTAGAGAAAATGAATTAAAGCTACCTACTAGGATTTGTGGTTTTTGCTTGCTTAGATTAGTTTGGACTCGAACACCTTAACTAGATCCACTCTTTATTTATTGTCAAGCCCCCTATGGTACTGGACTACTGGTTTTGAACCCAGTCATGAGAGTGCAGCCTTATAACTTTTGAAGTAGAGTTTTGTCATTTATTATGGTCATAAGAATTAAGAATTAATCTCTATAATTTCGCGTAGAAAATACTCAGTTTTAAAAAAATATTATCAGTCCCCTCTGTTGACGGCCACTAGCCACCCACCCCTTTTACGAAATTGGATGTTGTGCGGTCAGTAAATACGGACCGTCCGATATTGATTTAATGGTCTAGATTTTTATCTTTAAAAATAAATAAAAGATATAAAGTTAAAGTCTGAACCGTCGGATCAATATCCGATCGTCATGATCAATTGACTGCTTGGTATCTGTGTCCCCCTTTTACCTTCAATAATGTTATTTGGACCAATATCTGTACCAAAACTTGAACCAATATACGGATACAGATACTGGTTTGCAAAATACGGTGGGCCCAGTCTAAATTTACACAAAACAAAATCAAACCCTCCCTCACGCGCAGCTTCAAGCTCTCTTCTTCTCCTCTCCTCCTCCTCTGCAACTCTTCTTCTTTTCCTCTCTTTCTCCTTCCTCTCTTCATCCACTGCCTTTCATTTCCTGCAACCCTTCTTCTTCTCCTTCACAAACCTTCAGTTCAGTTTCTTCATTCACAATGACGAAACCCAAACGACGAAACCCACACACGATTCCTTTGATTTCTTGTTCTATTTGGGATCTCAGAAACTACTCTCAATTGCATTCTCTGATTCAACCACAACAAAAGCCACTGTTTGACGCCAGATCCACCTATTCGCTTCAAGGTGTAGTTATTGTTTATTTTATCTCTTTCTTTACGCATGATAAACATTTTTTTCTTCATTCCCACCGTTATGTAGAGTAGTAGGATATAAGATGCACATAATGCTTCAGAGGACTTTGTATTTTGAGAAATAATGATATGGTGTTTTAGTGTAATAGAAATTGTGTGGTTGATGTGTTTGCCATAGACATAGGTACGACTACCATGTGAAACACTTGAATTTACATTTAAATGGTTGTTCAATGATTAAAATGTGAGAAATTTCTTTCAACTGAAAAGAGTTCCTATTTGATTGTGTTATGCAAAAAATTACTTGTTCAGGGGTTAAACTTTGAGGCATTTCTTTGCTGTTCAATGGTTAAAAAACCCACATTCTAGTGATAGACGTTACAAAATTAGGTACATTTATTTGTTGTCCAATGGTTAACCGCTCTCATATATTGTGTAGATTCTCATTCTTGGATGATAAGTATCACGCGAAAGAACTCATAATAGTTTGTGAAAGTATCTTCCTACAACATAAGCAAAGCCTCATTGTCTTGATTGAGAAGGTGAACTTTCTTCCTTAGTATCTCATCCTGATGATTTTGGTTTTTGTTAACAATCCCTTTTTTCTTGATTTTAGGGATGTTGTAGTTAATGATTGTGTGTGAGAGAAATTAATAGCCGAATATGTCTAATGTTGCGGAGCATGGATATGCTAATTTAGTAACACTTGATAGTCAACCTAAGAAGACAGTTACTCATCATGCATTGTTTGGTTAGGTGGTCAATTTTCATGGATACCTACATCTGTACAACAAATCAGGGTATTGTGAATAGGTTCCTAGTGGTTTTTCCAGCCATAAGATTTCCTCCAATCATTTATCTTACATTTTACTTCAACTTTTATATTTGGATTGTGCTAGGTATCTATTGTTGCCTCAACAGGTGGATTAATCGACATAGTTAAGGAAGGTTTCACTGGATTTTAGATGGCTCCATTGAATGTTGAAGTTTTACCTGCGACCTTTCATAATATGCTAGTGTCTGTCGTATCGAAAGTGCTATGCACTAAACCATTATGTTATTTTTAAATTGGATGTATATATTCAGTAATTTCAATAATGAAATCACATGAAACATGGTTGCTGTCATGTATTATGTATCATTGTGACTTTACTCATGAATTGCATGATATGCTTTTTAACATGTTTTAAAAGAATGTTAAATCAATCAAGTTTAAGTTAAAATGAAACTAGCACAAACTCATTTAAATTCATCACCGTTTGTCTTTTTGTTAATTACTACAATTTGTTGTTTTTATTCTGGTTTTCTTGGTTGTCAATTTCTTGATATCTCATTCTATTTGTTGTGACAGATATCCATACGAAGCTATTCGTGTGATCACTGCTGATGGATATGTTCTTCTTTTGGAAAGAATACCGAGGTAAAATATTTTCTTTTGAAAAAGGTGGCCCTTTTGCAGTTTCTAGTGTCAAATATAATGCCTGTAATCTGATTTGACAGAAAAGATGCAAGAAAAGCTGTTTATCTTCAACATGGGGTTTTTGATTCATCAATGGGGTGAGTCATGCTATCTCTATTTGCTTGGTTCTGACTTGTTGTGTTATTATTGTTCATGACCAAACTTCTCTTATATCTTTTAATAAAATTACGGTTTCGTTATTTTGTAGTTTAAATTAGTTTTCTAAGTTAAAAGAAATGTGTATTGCTATCATTATAAATGAGAAGGTTATTAAAGAAAAAAATTTGATGTGCTAGATTTTGTAGCACCGGAAGGGCCGGTATTGAAGGTGCAACTTGTTTTGATGTGGTTATGGAAGGAGGCAACTGTGCAAAGAATCATCCTTTTGAAATTTAATATATCGCCCATTTGCCTTTATGTAGTAAAATTTAGTAAATTAGCTACTATCGGGTTGGTCAGTCCCAACAACCTTTAACTAAAGCAACTAGAAGTCATAAGAACAATACAAATTGACTTGACTTAAGTTATATGAGTTGGTACTAAATGAGTGAGTTATGATCCATAATAGTAATAAACAAGTAATTAGTCAAAGATATGACTTAAGAAATAAAAACAGAACAAAAGAAACAATAACAGTTGATTGTTGCAGTAGCAATTTGCAATCATTTGAAGATAACTCCATTCACAGATTTGAAAGTACATATGAATTTGCATTATCCATTGTGTTGGTGATGTAAATGGACGAGTACATGTAATTAATGTGTTGTGAGGAATATGTGCATTTACAACAATTAATGATTTGAGTTTACATCTTTCTTTTCATGTACATTGGTGTAGTATCTCCCAAGGCATGTTCTGACATTCTTTCTTTCCCAGGTTAATGACTTTGGTTGTGTTTTTGGTTCTATTATCCTTATTTTCACGGACTTGTATACCTTGGCTTTTTAAGCTGATGATAAGGTTGTCATCACAGGTAAATTGTTGGATGCCCATTTATTATTCAATGTCTTAGTGGATCATAACTTTCAAGTCACAGTAACCTAACCTGGAGGACCAAGTTGTGCTACCACTATTCAAACTTGAAACTAATTATGCACATAGAATATATATTCTGTTTCAGGCAAAAACGATTACCCTCTTTTCCCGAAAGAAACATTAATATTTGATTCTAAAACAAGTAAAGTAACCATTATTCGTTCAATCTCTCTGGAATATACGCACTGAAGTGGTTGGAGCTGTGGGATGGTGTGAAGAAGTGCTTGGAGCTATACTATGTTCACTCTCTTTGGAATATAGGTAACTTTGGTTTTTTCATGATTTAAATTCACAGTAATGGGAACAATTGTTAATATGAGATTGAACTAAAATGTGCTTATTCAGTATTTACTTGTGTTGATTCAGGTCCAACTTGTTGGTAAATTTTGACGACATATAGTCTGCCAATGGGTACTTCATCCGGATAATAACCAAAGGCTGAAGTTACTTGTGGATGCATCAATGATTTATCATATTGGTGTTATGTGTCCTAAGCTATATTTTGTTTTTTGTAAGGCATCAACTTTGTGCCATTATTGGACAAATATGATTGTATCAATGTTGCGTGTAAGACACATGTTTAAAAGGAATCAGTTGTATCTTCTATTCTTATGTAATTTGCGATTGGATTTACGTTGTTCCTGGAAATGATATTGTGGAAAGTGGTAAAATATTTGTAAGTTTGATCCAAATGTGTCTTGTGATTGGTTTAATCATCCTTTTGATGACATTTAGTGTTATTAAAATTATGTTAATACTTTTTAATACGTTTTTTGTTTGCCAAGTATCAAATTATTAGGTGACAGTGTTTGAACCCCTTATAACCACTATATGACAGGCCCTTAAAGTATCTTGAGACTAAAATGGGTTGGTTAGTTAGCTATAGAACTTGGGTAATCTTGTGTATATATTGGTAAAGTATCTTGGCAGTTATAATGATGAGACAAGACTGTTAGGGTAGGCATCTTTGTGACATATCTAGGTTCATAATGTCCTCATTTGGCATCCCTCATGAGTGCACAGTGATATTCCCCAATGCCTTGCGACTAAAGTGGGTTGGTTAGTTAGTTATAAAACTTGGGTAATTCTGTGTATATATTGGTAAAGTGTCTTGGCAGTTCTAATTATGGGACAAGACTGTTGGGGTAGGCATCTTTGTGACATATTTGGGTTCATAATATCCCCATTTGGCATCCCTCATGAGTGCACATTGATATTCCCCAATGCCTTGGGACTAAAGTGGGTTGGTTAGTTAGTTATAAAAGTTGGGTAATTCTGTGTATATATTGGTAAAGTGTCTTGGCAGTTCTAATGATGAGACAAGACTGTTGGGGTAGGCATCTTTGTGACATATCTGGGTTCATAATATCCCCATTTGGCATCCCTCATGAGTGCACATTGATATTCCCCAATGCCTTGGGACTAAAGTGGGTTGGTTAGTTAGTTATAAAAGTTGGGTAATTCTGTGTATATATTGGTAAAGTGTCTTGGCAGTTCTAATGATGAGACAAGACTGTTGGGGTAGGCATCTTTGTGACATATCTGGGTTCATAATTTGGCATCCCTCATTAGTGCACAGTGATATTCCCCAATGCCTTGGGACTAAAGTGGGTTGGTTAGTTAGTTATAAAAGTTGGGTAATTCTGTGTATATATTGGTAAAGTGTCTTGGCAGTTCTAATGATGAGACAAGACTGTTGGGGTAGGCATCTTTGTGACATATCTGGGTTCATAATGTCCCCATTTGGCATCCCTCATGAATGCACAGTGATATTCCCCAATGCCTTGGGACTAAAGTGGGTTGGTTAGTTAGTTATAAAAGTTGGGGAATTCTGTGTATATATTGGTAAAGTGTCTTGGCAGTTCTAATTATGGGACAAGACTGTTGGGGTAGGCATCTTTGTGACATATTTGGGTTCATAATATCCCCATTTGGCATCCCACATGAGTGCATAGTGATATTCCCCAATGCCTTGGGACTAAAGTGGGTTGGTTAGTTAGTTATAAAAGTTGGGTAATTCTGTGTATATATTGGTAAAGTGTCTTGGCAGTTCTAAAGACGGGACAAGACTGTTGGGGTAGGTGGGTTCATAATATTCCCATTTGGCATCCCTCATGAGTGCACAGTGATATTCCCCAATGCCTTGGGACTAAAGTGGGTTGGTTAGTTAGTTATAAAAGTTGGGTAATTCTGTGTATATATTGGTAAAGTGTCTTGGCAGTTCTAATGATGGGAAAAGACTGTTGGGGTAGGTATCTTTGTGATATATCTAGGTGACTTGGTGATGTGATAAAAACATTTACAATTAGATGTCATTTCAACAACACATGACCTTATGATTACATTTATAGGCCCCCCCAAACCACGAATTTAGTATCCAATTGTAATCTCATGGCGAGTCTCACAGGGAAAAGATGAAAATACAGGTTGGTTATTTTTATGAAAAAGTTGGGTATTTGTCTAGGTGACTTGGTGATCTGATAGAAACATTTACAATTAGATATCATTTCAACAACACATGACCTTATGATTACATTTATAGGTCACAAACCACGAATTTAGTATCCAATTGTAATCTCATGGCGAGTCTCATAGGGAAAAGATGAAAATACAGGTTGGTTATTTTTATGAAAAAGTTGGGTATTTGTCTAGGTGACTTGGTGATCTGATAGAAACATTTACAATTAGATGTCCTTTCAACAACACATGCCCTTATGATTACATTTATAGGTCCCAAACCACGAATTTAGTATCCAATTGTAATCTCATGGCGAGTCTCACAGGGAAAAGATGAAAATGCTGGTTGGTTATTTTTATAAAAAAGTTGGGTATTTGTCTAGGTGACTTGGTGATCTGATAGAAACATTTACAATGATGAAGGGGGTAATGGTTATATTTTTCTTCTGACTGAAATACCAACCTGTTATTTTCAGACAAATACCAACCTTAGGACACCAAATGTTGTACAATATTTAATAATATAGATAAGCTTGAGAGGTTACACCATGTCTATACAACATGTAGCAAAATATCAACCTAGTGACATTTACATCAAATGTGACGCATTTACATCATTTACTATTATGGTAAGGCATTTACACCATTTACACCAATACCGTTCAAAATAAACATATAAGTTTAGTTACAACAAAATAGTTCTCAAAAAGTTTAGTATGTCATAGGTCACTATTAACCTCATGTCCACGTAGTATCCAATGACGCTTTCATGCCACATAATCCCAAAAAGTTTAATATGCCCATGATTTTCTTGTAGGTAAAAAATTCACGGATTTGTAGACAATTGTGACAATCCACCGAAGTCTATTTCCATGTTTGCCATAAGTTGCAAGAATGGAATACCACCTCCAATCTGTTGAAAACAACTTGTTTAGCAACATGAAAATAAAACTAAACAAATGACTGAAATTCGGTTTACGTGCCTGTGAAGACGAACAAAAATTGTTGCTTATGTCATTGCCCAATCCCAAATAAGTTGGTTGTCCAAGGGTTGGACATTGGGTTCCCAAACGGTTGTCTGTGAAATTCGACACTCCAGCATCTGTACTTATATATAGACTCCCTGACTGTATAGAGGAATTGTTAAATAAGTTAAATATATGTAAGATGACTTTCTGACACAATTGCAAAATTTTGAAAACGGTACAAATTAGTTGGACTTGGCACAATCATGTGATACAAATTTCTCCACATTGTTTGCATCCAACAACTCTCCACGAGTTATAAATTAAGACAACCCAATGTCCTAACAATAAATCTAGAAATTCTTGACATAAAGTTACATCTGAAACCCAATACTAGTACACAAATTTGCCGAAAAATTTCAAACGGATCAAATTAGTCCATCAACAAATAGAAACCTAGAAACTCTACATATTTATTACAATCTTAAAATGGGCACGAACCAAAGTAGTTGCATCTGTCACATCTCCATTTGTCATAACATCAAGAGTTGATTCAACACAAACGTCACCATTGATTTGATGACCCACCGTTCCAATATTTGCCCCCTACACATTATACAAAAAACAGTAAAATGCATTTCATATGGAGTTTCATGGTAAATACATTATTTGTTAAAAAAACAAGACAAACCTCGACATTGTGATGGTCATTAGCTCGCTTGGGTCGCTTCATCATTGAATTTTTAACAACTTTATCAACTTTAGATATTTTTCTCTTTGTTGGAGGACGACCTTTACGTTTGACCCTCACTGGACTGTGGCACGTAGGGACACTGTTTGGGATTGATGAGACATTCAACAATTTGGCTTTAATGCCCTCCATTGTAGGATCCATGTTTGGCATATCAGAATTAAATTGATGCAAAAGCTCATCCAATGCTTTTGTGGCATATTCTGACTCCGCAGCTGTTTCAGCAACCTCATAGAAATACTTGCACAATTTCTCAAACCTATCCATTTGTGGCTTCAATTGCTTCACACCATAACTGATATTAATATATGCATGCTTCCTTTTTATATTTTTCTTCCATCTAGGCAAAACATACTTCTCTGGGACATTTGTAACCCTCTCTTGAGCACACACACATAGTACATGTCGACACAAAATTCCTCTAAACTCAAACAACAAGCATTCACAATTGACATCATGGTTGTCACGATTGAACACAACTTTTAGGTAGCGCTCTTTTTGTCTATCTCCAACCAACATCTCCTCCAACACATTATAATTAGCAACACAACCCTCCAATGTCACCAAGGAGGGGACACAATTCATTTTACCTCTAAATTCAGCTTGAACCTCCTTAAATTTTGCATGTGTGTAATCACATTGGAACTGCATTTCGATTGACGATGTTGACCCACAAGGAATTATTGTATCCATTGATTGAAAATCGGCTTCAAATTCTTTTTCTGCTCTATTTTTGAGAGCATTGTCATATTGTTTTACAAATTGACCAAGAGTTGTTGTTGAATTGATATATCCATCAAAGAAAGCATGTATGCTTTCACTGCGTTGTGTTGTTGACATGCCCGCCCAGAAATATTTCCTTAACAATGTGGGTGCCCATCTATGCCGCTCCTTATACAAACCACTTAACCATTCATTGTTTTGAAGCTCAAATTTGTCTACGAATGAACACCACTTATCTTCAAAATCAGCTTCTGTGTAAGTATCATAAACCGCCTGTTTCATTGCTGCCTTTATCTTGTGATATTCACCAAATCCACTGAGTTTTTCTGGTATTTTTTTCATGATATGCCATAAACACCACCTATGAAGAGTCATAGGGAAGACTAACTCAATGGCATTTTTCATACCCGTGCATTGGTCAGTGACAATACCAACAGGGGCCTTTCCTAGCATGCAACGAAGCCATGATTGGAAAAGCCACACAAATGACCCCGTGTCTTCTCCGGAAACTAGACCACACCCAAGTAATGTTGATTGACCATGGTGATTCACACCTACAAACGCAGCAAAAGGCATGTCATATTTATTGGTCAAATATGTTGTATCAAATGTCACCACATCTCCAAAATATTCATAAGCAGCTCTACTTCTTGGGTCGGCCCAAAAGACATTCCTGACGTGAAAACCATCATCCAAATCAAGTTCATAGAAGAATTTCGAATTTTGTTCCCTCATTTGATAAAAGTAACTAATCAATGCCTTCCCATCACCTCCTTTTCCAATTGAACGCCTTTCCTTGTTGACATAATTCCTCACGTCCCTTTCACAAAACGGTATATTTGCATGCCCTCCCGCATCTGTAACAAGAGATTGGAAAGTTTTGTTGATCCTGACTCCCGCTTCATCATTGATTTGGATTGTTCTCTTCACACGCAGATTTATTTTCTTGTTAACCCTAAACAACCTTGCCTTAGTGGGGCTCATCTCGTGACAATGCTCACCTTCAAATTTTTTGATTTCCCATAATCCATCTGTTCGTAACTTCAAAGCTAACCTGGCAGGACAATTGCTGACCTTAGTCGGAAGTGTCTTCAATGAACATGGAATTTTTGACATCTTCGACCTATTCCCCTCTCTCGAGCATGCAAGATTTACATAGTTGATCTCCCCATCGTTTCCCTTTATTGATGTTCTAGTTTTCCATCCAAAACCTTTTCTTAATGCATACTCACCATAAAATGATTTCCCATCATCCAATGAAGCAAAACACATCCCAATTGCAGGCTCCCAACGTGCAACGTCATCGTTGGAGTCGTCAACTGTTATGCCCTCACCATCCGCACTATCCATGGATTTCCAGATATATGTGTGTGTTACACCGGTACTGCGCAATAAAAATCAATTATGTATATTTGTTTTTTCAGCAATGGCAAATTAGTAAATATTATATTTGAGTCCACCAATTCAACAATGGCAAATTAGTAAATATTTTGTCACGCAATTCACACTTTCCCTATAAATAATAGTATTAGTCAATTAAATAATAGTATTTGTTATTTATCACAGTATAATAGAAGCAAATGTTGTGATCCCACAACAGCAAATATTAATCAACAGAAAAATGACAGGTGAATTAAAAAACAAAAGAATCTCATTGCCATCAAAAATTGGAAGCACTGACTCATTTTCTAATCACCACAATTAACACTATAGAAAAGCTAAGATTAACATGGTAAAAGATAGCAATTACCATCAACAAGAGGTTAAACGGTGAACCACCAAATTATACATTAGAAACTAAATTTAGAATAAATAAATTATAACTACACTCTGAGAGCAATTATATATGAATGTTATATTCAATTCATATACTCTTTCAAAAAAATTGAAGTTACATTAGTCACAGACTCGGGTGAGCATATAAACAAATAATAACCTGCTTTTCATCAGTGTAGTGCACCAACTAGAAAGTTATTGGGGAAATTTCATCAAAGACTACTCTCTATGGGGCATTAACTAATTTTGAATTAATTTCATCTTTGTTAACAATAAGCAAGTGTATGGTTTTTCCATTTTTATGAACAACAATGGGAAGCTGCTTTTCCTCATAAACAGAACAATTGTTCAGCTGGTTATTAGATCAAGGTTCACTTGCCTCTTTGCAGCTACTTCGTGTAATCCTTTAATATTTCAACCAATCAACAACTCAACAATATAGTGAAATCCAGCAACCCACCAAAACAACTCAACAATACCCCCTAAAAACATAATGATATTTCAACTCATGTGATGAATAGAAAGGAAATGACACTGGCCCAACTGTTTTAATCTTAGAAATCAATTAGGGACAGATTCACTGCACAATGAAAATAATTTTGGGGCAAATTCGAATTTGGGGGAAAATCAATTATTAGGGTTTGTTTTATGAAAACAAACAAAAATCCTAACCACACAAGTTCATTTCTGAAAGGTGAAGAGATAAAGAAAGAGCTAGTGTAATAGAATTGTTTTGAGTTTCACATTACATGATCCACAAAGCTGTAACAGAGTTTTGATTTTTCAAAAACAATTTGGGACATTTAGGGTTTTTACAATCACTCAAATAGGACAAACTAACGAAAAACATATAAATTACCTGAGTACAAGAACCTGGCGGCTGAGAACAGGAGAAAAACCAGCAAGCTACGGCGGAGAGCGACAGAGACGCAAATGGAGACACGGACGGAGCAGACAAACGCGCAAGTAGAGAGAGAAAGAAGAGCTATCTTCGTCGCACTGGACCACAGTAAAAAGGCGGAGTAAGGCGGGCGACGGCGGTGGACGGTAGGATTCGACGGAGAGAGCCTGTGAGTGCAAGTAGAGAAAGAATGAATTTGGTGATGTTTTTTTTTTGGTTACGGTGGTCAAAGATTTTCAATTTTTAACAAAACAATGTTTTTATTATAAAACTAGAAAGTAAAATAAAATTGGGCCCACCGTATATGTATATGTAGGTATCAGTATATTGGTTCAAAAGTTGGTTCCAAAGTTGGTCCAAATAACACAACTGTTTACCTTTCTTGGAAAATCAGGCCACCGACAGCGGAGACTCTCCTTTTTCCTCCCATTTCTCCACGGACAACTGCATTGTAGTTTTCTAAATGCTAAATGTTGCATAGAAACATCTCCACCGTATACTCCGAACACAAAATTTAACTATATATATATAAAAAAAAAAAAAGACACCAAACCATACCTAGCTATTAACATGTCTCCGCAGAAGAAACCGCTAACAAGTGAGATACCGTAGACAGTAGACCCTGTGCCGCACCTTTAGACAGTGAGATCCTCTATCCGTAAAAAGGCATTTGTTAAGACTTGCGTATGCAAGTTACATGAACAAGCTATGTTTCTATGTAGCAGAGTCTCTTCTGCTGCAAAAGTGCAGCACCACAATCACACTACGAGAGGCGCGTCAACTCCACGCTCTCTTATTAACAACCACGACAGCCGTTGGCTCTCAATCTGCGTTTGTGTACAACAACATCATCTCCATGTATGCACGATGCGGTTCACTCATGGACTCTCACAAAGTGTTCGACAAAATGCCTCACAGAACTCTTGTTTCTTATAATGCACTCCTCACAGCTTATTCTCGAGTATCAGAATATTGCATTTATGCCCTCAATCTGTATACCCAGATGGAAACTAAGGGTCTCAGACCATCTAGCATGACTTTTACTAGCTTACTGCAAGCATCTTCTTTGTATGGAGATTGGTGGATTGGATCATTACTTCATGCCAAGAGCTTCAAGTTTGGTTTTTTGAATGACGTTTGTGTCCAAACTTCTTTGCTTAATATGTACTCAAACTGCAGGGATTTGAGTTCTGCTGAATTAGTTTTTTGGGATATGGCTGAAAGAGATAATGTTGCTTGGAATTCCTTGATAGTAGGATATTTGAAGAATAATAAGATCAATGAAGGTGTTCATCTATTTGTTGCAATGGTGAGGGTTGGTTTTATTCCAACCCAATTCACGTATTGTATGGTTTTGAATGCATGTAGTCGTTTGAAAGATTATCGTGCTGGGAGATTGATTCATGCACATGTGATTGTTACGAGTGTATCACCGGATTTACATCTGCAAAATGCTTTGGTTGACATGTACTGCAGTGTTGGTATTATACACACGGCATATAGGATTTTTAGTAGGATGGAAAACCGGGATTTAGTTTCTTGGAATTGTATGATTGCTGGGTATTCTGAGAATGAGGATGGAGAGAAGGCCATGAATATGTTTGTCCAGTTGCAGGAATTGTGCTTTCCTAAACCAGATGACTATACTTATGCTGCCATTATATCTGCAATTGGTGCATTCTCGTCTTCCAGTTATGGAAAACCTCTTCATGCTCAGGTTACTAAAGTGGGATTCGAGAGAAGTGTGTTTGTGGGAAGCACTCTAGTGTCTATGTATTTCAAAAATCACGAAACTGAAGCTGCTCAGAGATTATTTCATTCAATCCCAGGAAAGGATGCTGTTCTCTGGACTGAAATGATCACTGGTTATTCTAAAATGAATGATGGAATGAGTGCAATTAGATACTTTTCTGAAATGTATCATGAAGCTCATGAGATTGATGACTACATTCTCAGTGGCGTTTTGGGTGTCTGTGCTGACCTTGCAATTTTAAGACAAGGTGAAATAATTCATTCTTATGCTTTTAAATTGGGTTATGAAGTTGAAATGTCTGTTTCTGGGAGTCTGATTGATATGTATGCGAAAAACGGTAGCCTTGAAGCTGCATACTTGGTATTTTCTCAAGTTTCAGACCCAGATTTGAAGTGTTGGAACTCGATGCTTGGAGGATATAGTCACCATGGAATGGTTGAGCAGGCTTTAAAACTTTTTGATGAGATTCTTGAACAAGGTTGGGTTCCAGATCAAGTGACAATCTTATTTCTGTTGTCTGCATGCAGCCACAGTAGGTTAGTTGAGCAAGGAAACTTCTTCTGGCATTACATGAACAGCATTGGTTTGATTCCTGGGCCTAAGCACTACTCTTGCATGGTAACTTTGTTGAGTCGTGCAGCGTTACTCGAAGAGGCGGAAGAAATTATCAGCAAATCACCTTATGTTGAAGATAATCTAGAACTATGGAGAACTCTCCTAAGTGCCTGTGTTATGAATAAAAATTTGGAAGTGGGAGTTCATGCAGCAGAGGAAATTTTGAGATTGAATGCAGAAGATGGTCCAACGCTTGTTTTGCTTTCTAATCTTTATGCTGCAGTAGGGAGATGGGATGAAGTTGCAAAAATAAGAAGAAATATGAGGGGAATGATGCTGGAGAAAGATCCAGGGTTAAGTTGGATTGAGGCCAAGAATGACATTCATGTATTCTCTTCCGGAGACCACTCACACCCTAAGGTGGATGAGGTGCAAGCTGAACTGCATAGGCTAAAAAGAAATATGATTAGAACAGAAAATGGTGACAGTGAGGCACAAAATGCATACTACATAAGTTGCAGAAGCTAAGCTTGTGCTATTATGGGGGTGGAATTTAATTTAAAAACAAATGAAGTATACATAGGACTGAGGTTTTAGAGGGAATATATAAGAATTACATTTAATATTTTTAAAATTAAGCCTATGCACTCTCTATAATGCTCTTTCCAACATTTTTCCATGACCGGTTCAAATTCATGAGGCCTCACCATTCTAAGAATTAGACTGATTTAGTGAGACTCCATTAATTTTATGCATCCATAGAGTACTGTTGAAAAGAGTGAGATAGTATGTTCATACCTTATTCATATATATCATGTCGTTTTTTATAAGCATATATATATATATATCATGTCGTTATCTTCAACCACTTAAGTGAGTTAATTGACGTGCAAAAAATATTGACTAAGATATATCATATCCATGTTCTATCATATTTTTATTCATCTCTTATTTTATTTGTCTTTATTTTATCCTGACTACCAAATCTTTTCTTTGAGGATACGACTCACACTACACACAAGGAAGTAAGTTTAATCGTGTTGCCCATGCGACATCCTTGTTGGTGGATTATTTGTAAGTACCACTCTAGGTGCTTAGTCGCGGGGCCCGACAACTCACCTAAACTTTGTTTACAAAGAAAACATATAAAAGATTTAAAAGAACATGGTGGATAAGATGCGAGTTTCTTCATGGTCTTAGTTCAAATGTAAGGGATTAGTCTCTGCGTTTTTACAGACATACCCTAGGAAACCAAAATAATGTAGCGAAAAATACATACAAATAATGAGAATCAAATCACTCGTGCAGAAGTTTTGATGTTGGATACAGAAGGTGCGTTCTAATATCACCTACGACCTCAACTATGCGTTTAATTACATCCTATCCAAATTTAGTTGGGAGGTCAGCTAGGTTTAGTTATTCTTTCTTTGTTGAATATTTATCGAGATTCAAAAAAAATAGGATAATGTGTTAACGTGTGTGATGTTAGGGTTTTCACCGTTAACACCAACAATCCAACCAGGAGCTCTAATGTATAGAATAGTGCTCGTTGGAAAGGATCTAAGTTCTGTGACAGAGAATTTTAGAGAGAAGGTATGTTTTTCATAAATTTCAGCTTGTCTGCTATTTCATTGACTGATGATTAAATAGGCAATTTGGAGGCTACAACAGCTAGCCACTCATTGCAAACCCTAGGGTATATTCTAACCTAGATACCATACTAGCATCTAGAATTATTGTGACTCACTAATAAGACGAAATAACAGCTAGAATAGTACTGAAATACATAAAATGACAACACAGAATTCCTAGGACACAGCAGACAAAAAAGGACAGTACTGGGCGCAGAACACAGGCGCCAAAACACAGCTAAATTACTGAAAATGTAGCAACAAAAATCTGAGAATGTGGCAGCAATGAAAAAGCTGTCACAATACCCTCTTCTTAAGCAAGTAGTACCCTTGACCTCAAGGGTTAAAATGAGGGAACTTCTTGAGCAAATCATAGTGGAATTCCCAAGTGGCTTGTGAGAGTGGAGCATTTTTCCATTTAACCAAAACCTTGGTAGCAGCCATGTTTCCTCTTTTCACCATTTTCCTATCTAAGATAGCCTCGGATACCAAATTCATAGTAGTAGGGGTCTATGTTGAAATAGGCAGAGGAATGACAGTTGTAGCAGTAGGGTTAGGACAGAGTTTGAGTTGTGAACCCGAGCCTCTGGGGGTAATTCCAACTGATATGCAGTGTTCCCCAAGCAATCAATGATCTTGAAAGGGCCAAAAAACTTAGGTAAGAGCTTATGAACAAGGTGAGGCTTGAGAGTCTGCTGCTTGTAAGGGTGAAGCTTGAGATACACAAAATCCCCAATAGAAAACACTCTGCCAGATCTGTGATTGTTGCCTTGCTGCCTCATACGATTTCGAACCCTTAATAAATGGAACTTCGGTAATTTTAAGACCTCTTCACGGGCAGATAGAGTTCTGTCAACAATTAATGAGTTAGAAGAGCCCTTTAAGTAAGGAATATGAATAGGAGGAGCCTGCCCATAAACTACTTCATGAGGAGTAGTTTTAATGGCACTATGAAATGAGGTCTTGTACCACCATTCAAGGCTCTTGTTTACAATCTATGTTTGTCCATCCGTTTGAGGATGGAAAGCAGTTGATTTGTGAAGACCTGCCCCTTGTAATTTGAAGAAATCAGTTCACATTTTACTGATGAAAACAGGATCTCTGTCAGAAACAATAGTAGCATGCATACCATGTAGTTTAAAAATGTGTTCAAGAAAGAGTTGAGCAATGTCAGCTGTTGTATAAGGGTGGGACAGAGGCACAAAGTGTGCATACTTGCTGATTCTATCCACCACTACCCAAATAGCCTGTTTGCCATGAGAATTTGGAAGCCCTTCTATGAAATCCATGCTAATATCTTCCCATACTCTCTGAGGAATAGATAAAGGCTGTAGTAATCCAGGTAAAGCAACAGTATCAGCCTTGCATTTCTGACATGTAGGACAACTTTTCACATACTGAGCCACATCAGATAGTAAACCTTTCCAATAGAATAAATATCTCACCCTAGCAGCTGTGGCATCTCTTCTAGAGTGTCCACCTAGGGATGAATCATGAAGCCATTGCAAAATAGGGAGCTTAAGTCCAGGAGAATTACCCACCACCAACTTACCAAGCCATCTAAGTTCCTCATTATGCCAAAAGAACTTACTGTGAGATGTTGGGGATTGTTTCAAGTCATCAATAATTTGTTTGAGGGTGGGATCGGTTATCCAACTCTGCTGAATAGAGGTGAACAACTCAGAGTTACCAGAATTTAAATATAAATGCATCAGTTCAGCCCTTGAATTTCTCGATAATGCATCTGCATCCTTATTAGAGGCCCCCTCTTTGTAGTGAATCTCAAATTCAAAACCCATAAGTTTGGAAACCCGCACATGTTGAAATAGAGTGAGTAACCTTTGCTCAAGAATGTGTTTAATGCTTTTTTGGTCAGTCTTAATGACAAATGGAGCATGAGACAAGTAAGAACTCTATTTTTGGACAACATACACAATAGCTAAAAGCTCTCTTTCATACACAAAGAGCTTGTTGTCTTGGTCCCAAAGCTTTGCTAATGTAAGCAATAGGGTGATGTTCTTGCATTAGAACTTCCCCTATACCAGTACCAGAGGCATCAGTCTCAATTAGGAAAGGTTTTGTGAAGTCTGGCAGAGCCAAGACAGGAGAAGAATTGAGGGCAGATTTAAGCAAATTAAAAGCTGAAGTAGCTTCAGCAGACCACAAAAAAGCATCCTTCTTTAACAAATCAGTGAGAGGTCTTGCTAATTTTCAAAAATCTTTAATAAACCTCCTGTAGTACCCAGCTAAGCCCAAAAATCCCCTTAACTGTTTTATATTTTTAGGCACAGGCCAAGCATTAATGGCAGAAATCTTGGCAGGATCCGTAGATACCCCCTCAGCAGTTATAAAATGTCCCAAGTACCCCATTTTATCTGATGCAAAACAGCATTTAGGTTGGTTAAGGTGTAGGTTGTTGTCTCTAATGGTTTGAAAGGCTAAGTGTAGGGGGACAACAAGGTCTTCAAGGGAGGGACTGTAAATAAGGATATCATCAAAGAATATAATGATAAATTTTCTAAGGAATGACTTAAATATATGGTTCATGAGTGTTTGGAAGGTAGCAGGGGCATTATTAAGCCTAAAGGGCATTACTAAGTACTCAAAATGTCCACTACGTGTCTTAAAAGCAGTTCTATGTTCCTCACCAGGGGACATTCTCACTTGGTGATAGCCTGATTTGAGATCAAGTTTAGTGAACACAGCTGAACCACCCAATTCATCCATAAGGTCCTCAATTAGTGGAATAGGAAAGCAATCTTTTGGTTAAGTTTCCTATAGTCTACACATAGGTGCCAAGAGTCATCTTTTTTCTTTACAAGAACAGTGGGTGAGGCATAGGGACTGTTACTATGTTGTATGACACCTTGTTCTAACAAATTGTTCACTAAAGTGTCCATAATGTCTTTCTGCACAATAGAGAATCTGTAGGGACGAAGTGAGAAGGGTTGAGTTCCTTCTTTCAATGGTATTTTGTGGTCATAATGAGGTCTAAGAGGTGGTAGGTGTGTAGGATCAGTGAAAATGTCCTTGTATTCATCAAGTAACTGTGCTATGGGTTGAGGAATAGAGTTTATGTGGGTAGGGTCAGTTTGAAGTAGGTTGCAAGAAGGGAGAAAAAACTTTGTTTTGTGGAGTCACACTCATAAAACATAGCTCAGCACCTTGCTGAACCACTTTAGCAAAAGATTTGTTATTAATCACTTTAAACTCGGGAAGTCTGGCACCTCTTAACACAAATTTCTTGCCTTTAGTTGAAAATTCCATTTGTAATTTATCAAAATCCCAAAGGATAGGACCATATTAAATCATGGCAGCCAAGTGGTAAAACCATTACATCAGCAGAAAACTGAGTTTGTTGCAAAGCTGGTGACCACCACCACCAGTGATAGACATAGGGCTAACAGGCTCTAAATGGCAACCTAGTTTTCTAGCAACATCTAGGTCTAAGAGGGTGCTGCCACTGTCTAAAAGTATATGTATGAGTTGTTTGTTGTGCAAGCAAGATACACGCATGGTATGGAAATTAGAGATGCCTATGAGAACTTGTAAGGACAATTGATGTGTTTCAGGGCTAGGGGTGGGTTCTGGTGAGGGTGTAATTTCTGGCTCAGTCACAGTTTCAGAGGAATCTTCTTCCTCAGTGAGTTCCATGACCATGAGTTGGGTTCTTTTGTGTTTGATTTGATGGCCAGGGGTAAATGGCTCATCACAGAACATGCAGAGACTTTTAGCCTTCCTTTCTGCCATTTTAGTAGCAGAATAGGTTCTTGCAGTGCTGTTAAAGAGAGGTTTTTGTGAGGGAGGGTTAGCATTTGAGGAGCTGGGAAAGTTTAAGTGTTTCTGGGTATAAAAGGGTTTAGTAGCAGGTGTATAGGGATGTGGTGAGGGCTTAGGTGTTTTGGTGGCTTCATATAGACAGACTAGGTTAATGGCTTGAGCTATTGTGGTGGGATTAAACATTCTTACGTGCGTTTGTGTGGTGTGTTCAAGGCCAGCAAGAAATATACTTAAAGAGTGCTCAGGGATAAGGCTTACCTGTGTCATAGACAGCTCAAACTCATTTATGTAATCATCCACCTTTGCTGTGTGTTTGATTTTGAGAAGATTTGAGAGAGGATCCTCATATTCATCACCAAAACGAGCTGTAACATCAAGAACATACACTACAAGAATTTAAGTTATTACTGGCTAACTCAATCCCCCAGTAATGCTGAAATTCGGCCAGAAATTGCACATTACTGACGGATTTAGTCCGCCAGTAATCAGCCAGAAAAACGGCCGCAGGTAATTGTTACTGGCGGAATTTCAGCCAGTAATGACTGGCGGATTTACTGGCCGAATTTCAGCCAGTAAATCCTCTAGTAATTACTGGCTGAATATCAGCCACTAAACAACCAAATCCGCCAGTACTGTATTATATATTTATTTAAAAAAAAATATTTTTCAAATGGTTTTTTATATTTAAAATTTGTTGATATTTAATTCGTTTTTTATTTAAATTTTTTAAAAATAATTTTTTAATTCATTTATTTAATTCAAAAAATAAAATAATTACTAAATATTTTTTCTAAATGATAAAATTTTCATAAACTTCATGCAATAAAGTACTAATTAAAATATCCATTACAAAATATAAATAGAAATAGTCATTACAAATGCAAATTAAAATATCTAGTAAAAGTACTAGTTGTCATAGTAGGAGGGTCCAGAGGTGTTGTTGTTGCTGTTGTTGTTGTTGCTGCTGGTGTTGGTGTTGTTGTTGTTGTTGCTGTTGTTGTTGTCATCATCCCCAAACCAAGCTAAAACAGGATCAATGTTGGTGTCTGTGTCGAACTGCTGTTGGGTTTGCTGGAGTTGCTGCGGCTGAGGTCGAGGAAGCTGTTGAGACTGCATATGTGGTTGCTGGAATTGCTGTTGAGACACATTTGAGAGAAATGGTGGAATGAATAACAACTGAAATGAGAGGCTTCAGATTTTATAATGGAGGTAAGAAGGGGAAGACGCATTGTGGCAGTTACTGGCGGATTAAAGGCCTTTTCTGGCGGATTAAAAGGAGAAGACGCAACGGCTGTCACGAATATTACTGGCGGATTAAAGTGCATTACTGGCGGAATTGTGGCAGCTGACAGCCCACGGTCAATGCATTACTGGCGGATTAAAGTGCATTACTGGCGGAATTGGTCTGTGACGCGACATCTCACTGCCATCTTGTCTATATTACTGGCGGAACTTGCGTGTTACTGGCGGATATCATTACTGGCCATTTTTAACGGTCAATGCGCAGCTTTTGAGGGTATTTTCTGGCTGAAATTTCCGCCAGTAAATGCAATTACTGGCGGATACATTACTGGCGGAACTTTCGTGTTACTGGCGGAACTGCATTACTGGCGGAACTTGCGTGTTACTGGCGGAACTGCATTACTTGCCATTTTTGACAGTCAATGCGCAGCTTTTGAGGGTATTTTCTGGCTGAAATTTCCGCCAGTAAATGCAATTACTGGCGGATATATTTATTTATAAAATTATTTTAGTTTTTCAATTAATTTCCGCCAGAAATTCCTACTCAATCCGCCAGTAAATATACTGGCTGTTTAAATTCGACAGAAATGTTATGGAATCCGCCAGAAACTTACTGGCAGACTAAATCCGCCAGAAATCGCATAATTCCACCAGAAAACTTACTGGCTGGCTGATTCCGCCAGAAATGTCTAGCCAGTAATGCAAGTAATTCTTGTAGTGATACTGATTCCATGTGGGGTACATGTCAAATTTCTGCCGCATATAGTTAAGATGTCATTGAAGGGCACGACCATCTAAGTGGATGGAAGCTAATCTGACTCTGTTAGCTTCTGGCGTAGGGTCAAGGGCAAAGAACTGGTCACATTTGTATAACCAGTCACGAACATTGGAACCATCAAATCTTGGAGATTCCACTTTGGAAATACGAGTAGCATAAGGCTACTGATTCTGATGAACTGTTGCAGTGTGGCGTGGAGTTTCTGTCTGAGGAATCTGAGCACGCGGCAAGATTCTGATTTCCTCCATACTAGTATCAATACGCTCATTGATGTGATCAATGTGTGCATTGATAGCAGCATTGCTCTCATGAAGACGGCGTTCAAGATCAGAGGGGGAAGGAGGAGGAGGTGGACTAGCCATAAAGCAAACAAGGAATGAAGACAACTGATACCAATTGTTAACGTGTGTGATGTTAGGGTTTTCACCGTTAACACCAACAATCCAACCAGGAGCTCTAATGTATAGAATAGTGCTCGTTAGAAAGGATCTGAGTTCTGTGACAGAGAATTTCAGAGAGAATGTATGTTTTTCATAAATTTCAACTTGTCTGCTATTTCATTGACTGATGTTTAAATAGGCAATTTGGAGGCTACAACAGCTAGCCATTCATTGCAAACCCTAGGGTATATTCTAACCTAAATACCATAGTAGCATCTAGAATTCTTGTGGCTCACTAATAAGATGAAATAACAGCTAGAATAGTACTGAAATACATAAAATGACAGCACAAAATTCCTAGGACATAGCAAACAAAAAAGGACAGTACTGGACGCAAAACACATAGCAAAATTACTGAATGTAGCAACAAAAATATGAGAATGTAGCAGCAATGAAAAAGCTGTCACATAATGGAATGGGCTTGGGAATATGCATTAATTCCTCAACTTGTTACGACGTCAAAAAATGAGGGGACAGTAGAGGCTTGGTTTGATAAATGTACTATTTTACCATTTTCTTTTGAAAACTAATATATTGTCTCTTGTTTTAAAAAATAGAAAAAAAATGAGAGATTTCTAAGAATTGATAAAATAGTAGTAACGAATTCAGTTTTCTCTTTTTAAAAAATTGTTGACCAAAACCAACATAAAAAAACAAGAGGGTAAGCCTTCATAAGAGTGAGTTTTTTAAATCTACTAACTAATCGTCTCCCCAAGTAATATTTGGTTAAACTCGTTAGTTATACTTCAATAATAAAGCAGATGGAGGCTTGATTACATCAACTCTGAGCACTAAAAAAGAAAAACAAAACGCAATGACTCCAAATTTGAAATATCAGTAAAATGTAGCCATAAAATACAACTGCTAGGATATCTAGTATCTAGTATCTTTTACAACAACGGAAGATGGATCAAACTCAAACTGGAACCAAGAAAGAAGCAAGGTACAAAGGGTTGCCATATAAGCTAAAAAAGCTAGCAACAATTCATAAAAAATTAGCATTCAAAATCATCTAACCTAAACTGTAATGGGTTCAACAATAACCCACTGTAAATGCCGAAAGGTAGAACTCAATTACAGAAATGAGGCAGAATCCAGATGTCAATATGTACCAGTGCCCTCAATGTGGCATCTACATTCCAAGACATCAGATTTAATGCAAAAATCATTTTAAGACCATCTAACAAAGAAAGACCATTATTTCAAGTGGTACATTTATATTTGTTTGGTAGCAGAAAATGATCCCATCAACTTTATGATTTCAGATCACTTTTATTAGCGCCGAGCAGTTCTGGTTTTTGGCCGTGGATTTTTCTGCAATAACACCATAGTAAAAAAGTCTTAGAAGATGCAATCATACAAGCTATAAAAGATATCACAAAGCTACCATGCTTAATAGTTTATTAATAAGCCAGAGATGCTACAGTTTACTTACAGATCCAGGCCCAAAGCTTGCTCCCGCTCCCGATCCTGTAGCAGCACATGAATAAGAAAAAATGGTTAATGTCATCTGAAGATACAATTAAGAAAGATGAATAAAATCCAAACCCCTCCTTTTTTTCTTGCCGTAAAAAATAAAGGGGGGGAGGAAAATCATTGAAATCAATAATGCCTTAAACTGTGGATTCCCATGTTTAACTATTACAGTATATATGTGTTATAAACTACACCCTATTGAGTAAAACAGATAACAAATGAAGAGATTACTTGAACGTGTGATATGTCTTCCTCTTATAGACGTAATGCATAAGTTAATTTCTTCTTATATAATTCCAATTTCCCTTACAACTGTCAAGATTCCATTTGCTTAGCAAGAAGCATTGAACATCCACCTTATCAAATTCCTAATACTTCCCTGCCTGACTATTCCGAAAATTTCACAAAGTCTCAAATCCTAATCTTGAAGGTTAACTTTTGATTCTTTTCGCTTGGAAAGCATCCTTTCCCCCCAAATATCCTGTATGAACCTTCAATTCCCCTAACTTCCCTTAGTTATCCAAACAAACCATAACTTTGATATTTTAAATCCTATATCTTCTGTTCGGCTGCATTAGCCATTTCCAAATCAATTTTCCATCTAAAGCAATTACATAGTTTGTTAACACTTTGAACATGAGATAACTAAGAAAAAGTATAACCCGAGAAAGTACCTGAAGCAAATGGAGTCGAAAAGAGTGAACCTGCAGCCGGAGTTGCCGGAGTTGAACTAAACATTGGAGTAGTATTACTAAACAGAGAGGGAGTTGATGTGGGAGCAGGTAAGGATGATGATGCAGAACCAAAAAGTGATGTTTGAGGTGTGGCACCAAACCATGATCCTGGAGCAGGAGTTGTTGGTGTTGCAAACAAAGATGACATAGAAGATGATGGAGCAGAAGTTGGTGTGCTAAAAAGAGAGAAACCACTCCCTGATGAAGAAGATGAAGTTGCTGCAGAAGACTGTGGGGCAGTCAATGTTGCTTGAGTTCCTGAACTGGAAAAAAGCCCAGCAACTTGAGTTGAGGGCTGTGAATTTGCAGGTAAATGCAATGTTGGATGTACTCTTTTTGAGGCTGCTTCTTGCCTAGCAGTCTCTCGCCGATCAGCCTCTAGAAAAGGATCATTCACCTCCCCCCGGCGGCGCTGATCAGCTAGGTATGCTGATTTCATAGACTCAATGTATTGGTGAATGCTCTCCACCTGAATACGCATTATTCAATAACCAGTTATTATTACTGTTTACGGAAACTGGTAAATATTATGAAGCACAGTACAAAAATGTTTTAAGAAATTAAATTAAAAATTTGATAAAAACAAAGGAAAGAGACGAGTTATTAAAGGACCAACAGTCCTACAATCATAAATTTTCCATGTTATTTTCTGAAAATAACTATGAATAGATAGAGTTTGATTCATAAGATCTATCACAAAGTGGATATAAATTATAATCATATCTGTATGGTGTGGTGTCAGTTTGAAAAAGTTATATGTGCTTCTCTTTACCTTTGCAGCCACGTGAACAAAAAAGTCATGCACATTTGTCATGACTTTGGGAAGGGATTGCAATAATGAGGATCCATTACTGGAAGTATTTCTCTCAGAGTCTAGGAGAAGCAGCTGCTCCAACTCTTGAATTAACTGATGGCATTCACAAATATACTTCTCAAATCTTAAGACTGTTTGCTGTAAAAAGGGTGATGGTTTCTTTGGAAGTCCACTGTAGAAATCAAAAACCGGCACCATAGATGTGGCTGAGGGTTGGCTACTCAAATTAGGTGTCGTTACTCCAGGGGTCAGGGATGGGGCAGTGGCACTTGATGCTCCCCCACCGGGATGATGGAACCTTGGACGTAGCATCATAAAGGACCGAACAGCAACTTCTGTGTTGCGTAACATAACCTTAACAACAGACATCAGTTCCTGCAGCAAAGTTTTCTGTCGTTCCATAGCAGTGCCAATTCCACCAAGTTCCTGTTGAACATCAGAAGATAGCTGTTATAGAAGTCATATGCCCTGCCTAAATGAACTAATTATATTTGATATGTTTCCTTCATATGAAACATAGAAAGAAAACCACACAAGTCAAGTACAAACTATCAACTAATCTTGCTATACTTCTTTCCCACTTTATGTTATATAAAAAAATAGAAATTTAAGTTTTGTACGGATGTCAACTACGGATAGTAATATTTACTCCATTGACAGAGCAATAACAGAAACGGGCAACATTTAGGCTCTTGTTTAGCTGCATGCAAAACTCTAGTAACAAGTGACTCTTTTAACTGTCATCAGAACACCTTTAACTATTAAATTTGAACAAAATCATGGATAGAAAAATTAAAATGCCTCAACTAGAAAACATTAATCCATAATTCTTTTTTTGGTTTAGGAAGAGGCTACCTTTTTACCACAAGTACTATTACCCGCGATAATACTAATATGAACTTCAAATCAAACCATAATAGCTATACCTCTGATTTATAACAGTAATGGAATAGATAGATAACCAACAAAGGAATGCAACAGCAAGCAAAAAATGAGCACAAAGAGAGGACCTGAACAATATGGCTTGCATCAACCTCAAATCCATCATTGGAAACTGAAGAATCATAAAGACGACTACACTGATCCAGTCTCTGGCTTTCACCCCTATACTCCAATATCCGCTCCCTATATAACACATAATAACAATTAAGCAACTAAAATCATAACATAATAATAAACAATAAATAAAACCCTTCATCTATCCACAATCTTTATTAAGAAGAATAAATTGGAAAATTAGAGCATACTCGATCTGAAGTAAAATCTTCTGAGAATCAGGATGTAGATCCGCCCAATTGGTACTGTAACTAGCTGGAGTTTTATCGTTAGTGAACAAAAACAAATTTTTTGGTTGCTGTTGCTGTTGTTGTTGCTGTTGAAATTGTTGTTGCTGCTGTTGCTGCTGTTGAAATTGTTGCTGCTGCTGTTGTTGTTGTGGTGAAAGGAACAAACTATTCTGCTGGAAAGGTGATTGCTGCTGTTGTGGTTGAAACAGCTGCTGTTGTGGTTGAAACAGCTGCTGCTGCTGTGGTTGTTGTTGCTGAGGCGTTGAGAACAACGAAAATGACATTTTTGGATTTTGCTATCAGAATGAAGAAAACCCCTTGTTAAACCCTAGCTATTGAGAGTGGAGTGAGTGAGAGAAATTGAGGTTCAGGCGTCAAAACACGCACGCGCCTTGTTCCCCTAAATTGAATTCCTCTTATCAAACTTGTAATTTCGTATTGACGCCTTCACCGGGAGAGGATCTTTCTTAATTCTCAGCCAAATTCTAAAATCCCGCGTCCATAACCGATGGCTAGCGGTGAAAATAGGTACGGCGGAGCAGGGTTTTTTTTCCAACGCCTGAGTGCGTTTTATTTTCAAAATTTTAAGCTATGAACTTTGCCAATTTAATATTGAAAAAAAAATAGACATGGACCCTCACTTTTTTTTGACAAATACATGGAGGGTCTTTTCTTTTTATACCCCATCGTATCACCATATACCCCCACATAAAAATGAAACCCGAAAATACTCCTCACTTAAAAAATTCGCTCGGATTTACCTACTAAAAGATAAATCCGATTTTGGTTTTTTCCCAAAATCGGATTTATCTTTTACTAGGTAAATCCGATTTCCCTTAAAAAAAGAAAATCGGATTTACCCCCACCTAAGGTAAATCTGCTTTTAAAATTGGTAAATTCGCTTTTGTTAATTTTAAAAGCGGATGTACCCCACATAAGGTAAATCCGCTTTGTTATTTAAAAGTCGAATTTACTAGATAAGTTCGCTTTGAAAAATAACAAAGCGGATTTACCTAAAAAAGATAAATCCGATTTCCCTAAAATAAAAATCGGATTTACCCCCACATTAGGTAAATCCGCTTTGTTAATTTTAAAAGCGGATGTACCCCCACATAAGGTAAATCTGTTTTGTTATTTAAAAGTCGGATTTACCTATTGGGTAGATAAACCCGCTTTGGAAAATAACAAAGCGGATTTACCTTGAAAATTTGAATTTTTTGATTGTGTATTTGAGTGGTAAGAACCAAATAATATTTGGAAGCAAATTTCTAAATGTGTATTTGTTACACCTCATGAATCCCAAATTAAAACATCAAGAAATTTGTTTTTGGAAGTTTTTGAAAAACACGTTTCTGAATCGATTGTAAACATCGAAAATTTGACATTCATGAATTGGAAATCGGGGATGTGGATGGAGGAGGAGTGTCATGTGTATGAACCATAATGGAGAGGGAATTGGTAAGGGGAATGTGGGGGAGGGGGAGAGTTGTGAGGAAGTGAAGGAGATACATTTTGGGGTTTTTAGGGGTAGAAATGTTTGTCTTTTTATCTTTAAATAAAGGCAGAATAGCACTTTTGGTCCTTTATGTTTGCTCCAGATTTCACTTTGGTCCTTTATCTTTTTTTTGGTCCGTTTTGGTCCCTCATGTTTCGTTTTCGTTTCATTTTGGTCCCTCACGTTAGTTTTGACTAACGGACGCCACGCTGGCAGTTAACTGCTGACGTGGCGTCCGTTTTTCATTAAATGACGTGGCATTTATCTTTTTTTTTTTAATTTTAAAAACATAATTAACAAACTAACACTTAACTAAAAACATTAAAATCTGAAAAATTAAATTAACAAAAAACTGAAAAATTAAAACTGAAAAATTAAATTAACAATCATCAATTCTCAGAACCATCAATTCTCAAAAAATAAAACATCCTTCAACCTTCATCATCATCACAGCGCCCCTCTCTTCTCAATTCTCAGAAAAAATAAAACAATCAAAACCATCCTTCAACCTTCATCATCATCACCATCATCAATTTTTCAGATCTGGGTTCTTCTTCTTCGTTTCAGATCTGGTCCCTCATGTTTTATTCCTAGATCTGGGATTTCGTTTTGGTTTTAGCGAGATAAGAGTGAATGAGAACCAGATCGAGGAAGACGAAGAGAGAAGAAACATCCTTCTGTTTTTGTTTTCGTTTTTCACGCGACGGAGAGAGGAGGGCGAGGCACGACGGTGATGAGCGAAGATCTGAGGAAGATGAACCAGATCTGTGTTCTTTCACGCGACGGAGAGAGGAGGACGGGGAGCGACGGTGAACGGTGGTTGCACGAGGAGATAGAGGGAGTGTGGTGGTCGTTTGGCCATGAGGGAGGAGTGATGGTGATGGTGACGGTGATGGTGGCTGACGGTGGTTGACAGGTGGTGTGTGGCGAGGGGAGAGAAACAGTGGTGGTGGTGGTTCATGAGAAGTGGTGGTGGCTGTTTCTCTCTTTTTGTTTTTATTGTTTTTAATTATTTGTTAAATTATGTTTTATGTTTTTAAAATTTAAATAACATAAATAATGATGTGGTAATTATTTTAGAATTAAATAGGGACGCCACGTCAGCAGTTAACTGCCAGCGTGGCGTCCGTTAACAAAAACTAACGTGAGGGACCAAAATGAAACGAAAATGAAACATGAGGGACCAAAACGGACCAAAAAAAAGATAAAGGACCAAAGTGAAATCTGGAGCAAACATAAAGGACCAAAAGTTCTATTCTGCCTTAAATAAATGAGAGGTGGGAAAATGAAATGTGATAGGAGTTTATAAAATGACCCCTTTCTAAAATGGTTTGTTGCATTTTGACATAGTCTATCCACACACAAAGCAGGACACAGTTATGTGATAACAATGATTCCTCTTTAGGAGTGTTCATGGACCTTAAACGATCTAATCAACTCGACAATCCAGTTCAATCTAATCCCTTCAAAAGCACTTGGTTCACTTTTTACTATTTTGTATCAAATCTGAACCAACTTGTTTTCAATCTGAAGTGGTTTAGTTCAAGCAATAGATTGATGATTTCAAACCCATAAACCTAGAGAAGGTAATTGGAATCTCCTGCAATGCACCATAGTAATGATGACAAGCATATATGATCCTTCGCCATTTGTCGGGCTTCGTCTCTTCTTTTTTCATGGAGACCATAACAATTGGTTAGTCTCCACGTACCCCTTACCGAATGAATTAAGATCGCCTCCATTTTTTGAGTGAAAACAAGGGGGTTTACACCCCCGAAAAAACTAGATTAAACACTTCCCAAATCTCTCTCTCTCTCTCTCTCTCTCTCTCTCTCTCTCTCTCTCTCTCTCTCTCTCTCTCTCTCTCTCTCTCTCTCTCTCTCTCTCTCTCTCTCTCTCTCTCTCTCTCTCTCTCTCTCTCTCTCTCTCTCTCTCTCTCTCTCTCTCTCTCTCTCTCTCTCTCTCTCTCTCTCTCTCTCTCTCTCTCTCTCTCTCTCTCTCTCTCTCTCTCTCTCTCTCTCTCTCTCTCTCTCTCTCTCTCTCTCTCTCTCTCTCTCTCTCTCTCTCTCTCTCTCTCTCTCTCTCTCTCTCTCTCTCTCTCTCTCTCTCTCTCTCTCTCTCTCTCTCTCTCTCTCTCTAATCAGCAAGAATATTTCCCTCCCTAGCTAAATGCTTTCAGACCACATAAGCTTGATTCTCTCCATTTCTCAAAAGAAATGGAGGGTTCTATTACTATAGTTTTGGGTGTATAAATACACTAGTATTTTACCCATGCATACGCACGGGTGATACTGTATTTGTTATAATTTGCTATGAAATTATAAATACGTTAAAAGTTGCAAAATGTAATAAAAGAAAAAGGAAAAACTCCATAAAGGGTGATATTTCAAATTTATTAAAATAGTCCTGTTGCAAAAAGTTTTTAAAAAAAGTCGGTATTATCTTATAATATTAATAATAGAGTAAAAATGAGAAAAAAAGAAAATAAGATGTAATAATGGCGGTATCTTCTTATAATAAGGCACTCCTGTTGGCGCGTCGGTTGGCGCTCTCATTGCTGCTCCCGTTGGCGCTTCTGTTGGCGCTCTCGTTGCTGCTCTCGTTGGCGCTCCCGTGCGACTCACGAAAAAAGTGGATGAGATTTAATTATTGATTTTTTTAGGAAAAATCATTTTGGAATTTTTGCTAGTGGTATCGCTTTTTTGATAATCGGTAGTGGTTAAATTAATTGGGTTTAGTAGTTTTGAGTAGATTAAAGTAAATAATAAATTCTACATAATTTAATATTAATTTTATTAAGTTTATTTAATTACTGATTTTTTAGAAAAAATAATTAAAAAATAATTTTTTTTTGAAAAAAAAAATTGAATACGTGCGTCAGCGCGACAGGCAGCTTTAGCTGCTTTTTGGCGCTCTCGTTGGCGCTTTCGTTGGCGCACCTGTTGGCGCTCCAGTTGGTGTTGTCGTTACTGCTCCCGTGCGGCTCACGAAAAAAATGTGGATGAGATTTAATTCTTGATTTTTTTAGGAAAAATAATTTCAAAATTTTTGCTAGCGGTATCGGTTTTTTTGACAATTGGTAGGGGTTAAATTAATTGAGTTTAGTAGTTTGAATAGATTATAGTAAATAGTAAATTCTACATAATTT
Organism: Astragalus membranaceus; assembly: GCA_039519185.1. Taxonomy (NCBI): domain Eukaryota; kingdom Viridiplantae; phylum Streptophyta; class Magnoliopsida; order Fabales; family Fabaceae; genus Astragalus; species Astragalus membranaceus. The sequence continues at coordinate 16,168,215 of CM076849.1, forward strand.
AATATTAATTTAATTAATTTTATGTAATTACTAATTTTTTACAAAAAATAAATTAAAAAAAAAATTTGTAGTCGGTTGTTTGATTATGTTGATAATAGAGAGAAGTGGAAAGAGTTAGAGAGAGAAAAGAGAAAAGTAGGTTTTAAAGTGAAATAAAAATTTAAAAGATGCTGTAAGAGTGAGACCCCACTAATGATAAAAGTGAGTGAGAGAAAAAAAAGTGAATTTGAAATGACATTTTTATCCTTAGGATTGAAATAAAAATGAGGGATAATTTAGTATTTTTGTTAGTGGGTTGTTTGTATATATGATAGTAGATTTTTTAGAAAAAATAATTAAAAAATAATTTTTTTTTGAAAAAAAAAATTGAATACGTGCGTCAGCGCGACAGGCAGCTTTAGCTGCTTTTTGGCGCTCTCGTTGGCGCTTTCGTTGGCGCACCTGTTGGCGCTCCAGTTGGTGTTGTCGTTACTGCTCCCGTGCGGCTCACGAAAAAAATGTGGATGAGATTTAATTCTTGATTTTTTTAGGAAAAATAATTTCAAAATTTTTGCTAGCGGTATCGGTTTTTTTGACAATTGGTAGGGGTTAAATTAATTGAGTTTAGTAGTTTGAATAGATTATAGTAAATAGTAAATTCTACATAATTTAATATTAATTTAATTAATTTTATGTAATTACTAATTTTTTACAAAAAATAAATTAAAAAAAAAAATTTGTAGTCGGTTGTTTGATTATGTTGATAATAGAGAGAAGTGGAAAGAGTTAGAGAGAGAAAAGAGAAAAGTAGGTTTTAAAGTGAAATAAAAATTTAAAAGATGCTGTAAGAGTGAGACCCCACTAATGATAAAAGTGAGTGAGAGAAAAAAAAGTGAATTTGAAATGACATTTTTATCCTTAGGATTGAAATAAAAATGAGGGATAATTTAGTATTTTTGTTAGTGGGTTGTTTGTATATATGATAGTAGATTTTTTAGAAAAAATAATTAAAAAATAATTTTTTTTTGAGAAAAAAAATTGAATACGTGCGTCAGCGCGACAGGCAGCTTTAGCTGCTTTTTGGCGCTCTCGTTGGCGCTTTCGTTGGCGCACCTGTTGGCGCTCCAGTTGGTGTTGTCGTTACTGCTCCCGTGCGGCTCACGAAAAAAATGTGGATGAGATTTAATTCTTGATTTTTTTAGGAAAAATAATTTCAAAATTTTTGCTAGCGGTATCGGTTTTTTTGACAATTGGTAGGGGTTAAATTAATTGAGTTTAGTAGTTTGAATAGATTATAGTAAATAGTAAATTCTACATAATTTAATATTAATTTAATTAATTTTATGTAATTACTAATTTTTTACAAAAAATAAATTAAAAAAAAAAATTTGTAGTCGGTTGTTTGATTATGTTGATAATAGAGAGAAGTGGAAAGAGTTAGAGAGAGAAAAGAGAAAAGTAGGTTTTAAAGTGAAATAAAAATTTAAAAGATGCTGTAAGAGTGAGACCCCACTAATGATAAAAGTGAGTGAGAGAAAAAAAAGTGAATTTGAAATGACATTTTTATCCTTAGAATTGAAATAAAAATGAGGGATAATTTAGTATTTTTGTTAGTGGGTTGTTTGTATATATGATAGTAGATGATTTTTTAGAAAAAATAATTAAAAAATAATTTTTTTTTGAAAAAAAAAATTGAATACGTGCGTCAGCGCGACAGGCAGCTTTAGCTGCTTTTTGGCGCTCTCGTTGGCGCTTTCGTTGGCGCACCTGTTGGCGCTCCAGTTGGTGTTGTCGTTACTGCTTCCGTGCGGCTCACGAAAAAAATGTGGATGAGATTTAATTCTTGATTTTTTTAGGAAAAATAATTTCAAAATTTTTGCTAGCGGTATCGGTTTTTTTGACAATTGGTAGGGGTTAAATTAATTGAGTTTAGTAGTTTGAATAGATTATAGTAAATAGTAAATTCTACATAATTTAATATTAATTTAATTAATTTTATGTAATTACTAATTTTTTACAAAAAATAAATTAAAAAAAAAAATTTGTAGTCGGTTGTTTGATTATGTTGATAATAGAGAGAAGTGGAAAGAGTTAGAGAGAGAAAAGAGAAAAGTAGGTTTTAAAGTGAAATAAAAATTTAAAAGATGCTGTAAGAGTGAGACCCCACTAATGATAAAAGTGAGTGAGAGAAAAAAAAGTGAATTTGAAATGACATTTTTATCCTTAGGATTGAAATAAAAATGAGGGATAATTTAGTATTTTTGTTAGTGGGTTGTTTGTATATATGATAGTAGATGATTTTTTAGAAAAAATAATTAAAAAATAATTTTTTTTTGAAAAAAAAAATTGAATACGTGCGTCAGCGCGACAGGCAGCTTTAGCTGCTTTTTGGCGCTCTCGTTGGCGCTTTCGTTGGCGCACCTGTTGGCGCTCCAGTTGGTGTTGTCGTTACTGCTCCCGTGCGGCTCACGAAAAAAATGTGGATGAGATTTAATTCTTGATTTTTTTAGGAAAAATAATTTCAAAATTTTTGCTAGCGGTATCGGTTTTTTTTGACAATTGGTAGGGGTTAAATTAATTGAGTTTAGTAGTTTGAATAGATTATAGTAAATAGTAAATTCTACATAATTTAATATTAATTTAATTAATTTTATGTAATTACTAATTTTTTACAAAAAATAAATTAAAAAAAAAAATTTGTAGTCGGTTGTTTGATTATGTTGATAATAGAGAGAAGTGGAAAGAGTTAGAGAGAGAAAAGAGAAAAGTAGGTTTTAAAGTGAAATAAAAATTTAAAAGATGCTGTAAGAGTGAGACCCCACTAATGATAAAAGTGAGTGAGAGAAAAAAAAGTGAATTTGAAATGACATTTTTATCCTTAGGATTGAAATAAAAATGAGGGATAATTTAGTATTTTTGTTAGTGGGTTGTTTGTATATATGATAGTAGATGATTTTTTAGAAAAAATAATTAAAAAATAATTTTTTTTTGAAAAAAAAAATTGAATACGTGCGTCAGCGCGACAGGCAGCTTTAGCTGCTTTTTGGCGCTCTCGTTGGCGCTTTCGTTGGCGCACCTGTTGGCGCTCCAGTTGGTGTTGTCGTTACTGCTCCCGTGCGGCTCATGAAAAAAATGTGGATGAGATTTAATTCTTGATTTTTTTAGGAAAAATAATTTCAAAATTTTTGCTAGCGGTATCGGTTTTTTTGACAATTGGTAGGGGTTAAATTAATTGAGTTTAGTAGTTTGAATAGATTATAGTAAATAATAAATTCTACATAATTTAATATTAATTTAATTAATTTTATGTAATTACTAATTTTTTACAAAAAAAAAATTAAAAAAAAAATTTGTAGTCGGTTGTTTGATTATGTTGATAATAGAGAGAAGTGGAAAGAGTTAGAGAGAGAAAAGAGAAAAGTAGGTTTTAAAGTGAAATAAAAATTTAAAAGATGCTGTAAGAGTGAGACCCCACTAATGATAAAAGTGAGTGAGAGAAAAAAAAGTGAATTTGAAATGACATTTTTATCCTTAAGATTGAAATAAAAATGAGGGATAATTTAGTATTTTTGTTAGTGGGTTATTTGTATATATGATAGTAGATATATTGATAGTAGATACATTCCTAAAATAAAAGATACATAACAGACATTTATATATTTTATACATCCAAAACTTAAGTAATGGACCATCAATTTCTTTTGAGAAATGGAAAGGATATCCACCCTTACCGTACCACCCACCTTGATGTTACTGATATACTTAATAATATATTAACTCAAATAAAAATATTTAATGTTAAAAATTTACAATTAAGTAAATGTCCATAACAATCTTGTGCAAATTACGAGTTATAAAACTAGTTTGGTTTAAAAATTAGGTTTTTGGACAATAGATCACTCTATTTAAGATAGGATGACAATATCTCTTTTAGCTAAAAAAAAATATTTCTACCTCAGAGAGCTTATGGAAATTCGCTAAAAAAACTCATAATCATGTCATGTCATAAATTGTTTTCATAAGCTCTTCCAAACAGTTTCACAATTGCTTATGCTAATAAATAAACCCAACCAATCCAAATAGACCCAAACTCACTAGGTCACTTTCACTGCTCGCTTCATCTGTATCCACAATGCTCGATCGATCCAATGGATTGGTAGCCGTATCAACTAACTTCATCTTTTTGGGTGCACCTTTATATTTGTAGATGCCCCCAACTCTCCAGAAGTTCATTTCCGGACAACAAATTTTGGTACTCATTTAGCTTTTTCTTGTTTCGAAATAAACTTCTGGAAAAGAGGGTGTATTAGTAAATTGGGAGGGTGTAAATAGTTACTCCTTTTTTGGTTGCCAATAAATGTTGACTGTAATAACTGGCATTAGAGACAAAGAAAATGGCTAAACACGAAGATTCGTTAGAACAGTCAAAGTGCCTCTGGAAAACGTAAATCTGCAGGGCCAGGGCCCAATATCCCCTTCTGTTCGCTTATCTTGCCCAGCCCAAGAGAAGGTTCTGTATATTCAATTACTTCATCATCTCGCCAACTCACTCCCTGCAAAAGAAGTTGCATGCAAATTGCCAAGTGAATACATCCCTCCAAAAAATGAAAAAAATTTAGATGCATAATGATTAGTTTTTTTTTAACTACAAAACGACTGAAAAGAATAATTTGGCAAAGCAAAATTCATGAGGTGGAAGCATTTCAGTGCTGTATATAATACTATAAAATCGCAACAAGGCAAAAATGAGAAGCAATTCTAAAATTTTCAGCCTTGAAGAACCAAGTTCATCAGCTGCTTTTGCTTGAAGGAAGTTAGTTTACACGAAAATGTCGCTAAAGTTCACCACTTTAAATGGATGAGATGAGATTAATGATGACTTTTTTACCTTAATGCTTTTTTACCTTAATGCATCACTTTTACCAAAATTCAATTTTGATTTTATTATGTCAAAATTTATCACTTTTGGTTAGGGATTATTTTTACCTTTATTCTATTGGAAGATTTATTGGTGTATTTACATTAAACAAAATAGTCTCACCCACGATGTGAATGACTAAAAGGTTTTACTTTAAATGTTTTCATAATTTTTCTATTTTGTTTATAAGAATCGATGTCTTTTGCAGGTAAAGATGATACTTGCACACATAGGAGAGTCGTAAAAAGCAAAAGCATGAATAATTATTATATGCACATGACCAAGAGGACGATAGAATGTGTTTGAATCCAACCGTGAAACCAAAACACTTCTAATGATGCCTTTTCAAAAAAAAAGAACACACATCTAATGGTCAGTATTCACCAAGAGCAGGACAATTTCTTCTGTCCAGTGTAAGGAAAACCACTCCACAAATCATAAATATTTTTTGAGCATCTTGAACAGCTCTCTCAGTAGTAACTAGTAAGTCAATGTTTAAGTTTATTACAAAACTGTAGTGAGCTGTCCAAAAATAAAACCTTTTAGTGGTGTGCATGGTGGATGATACTGTCTTTTAGAGAATATTAAAAAAGCAAGTTATAGACTCGATAATATACGAATAAAAAAAACAAAGGCACCTCGAAGATTCGAGGAAACAAAACCAAAGCCATAAGGTAAAATAGTTGATAATAATTATTAATTACCTCATCGTGATTGTAGCTAGCATCCTGCAATAATGGAGTTGCAATTGGGGGTGCAATTTCCGGGTCAGGTTTCTGAAATATAAATGTAGTATAGAGACCTGCATTGCAGTGGAAAACGCAAGATATGAGTATCCTCATAAATAATTAGTAGAAAATGAACCCAAAAAAAATTAAAAGCAATAATAACATGATAAAAATGCATCACCTAGAGCATCATATGATCGAGGAAGAAGTCTTCCCCTAGGATCCAAAAGGTTTGGGGCATAGTTTGTAAGCAGGCCTGCTAATTGTGCTCTTACAGCAACAATCACGAAAAGTAAAATGAATAAGTAGTCTTGAAAACTCCAAAGTTGCTAATAACACACTATATAATTGAAGGATAGAGAATAGAAGGATTAGCCTCACTAACCTGTTGTCATCATAAAATTCAGTCAAGTTTTGGATCTCCACATACTCAAGACCAGCTTCCCTGGCCAGCCTGAGTTTTATGAAGCAGAAGGCACATGAGATTTATTTTAAAAGTCATGAATGAAGATAGGTATTATATTACAATTCTTGATGGAAGCCATGAATTGGGATAGAAGAGAAGAAAAGTTAAAATAAGAAATTGTATTGATGATAAGAATTATGATACATCAAGTAGTACAAGGCTTGTATAGCCAAGGATAACAACTATAGGAACCTAAAAGGTACAAGCAGATATATAGCCATCTATTCCTTCATAAGTTTAAATTATAGACCAAAGTTAATTTCAGCATGTTTGGAATTTCTTTGAATGAAACCTAAACAAAATCAAGCTTTTCTTTTAAAATCAGATTTGCTTGGTAACACCAGAGAGTGGAATCAATACAATGAATTGACACAAATTAGGACAACTCTTAGTTGTTAATCATGAATTTTTAAGTTGTAGAAAACCTGATGAAACTTGGAAAATGAACCAAGCAATGTGTTTCAGCAGAGACATCATTAGCGAATTTCAGCTGATATTTCTTTCCAAATAATGGAAACCTGAAACGTTAAGCAGATTCAAATGAATAACAATGAAGTTGTAACTAAAAGCAAGGTATATGCAACATGCAGTTAATGCTTTATGGAGATATGTACTTTTCTTCTTCAACTTCAAAAGTAATCATGTAGTTCTCTGTTCGGATGCAGTTGGGAACAATGTTTGGTTTCATGCTGCTGCTTTTGTTGTGATTGGCTTCAACATTCTTCTGGTATTTGGCCCTACACTACATGGGCACATTGTTAACATGGTCCATCCAGTATATTTGTATACAAAGATCTAGAGCAGACTCTATATGAATGCTCAGAAAAACAGTAATAAAGACAAAATTGATGGAGCTCAAGCTGCTAAGGTAATGTGATCGATGAAATCCATAGAAAATAGATAGAAGAAATAAATAATGAAGAAGCACAAACAAAACTGTTTAACAAAATAAGATCATCTAAGATTATGTTTTCTTTTTAATTTTTAAGTAAATTTCATCTGAAACCATTGAGCAGTTCTTTTCCTTTTCTCTTTTCTCTTTTACTAGACAGAAAGGGATTTCATTATAATTATAAATGCATGGCAGAACTGAAATAAAATATAGCTTCCAGACAGAACTGAAAAGGAGGGCACCTTAAAGTTAGTCACTAGAAAAAATTCTAAATCTAAGCCAAGACTCAATCTGTAAAGCAGGTTTAGAAACTGGAACTACTTGGTGAGAAAAAAAGACTCAAAGACCCTTAATCAAATCTACTAAAAAAAAGAGAACAAGCAACTAAATCCGGACACAGTAGAGCTTTGACAATTAAGTCGCATACCATATGGTAGATGAGTCGGGGGTAATACCAAGAAAATAACCTCCTGGCTTCAGCAGAGATGACACATTATGAAGAAGTCTTTGTGCTTTTTCTTCAGTTTCAAAACACAACTGCATTACAGATGTTAACCAGCAGAAAATCAGAGGGGGTTAGTTTATAGAAACGCAATAATCGAGTATCAGAAGTGACAACAACTGCATCCACTGAAGTATAATATTTCTAAGGTCCCTTATGTTTATTTTAAGTTTCAGTCTGGTTCATTATGTATCATTTGTTCGGAATTGGTCCCTTAAATTACAAACATTATGCCAACAATAACATGGTCCTTTCGTTTTTAACCTCATGAAAGCTAGCTTATGTGGCAGTTAATTAACGATCAGCACGTGGGGACTAGATTGAAACCAAGTAATTAGATAAATGACCAACTTGGTATTTTTATCCTTCTCCAAATCGATGACCTAGGGTTTTCTGCAAGTGTCTTCTTCACCAAATTCTTCCCCAAATCATTATTACATGATAGTGAGACATTATTCGGCAAATTCATTCCCAAATTGAATTTTAAAACCATATCTTGACTCAATGAATCTTCATACTTAGATTATCATCGCTTATTCTATTATTAATCAATATTTCATCCCTTCATATCTGAATTTCGAATCGATAGTGGCTGGAGCAATGAGTTCACTCGTCCTTATCATGTAGATTTTCATACTTTGATTCATGCATTATGATCTTAATGGTGGCAAGCAGTGTAGTATCGTACGATACGTGGGATACGTATCGCGATACGATACGAAAACACCCTCCAACGATACGAATCGCAGTGCGTATCGAAAACATTGTCGTATCGAAGCCGTATCGGAAGAATCGCGATACGCAGGTGTATCGCACGATACAGCACCGCCGTGGGTTATGCAGGAAACCGGGTCGGGTCACGCAAACCCGATTCCAAATCGATGATCTAGGATTTTTTTCACGTTTTTTTTCTTAAATTTGGTTTCAATTGGGCCGACTAACTTAAGTTTGGTTTCAATTGGGCTTTTTTATTTATCTGGAACTGTAAATTTAGGTTTTACAGTTGCAACAGAGAGGAGTGTTGTGATATGAATCGTTTACCGACTCTTCAAAGTTCAAACAGCCTCAATCGTTTCCTACAAACAGAAATGAAACGTTTACTCTCCCTCCACTTCTACTATATTATTACCTATTCCAAGTTCCAACTTCCAACCTCTTCACAGTTCCTCTTCCAACTTCCACCTACCTTCCGCTTCTTTAAATATCAATATTCAACAGTTTTTCTACTATTCTATTAGCTTATGGGGAAGCCAACGAAGAGAGAAGTTGATATCACATGGAGCCATTGTGAATGTGTTCAACCTCATAATAGGCTTTTTGTCAAATGCAAATATTGCACTCATGCTTGTTGGGGTGGTATTACAAGGATGAAGCATCATCTTGCTGGTACAAATAAAAATGTTGCTCCTTGTTCTACTGTTCCTGATGAAGTTAGACAGATATTTAAGAATAGGCTTTTTTATTGATGAATTGAGTTTTGAAGTATTTTGGAGTTTATATATGATATATTATATCATATTGTTTTGCTTATGCTATTTATTTTTTACTAAATTTGTCCTTTTTTTTATTGTTCATGTATCTTAATACGATACACGATACAAAAAAATGGCAAAACGATACACGATACGTATCCTGATTTAACTACCATGGTGGCAAGTGGCAACGATATGGAGTCCATGTTAATTTATTTATGTCCATATTTACATTTGGTTAATTGTTAGTCAAACGTCGAAACAATGTTACAAGTAAACAATTAAACATCATGTATCGGATTGCTAAGTCGAAACCCAAAATAAACATAAGGTTCAAAAGGACCTAAGGCACTACTTATCTGCATTTACTCTATCCTTTTTTTCAAGAAGGCTCATCATATCATACAGAGTAAAAACAAAGGGTTAGGACATGAGACACACTCAATGAAGGGGAAAAAAGCTTTCCAAAACAACACTACAAAGTGAATGTGAGACCTGCAAATGCTGCAAACAGCAGACAAAATCAGCTGAGTTGGTCTTCTCCTTCAAATGAGATTCTATATTTTCCTGTAATTAAAAAACAGGAAAACATAAGCTAATACTTACCAACAACAACGGATGTAGCACCGACACTATAGATTGAAGATGTGTCCGGTGACACGTACACTTAAATTACTTCCATTTTTCAAAGTAAAACATATGTTTACGTGTTTATGTCAGTAGTGTCAGATGTCCGTGTCGGTGCTCCATAGGATATATGTCGGCGCTCCATAGGATACAATAATGTTTAATTCAATGTGATCAAAGGGAGAAAAGCGTGAGGCACTCACTCACCATGCAAGGGTCAACCTCAAAGAAATCAGCAATGTAAGATTTCCTGTTGCTTTCCCAGGCTTGTCGAATTTGGTCTATACCAGACGAAGAAACATCTGCAGCAACAACAACAACAACAAATCAATCCATTCATTAACCGTTGGTTGAATGATGAATGAAATTGAACTTTGACATAAACATAAAGAAGAAACCTAGTACATACATACCAATGCCAATGTAGTGGCTAATTTGGGCGTCGGTCCATTTATCGGTATCGGCGCCTCCTCCACAATACAAGTCGCAAACCTTTTATTTCAATTTGAAGAGAAAATGAGAATTAAGCGGAAAAGGGAAGTGATTGGTTGGTGATAGTATTATTATTACTGACCGTGGCGTAGGGGTGAGCGAAGATCTTGATGAGAGCCATTTTCGCAAAATCGTAGAGGCGCTGATGGGTTGACTCGCTCTTCCCCTGTTGACTACTCATTCTTCAATCTTCAAGTAGAATGAGACGAGAAGAGACGATTCAGATGACAAAAGAGAGTGAGAGAGCAACCTCTCTCCTCCTACTTCACTGCCTGCCCCACTCACTCAGAGGTACTGAGATCCAGAGTTATCCCCTAATTTTGTATTTTTAACTAAAAAACTTTTTTGCCTGAAGATTAAAAAAAATAGTTAAATAGATATTAAGGTAATACAAATACAATACAATGCTTTTTTTTTTTTTGAGATTAACAATACAATGCTTCTGATAAAGATAACACGGACATCATAAACTCGTGTAAAAACTAAAAAGCACAAATTTTAAATAAATAAATAAATCCTAAAAAAATTAAAAATTATTTTGACATGTATTTGAATTAAATTGAGTGCAAATATCTTTTCTCCCACTGAAGCTAACATTGAATGCAACTCCTAATAGCAAAAATAAGGAATGGAATTGACCTTATATAAAATTTCAAAGATAATAAAACATAAAAAGAGTTCTAAGAAATGTTAAAAGTATTATGATATAACTTCAAGGCAATTGGTTAATGCACTCTATCTAAAGGGGCATACTCGACTAGTACCCGAATTCGATCACTGGTGATGGAACAACCTTTTCCCTTGGACACAGAGTGGGGTCAAAGGCCCCAACCAAAAAAAAGTATTATGATATGTATTACATTAATTTGATAACAATTATGTTAACTTCTAGTAAAAGCAAACATATGAAGTAACTCGTCAAAGTTCATTAAAAAATGTAAAAAGTTGCTTTTAATATTTGGTCTATGTAAAGATGGCAATGGGACGAGGAATGGGGCGCTCCTCGTCCTATTACTCCAAACTTTCTGTAACTTCCTCAATTTGGCTAATTTCAAAAATTGAAATTTGCAAGTGTTTTATTCAATTAATGGTTAATTAAGTGATTGAATATACTTGATTATATGATAGCGAATTAAATTGCTAAATGAGGTGAATTGATTGTGAGATTTATTGGATTAACATGAGTAATTGTTGAATTGTTAAAGTAGGTTACATTGGCTAGTGTAAGGAGTAACTAGAGGAGTGTAAGTAGCTTAAGGGTAAACTGGTCAATTCCATAACTCATTTTCCCCTCAGCTCACAAACACACAGAGACCCACAAAACATAACACAACACACACATTCAGTTTTCTGAAATGAAGAAAGAAATAGAATTTAGAGAGAAGGAGAGAAAGAAGGGGTGAGGGCGACAGATTGATGGAACAAAGGGAAGAAGGAAAGTTTTGATGCTACCCTCACCACTTCCATTTCACCATTACTACCATTCTTATATTCCTCTACTCCTCATTCTCTATCCATAAAAACTGAAATCAAACCCCACTCTCACAGATTTCAAATTACCCTTTTAGCTTCAAGAATTGAGTTGCATGTCCAATTTGGAGTGAGTATCAAGCTTGAGTGAGCTATAGATGAATAAAGAAGACTTCAATCTAAAGAATTGAGGCAATGGATTCTGTTACTGAGTTCATTTTCGTGGCCATCGAAGGGTTAGGAGCTAGGAGGGAGTTGCTGCAAAAATCTATGCAGAAACAGTTTTTCTTTTTATCTTCAAAGTTGTTCTTGAAGTTACATAATGTCAAGCTGAAAATGGGCTTGCATGTGATGGTTGGGAGCTGGATTGAGTCATCTAAGAGCTATGTTGTAGATTAACCATCAAGAAGAGGGATTGGAGGCTTGCGTTCGAAGTTGGGGTTCCTAGGGCGAGTTGGCGCTTCAAAGTTCGTATTCTTGTTGTTGGTTGTTGGTGCTTGAACTTCGTCTTCTTGTTGTTTGTGATTTTTATCACATAGAGGTGAGTTTTACTCCGTTTAGGAATTTCGTTTTCTAAAATGTCTGTATGTGTTCTGAATTGGTAGCATGTTATTGAATGTGGTTGCTGAGATTATGATGGTTGGTGGTGTTAATTGTGCATATTGTCGTGCTGAATTTCTGTTTGAGACTGTTTTGATATAGGTTCAGTATTTTTGTGATTGTGAATGTTCTGTGTGTCCGAAAATTTGCTACAATTTAGGCACTGAGTTTAATAAATTTGGGTAATTAGGATGGGAGAATTTCTGGTTGCAAGTCGAGTCAAAAATCTGGGACTGTTTTGGGTATAGGTTCGGTGTTTTGCTCGTAGCAACTTAGGTAGGACTCCGTTTGGAATGATTTCTGTTTCATTGGAAACTAGACTCGTTTTTCTTCAATTTGGACACTTGATTTGCTTCATTTGGTTGAGAATTCAAAAAGAAAACTGAGTTACAAGTTGGACCACAGTTGCTGTCATGTTTCTGGACCCCTATGTTTTATTTTGAAAAACTGTACTTTTTGGCTACATAAACAAATAAATAAAAATTATATCCAGAAACTAGACACTCTAAGGTTTCCAACTAATATTTGTTTGCTTAATTTCGATATCGTTTGCTATGTTAAAGAAATTGTTGAAGTTTACGTACTACTGCTGAAAATTTACTGCACCTAGACTGTCTATGGAAATGTTTGAATGGCTATGTCTTGACTATAGTTTCTTCATGATTATGAATGATATGATTAGTAATGGTATGATGCTTGAATAAGATAATTGAATTTTCGATTATTCGAAATGTCAAGTAACGAGTGAGAATCCTTTAAAGTATTTCAAAATGGATTATGAGTTCATTCAAGTAAAGTTAATGTAATGTTCAATGACTTGTATATAATTAATTATCAAGAATAGGGTAGGGAAGTCATGAGCCCGAACCCTAGGCTTTGTTCATGTTTTCCTGATAGCGCAATTTTAGCGGATCGGGTTCACCGAGAATCGAGTAAATGGTTACCGGTGTTGTGCTATGTCATGAAAAAAGTTTGCACGTAGTTATTCCCTTGGACTACGATCGAATAAGGCATAAAAGGCATTGTGCGTAGCTATCAAGAATTGGGCTACAAGTGAATAAAGCATAATGAACCGCGAGTGTAGTAAGGGGTCTCAGTAGAACTCACTGAGATGTTTATATCACCCTTTATATTTGTGGTTTTTACAGAGAAACAGGGAAAAACAAAATCAAAGAAGCACGGTTAGAATGTGTGCCACATGAAGATATTGGAGACTTAGTTCTTATAGCTTATGTTATTTCCTAGTTTTATTGTATTTCCGATATTATGACTTGTACTCGTTAAAAGTTGTAAATCGTTTCCGCTACTTTTGGTCTTTGGATATTGAACACTAGGATGTGAGAACTTTATAAGACATGGAACTTAAGTATTTAAGTATTTATGTTTAAGTTATGAGATTCAAATGACTATTTGATGGTTTTCACCAATGTTTTTAGTTGTGTTCAATATCTGAAGCAGGAAGTTATCTCTGATGTATGCCAGCTTGTGTATCTTAGCATTAATTCTCCTATAGTAGAGATACTAGGGTGTTACATTTTCACTGTCTCCGTCCCTGCCCCTAATCTCGCCATCTGGAGTTTTACTCCTCGCACCTGTCCCCACGGGGTGTGGTCTTTATCCTCATCCCACAAACTTTTTATTGTCCCCGCTCACGATTCCCATTATGGGAAATTTTCCTCCCCCGCCTCTATATCCCAGAGGGGTTTGGTAGGTGTTGAACCAAGGACAAACACTCTTTGTTTTGTTTGATAACAAATTACAATCTGTCTACTAATGGTTACAATTGAACAAAAGTACAGGATATTTTAAAGTGTAGCGGTTTGGAGGAGAAGCAACTCTAGAGTTCAAGAACTATTTGTTAATATGTTTTTGATAGGACACCATGTAAGATCCTATCACTTCAATTCTATAACTTTTAGTAGTTGAGAGATGATTTTTTAAAATATAACTGTTCTCTTAAAAGCATGGAAAAATCTTTTATATAAAAGCCAATAGGGTAGGCACAAATAATGACTAGTTGTTTTTAAAAGAAAGAAATCGATTCAATTCTTCTTGGTTAAAAGCCAACAATCGATTTATATCTTGATTATTTTTAAAAGAACTTGTTTTGGAAAGAAAACAATCGATTGATGGCTTGTTGTGTTAAAGATTAAAATCGATTCATGGCTTCTTCTTTTAAAGAAGAAAATCGATTTTGAGCTTGTTCTTTTAAAGAATAAAATTGATTTTGAGCCTGTTAGTTTTAAAGCTAGAAATCGATTTAAGACTTGTCTTTTGGAAGCAAAGAATCGATTATGCACTTATGATTGATGTATGACGCCATTTTCAACCATAAAAGAATTAAATGATGTAGAAAAACATTCTTTCGCATTATCACTGCGTAAAGTGCGAATAGAACAACCAAATTGAATTTTGATTTCCTTAAAGAAATTTTGAAAAACACCAAGAAGTTCAGATCTATCCTTAAGTAGGTAGATCCACGTACATCTAGAAAATTCATCAATAAAAGTGACAAAATATCTATGTCCTACAACTGAAGTGACTCGACTCGGTCCCCATACATCTGAGTGAAGAACATCAAAAGGAGAACGAGCTTGAGACTGAGTACTGCTAGGGAAGGAAGAGCGAACATGTTTCCCAAGCTGACAAGACTCACAATCTAATGACTGCAGATGAGACAAATGAGGAACCATAACTTTGAACTTCTTGAGACTTGGATGACCTAACCGACGATGAAGAAGACTGGGGGACTCTGTAGTAAAAGTGGAGGCAATTGTAGATGAAGGATGGATGGGCTGGAGGTAGTAAAGTCCATGTGACTCATATCCTGTACCAATCGCCTGCTTCGTACTCCGGTCCTATATAACAAAATAATCATCATCAAAAGTTACAGAACATTTTAGGCTTCGAGTCAGACGACTAACTGAAATTAAATTAAATGGGCAATTGGGAACAAGAAGAACATTGTCAAGGGGTAAGGATGGAAGAGGAGTGGCTTTACCAATGCCACTAGCTTTAACTTTTGATCTGTCGGCAACGGTAATATAATGTGGGGTGTTAGGTTGGGATATTTTGGATAAAAGAGATGGATTACCAGCCACGCAATCGGAAGCTCCAGTGTCCATAATCCAGGAGTCAACAGGTGATGATTGAGAGAAACAGACGGTAGAATTGCCAGAATGAGAAACTGTTGCTGATGATGAAGCCTGGGAAGTCTTATACTGCAGGAATGCCTTATACTCCTCATCAGAAAGAACATTTTGTTTAGTGCTTATCTGTTCAGAATCATTAACCTGAGTCACATCTGCTGGTTTCTCTGGAAAGCCATGAAGGGAATAACACTTGTCTTCAGTATGACCAAGTTTCTTACAATAAGTGCACTGAGGACGTCCTCCGACACGACCTCCTCGACCACCCCCACGACCACGACCGCGTCCCCCACGACCTGCAAAATTAGAAACAAGAGCAGAAGATTCTATGTTAGTCTGAGATCCATTCCCTCCAGTTCCTTCCAATCCAGGAAGACGTATGAGACGCCTGATAAGATCCTCTGTTGAGGGAATGTCTGATGCAGAAAGAATGTTGCTCCGTACTGACTCATACTTTTGATGGAGACCATGAAGAACATAGATCATACACACATTATCTAGTTTTTCAAGCATCTTCTTCGGGTCATTGTCGGTCACAAGGAGCTTGAACTCATTTGCTGCTGACTGAGCTTTATTAGCACATGTCATGATGTTATCTTCTGTCATCTGAAGGGTGGCTAAATTATGAATAACATCATAGAGACGTTGGCTATCATTAGAATAAACATTCTTAGCCTTCTGCCAAATATCATAACAAGTGGTGTATGAACGATAATGGACCAGCAATGAGGGTTCAATGGATTGCCACAAAAGAGAGGCCAATTGACAATCTGCTTGTTCCCAATCTTCACGCAAATCGTTACCAATATCTGTAGAATTCTTAGTGAGGTGATCTAAAAGCTTTTGTCCCATAAACCACATTTTGACAGAGGCAGACCAATTCAAATAATTATCACCATTGAGTTTCTCCGTTGTTATAGAGGGATTGCCGGAGAAAGCATAAGACACGAGACTCTTACCTATCGATTCAGATTTGTTTTTGTCCTTTTCTGAAGTTGAACTCATCTTTGACAATAATGGGAAGGCTAACCACAAATAGAGAGGAGCAGTGGAAAGGCGTGGTACGGAATGAACTGTAACGGCGTACGGATAGCGACGCGAGAATGAAAAGCCACCGTCGTACGGATGAACAGTACATCGTACGGATGAACAGTGACGTCGTACGGCTGAACGGTGACGTCTGTACGGATGAAAGGGGCTGTATGACTTTCGTAGCACCTAGGGCCGTTGAGGATGAACAATCAACGGGACAGCTAGGGTTCAACAGCGTGACGGCGCGACGGCTAGGTTTTCAGGCCCAGTGATCATAGACTTTTGATACCATGTTAAATAGAGACGAAGAATAGAGAGACGGTATTGGTCGCGCAGTTCGGCCAATATTTGCCTACGTCTGCGACTACAGAGTAGCTATAGTTCCGTCTTATTAACTGTATATGTTGTTATGTAAAGAGTACAAGCACTAATGAGTTTAAATAGGCTATACTA
The DNA here is from genome assembly GCA_039519185.1 of Astragalus membranaceus. Classification (NCBI taxonomy): domain Eukaryota; kingdom Viridiplantae; phylum Streptophyta; class Magnoliopsida; order Fabales; family Fabaceae; genus Astragalus; species Astragalus membranaceus. Next base: position 16,184,995 of record CM076849.1, read on the forward strand.
TATGAAAACCTAACGGGCCTCAGCCGAATACACATATAAATAAAACTACTATTTACACCACATCTCAGCATTTTTAAAAGAGCTTCACTTTGGAAAGCAAACAATCGATTCTTGGCCTATTTGTTTAAGGCAACAAATCGATTTCCCTCTTATGTTTTTAAAGCTCAAAATCGATTTTACACCTTATGCATTTAAGCATATAATCGATTCCTTTCTTTTTAGAAGCCATCAACGGTCATATTTTTGAGTAAATAATCGATTTACATTTCATTTGTTTCAAGCAAGGAATCGATTCACTACTCATCTATTTTACGTGAAAAATTGCCCCAACGGTCATATTTCTACAAACCCTATAAATAGACACTTAGGTTTTTTTCACGAATGCAGAGAGAACACAACGCACATCTCAAAAATCAAAAAGAAGAAAAGAACTCTCACCGTCATATTCTTTCTTCAAGTTCTTCATCGTAAAATCCAAATCACTCATCTCTCTCAACTACTATACTGTTATATTGCTTGAGTGATTGGATCATAGTTTCTCTGTTGTATTCATCTACTACTTGGTTGTTGTGAAATCCTGGAAAGTGTTCTTGGGTCGTTCAATCGGGAAGATTGGATTGATAGTGAAATCATTAGCGGGGAGCTTGGGTTCTCAATTTGGGAAAATTAAGAGTGGTGTGGTAGCTATAGGGAAGTTGCTTGCTTGTAAAACGTTGAAGAAGTTCTTCTCATATAGTGGTTATTCGCAAGTCCAAAGGGTGCAAAGCCGGAGGCCGAGGACGTAGGGCTTTTATCCCGAACCTCGTAAAAATCACGGTGTATCTTTCCCTTCTCTTTACTTTGTTTTTGTTTATATTTGTTTATAGTTATATTTGATTTCATTGCGCTGCGTTCAATATCACAATCTGTTTATCGTTAAATTTGATAATAGTGTGGTTAGCGTAAAATATCACTGTAACTGGTTCTGTCATAGGTATAGCTTGCTTAGGTACTGCATATAGTTTAAATCATATTTTCCGCATTTGACTTAAATGTGCATCGTTAATTTTTGAAAACAAAAAAGAATTCAATTTTAGCGTATAACATTATTCACCCCCTCTAAGGTTATCATATAGTCCAACAGTAAGTCCTATCTTCATCCCCCAAACTTTTCTCCACCCTTGATTCCCATCATGAGAATTTTTCTTTCGCTCCTCCCGTCTGTGCGAGGACTATTGGGGTTTGTATTATAAAAACCCTAATATCAAAACTGACCGTTGGCTAAAAATAACAAACAGCTACCAAACCAATTTTTAAAAATTCAAAGTTTGTTAGTTTGAGCCAAACAGAAACAGTTTATTCAGTTAGGAGGTTGTTAGTCTCTAACGAACTCTCCCAACTAACTACCTATGGTGTCTATATAAAGTGTAAATAGATTTACAATATACAATTACAATCTGTAAACATATGCAAGAGAATTTGCAATACAACTTTACAATTCAATAAATTTCTCTAAGTTTTTCTTTACCCTAGTGTTCTGTGTCTTTCTCCTTCCTCTATACTCTGTGTAAGGCAAGTCTCTTAGCCATTCTTTTGTGCAGCTTTTGTGATTACAGTCTTCAACAAGTGGTTGACAGATTCCTCACAAAAAAGAAAAGAAAAACAAGAGTCAGAAAAATTGTTTGTGACTGAAACAGTTATAAAGAAAATAGAGAGTAAAGGGAAAGAAATATACCCTGTTCTCAAGGAGAGAACACTGTTCGTTGAAGATCTTCAAAGCAGTGGAGATCAGAAACTCAAACAACAAAAGGCAGAAATCAGAATATTGCAAAACAGCAACAGATCATTAAATCAGGAAGTAAAGGGGCTAAGGCGTAGCATCTTTACCTGTCTGAAGATTCTGTCATCAAACTCTTCTAGACCTGAACCCAGGAAGTCAGCATCAGTGAACTAGGGTTTGTGTTAAATCACAAACAGTAAACTGAAACTGAGAAATAATCTAGGGTTTGTGACAGTTACCTTCGTAGAAGCAGATCCGTGGCTACAGCATTCAGATCCATCAAGATCTCAACAGAAACATCAAGAAAGAAAACAAGTCAGTGCTGAGAAGAGCATGGGTTCTAAAACAGACTAGTTAGATAAAGAATTTAAAGAAAACAACTAGAGTATTACCTTTACGCTGGTGACCGGTGAAGAACCTGAGAAGAAGAAGGCCATCAGAGAAGGACCTCAGAAACTAGGGTTTCTGGAAATCTTCCAAACAGCAAACTAAGAGTAAGGTTTTGTTGCGCAGGTTCATAGCTACGTTCTCTGTGAAGAACTGAAGCAAGTGAACTTCAGGAAGGCCAGATTAGAAGGTAAACCAGTGACAGTCGCGAGGAAGGAGGCGAGTGGCAGAGGAGAGCTCCAAGATTAGGGTTACGGATTCTTGGAAAATCTGAACTAGGGTTTCCACAAGCCTTATATACACCGGGTCAAGTGTGACCCGCGTGTTGCAACAGTGTTGGGTTGCTGGGTTCCGCATGGGTCTTGACCCATCCAGCAATAAACTCAGCATTGGGCCAATCTGTTATCTGCACCCCCTCTACTTCTTCATACACCTGAAAGCAAAAAATTGAAAATTTAACATGGTATAAACAGAGCTTTGTATAAAGATCCACGGCAACTTTCTAACTCTACTGTGGGTTCTTTCTAAGTTCTTTAATCTTTCTTTAAGTTTCTTTAACACCTGCACAATGTAAAATTGTGCAGGTTACTGTTTTTCTGATTTGTGTGTGTAAGTGAAGTTGCAGGTATGGCAAATTCAGGACATGACAGTTATGTTCCAAAGCTAAATGGCAAAACCTGGGCAATTCAAATGAGACCAGTGATTGGGGCACATGGCTGTCTATATGTTGTAAGGGATGGCCTTACACCCCTAGAAGCAAATGCTACACCTGCTCAGAGGAAAGAGTTCACTGAAAATGAGCAGAAAGACTTGAAGGGACTGTCTCTAATCCACAGAGCATGTGGAGAGGCAGATTTTGAAAGGATAAGAGACTGTGAAACAGCTAAGGCAGCATGGGATGCCCTAAATCACTATTACTGTGGTGCAGCACCTATAAAGGAAGAAAAGCTGCAAGCCTTGAGGGCTCAGTATGAGAGCCTCAAGATGAAAAAAGATGAGAAGGTTACTGACTTCTTCAACAGAGTGAAGAGAATCAAAAATGATATGGCTCTTCAAGGGGAAAAGCTTGAAGAGAACAGTATCTGTAGAAAGATTTTGAGGTCAATGCCTAAAAAATGGTATGTTGTTACAAATACCATAGAGGAAACCACTAAGAATGTTGGCTTGAAGTTAGAAGAACTTCAAGGCAAGCTGGAAGCAAAGGAAATCAGAATGGAAATCCTAGATGAGGAATCAGATGATGAAGACCAGGCAATGCTGGCTGCCAAGAGCAAGCCTAAAAAAGGCAACAAAGGAGGCAACAGTAAGAAGACAAATGGTCCTAAGGGTAAGGCAGGTAATTCCAAACCCAAGTCTAATTCATCTAGTTCCTCTAAGGGTAATAACAACACTAAGAAAAAGGACAAATCAAAGGTCCAATGCTACAGGTGTGATAAAATGGGACACTATGCCACTGAGTGTCCCACAAGAAACACTAATAAACCTAAGGAGTCAGGAACTGAGGCCAATGTGGCTGAAGAAGACACTGACTCTGATAGTCCAGTAGCCTTTAGCACTATTAGTGTTGACCCTATTAAAATAGAACCTAGTACTAGCTTACATGTAACTGCTATTGATATTAAACATGATAGAGATTTTATTGCATTAGTAGTTACTAACAGTGATGGCAGTACCATCACTGAAATTTGGTATCTAGATTCTGCTTGTTCTAACCACCTTACAGGGAACAGGGACTGGTTAGTTGATTTTGATCCTAAGAGAAGGACAACTATCAAGTGTGCAAACAATAAGACACTTGAGGCTGAAGGTATGGGTAATGTAATGTTTACTAAAGAAGATGGACAGGTAATATTAATTCATGATGTCTACTTTGTTCCTGGTATTAGTCATAACTTGATTAGTCTAGGGCAATTGATTGAGAGAGGATTCTCAATCATTATGAAAGATCTAAAATTGAAAATATTTGATACTAAGAATAAGCTGGTTTTAACTAGTTCCTTAACCAAAAACAGAACATTCAAGACTAGTATAAGCACTGTAAAAGCAGAATGTTTTAGTGCTACTACTAGTATTGAAAGTGAGCTTTGGCATAGGAGACTGGGTCACTTAAACTTTGGCAGCTTAACTAAACTAAGTTCAAAAGGTTTAGTTAAGGGACTACCAAAGATTGAGTCCCCTGATGGTGTATGTACCACTTGTATCCTGGGAAAACAACCTAGAAAGAAGTTTAGAGCAGAAATTGATAGTAGGTCTAAGGATTTACTGCATGTTGTTTACTCAGATATATGTGGTCCATTTGATGTCTTATCACTTAGTAACAATAGATACTTTCTGTCCTTTGTAGATGAATTCTCTAGAAGGCTATGGGTGTATTTGATCAAGACCAAAGGAGAGGCCTTTGAAGTGTTCAAAAGGTTCCTAAAAGCTAGCAGAGAGACAAAGTGGCAGAAAGCTGAAAATCCTAAGGCCAGATGGTGGTGCTGAATTCACTTCACATGAGTTCAAGGACTACTGCACTTCCAGAGGCATTATTCATGAAGTTACCTCACCCTACACCCCTCAACACAATGGGGTTGTGGAAAGAAGGAACAGGACCTTGCTTGACATGTCTAGGCCCATGATCAAGCATAAACAACTACCTAACACCTTTTGGGGTGAGGTTGTGTCAACTGCAGCCTACATTCTAAATAGGTGTCCCACCAAGAGACTAGAAGGAAAAGTTCCAGAAGAAGTTTGGTGTGGAGATAAGCCAAGTGTGGCTCATCTCAGAATCTTTGGTTCACTATGTTACTCCCATATCCCAGACCAAAGAAGAAAAAAGCTAGAAGACAAGAGTAAACCCCTTATACTAGTTGGCTACCACCCTACAGGTGCTTACAGATTGTTTAATCCTAAAAGCAACAAGGTTGAGATTTCTAGAGATGTGACAGTTCTAGAGAATGACCAATGGAACTGGACTAATTCTGAGCATCCAAACCCAGAACAGTCCAACATACCTGAAGATTCTACTACTACATCTGAAGTGCTACATCAAGGTGATGAAGACACCTCTGAAAGTGATCAAGATGAAACACAACAGCAAGCAAATCAACTTCCTCAAGATGAGGAACCTGAAACACCTAACCCTACACCTATTCAACAAGTTGGAAGGGCTCAAAGGGTTAGAAATCCCCCTAGAAGGTTGGCTGATTATGAATTAGTCACAGATTCGAGGTAAATGCAGAAGGTGATCTTCTACACTATGCTATGCTAGCTGATGCTGAACCCATGGATTACTTAGAGGCTCTTAAGGATGTTAAGTGGAAGAAGGCTATGCAGGAAGAGTTAAATTCCATAGAAAAGAATGGGACATGGACTCTTACTGATTTACCTAAAGGGAAAAGGGTCATTTCTGTTAAGTGGGTATACAAACTGAAACTAGATCCTAATGGAACTATTGTGAAATACAAGGCCAGATTAGTGGCTAGGGGATTTCAACAGAAAGAGGGGATAGACTTTACAGAAGTCTTTTCCCCAGTGGCAAGACACGAAACCATCTGATTAGTTACAGCCTTTGCTTGCAACCAAGGCTGGGAACTATTTCACATGGATGTCAAATCTGCATTTCTAAATGGGCCACTTGAAGAAACAGTATTCATCAAGCAGCCACCTGGGTTTGAAGTGCAAGGTAAGGAAGAAATGATCTACTTACTCCATAAGGCTCTATATGGTTTGAAACAGGCCCCTAGGGCTTGGAACAAACGTATAGACAATTTCTTCACTACTAATGGGTTCACTAAGTGTTCAAGTGAATATGGGATGCATGTCAAGGGAAACCTGCAGACCCATCTTCTATTAGTGTGCCTTTATGTAGATGATTTATTAGTCACAGGGAGTTGTGCTAAACAGATTGATATGTTTAAAAACTCTATGAGAAAGGAGTTTGAAATGACTGACCTAGGCAAGTTATCCTACTTCCTAGGGTTAGAATTTCTGAGACTACCTGAGGGTATCATTCTTCATCAACTCAAATATGCTAAAGAGGTCCTAAACAGATTTGACTTAGTAGAGTGTAATTCTGCAGTAAACCCAGCAGAAGGTATTTTGGGTAAGGAAGATGATGTTGGTACTAAGGTAGATGCAACACTATACAGAAAAATGATTGGCTCCTTAAGGTATCTGTGTCACAGCTGACCAGATATCTTATTTGCCACAGGTATGGTGTCTAGGTTTATGAATGAACCTAGGCAGATTCACTTAAATGCAACCAAAAGGATACTAAGGTATATCAAATGTACTCTAAACTATGGCATTTTCTTTCCTACTAAGTTTGAAGCTAACAAAGTTATCTTAGAAGGTTACACTGATTCAGATTGGTGTGGTGATCACGTGGATAGAAGAAGTACCTCTGGGTACCTCTTTAAGTTTCAAGGAGCACCAATCTCTTGGAGCTCAAAGAAACAAAGTGTTGTAGCTCTGTCCTCATGTGAGGCAGAGTACATTGCTGGATGTGCAGCTGCTACCCAAGCAGCTTGGCTGGACTCTCTAATTTCTGAATTGCAGGTCAAACTGAGTCAACCTCCTGTACTAAATATAGATAATAAATCTGCTCTAAGTTTGACAAAGAATCCAAGCTCACATGGAAGGACTAAACATATCCAAGCTAAATTTCACTACATACGGGAGCAAGTCACAAATGGCAACCTGAGTGTGGAGTATTGTTCAACCAAAGAACAATTAGCTGATTTGTTCACTAAGGCTCTCAAAGGAGAAGCCTTTGTGAGACTAAGAAGAGAAATAGGCTTAGTTGCTTTCTAACCTAGGAGGCAACTCCAAAAGCTAATGTTTGGAGGCTTGTTCCAAACTGATTACTATTCTAAGACTAGTACCAGGGGTCTGTCCTGTTGATCTAAGTCCTATTTCTCTAGCTTAGTAATTTTAGGTTAAGCTCTTACTTGTAATCCTTAGCCTAAAAGGTGTCTGGCTTTTGTATCCTGTATGTTAGGGTTTCTATATTAAGGGGGGTATTGGGGTTTGTATTATAAAAACCCTAATATCAAAACTGACCGTTGGCTAAAAATAACAAACAGCTACCAAACCAATTTTTAAAAATTCAAAGTTTGTTAGTTTGAGCCAAACAGAAACAGTTTATTCAGTTAGGAGGTTGTTAGTCTCTAACTAACTCTCCCAACTAACTACCTATGGTGTCTATATAAAGTGTAAATAGATTTACAATATACAATTACAATCTGTAAACATATGCAAGAGAATTTGCAATACAACTTTACAATTCAATAAATTTCTCTAAGTTTTTCTTTACCCTAGTGTTGTGTCTTTCTCCTTCCTCTATACTCTGTGTAAGGCAAGTCTCTTAGCCATTCTTTTGTGCAGCTTTTGTGATTACAGTCTTCAACAAGTGGTTGACAGATTCCTCACAAAAAAGAAAAGAAAAACAAGAGTCAGAAAAATTGTTTGTGACTGAAACAGTTATAAAGAAAATAGAGAGTAAAGGGAAAGAAATATACCCTGTTCTCAAGGAGAGAACACTGTTCGTTGAAGATCTTCAAAGCAGTGGAGATCAGAAACTCAAACAACAAAAGGCAGAAATCAGAATATTGCAAAACAGCAACAGATCATTAAATCAGGAAGTAAAGGGGCTAAGGCGTAGCATCTTTACCTGTCTGAAGATTCTGTCATCAAACTCTTCTAGACCTGAACCCAGGAAGTCAGCATCAGTGAACTAGGGTTTGTGTTAAATCACAAACAGTAAACTGTTGCAGGAACCCTAAATTTCTACAACTGATTTTGCAGGTGAAGAACAAGATCTAGAGGTCCTCAGCACTCAAGAAAGGTAAATCTCACACCCTTGTGCCTTCTGATTTTTTTCCTTTCTCTTAACTGAATGGAAAACCCTAATTTCTATGTTCTTCTTTCATGAACTTGATGAGTTTCACCTTTGAGACTCAAACCCAGAATTCTTCTACTCGTTTACCTTCAAGAATCCTCACTAAAGGTAACAATGCTCTCTCAATCTAACTCTCTCTTATCTTCGTAGATTCAAACACTGAAAATACTCTTCTGACTGGATTTCTCACTTGATCTGCGAGGTACAAACACACCTTGTTTGCACAACCAGAAACCTGAGAAACTTCAACGAAGGTGAAGATCTTGGAGCTAACATTTAAGGGAGTAGTATATCGTAGAATAGAATGTTCTTTGAACAATATTTCAAAAATGTAAATTCTGTATTCAATTGTTATATATTTTACAAGCTGAAACTGTATATATATATATATACATGATTGGACACATTCTTAGCTGTTAAGCACAAGTTGGTTGTTAGAACAACCAACTTAGTTTGTTACATAACAAACTAGATTAGTTAGTTATTTAGTTGTAACCAACTTAACTGATTTGTTGTAAAACAAACTACAACAGCTCTATTTTAAGTGTAAACTAGCCGTTAGTTTTTTTTTTAATTATCATAGGGTGAATTTGATTATAAATTCCATTACCCTACCTTAATCAAAAGAACCCTTAGGGTAAATGCCCTACCTTAAACTAAACTAGGTCCAAACTAAGAATACTAACAGTAGGCAACATAGAAATCACATGACAGCCCCCTGGTAGGCAAACATAGAATATTGGTCTAGGACAAGCCCCTAGACAATGACTTTTAGGTTATTTCCTTCTTAGAGATTTAGAAAGAAATAACATTTAGTTGCCTTCTTAGTTTAGAAAAAACTTCACCCTTCAAAGCTTTGGTGAATATGTCAGCAATCTGATCATTTGTAGAGCAAAAATCCAGCACTAAACAGCCTTTAGAAACCTGATCCCTTATATAGTGAAACTTGGTTTCTATGTGTTTTGTCCTGCCATGAGAAATAGGGTTCTTAGCAAGATTTATAGCAGATTTATTGTCCATAAATAGTTTAACAGGCTTAGTTAAATCAACACAAATTTCCCTAAGTAGGGTTTCAAGCCAAGCTGCTTGGGTAGCAGCATGGCAGGCAGAAATGTATTCAGCTTCACATGATGACAGGGCCACAGTGGCCTGTTTCTTAGAACTCCATGAGATAGCAGCTCCTTGGAATAGAAAGACATAGCCACTAGTACTCCTTCTGTCAACTTTATCTCCACACCAATCTGAATCACAATATCCAACAAGGTTATTTTTACCTTTAGCCCTGTCATTTGGAAAAAATAAACCATAATTAGTAATGCCTTTAATATATCTTAGAATGCGTTTTGCAGCATTCAAATGAATCTACATAGGGCAATTCATGAATCTACTGGTTACACCAGTAGCATATAGGATGTCAGGTCTGCTATGACATAAATATCTAAGAGACCCAACAATTTGTCTAAAGTAGGTAGCATCTACTTTAGTGCCCTCTTCTTCTTCCTTTTTTGTTAAGTTACCCTCAGCTGGGTTAATTGCAGAATTGCAATTTTCCAGCTCAAACCTTTTTAGAATTTCTTTTGCTGATGCAAAATAATCCCTTCTTTGACCCTTAGGAATTCTAACCCTAGGAAGTAGGTTAATTTCCCTAAGTCCGTCATTTCAAACTCATCTTTCATAGATTGTTTGAAACTTGCTATTTCTTTTGTACAACTACCAGTCACAAGTAGATCATCTACATATAGGCACACAATCAACAAATATGAGTTTATGTCACCTTTGACATAAACTCCATATTCAGTAGTGCACCTAGAGAAACCTTTTTGGACAAAGAAGGCATCAATTCTTCTGTTCCAGGCCTTAGGTGCCTGCTTAAGACCATATAAGGCCTTATGCAGGTGCAAAACATAGTCTTCCTTTCCTTTTTCAATGAACCCAGGAGGTTGATTTATGTAAACCACTTCCTCCAAAGAACCATTTAGAAAGGCTGACTTTACATCCATATGGTACATGTTCCAACCTTTACTACAGGCTAGTGCAGTCACTAGCCTTATAGTTTCATGCCTTGCAACTGGGGCAAAAACTTCAGTGAAGTCAATGCCCTGTTTCTGTTGGAAACCTCGTGCCACTAACCTGGCCTTGTACTTAACTATATTACCACTAGGATCAAGCTTTAGTTTAAATACCCATTTAACACTAATAGCTCTCTTTCCTTTAGGTAACTTAGTTAAAGTCCAAGTCTTATTTTTTTCAATAGAGGCAAGTTCCTCTATCATAGCCTTCTTCTAATCTTTAGACTTTAAGGCTTCCTCATAGTCTAAAGGTTCCATATCTGCCACCATTGCAAAGTGAACCAAGTCACCATCATTAGTAACCTGATTGTCCATAGTCATTTCAAAGTCTAGCATCCTCTTAGGTGGTATCCTTTCTCTTTGAGGCCTAAGAGGAGCCTGCACAACTTGCTCAGGCTCCTGTTCACCCTCCCCATTCACCCCTTCATGTGGACTTTGGTCCTCATTAGGTAGAATAGGATCATCATTAGGTAGAACAGGACCTTCATCATCAGAACTTGCATCATTAGAATTTGGTTCAGCGTTAAAGACCTCATCAATGGCTGTAGAGTCCACTGAACCCACTTGTTCAGCTTTAACCCAATCCCATTGCTTGTCTTCAATCACAACCACATCCCTAGATACCTCAGTCTTATTAGTACTATGATCTAGTAACCTGTAACCCCCTGTAGGATGATATCCCACAAGGATTAGAGGCTTACTCTTATCCTCAAGTTTAGTTCTCTTACTGTCAGGTATGTGACTGTATGCTATAGAGCCAAATATCTTCAAGTGAGATACAGATGGTATTTCACCACTCCAAACTGTTTCAGGCACCTTAGCCTCCAAACCTCTAGTAGGACACCTATTTAAGATATAGATAGCGGTCACTACTGCTTCTGCCCATAGCTTTTTAGGTAGTCCCTTGGTCTTTACCATGTTTCTGGCCATCTCTAGGATGGTCCTATTTCTTCTTTTAGCTACCCCATTGTGTTGTGGGGTATATGGTGGAGTTACCTCATGAACAACACCACTGGTGGTGCAGTATTCTTCAAACTCCTTTGAAGTATACTCACCACCACCATCAGTCCTTAACACTTTCAGTTTCTTACCACTTTGAGTCTCAACCATGGCCTTAAACTTCTTAAACACATTGAAAGTATCACTCTTAGCCTTAAGTAGATATACCCAAATCTTCCTTGAGTACTCATCTACAAAGGTAGCAAAGTACTTGTTCCCTCCCATAGATACAGTATCCATAGGACCACACAAATCAGAATACACAACTTCCAATAGGTCTTTAGATCCGTGTTCAATCTGTTTCTTAAAGTTCTTCCTAGGTTGTTTACTCATTAAGCATGTAGTACACTTCTCTTTAGTATTAGCTATCTTAGGTAACTCCTTTACAAGTTTATTTGTACATAGATTATCTTGAGACTTATAGTGAAGATGACCAAACCTGTTATGCCACAAATTAGTATCACTGTCAGCAGTAGCACTTAAACACAGTGCCTCAGTTTTACTTATACTAGTTTTAAATGTCCTATTATTAGCTAGTTGAGTAGTTAAAATTAGATGATCATCCCTATCAAACAGTTTCAACTTAGCATTTTTCATAAGACATGAAAACCCCTTTTCAACTAACTGTCCTCGGCTTATTAGATTACAACTAATTTCAGGCACATACAACACATCATAGACTATAACCTTTCCCCCATCAACCCTAGTTAGTTCTATGTTTCCCTTACTCTTAGAAACTATAGTTTTTCCATTAGCACACCTAATAGAAATTCTAACAGTGGAATCAAAGTTAATAAGCCATTCTTTGTTACTGGTCATATGATTAGAACATGCTGAGTCTAAGTACCAAATTTCAGTGATGGTTTTACCATCACTTCCAGTTACTACTAAGACTACATATTCCTTACCCTTTTTCATTGTAGTTTTAATCTTCCTGGGTTTAGCTAGTTTAGGTTCCTTACACAACATACTGAAAGCAACATTATCTGATTCATCTGAGTCAGATTCAGAGTCTTCCTTAGCCACATTGGCTTCAGAAACTGAACCATTGGGATTAGTACCATTTCTGGTGGGACATTCAGTTGCATAATGCCCCATCTTGTCACACCTGTAACATTGCACTTTAGACTTATCTTTTTTTATAGGTGCAGTGTTACTCTTAGATGAATTAGATATAAGCTTAGGGTTAGAGTTACCTGTCTTTCCCTTAGACCCCTTGGTCTGTTTATTGTTACCTCCCTTTTTGCCTTTCTTGTGTTTGGATCTGGCTGCATACATAGCTTGATCTTCCTCTTCAGATTCTTCATCAAGGATCACCATTCTGATTTCCTTGGCCTCTAGTTTGCCTTGAAGTTCCTCTAACTTCAGGCATACATTCTTTGTAGTTTCCTCAATAGTGTTAGTTACCACATACCACTTCTTAGGCATTGACCTTAGTATCTTTCTGCATAGGACATTTTCTTCAAGTTTTTTTCCTTGAAGAGCCATGTCATTTTTGATCTTCTTCACTCTGTTGAAGAAATCAGTGACATTTTCATCCCTTTTCATCTTGAGGCTTTCATAATGAGCTCTCAATGCTTGTAGTTTTTCTTCCTTAATAGGAGCACACTAGTGGAAATTTGACATTAAAAAGCACCATTTAGCATCGGTTGTTTGAACAACCGATGCTAAAGGTAGGCGCAGTGGCAATTTTGCAATTAAATCTAAGTTTTTAGTTTTCGCGCCTACATTTAGCATCGGTTGTTTAAACAACCGATGCTAAAAGTACTTGCGTCAGACGTTTAGCATCGGTTATTTAAACAACCGATGTTAAATGTGTATCTCAGACACATTTAGCATCGGTTATTTAAATACCCGATGCTAAAAGTCCCCTATTTTTTTCCTGTTTTTCCATCGCATACACTATTACCCAATTCTCTCACGTTCTCATTGTACAAATCTCACACTCTCTCACAAAATAAGGTCTCTCCTCCGTCATCGCAATCCTCCGTCGCCGCGCTCCTCCGTCACCTTCCTCATCTCTCCGTCGCCTTGCTCATCTCTCCGTCGCCTTGCTTCTCTCAACTCTCTCACTCTTGTTCCTCTCCGTTACACACCAATATGTCCAGAAATCGAACAAAAACCTAAACCCATCGCCATCGCCATCGTCGTTCTCACCATCGCCATCATCATCATCAACATCATCATCATCATCATCATCATCATCATCATCGCCATTCTCAGTTCTCGTCTCTCGTCTCTGAACTCTCAACTCTCGTTCTTGTTCTCAGCTCTCAACTCTCAACTCTCGTTCTCAGATCTTCTTTCTCCATTTACGGTAAGCTCTCTTTTTGCTCTCTCTCTCTCTGTCCTCTCTTCTTGCTCTCTGTCTCGTTCTCTTCGTTTTTCCTATTTCTTCAGATCTGTACCTGAGTATTTTTGAATACTGGAAGAATGAAGAATCTGAAACGAAGAAGAAGTAGTTGGTACTGGGAACGAGGAAGAGGAAGGAAGAACCAAAAACGAATTTCTTGTCTTTAGGTACGTAATTAGGGTTTTTTTTTTTATCTGGAACCAGAAACGAAGCTGTTTTCAATGTAAGTAATTAGGGTTTTTTTTCTTCTTTCTAATTTAGCAGCATGCATATTTGTTTTGTTTATGTCTATGATAATAACAATAATGCTTTGTTTAATTGTTTTTATTTTTGTGGCTTTGTGGGTTTTACTTGCTTGGTATTGAATTTTAGGTTTATGTTGTAACTATGCAACTTTAGTGAAGTTCGGTCTTTTGCTGAATGAATCAGATCTATTTTCTTATAATTTCTTTGTGGCAATTTTGGGTTTCTGTTTTGCTGCATCTTGTTAGGTACTTGATTTTGTATAATTTTCAACATTTTTGAAAATGTAGATTTGTAAAGTAATGCCAATTTGGGAATGAGGCACTGAACTGAATACTAGTTAGTCTGAAACAGAATTTAGCAAAAACTTTTCGTTTTATCCGATTTTTTTCCTCTTCTGGTTGTTTATACAGAATCTGCATTTTGACTTTGGGATTTCTTGTGTGCAGTTTTAATTGGTTCCAAAATGAAGTCTGACACTCTTCTTGATCACTATGCTGTTTTCCAATGGCTTCAGTCCTTTTTGTAAATCTTGCAGGTATCCTAGCTTGTCTAGATGGCTATATGAATATTGCAATGGAACAGACAGAGGAGTATGTGAATGGACAACTGAAGAACAAGTATGGCGATGCATTCATTCGAGGGAATAATGGTACTAGACTACTAGTGCTTGAAATAAAATGTTCTTGATTCTCTATAGATATTTGATTGCAGAAATAATCGGAAATTTGTTTTCCTTGATGCAGTTCTATACATCAGTACCTCAAAGAGGACTCTAGCAGACGGGGCTTAGAAAATACAGGAATCAAAATATTTGTGGGTTCGGAAGACACTTGTAAGACTATGTGGATTGTCTGCGCGTAACAGCTTTTTCCTATATATTCGCATTCTTCTACTTCATGTGTGTCGTAGTAGCTGAGTTGCTATGGTTACCTATCAAGGCAAAACAGCAAATTTGTAAAATTCTTATCATATCTTTGCAGAATATTTATGCTTAGTTTGTCATTTTAAAATAGTATTGGTAAATGCTATCTCTTTAATATAGTTTATGCTTTCCGTTTTTATTGCTCTGGTTTTTTAATGTTTTTAATGATGTTGTATGTGGTGTAAACATTTTCTTAGGATTCTTGTCTTTGCATGGTGGGCTATCCCGCCTAGCTCTGCGTTGTGTTATTAAACTTAAAAACTGGATTTCGATAATCAGTACTGTTAGGGTATGTCGATCATAACTAGTAAATAAGTCAGTAGTTTCACCTTATTGAATGTGAGCACATTATTTTAAAGGTATAAGGATCTAATTTTAAACATATATCACTACATGAGCAATTTGAAACAAGTTGATTGTCTACACATGGTTGTTTGGTGATATGAACTTTCCCACGAATTAGTTGACTTGTGTTGTATTTTTCTCTAGCTAGAATTGGATGCAAGCCTCGGGTATGATAATAGTGAGAGCGAGAACCAAATGCTATGGAAGCCTTACGACATGCTGCTCTACGAGGGGCAAATTTTTTGGTTTGATCTGCTTAAAAACACAATTGTTATTTGCTAGCGTTGAAGATGCCGCAATCGGTGGTAAAAGATTTGGTTAATAGGATGATGTTTGAACGCCATAGAGGAATTTGATATGTTCGTTAGTTCCCGAAGAACATGCGATTGATCAAGAAGCTAGTTGATTGAAGCCACATTTGGTTTCAAGCTTAGGAAGAGAATGAGGTGTTGTCAAAGGAAAGTAAAGAAGATTTATTCGTGTGAGTTCTTTTCCTTTTTGTGTTCGCTTGAAGTTTAATTTCAGTTTTCAAGAGTTGTTGTATTCTAGAAATTGAATGTTTATGAGTTGTTGAAATAGTGGTTGTTATGTGAATATTTGAGAAATTATCTCATATTGAATGGTATACTTACAGAGATGCTTGACATTGGAGACCATTCCATCTTTCTCTCTTTCTAAGTACACAGGCTTGAGCCAAGAAGAGGATGATGTGGAAAGTGAGATTGAAGATGAAGATGAAGAGGGAGAAGAGGTATTCTGTGTGCTGGATAGTTTGAGGGAAGATGTAAAGGTGAAGCTTGATAGAGTTTGTAGTGTTGCTTATGGTGAAGAGGTTGGTTGTAAAGATATGATGTATCTTGCAAAGGGTCTTGGTGTTGATGGTGGCTGCAGAGGAGGCAATAATGGAGGAAAATCCATGGGATCTGTATCAGGCAATTATGCTCAGTTTCTGTATCAGGTAATTAACTAACTTATATATATATATATATATGTGACTATATATTTCCTTGTTTGTGTTTCAATATGTAGCACCCACACTTCATGTAGAAGAAGACAGACATTGGCAATTCGATTACTTCTATTTTCCAAATTATTACTGGTTGTCTACGTGTGTGTTAGTGTTGTGGTCTGGTGTTCATTTTAGTAATTCAACTAGTGGATGTCCAGCTGTAACTTGTTTGTGTTGACTTGAAATGACAGTGCAAAGAAGATCGTGAAGGAGCAATGGAGTATTATTCACGAGCCATACTAGCAGATCCAAACGATGGAGAAGTTCTGTCACAGTATGGGAAGCTAGTTTGGGAGTTACATAAGGACCAAGAAAGAGCATCTATTTCAAGGGCTTCTCTCTTAGAAGAGATGTATTGGAACTATTGTAGAGAAGCCAATGTTCTGAAGTGAAACCACAAACTGGCCGGTATACTAACTGATTTCAATTCATTTACTAGTTTTTAAGCTTTTTGATGTAGTAGAAGAAATAGTTGGATCAGTGAGTTGTATATTGATTGGCTGGTATACTGACCGAAAGAATGTTGTACTTTCACAGTTTACTGTTTGGAATTGTCCAAGATTTTATATTTAGTTATTTGGGAAATCAATCAATGTAATTACCATAGTTCTTGAATATTATTCTCTTGTATGAATTGATGTTGTAAGTGATGTTTGTGAGACATGTATAAAAAGAAACTAGACATTAGCATCGCTTGTTTCAAACAAGCGATGCTAAATGTCTTTTTTTTTATCAAGAAAATGACATTTAGTATCGGTTGTTTCAAACAACCGATGCTAAATGTATCAATAAATGACATTTAGCATCGGTTGTTTCAAACAACCGATGCTAAATGTCATTTTTTAATCAAAAATGACTTTTAGCATCGGTTATTTGGAACAACTGATGCTAAATGTCACTTTCAGGACATTTAGCATCGGTTGTTTGGAATAACCGATGCTAAATGTCACTTTCAGGACATTTAGCATCGGTTGTTTCAAACACCCGATGCTAAATGTCATTTTTCAGGACATTTAGCATCGGTTGTTTCAAATAACTGATGCTAAATGTCATTTTCAGGCAGCAAAAACAGTGATATAATGGACATTTAACATCGGTTATCTGAACACCCGACGCTAAATGTGACATTTAGCGTCAGTTATTTAACCGACGCTAAATGTATGACATTTAGCATCGGGCGATTTAGCGTCGGGCGATAACCGACGCTAAATGTCCAATTTAACCGACGCTAAATGTCTTTTTTCCACTAGTGGCAGCACCACAATAATAGTGTTCTAGGGCATCCCAAGCAGCTTTAGATGTTTCACAGTCCCTTACTCTCTCAAAATCAGCCTCTCCACAGGCTCTATGAATGAGGGACTGGCCTTTGAAGTCTTTTATTTCATTTTCCAGATATTCTTTCCTTTGAGCAGGAGTTTCAGTTCCTGCTAGAGGTGGAAGCCCCTCTTTTACCACATGTAGACACCCATGAGCACCAAGAACAGGTCTCATCTGTATAGCCCAAGTCTCATAGTCTTTCCCATTGAGTTTGGGAACATAGCTGTCATGTCCACTTGTATTAGACATCCTGTAATACACTTAGAACACAACTGAAAGATTAGTAAACACACACTTACACAATTCCTCACTGTGTAAATGTTAGAGAATTTAAAGAAAAATTAAAGAAAAATTAAAGAATAGAGTAGAGTAGAGAAATTTTTGCCCTGGATCGTTGAATAGCTCTGATTATACCATCTTGAATTTTTCTCACTTTTCTAATTGTTTTACTTGCAGGGGTGAGTAATCAACTGAGGGAGGTGCCACAATCACAAGCCCATCCCAATGATGTTTCTCACTGCTGCCAAACAAATGTTTTTGATGGGTCGTGCGCACCCGAACCCGTTCTAGTTGGATACACACGCGGATCTAACTCTGACCCGGAGTATATATTTCTTTTTTCACTCTCTCTCTCTCTCTCTCTGAAATCCAAGAAGCGCCTATTCTTTCTTGTTTCTCCGTTCTTCTCTCTTCTCACCTCGACGGAACCCTAGTTGTGACGGAGTTCTCACCGCCGGTGATTGTAGCTTCGTTTCAACTCGGTTTCACGATTAATGATGAGCTAAGTGTTTGCGCTCGTGTGTGTTATAGTCGCAATGTCAGTGCAAGTATACACGTCGTACAAGTAATAAAGTGGATAAAAAGTAAGAGATCGTTCCCACGAGGATTGTTTTACTTCCAAAGCTCAAGTCTTTAAAACACAAGTGAAACAAGTAACAAATCTGCACTAAAAGTTGATATTAAGACTAAGGACATAAATAAAACAAGTAAAGAGGAAATGGTTGTGGATATGGGAAAGTATGAGTTGGATTGCTGCATGCAAGTAAATCTCCTCTAGTCAGACGTTATAACGTTTACACGTTAACACGTACAAATGCTATGTTGTATAGACGTTATAACGTTTGAATGCTGTTGCAAAAGAGCTGTGCTTTTCAGTCACAAAACGTCAGAGCTTCAAGTACTAGAATTCCTATGTCTAGGTTCTAAGTAGGCCTACTCCTGTATTTTAAGTACCCACAGCAATGTCCTATGAACTATTATCCATTCTATGTCTAGACTTAGATAAAAATGCCTAAATGTCTTTAGTGCACCTTTTCATTCACATAAATCTTTGAGTTCTTTTCATAGACCATGTCTGTACCTATGAATCTACTTGTTTTAAGTGGCCAAGTTCAAAACAAGTTTGGAAATATTAACATGCAAAGATTTAAAACGCATAAACATCAATACTTCATAGCATTAAACTAAAGATTCATTACATGCAAAACAGCAACCCAACTACAAATGTTTAGCTCATGCTGAGCATCCTTACAGAAATAAGAGGAGTTAAAATCCAAATACCGTACATAGAGAAAAGGAGACTAAACGCAAAAGATACGCCTAAGTGGCCTTCCTTCATGCACGCTGTAAAGACGTTACAACGTCTGAGCTTTACAGTAATGGCTGTGGATGGATATGGAAATTGGGGCCTTGAGAGAATTAAAAATGAAGAAGTCTGTGTCCAGAACTTCTCTCAGAAAAACTATCTCTGAAAAATGGGGGAAGGTGGATGATGAATGGAGTCGTGTGTCTTCCGCATGGTGCACCCCTTGCCTTTTTGTAGAGAGAGAATAGCCATGGTCAAAAGAGGGTCACATGTTGCTGATGTCATTCCCCCACCTTCCAAGCTTGCTTGCGAGTTGACTCTGCCCTGAAGTGACACCGCACTGCTACAGTGCGTAAGCCGCGTCAGTGTTGAAGAAAAAGAAGATCTTCTTCATTTCCAGATCTCTGGTCATCATTACATGCGCGCCAAAATGATATATATTATTTCCTTGCTCTGCTGTCCTTCTTCAGACGTGATGAGAGACGCTGCCACGTTTGGATTACTGCACAAACACAAGAAGCATCAAAACGCTCACAAAGGCGCCAATTGGCACCAAAATGCCTAGAACTTGTAATTTAGCCCCTTTCTAACTAAAAGCAATAAACTAACAGAAACTTTACTAGAAACAACCTGCTATTGCCAGAGAACTTGCATGATTTAACTTTGACTAAGCATAAATAACTCATATAAATATGAGTTATCACACCCCCAAACTTAAACCATTGCTTGTCCCCAAGCAATTGAAATACAACATATGAAAAGATGCAAGAAACTAAATACACCAATAGTTTACACCCTACTCATCTATTTTTGATTAAAAATTTTCTTCAAGGGGCTAATTCCTTCAGATTTACACTACACACTCACGCACCAATGCACAATTACATTCTAGATTTATTACTGCTCAAGGTGAGTGTGTGATCTCTGTATCAATTCTTTTCCTAGCTAGGTTCAGAACTACCCTAGCCTATGAAAGAGTGGTTTCCAAATGGTGAGAGTATAACATCTTTCAAAACAAAGAGTAGGCTAACATTTTCACATAAGACATGAGGGTTATTTTAAGCACGACAAAGGGTCTTAATTTGGGTGCTAGGACTAGATTAGTGCAAACTACTTTTCTGACTCACACAACGTAAAACACACACAGCTGCAATCCCTCATTACTGAGCAACTTTTCTCTTTTTCTTCACTTTTGGTTTGGAGCTTTTGTGATTTTCTCCTTTTTGATCTTTTGGATTTGACACTTTTGGATTGAGATATTTGGGGTACCCAGTATTTGTTTCGGGAAATTGCAGCCAACACAGAGGACATGTGGATTTTTCCACTTATTTGAAACGACACACACTTTTTTTTTTGGTCTTTTTGGAGTAGACGTTATAACGTTTGATAACACAGAACTCAACACACAAACACACACGGCATACGTTATAACGTTACGGGTAGACGTTACAACGCTGCACTCACACTACACATGCACTAATCATCCTATAGTCTTTGCACCCAGCCTTAGTACAACCTGATATACCCCCAAACTTCGTTTCTACTGCTACTCTAAGTTTTTAATCAAGTTTTACCATCACCATAGTCAACCAAAACTAGCTTTTGCATCACATAGTCCCTAGCTAACTAGGTTTTCCTCAAAACAGAGTTTGTGTGGAAGCAGTAATCAATTCTATTCATCTAAGCATGCATCAGCTACTCACACAAATTCACACATAGTCATTACTAGATTTAGCCCAAAGAGAAACATTTTTGATGATTAATAGAGTAGGAAAGTAAACTGATTTTGCATTTGATTTCATGCAGACAGGAAACATAAAAATGATCCTCCCCCCCCCCGAACAAAAAGATGAGCAGTGTCCCCACTGCTCACTGATTTTGAAAAATGAGAGAGGAACATTTACACAAAACAGAAACAAAACAACTACTAACTCTCAAGACGTTGTAACGTCTAGACAGCTATTTATTTGTACTGAAATTGTAAACTAAAACTATTCTACTGCTAAAAGAGGGCTACTTACTTGTTCAGAGCACCGGCCCTGAGCCTTCCACTTTGTCTGGCTGGGATGCTTGCTTGCACAGCCTTCTTTTTCTTTTCCTTCTTCTTCTTTTCTCCTTCACCGTCACCAACATCAACTGAGACTTCAGTTTCCTGGGGCCTATTTACACTGCTCTCAGCAACTCTTTTCTTTGCTTCCTCCCATGCTTTCTGCTTTTCCAGCTCTGCAGGATGAATCTGCGGCTGCTCTATGGGTTCCCCCTGGGCTTTTTCAACCTCTGGCTCATGAGACGTTGTAACGTCTGCAGCTTCCTCATCAGCAGCAACAGCAGGAGCATTCTCTGAACCACTTGCAGCAACAAATGCTGCGCTGGTGGCTGTTGCTGGCTTGTCTTTAGCAGCTTCAGATCTCTTTTTTACCTGCAACTTTTGCCTTTTGGGTGCAGGAGGATCAACTAGTTGCTCTTCTTCTTCACCATGTCTTGCTTTTTCACTTGCAGCGGCTACTGCACGCCTTTTCTTCTTCCCAAATGGACTCTGGGTGGGTACAGTCTTGAATCTTTGCCTTTTGGGTGGGGGAATGAGTTGTGGGTCTGGGTTGGTTTCAACAACAGTTGGCTCAGACGTAGTCACATCTGCACTGGTTACTTCTGGAATGGATGGTTGTGATGGTTCTTTAGTTGGTTCAGGTTGAGTGGGAGTTGGCTTTGAAATGGGTTGATCTTTGAGTGTTTGGGGTTGTTTGTCTTTTGGTGATGGAGGTGTGGGTTGGGCTGGTTCTTTGAGTGTTTGGGCTGGTGGAGAGTCAGCCTCAATATCAGTCTTGTCACTGGAACTTCCTTTCTCTTCTGAATGTGTTTCTTCCTCATCATCACTTAGGATTTCCCTACTCACCTTCTTTGATTCCTCTGCATCACTCTCACTGATGCTATCCATATCAGCTGATTTAAGCTCTTCTTCCTCACTACTTACTTTCTTCTGCTCCTTCTTTGCTGGGCTCTTTCTTTTTGTGGCTGGTTTTCTTGTTTTCTTGACTTTTTCCTTCTTCACTTTCTTGGGGTTCATTGCTGATAGGAGTATGTTGTCTTCATCTTCCTCTTGCATCCAATCTGGAAGTACTGGTTCTTCAATCACCATCTTGCCTTTTGTTGTATGTGCATTCACCTTCTTTTGCCACTCAAATTGCTCCTTGACAAACTTGGCTAGGCTGTTTTGCTGGTCTACCAGACGTTGTAACGTCTGCGCATCAACTGACGTGGTAGCATCTGCAGCTCTCTGCCTAGCTTTGAACTTTGTAGAGAATGCCCCCTGGGGTTCCTCTCTTAGCTCAGATGCTTCAATCTCCACTCCAGCCTCCATGCAGAGATCGGTGATTAAACAAGGGAAGTATAGGTATCCATCCTTCCTGTTCTGCCATTTGTTAATCTCTCTGTTGATGAGCTTACCCACTTCAATCTTATCTCTTGACATAATGGCATCAATAGCAATCAGCCTCTCTTTATCAACCCAGAGAGTGTGGGAAGTGGGTATCAAGCAATGCCTGATGAAATGAAACCAAGCACTGGCCTCATCACAAAGGTATCTCTTCAAAATTTTGAATTCATTCCCATGGTCGCCTCTTCGCTCCCAAACAGCTCCTTCAACACATATCCTTTCTTTGATTTCAGTCATCTCTGCCACTCCGTAAGTCTTTTGCTTCACCTCAACTGCCTTGCCATAGTAACCTAGCCCAAAGTAGTCATTTATGACTCTTACACCAAATTTGACTTCCTCACCTCGTACGATGGAGGTGCTTGAAAGTTCTCCATCGGTTCTTTCAACGATTCCTTTATAAAAGTCATGCACCAGAGTTGCAATGTATTCCTTTCTGTGAACTACAAATTTCTGCCATCCCAATGCTGCCACTGTTGCGATAAAGTCAGGATTTGGGTTTTCCAAGCTAAAACCCCTTTCTGGCAGCAAGGCTTTCTTCTTTGAAGGAATGGGGATTTCTGGGTTTGGAACAGAAGAAGAACTTGGGTTGACGTTCTTTCCTTTGCCAGATGATTTTACTGCAGCTTGCTTTGTTTTAGTCATGGTGATTGTATGAGTTTTCTGGAGAGTGGGGGATTTGAGATTGAGAATTGCGATTTGGGGTTTGGGAGAAGGGATAAGATTGCGGTTTCTGAAAGTGTATGAAGGTGGTTTTGATGATTGTAACTGGTGTGTGTCTATTGGGGAGGTTTTATGGGAAGTTGGGAAGCAGGTGGTGGCGTGGGTTTGGGAAAAAGGGGTAACCGTTGGAAGTGACGTCATGGTCACTTTGGCAGTCACGTCTCAAAAAAAATCATTAAAAATTGTTTCATTTGAAAACTGCTTGACTCATTTTCTTTTCTTTTTCATTTAAAACTTTACCCAGGCAGCGAACGTGACAACATCCTAGGCACGCAGAGACGTTATAACGTTTATACTACTTCAGCTCCCATTCCTGCACAAAAATTTAAAGACACAAAATTGCTGGTTAGTTAAAACCATTGGGTTGCCTCCCAAGAGCGCTTGCTTTAAGAGTCTTCAGCCAGACTATCCCCTTTTTTGAATTCAGGGGTTGTTGAGAGTCACTGTGGTCTTGTCCCTAACCACATGTTCTCCATGGTAATGCTTCACTCTTTGGCCATTGACCTTGAAAATGGAATTAGTTTTCTCATCAAACAGGTCCACAGCACCATGACTGTAGACTTTTACTATCTTGAAAGGTCCTGACCATCTTGATTTTAACTTCCCAGGGAACAACTTTAATCTTGAATTAAACAACAAAACTGATTGTCCCTCTACTAGCTCCCTTCTTTGAATTCTCTGATCGTGCCACTTCTTGGTTTTCTCTTTATACATTTTTGAATTCTCATAGGCAGTGTGCCTGAATTCATCTAGCTCATTTAGTTGAAGGAGCCTTGCTTCTCCAGCCTTTGAATGATCTAGGTTCAGTTGCTTCAGTGCCCAGTGAGCTTTGTGTTGGAGCTCAATGGGCAGGTGACAAGCTTTTCCGAAGACTAACTTGTATGGTGACATGCCCAGTGGTGTCTTAAATGCTGTTCTGTACGCCCACAATGCATCATCAAGGTGCAGGGACCAATCCTTCCTGTTTGGACCAACCATCTTCTCAAGTATCCTTTTAATTTCTCTGTTGGAAATTTCTGCTTGACCACTTGTTTGTGGGTGATAAGCTGTAGCAATCTTGTGCTTCACTCCGTACTTAGCCAATAGGTTCTCAATCAGCTTGTTACAAAAGTGAGAGCCTTCATCACTGATTATAGCTCTTGGAGTACCAAATCTTGTGAAGATGTTTTGCTTCAGGAATTTGCTGACTGATTTGGCCTCATTATTGGGTAATGCAATGGCTTCCACCCATTTTGACACATAATCCACAGCTACCAAAATGTATAATTTTCCATGAGACATAGGAAATGGCCCCATGAAGTCCATTCCCCAAACATCAAACAGTTCCACTTCAAGAATATTTGTCAATGGCATTTCTTGCTTGTTGGAGATGTTTCCAGCTCTTTGGCATTTATCACAGCTTTTTACTAATTCATGAGCATCTTTGAAGAGTGTTGGCCAATAGTATCCTGACTGTAACACCTTTGCTGCAGTTCTGGTTCCTCCAAAATGTCCTCCATAAGGTGATGCATGACATTGTTGTAATACCTGGAGTTGTTCCTCTTCAGCCAGGCATCTCCTAAGCAACTGATCTTGACACATCTTATATAGATAGGGCTCATCCCAAAAATAGTGCTTCACGGTGTGGAAGAATTTTTTTCTTTGCTGATGGTTGAAATCCACAGGCACAATCTTGCTGACTAGGAAGTTAACTATATCAGCATACCAGGGAGCAGTAGTATCAGACGTTATAACGTTTGAAGAAATAGTCATAGACGTGGTAACGTCTTCAGCTACTGTGGCTACTGTCAGCAGTTTTTCATCAGGGAAATTTTCTTTTATTTCTTCTGCACCTGTACCTGCATCAACATTCTCAAGCCTAGAAAGATGATCAGCAACTTGGTTCTCCACCCCCTTTTTATCATGAATTTCCAAGTCAAATTCTTGGAGGAGGAGAACCCATCTAATGAGTCGTGGCTTTGCATCTTTTTTTGAAATCAAATACTTGATGGCTGAGTGATCAGTAAAAACAATAACTTTTGCACCCACCAAGTATGATCTAAATTTGTCAAAAGCAAATACAACAGCCAGTAACTCTTTCTCAGTTACAGTATAATTTAATTGGGCATCATCTAAGGTTTTACTAGCATAGTATATAGAGTGAAAAATTTTGCCATACCTTTGACCCAATACGGCCCCCACAGCGTAGTCACTCGCATCACACATTAATTCAAATGGTTTGGACCAGTCAGGAGTGACTATCACAGGAGCTGTTACAAGGGCATTCTTCAATTTCTGGAAGGCTTCATGACAATGCTCATCAAAGTTGAAGACGTTATCACGTTGCAGCAGCAGACACAAAGGTTTGGAAATTTTTGAGAAATCCTTGATAAACCTTCTGTAAAAACCAGCATGCCCTAAGAAACTTCTAATACCTTTGACAGTTGTAGGTGGAGGTAATTTGTCAATAACATCAACTTTCGCTTTATCCACCTCCAACCCTTTCTTTGAAATTTTATGCCCCAAAACAATTCCCTCTTGAACCATGAAGTGGCATTTCTCCCAGTTGAGTACTAAGTTGGTTTCTTCACACCTTATTAAGACTCCTTCTAAGTTATCCAAGCATGCCTTGTATGAGTCTCCATAGACTGAAAAGTCATCCATGAAAACTTCCATGGATTTTTCAATAAAATCTGAGAATAAAGCCATCATACACCTCTGAAATGTTGCAGGCGCATTACACAATCCAAATGGCATTCTTCTGAAGGCAAAGGTGCCATAAGGACAAGTGAATGTGGTCTTCTCTTGGTCCTCAGGCACAATAGCTATCTGGTTATATCCTGAGTAACCATCAAGGAAACAATAGAATTCTTTGCCTGCAAGTCTATCCAACATCTGGTCAATAAATGGCAGAGGAAAATGGTCCTTCTTGGTTGCTTTGTTCAGCTTCCTGTAGTCCATACATATCCTCCATCCAGTCACTGTTCTTGTTGGAATTAATTCATTTTTTTCATTGGTTACCACAGTAACTCCACCCTTCTTTGGCACACATTGGACTGGGCTCACCCATGAGCTATCACTAATTGGATAAATGATTCCTGCATCTAACCATTTGATGATTTCCTTCTTGACCACCTCCTTCATTATCGGGTTCAATCGCCTTTGTCCTTCAATGCTGTTCTTTGCATTCTCTTCCAAGACAATTCTGTGCATACAGATTGTGGGACTGATACCTTTGATATCTGCCATTTGCCAACCAATGGCTTTCTTGTGCCTTTTCAAGGTGCTAATGAGATCACTTTCCTGCTCTTGTGAGAGGTTAGAAGAAATGATCACTGGTAAAGAATCATTTTCTTCTAAAAAGGCATACTTCAGGTGATCAGGCAACACTTTCAATTCCAGAGTGGGTGGTTTTTCAATGGATGGTACTATCTTCTTGAGATTGGAGTCTTCTTGCCCCAAGGATTCATACTTCTTTGTCCACGCCCTGGGTACATGGGAATCAGACGTGACAACGTCTGTGGTTGACGTTGTAACGTTTGACGGATCAGCTTCTTCTGATAACAATTCTTGAATCTCATCATTGCCCAGAATCTTTTCCAAGTGGTCATTATCTTTATTGAATTGCTTTTGAACCACATGGTCAAGGGCAACCACAAAGGAACATTCCTCTGTGTTAGGTTCTGGATACTTGAATGCGTTGAGGACGTTGAATTTGACTTCTTGGTCATTGACCCTCATGATTAATTCTCCTTTCTGCACATCAATGAGTGTCCTTCCAGTGGCTAGAAATGGTCGCCCCAAGATGATAGGAACTTCCTTATCTGCATCAAAATCCAAAATAACAAAGTCCACTGGAAACACGAATTTGTCAACTTTAATCAAAACATCTTCTAATATGCCCTCAGGATAAACTCTACTTTTATCAGCTAATGTAAGACTTAAAGAAGTAGGTCTGGCAGTTCCTATACCAAGTTTTTCATAAATGGACTTGGGCATCAAGTTAATACTTGCCCCCAAGTCACATAAAGCTTTGCCAAGGTAAAAATCTCCAATGGAGCATGGTATAGTAAAACTGCCAGGATCTTTCAGTTTTCTAGGGAGTTTATTCTGCATGATTAAGCTACATTCTTCAGTTAAAGCAATAGTTTCAAACTCCCCTAGCCTTCTTCTTTTGGTGATGATATCCTTTAGGAACTTGGCATAGTTTGGCATCTGTTGTAGAGCTTCAACCAAGGGAAGGTTTATGTGCAGCTGTTTTAGCATCTCCATGAACCTGCTGAATTGCTTGTCTTCATGAGCTTTCTTGAGTCTTTGAGGGTAGGGTGGAGGAGGATATTCAGGTACAAGCTTAGGAACAGTCTTGATTCCTGGTTCAGAACTAGACGTTGTAACGTCTGGCTTAGACATCACAATATCTGGAATATTCTTCTCTTTTTCTCCACCTTTGTTTTTCTCTTTTTCCTTGTCTGGCACCTCAGATTCCTTAGGCATAGATGGTTCTGGATACTCAATGCCACTTCTTAATGAGATAGCATTTACCTGTGCATTCACCACATCTTTACCATTTGACTTTGATGAAGATGGTGTTTCAGTTGTGGATGGAAGAGATCCATTCTGTCTTTGAGTAAGAGCTGAGGCTATCTGTCCAATTTGGTTCTCCAAAGTTTTGATTGAAGACTCATGGGTCTGTAAGGTTGCCCTACAATCACTTATGAAAGTTTTCATCAAGGCTTCCAAATTGCTGTTGTTGTTATTCTGCGTATACTGCTTTTGTTGTTGAGGGGGAAATCCTGGGGGTATTGCAGGAGCAGCATTGCTAGCATTCAAAGAATTGTTGTTCTTCCAACTAAAATTTGGGTGATTTCTCCAATTTGAATTGTACAAGTTGGAGAAGGGACTGTTACCTTTGTTATGTGATACAAAGTTTACAGACTGGGGGTTATGGGGATACTCTTCGTAGACATGCCCTCCTTCACAATATACACACACTACTCCCCCAGATGGTGTTGGCTCAATAGCTGCAGCAGTCTGTGTTTCAGACGTGGCCACGTTTGGAGTGCTCAAGTTCTTAATCATGTTGGTCAGAGAAGCAACCTGAGCAGAAAGGGCAGTTACTTCACTTATCTCATGGACACCAGCCTTCTTTCCAGGAGTGAATCTATCAGAAGGCCAATGGGCATTGTGAGTGGCTATGTCTTCAATAAGTCTGCATGCCTCAGAGAAAGACATGTTTAATATGACACCGCCTGATGAAGCATCAAGTATAAGCCTGGTAGGTTGATCTAGACCATTATAAAAAGTCTCCATTTGAATAACTACGGGAATGCCATGGTGTGGGCACATTCTTAGTAATTCCTTCCATCTTTCCCAAGCCTCAAATAATGATTCCCCTTCTCTTTGTTTGAAGGAAGTGATGTCATTTCTTAACTTGGCATTTTTGTTGGGAGGGAAGTATTTTCCAAGAAATTTCTCAGCTAGCTCATCCCAAGTATGAATTGAATTTGGCTCTAAGGAGTTCAACCAATTCTTGGCCTTGTCCTTAAGAGAATATGGAAATAGCTTCAGTTGGAAGGCATCTTCTGAGACTCCAGGGATGACAAAGTTGCTACACACATCCAAAAATTGCCTTAGATGTGCATAAGGATCTTCTTGAGGGAAACCCCCAAATTGCCCTGCAGTCTGCAACATTTGGAACATCATTGGCTTGAATTCAAAGTGACCAGTATGAATAGGTGGTCTTGCAATGCCTGTTTGTAAATGTGCAGGATTGAGCACGGCATAATCACGCATAGGCCTGTCCCTGTCATTGACCATGTCTTGTGGCCCTGCATTGATGAGTTGCTGTCTCTGCCAGTGTTCATCATCAACATAGGTATCTGTATGAGTTTGTGGTCCACGACCACGTCCTCCAGCATCAGAGTGCCTTCCTCCTCTTGGAGTACGTCCACCTCTAGAGCTTCTACCACCAGTACCATGTTCAGACATGATTGGTGGCTGAAATTGCTGTTGTTGTTGCTGCCTTCTTAGCCTTTGTTGTCTCCTTAGTCGCCTGAAGGTTCTTTCAGGTTCTGGGTAGAATTCAGGTTCAGATCCACTCCCTGGTTCTGTTGAACTAGAGCTTGAACTGGAACTAAGCATACGCTGTAACGTTTACCTGTTCACTCATAAAAACAACAAACAACACAGCAGAATTCTTTCACCTAGTGTTTTAATTCTTGTTGAACAATAAAAGTTAAATACAATCCCCGGCAACGGCGCCAAAAACTTGTTCGCGCTCGTGTGTGTTATAGTCGCAATGTCAGTGCAAGTATACACGTCGTACAAGTAATAAAGTGGATAAAAAGTAAGAGATCGTTCCCACGAGGATTGTTTTACTTCCAAAGCTCAAGTCTTTAAAACACAAGTGAAACAAGTAACAAATCTGCACTAAAAGTTGATATTAAGACTAAGGACATAAATAAAACAAGTAAAGAGGAAATGGTTGTGGATATGGGAAAGTATGAGTTGGATTGCTGCATGCAAGTAAATCTCCTCTAGTCAGACGTTATAACGTTTACACGTTAACACGTACAAATGCTATGTTGTATAGACGTTATAACGTTTGAACGCTGTTGCAAAAGAGCTGTGCTTTTCAGTCACAAAACGTCAGAGCTTCAAGTACTAGAATTCCTATGTCTAGGTTCTAAGTAGGCCTACTCCTGTATTTTAAGTACCCACAGCAATGTCCTATGAACTATTATCCATTCTATGTCTAGACTTAGATAAAAATGCCTAAATGTCTTTAGTGCACCTTTTCATTCACATAAATCTTTGAGTTCTTTTCATAGACCATGTCTGTACCTATGAATCTACTTGTTTTAAGTGGCCAAGTTCAAAACAAGTTTGGAAATATTAACATGCAAAGATTTAAAACGCATAAACATCAATACTTCATAGCATTAAACTAAAGATTCATTACATGCAAAACAACAACCCAACTACAAATGTTTAGCTCATGCTGAGCATCCTTACAGAAATAAGAGGAGTTAAAATCCAAATACCATACATAGAGAAAAGGAGACTAAACGCAAAAGATACGCCTAAGTGGCCTTCCTTCATGCACGCTGTAAAGACGTTACAACGTCTGAGCTTTACAGTAATGGCTGTGGATGGATATGGAAATTGGGGCCTTGAGAGAATTAAAAATGAAGAAGTCTGTGTCCAGAACTTCTCTCAGAAAAACTATCTCTGAAAAATGGGGGAAGGTGGATGATGAATGGAGTCGTGTGTCTTCCGCATGGTGCACCCCTTGCCTTTTTGTAGAGAGAGAATAGCCATGGTCAAAAGAGGGTCACATGTTGCTGATGTCATTCCCCCACCTTCCAAGCTTGCTTGTGAGTTGACTCTGCCCCTGAAGTGACACCGCACTGCTACAGTGCGTAAGCCGCGTCAGTGTTGAAGAAAGAGAAGATCTTCTTCATTTCCAGATCTCTGGTCATCATTACATGCGCGCCAAAATGATATATATTATTTCCTTGCTCTGCTGTCCTTCTTCAGACGTGATGAGAGACGCTGCCACGTTTGGATTACTGCACAAACACAAGAAGCATCAAAACGCTCACAAAGGCGCCAATTGGCACCAAAATGCCTAGAACTTGTAATTTAGCCCCTTTCTAACTAAAAGCAATAAACTAACAGAAACTTTACTAGAAACAACCTGCTATTGCCAGAGAACTTGCATGATTTAACTTTGACTAAGCATAAATAACTCATATAAATATGAGTTATCACTAAGATGATGATGAATCAAAACCCCAAGGTTTTGATCTGAATCAATACAACCTGAGATCGTAATCTCCACTTCTCACCCTTCGATGAAACGCAAATCTTAGTTTGCACAGATCTGTTTGATTCTTGCAATCAAACGCACGATTCACCTTCGTTAAGGTAGAATCACCTCTTCTTTACAGTTTTCTTTCAGTTTCCTTTTATTTCAACACTGTTGCAGGAACCCTAAATTTCTACAACTGATTTTGCAGGTGAAGAACAAGATCTAGAGGTCCTCAGCACTCAAGAAAGGTAAATCTCACACCCTTGTGCCTTCTGATTTTTTTCCTTTCTCTTAACTGAATGGAAAACCCTAATTTCTATGTTCTTCTTTCATGAACTTGATGAGTTTCACCTTTGAGACTCAAACCCAGAATTCTTCTACTCGTTTACCTTCAAGAATCCTCACTAAAGGTAACAATGCTCTCTCAATCTAACTCTCTCTTATCTTCGTAGATTCAAACACTGAAAATACTCTTCTGACTGGATTTCTCACTTGATCTGCGAGGTACAAACACACCTTGTTTGCACAACCAGAAACCTGAGAAACTTCAACGAAGGTGAAGATCTTGGAGCTAACATTTAAGGGAGTAGTATATCGTAGAATAGAATGTTCTTTGAACAATATTTCAAAAATGTAAATTCTGTATTCAATTGTTATATATTTTACAAGCTGAAACTGTATATATATATATATACATGATTGGACACATTCTTAGCTGTTAAGCACAAGTTGGTTGTTAGAACAACCAACTTAGTTTGTTACATAACAAACTAGATTAGTTAGTTATTTAGTTGTAACCAACTTAACTGATTTGTTGTAAAACAAACTACAACAGCTCTATTTTAAGTGTAAACTAGTCGTTAGGTTTTTTTTAGTTATCATAAGGTGAATTTGATTATAAGTTCCATTAACAATCGCTGCGTAAAGTATAAGTCGTACAAAATTGTTGCTTAATTAGAAGCGTTAAATACATATATCTCTCGAGTGCCAATCATGATCAGTTACTCGGATACAATTTTGACTTATACAATAATATAACCGACAAAAAAATATGAGCGAAACTAGAAGCAGATCTTTGTAACCGTAGGGTTTACCCACGTGTATCTAAAAAAATGAGCAAACAGTCGAGATTAAGAAATTCACTTGTCCATATATAATTGGTTTGCGGCTTAAATATGTTTTTGGTCTCTGCAAATATGAGGTCATTCGATTTTATTCCAGATGCAAGGAACTAGAAAGTGTTGAGCTTCTCTCACAATTCAAACGAAAATCACCCCAAAACCCATTTCCCTTAAATCACTTTCTCTATGTGTCACTTCAAATTTCTCATCTTCTAAAACCCCTTAACCCTATCTATTCAATTCTAACCCAGGTCTCACAATTCACAAACAAAAAAAATACCTTTTTCTTAAATCATGTGTAATTGTTGTGCAACCCATTCAATTCTAAGGGTGTGTTTTTTTAAGATATTTTTAGGACAAAATCACTTTTTTAAAGTAAAAAATCATTTTAAGTCAGCTTTAATGTGTTTGTTTCAGATTTAAAAAAAACTGAAAAAAAAAATCACTTTCATGACTAAAATGAAAAGTTAGTCTTATTAGCTTTTGTAGAACAAACTTGCAATAGAAGAGAGAGAAGGTTTTAAAAAACACAGAGCTAAAGATAGTTTGATAGTTATTTACAAAATTGACCTTGCAATTATAAATAAATGACAATTGTTACCGTCGTCTTTCACGTTATTTTCCCGAGTTCTGTGGTATGCTACTACTTCTGCTTCTACAACTGTTCTATCACACAAACAGGTTGTCTTAACCATATCTATAGAAATTCATAGAATACACTATAGAGGTGACATGGAATTTGCCGTTGATATTGGTTTGTAATTAGTAAAAAGCTAGAGATGCAATTTATTGGTTTCTACATCACAAAAGCTTTTTTTTGACTCAACACAAAAGCTTAATTTCCAAAATAGGTAAGTGATAGTGTATTTTTTTTTTTAAAAAAGCAAGATATATAAATGTATTTAAAAAATGTTTTTATTTTATTGAAAACAATCTTTATGCCCTTTATAGTAATTTTGTAGTTAAAAAAAATCACTTAAAGAAAATTGTATTCAAACAAGTTAAAAATCAATTTTAGAATAAATGATTTTCATGATTATAAACAACCATAAATTAACTTCTGATTTTCTTCAAAATCTCTAGAGAATTTTTATTTGTATTTTTTGTGCAATATCAAAAGAAATTAAATTACACTCACTTTTTGTTCAGGCTTATTTATCTATTTATTATTTACATAACATAGAGGGATGTGTGTACTAGTACAATATAAAGAAAGCTCAATTTGCGATTTCCTCTTCAATTTATTACTATGTCCGTGCAAAGAAGTTTTTCGTCAGGTACACTTCTACAACTAAGCTTTTTACTTATTTGTTCTACGCTTAGTTGTAGAAGTGTACCTGACGAAAAGCTCATTTGTGCTAAACAATTAAACACAGTAGTTAGATGTTCCAAATGTGCCTCAAAAGAAGGACTATAAACCAATATATCATCGAAAAACACAATTACAAACTGACGCAAGTAAGGTTGAAATAACAAATTCATAGTAGATTGGAAAGTGGAAAGAGCATTAGATAAACCAAAAGGCATTACCAAAAATTCATAGTGACCGAGGTGTGTCCGAAATGCCGTCTTGGGAATATCTTCTGGTGCCATACGAATCTGATGATATCCGGAGAGGAGATCCAACTTGGTAAACCAATGAGTACCATACAGCTCATCCAATAACTCATCAATTGCCGGAATGGGGAAGCGGTCCTTGACTGTGATGGCATTGAGAGCACGATAATCCACGCAAAAACGCCGCGAGCCATCCTTCTTGCGAACTAGTAACACCGGTGAAGAGAATGAACTAGAACTGTGCTGAATTATGCCTTGTCTAAGCATGTCACGTATTTGAGATTCAATTTCCTGCTTCTAAAAGTGAGGGTAACGGTATGGTAGGACATTGATTGGGTTGGAGTTATCAAGGAGGGGGATATGGTGGTCAATTTGGCGAGGGGGTGGCAGGCTTGTTGGTGATTCAAAAAATTTGGTGAGTATGGCTTGGATAGCAGGGTCAGTGTGGGAGGTGGCAGGAGGTGTGGCGGTTTCTGTGATAAGTTGAAGGTGAAATACATCATCAATAGCATTGGTGTCAACTAAGGGGATGAGTTGATGTAGGGAAGCCTCATCAGGTTTCGGTTTAGGGAGGTCTACCAAGTGAACCGTTTCACCTTTCACATTAAAACTCATGGTAAGTTGAGCATAATCTGTAACAATTGGACCTAGGGTCTGTTAAGATATTGGCAAGTGTACCAAATCGTTCAAGTAATAAAATCGGTAAGAACCGGATATCGTCCTCAAGGATCGAAGTTAATTTACTAAGACGTTAACAACAGCTAATAGGAACCAAATTAAAAGGGGTTGTTTGATAATTGTTGGGCTATGAAGCTCGAAGGTAAAGCAATAAAATATTTTTGAGTTTTTAACTAGAGGAACGAAGAACACGTTAAAAAAAAATACGATGGAGGAAATGCTAGGGACGAATTCCTATTGACTTCACACTATTGCGCTAATCTAATTCGAAGGATAAACTCTCTCTAATTTTGCTATCAAACCAACACTATCAACTAATTCCTAATTCCTTAGGTAATTAGTACTTTGTAGATAACTAGAATCCCCAATTCCTTAGATTATTCTAATTAACAACAAGCAGTAAAAACAAAGGTTTGCAATATACAACAATTCATAGATTATTCCTAAGCCACCAATTGAGGGTATCGAATTTCAAACATTCAAGAATAAAACTCCCATTTCATACTTGAACAAAAGATCATTGTATGAGTTTTCCAACCATAAAAAGCATTAAGCGTAGAAATTCGATACACAAAATACGAGAGAGTACGATACAAATATGATTCTAAACCAGCGACAATAGAGTTACATCAATATTCCTTCATCCCTAACATAAAGATGTTTAGCTATTCATGATCAATGAAGAGAAACAAAGAAAATTACATGTGGAAGATGATGATGAACACATATGAAGCTTCAATCCTTGTTCCCAAGTCTTGATTCTTCGGTAGTCGTCCGACGGAATAGCTCCTCTTTCGTTCTAGGGTTCCCCAAAAACGTCCAAAAGTCCTTGAAAACGCGTCCTGGATCTGTTTTTGACGCAAGCACAGTGATTTCGCGCTGCAGTGGCGCGGCGCGCGCCACTTACGCGCAGAGTGGCAGAAGGCGCTGTGAACTCGCGCACCATTGGCGCGCCGCGCGTCACTTACGCGCCCTGGAGAGATGCGTCCTCCTGGTTCTTCTGTTGTCTCGCGCGCCTCTTGCGCGCCACGCGTGAGTGGCGCGCCACTCCCAACTCCTGCGCTCTCGAATCCATTTGTTTGCAGTGCCTTGTCTTTTCGTTCCACCTATTCCCTGGGCACAAAAATACAACAAACCAAGCATAAACACTGCAAAGCAAGTAAATTCCAAAAAGCACAATTCAGTACAATTCATCACAGAATTTAACTAATTCATCACTAAATTTGTATAAAAACTCTCTTGAAAACTATG
Source organism: Astragalus membranaceus (assembly GCA_039519185.1). Lineage (NCBI taxonomy): Eukaryota > Viridiplantae > Streptophyta > Magnoliopsida > Fabales > Fabaceae > Astragalus > Astragalus membranaceus. The sequence continues at coordinate 16,220,422 of CM076849.1, forward strand.
AACCACATCATGTGATGAGGGTTCATCACAACCCCCAACTTGGACATTTGCTTGTCCTCAAGCAAAGACAAGACAAACCAAAACCAGATAACCAGCAATCAAGTAGAATCCACTAATTAACACGAATATCACAGAGACAAGTTGAGCGTCAACTTTCAGACTGGCCACTCGAATTCAATCCCACATATGGTACTTTCACTAGCACATACTTGCTCAATAGTGCGTGTGTGACCTTTAACTCAGTTGGAACATAGCTATTTTCGCAATGCATTTAGCTAAGACTAGAGGGTTTCCTTCCGGGAATGCCAAAGATGGTTCAACACAAAGGGTAGACTAGCGTTTTTCACATAAGATTGAGGGGCTTCAAGGAAACGACAAAGGGTCTTAATTAGGCATTTCAGATTGGGCCAGTGCACAACTACTTCAACACACACACACACACACAACTACACAACATAGAGTTTTGGGCTGCAGCCCCCTCATTACATCAAAGATTTAGATTTACTCAGCAGTTACTTCGGGACATTTGCAGCAATTACACAACTATGTGGATTTTTCCACTTATTCACAAACACACTTAACACACACGACATACACTACAATCGTTACGGGTAGACGCTGCAGTGCTGCACTCACACGCACTAACACACACACACGGCATACACTACAGCGTTACGGGTAGACGCTGCAGTGCTGCACTCACGCGTACTAACACACACACCCGGCATACACTACAGCGTTACGGGTGGACGCTGCAGTGCTGCACTCACGCGCACACACACGGCACTGACCATCCTACAATCTTCATACCCAGCCTTAATACAACCGATGCACCCCCAACTTAGCTTCTACAGCTACCCTAAATCTTTAGTAAAAATTTGGCACTCCCATGGTCCACCAGACAGCTAGCTCAACTAAACTCATCCCTAGGATCACTAAGTTCCACCTGCGCTTTGGTTATGAGTGTAGAAGCAAGAATGCACTAATTCAATCACCACTGGGGTACTATCCGCTCAAATCTCACCAAATCATCACCAAGTTAGCTCAACTGTCTCTTTTTTTATTATTTTTTTTTACATGAATGCCTACCATCTAGGAATTTATAGGGAAGGCCATAAGAAAAAGACAAGACAATAGGTCCTCCCCCCCACTTAAAACACAGCAGTGTCCTCACTGATAATTTATAGGGAAGGCCTATGAACAGACACAACGGAAAGCAGCAAAACATAAAGCAATGACAACTAAAGGGAAATAAAACACCAAAATACACAATCAAGTAAGACAGAGATGAGGGGACGAGAGCAAAACCAGGGTCTACTGCGGAAGTGCCCGAAAGATGTCGGCATCTGGGTCCAGCTGCCTTCCACTCTGCATAGTACATAAGGCTTTGTAAAGATTTCTCATCCCAAATTTAAACTCTGCTCCCATCCTCAGTTGGGTCCTCCTCAACTCATCCTGATTGGCTGTGAGAGCCTCCATTCTTGATTGCAGCTGCTGGAAATCCTCAGCAGATGGCCCAGCCTGAAAATCTTCCATGGTGAAGGTTGGTTCGTTCTCATCTGTCTGCTCATGGGGTTGCTCCTCTCTATGGCCCGGGTGCTCTTGTCCGGTTCTAGCTCTGATCCAGCCCCCAGTGATAGCAGCAGCTGGCGAAATGGTGGCCTCCTTTGGATCCGCTACAACACCCGCTTTTTTACACAGCAGCGAAACGAGGCTAGCATGCCTCCAATAACTGGGCAACGCCCCACCCTTGAAATTTGCAAAGCTTCTAATCTCATTCTCAAGCACCCATCCCAAGTTGACCGGCTCTCCTCCAATGATGCAAGAGGCTAAGGTCGCCCTGGGGAAATTCAGCTCAGTCTGATTGGAACTTGGGCAGATGGTGGAAAGAATGAACGCTGCCCATCCTCTAGCCACTGGTGTAAGAGAATTTACCATAATTTTCTGTGGCTCCCCACTAGCGTTTCTGACCCAATCCGCCCCTGGTTGACACAATGTAGCACAAACCTCAGCTGCATGTTCTGGGTTAGCCTTAAGATTGCGGTTACTGATCTTGGTTCCAAGAAAGCAATCTAAAACAGGCACAGCAACTAACCCAAACAGTTCATTAATAGTATCAATGTCATAGGGAACCTCACAGCCCCGCACAAAACTTTTAGACCCTGAGAATACTAAATCCCCATCAATAGCTGGCTTGGGGAACACATTGGAGAAGAACTCATACACCAAAGCTCTGCTTGCTTCCTTAGGGTATGCCACAAATTGCTCCCACCCCCGGTCACTGATGTTTTGTCTTATTTCCTCAAATTCGCCCGGGGGGAAGAAAAGAGCCTTTTCCTTAACAAACTTGGAATCCACAGCAATAGTCTCGTGGAACTTTTCGCACCCGAGAGACCTAAACAAATGAGAATTATACTCAGGTTGGTCGGAATGGGATGACGAACCACGTCTAACAGTCTTTCTCTTCTTGCCCGAACCAGCCATCACCTGCGCACACCATAAGAAAAACAACAATTTCGCACAAAATTGGTCAAGGTCAGCATACACACATGACATAACTCCTTCTTCCAACCAGAGTCACATAGAACATTGTTTTGCTCGAGGAAAATATTGAGTTCACATCATAAAAACAAATCCATTGCAAGGACAAGCTTGTGGTAGACAAATGCAAGCTTGTTGCTCATGAGATCCTAGTTTAGGCAATTTATCAAACACTTAGTGTGCACACTTGTTCCACTCATGAACAACAACTTACCATTAATCTTATCAACCCCAAACTTATTCTATTACCCATTCCTAATCACATACATTAACTCTACAACATTTCTAATACAAACTCTTAGCAAAAACAAGCACATTGTTGAGTTTTTCATTGATAGCTTAAGATGAATGTTGCAAGAATTAAGATTGAGAGGAGGAAACTTACTTGATAAATGAAGAATATGAAGAAAGGAGGGTATAATTGCAAAACCCCACAAGCAAAATCCAAGATTGGCACCCTTTTTTGGAAGAAAATTTGAAGAACCCTTACTTGGAGAAGACCCACGCGTGAAAACATGCAGCAACGTGAGTGCTGCGCGAGTTTTATACCCCCAGCCACGCGCGCGCGCGACTTACGCGCAACAGGCGCGTAGAGTCACAGAGAGTTCAGATGCAACAGGCGCTTCCCTTGCGCGCGGCGCGTGACTTATGCGCAACTGGCGCGCTGGGCCACAGAAATTACAGGCGCAGCAGGCACTTCCTGGCGTGCGGCGCGCCAATGGTGCGCCACCCGCGCGCGACTAGACAGACTTGTGAATCTTGGTGAATCCTAAAATGCCTAAGTTAAGGAAAATAATGCGAAACAATAAAAGAGATAAGGGTTGAGAAAATTGGGTTGCCTCCCAATAAGCGCTTCTTTAACGTCACTAGCTTGACGTTACCTCGATTTTTAAGGGTCGCTTAAAACCAAGGCCAATTTCTCTCTCTCCACTACTTCGCCCAAGTATGGCTTCAATCTCTGCCCATTAACTTTGAAGGATCTTTTTGATTCAGGTTCCTCTACTTCAATTGCTCCATATGGTGTCACTTCTTTGACTACAAAAGGCCCTGACCATTTGGATTTCAATTTCCCGGGAAACAACTTGAGTCTAGAGTTAAACAGCAACACTTGTTGTCCTGGATGAAATTCTTTTCTTGAAATGTTCTTGTCATGATACACTTTCATTTTTTCCTTGTAGATCTTGTTGTTCTCATATGCTTGCAGACGCATCTCATCCAATCCGTGTAGTTGTAGGATTCTCTTTTCCCCACAGCCCGAAGTGGTAAAATTCAAAAACTTTAGTGCCCAATACGCTTTGTGCTCAAGTTCAACCGGTAAATGGCAAGCTTTACCATAAACCAATTGGTACAGTGACATGCCTAAAGGTGTCTTATAGGCTGTTCTATATGCCCAAAGCGCATCATCTACCTTCAACGACCAATCCTTTCTTGAGCTTCCAACTGTCTTTTCCAAGATCCTCTTAATCTCTCTGTTTGAGACTTCTGCTTGACCATTGCTCTGAGGATGATAAGGAGTTGTCACTTTATGCGTAACACCATACTTGGAGAGAACATTGTTGAGTTGGGTGTTGCAAAAGTGGCTACCCCCATCACTGATTAGGACTCTTGGCACACCGAATCTAGAGAAGATGTTCTTCTTCACAAATTTTACCACAGTTTGGGAATCGCTCTTGGAAGTGGCAGTAGCTTCAACCCATTTGGAGACATAGTCGACTGCCACCAAGATGTACTCACAATTGTAAGAGGGTGGGAATGGTCCCATAAAATCTATGCCCCAACAATCAAACACTTCTACTTCAAGGATGGGATTCAATGGCATCTCCCCCTTACGTGAAATATTGCCAGTCCTCTGGCATTTGTCACAGCTTCTCACGTAGTCATGTGCATCCTTGAAGAGGGATGGCCAGTGAAAACCAGATTGGAGAACCTTAGCAGCTGTGCGTTCCCCATTATAGTGCCCTCCACAGGGAGAGTCATGACAATGCCAGAGAATACTTTTACTTTCGGCACCAGACACACATCTTCTCAAAAGTCCATCCGCCCCAACCTTGTAGAGATAAGGATCATCCCACAGGTAATGTTTGGCATCATGGAGGAACTTTTTCTTTTGTTGCCATGTGAGATCTTCCGGGACCTTCCCGGCTGCCTTGTAATTTGCAATGTCGGCGAACCAAGGTCTTTCTACAATGGCAAGCAACTTTTCATCCGGGAACTCTTCCAGGATTTCTTTTGCTAGAGCAGTCACTTCTTTGTTCTCTAGCCTTGACAAATGATCTGCTACCACGTTCTCGCTCCCTTTTTTGTCCTTGATTTCCAAGTCAAATTCCTGCAAAAGCAAAATCCATCTAAGGAGTCGAGGCTTAGACTCGCCATTGGTTACCAGATATTTAATTGCTGCATGGTCAGTAAAAACAATTACTTTCGATCCAACCAAATAGGAACAAAATTTTTCCAATGCAAATACTATGGCTAGCAATTCTTTTTCGGTTGTTGCATAGTTGACTTGATTCTCATTTAAGACCTTGCTAGCATAATAAATGGCATGAAAAAATTTGTCTGATCTCTGCCCCAATACAGCACCCACTGCGTAATCACTAGCATCGCACATGAGCTCAAACGGAGCATCCCAATTTGGTGCTACTATGACTGGAGCAGAGACAAGTTTTTCCTTTAGGATATTAAAAGCACACAGACAATCATTATCAAATACAAACTCAGCCTCCTTAACAAGTAGATTGCATAAAGGTTTTGCAATCTTGGAGAAGTCTTTTATGAAACATCGATAAAAACCGGCGTGTCCTAAAAAACTTCTCACTCCTTTTACATTTAGAGGAGGAGGTAACTTTTCTATCACTTCGATTTTCGCTTGGTCAACCTCAATGCCTTTTGCAGAAATTTTATGGCCAAGCACAATACCTTCCTTGACCATAAAGTGGCACTTCTCCCAATTCAAAACTAAATTGGTTTCAGTGCATCGTTTTAAAACCGCATCAAGGTTAGCCAAGCAAGAATCATAAGTAGAACCAAAAACAGAAAAATCGTCCATAAATACCTCAATTGCTGTTTCCATCATATCAGAGAAAATAGAAAGCATGCACCTTTGAAAAGTCGCTGGAGCATTACACAACCCGAAGGGCATCCTCCGATATGCGAACACACCGAAGGGACACGTGAAAGCTGTCTTCTCTTGGTCTTCTGGGTCTACTGCTATCTGGTTATACCCAGAGTATCCATCCAGAAAGCAATAGAACGCTTGTCCAGCCAACCTCTCCAGCATCTGATCCATGAATGGCAATGGGAAGTGGTCCTTCCTGGTTGCCTGGTTTAACCTCCGGTAGTCTATACACATTCTCCAACCCGTAACAGTTCGAGTCGGAATCAGCTCATTCTTGTCATTCTTCACTACCGTCATACCACCCTTCTTAGGGACCACATGAACCGAACTCACCCATGAGCTATCTGAGATAGGATAAATCATGCCGGCCTCTAAGAGCTTTAAAACTTCCTTACGCACCACCTCTTTCATTGTAGGATTTAATCTCCGCTGAGGTTGGATCACAGGTTTGAACTCTTCTTCCAACTTGATATTATGCATGCAAAAAGCTGGACTTATCCCCTTAAGATCAGAGATAGTCCATCCCAACGCATTCTTGTTGCTTCTTAGTACCCTCATCAGCTTCTCCTCTTCCAATTTGGTCAAAGAGCTGCTAATGATAGCTGGATGAAGATCATTATCTGCAAGGAACACATACTTCAAATGAGAGGGGAGTTGTTTCAATTCAGGGATCTTTTTCTCGGGACTCTCCCCCCTATCTAGCTCTTCCTTTTTCTTGGAGATATTTTCTATTTGAGAAGCTTCAAACTGCCGGACACAGTCTTCTATTTCACTGCCCAGATTCTCCTCTACTTCTTCAATAGAATTCACAATTACCTTTTCCAATGGAGGAGATGGTACTTCTTGTCTAAAGGTCTCTTTCACAGAATTATCAAGTACATCCACCCTAAAACACTGTCCTTTGTCATCAGGATGGCACATAGCTTCAAAAACATTAAAAGTGATCTTCTCATCCTGGAACCTTAAGATTAGCTTCCCTTGTTGCACATCAATCAAAGCTCGCCCTGTGGCTAAAAATGGTCTTCCCAGGATAAGTGGTACCTCTGCATCTTCCTCCATGTCAAGTATCACAAAGTCTACCGGAAATAGGAATTTGTCAACTCTGACCAGAACATCTTCCAACACTCCATAAGGGTATTTTATTGATCGATCAGCAAGTGTCAGAGACATTCTAGTCGGCTTCACCTCACCACCACCAAGTCTCTTCAGCATAGACAATGGCATAAGATTAATACTGGCCCCCAGATCACAGAGAGCTTTGCCAACGGCTATGTCGCCAATTGCACACGGAATGGTGAAGTTTCCCGGATCTTTCATTTTCTGAGGAAGCTTCCTTTGAATTATGGCACTGCACTCTTCAGTCATAGCCACTGTTTCATCCTCTTTAAATTTCCTCTTCTTTGTCAAAAGCTCCTTCATGAATTTGGCATATATGGGCATCTGTTCTAGAGCTTCTGCGAAGGGTATATTGATTTGTAGCCGCTTGAAAACCTCCATGAACTTAGAAAACTGCTCATCTTTTTGATTTTTCTTGCTAGCATGAGGATACGGCAGCTTCACTTGCGGAGGAGGTGCCTTGGGTTTCTCTTGTACCTGCACATCAAAGAACAAATTGTTTTTATTAGTGTTAGACTTCACACCTTCTTCACTTTCCTTACTCAACTCATTTTCAACTCCTCCATTTTTTTCATTTTCATTCTTTTCACTCAACTCTTTTCTTTCATTTTCAACTGACACCTTCTTTTCACAATTTACCACCGGAGTCGGCAACTCCCGACCACTTCTTAGAGAGATAGCCTTAGCAGTTTCATCCCTAGGGTTGTCAACTGTACTAGCTGAGAAATCGCTGTTAGATGATCCAGCAAGCTGCTTTGATAACTGCCCAATTTGAGTCTCTAGATTCTTTATGGAAGCTTCATGATTCTTTTCCATATTCTTCATAGCTTGGTCTTGAGATTGAAAGGTTGTCTTTGTCATTTGCATAAACTGAGTCAACGCTTCCTCCATAGGAGATGGCTTTCTTTGTTCTTGACTAGGTTGCTGCTGATGTGACCCTGCGGTATCATTATTCTTCCAAGAGAAGTTGGGATGATTCTTCCACCCAGGATTGTAGGTGTTAGAATAAGGGTTCCCACCTTGCTTCTGAAAGTTGCCCATATAATTAACCTGTTCACTGTTATCTCCATGAGTTGCACAGTCACCTTCATGAGCATTCCTGCCACAATAATTACATGACCCCGTTTGCACTGCTTGAACGGTTGCAGGATTTTGAGATCCACTTGGCAAAGCAGCAGCTAACTGTTTAGTGAGAGCCTCAATTTGAAGTGACATTACCTTTTGTTGAGCCAACACGGCACTGTTAGCGTCCAACTCTAAAATTCCTGGCCTCTTTGTTGCCCCTCTATCATTTTGAATCCGGTACTCATTAGAAGCCATATGCTCCACTAACTGTCTTGCTTCAGCTTCAGTTTTAGTACCCAAAGACCCTCCAGCTGAGGCATCCAACATCATTCTTGTTTGAGGTCGTAAACCATGACAGAAAGTTTGCAACTGAACAAAGTCATCAATACCATGCCCAGGACATTTTTTTAATAACAGTTTGAACCTTTTCCAAGCATCATAAAGAGACTCAGCATCTCCTTGCTCAAAATTTGATATTTCAGCCCTTTTCTTGATGAACTTAGAAATTGTAAAGAATCTTTCTAAGTACTTGCTCTCTAGATCACCCCAATTGTTAATAGTTCCTGCTGGGATAGTGTTTAACCAATCTTTAGCCCTCCCAGTCAAAGTATACGGAAAGAGACGCAACTTTTTCTGGTCATCAGTCACTCCCACAGGATTTGTGGACCCACAAATTTCATAGAACTGAAATAGGTGTTGATTTGGATCTTCAGCATCAGACCCAGAGAATTGTTCTGTTTTCAAGGCCGTGAGGATCGAAGACTTGATCTCAAATGCCACAGCTCCCACAGGTTGGAAGGTGTATGCTTGGACGCCTTGATTTCTTCTACCAAAGTCACCAAGAGTGCGAGCAGGTGGTGGATTTTCTCCCCTAATTTCAGTCACAGTTTGTTGCACAGAAGATTCTCCGGTTGTTGCTCCTTGCTTCCTTAACCTTGCTTCCTTTCTTTTAGCTCTAGCGGTTTTCTCAATCTCTGGATCGAAAAGTAAATCCTTAGGATTAACAGCTCCGCGCATGCACTGAGAACACAAGAAACTCGGACAAGTGTCAAAGCAAACTGTGTAATATATATACAATAACAAAAAATAACAGAAATAAAACTAAAGTGAATGTAAATATGTACGGGTTCGAATTAGCAGTTGCCTTCGAATTACTAGTAAATGTAATTTCGATCCCCGGCAACGGCGCCAAAAACTTGTTAAGATATTGGCAAGTGTACCAAATCGTTCAAGTAATAAAATCGGTAAGAACCGGATATCGTCCTCAAGGATCGAAGTTAATTTACTAAGACGTTAACAACAGCTAATAGGAACCAAATTAAAAGGGGTTGTTTGATAATTGTTGAGCTATGAAGCTCGAAGGTAAAGCAATAAAATATTTTTGAGTTTTTAACTAGAGGAGCGAAGAACACGTTAAAAAAAAAATACGATGGAGGAAATGCTAGGGACGAATTCCTATTGACTTCACACTATTGCGCTAATCTAATTCGAAGGATAAACTCTCTCTAATTTTGCTATCAAACCAACACTATCAACTAATTCCTAATTCCTTAGGTAATTAGTACTTTGTAGATAACTAGAATCCCCAATTCCTTAGATTATTCTAATTAACAACAAGCAGTAAAAACAAAGGTTTGCAATATACAACAATTCATAGATTATTCCTAAGCCACCAATTGAGGGTATCGAATTTCAAACATTCAAGAATAAAACTCCCATTTCATACTTGAACAAAAGATCATTGTATGAGTTTTCCAACCAAAAAAAGCATTAAGCGTAGAAATTCGATACACAAAATACGAGAGAGTACGATACAAATATGATTCTAAACCAGCGACAATAGGGTTACATCAATATTCCTTCATCCCTAACATAAAGATGTTTAGCTATTCATGATCAATGAAGAGAAACAAAGAAAATTACATGTGGAAGATGATGATGAACACATATGAAGCTTCAATCCTTGTTCCCAAGTCTTGATTCTTCGGTAGCCGTCCGACGGAATAGCTCCTCTTTCGTTCTAGGGTTCCCCAAAAACGTCCAAAAGTCCTTGAAAACGCGTCCTGGATCTGTTTTTGACGCAAGCACAGTGATTTCGCGCTGCAGTGGCGCGGCGCGCGCCACTTACGCGCAGAGTGGCAGAAGGCGCTGTGAACTCGCGCACCATTGGCGCGCCGCGCGTCACTTACGCGCCCTGGATAGATGCGTCCTCCTGATTCTTCTGTTGTCTCGCGCGCCTCTTGCGCGCCGCGCGTGAGTGGCGCGCCACTCCCAACTCCTGCGCTCTCGAATCCATTTGTTTGCAGTGCCTTGTCTTTTCGTTCCACCTATTCCCTGGGCACAAAAATACAACAAACCAAGCATAAACACTGCAAAGCAAGTAAATTCCAAAAAGCACAATTCAGTACAATTCATCACAGAATTTAACTAATTCATCACTAAATTTGTATAAAAACTCTCTTGAAAACTATGAACCACATCATGTGATGAGGGTTCATCAGGGTCTTCAACCATTGAACCCCTAATACTAGCTCAGCTCCACTAATTGGTAAAGCAAATAAATCCACCAAAAACATATGAGGACCAAGGAATAATGGTACATGAGGGCAGAAAGTAGTACATTGGAGCTCTTCACCATTGCCCACTATCACATTGAATGGATTTGTTGGTTTCACAGCAAGTCCAAGCAATTTAGCAATTCTATCTTGGACAAAGTTGTGAGTACTCCCTCCATCAATCAAAATAGATATTGCTTGTTTTTCAATGTGACCCAAAACTCTCAGTGTTTGAGGAATGCTATGACCCATCAAGGCATGTAGGCTAATTTGAGGAGGGTTGGTTTCGGTTAAGTCAGGTTCTGTTTCAGCAAGGGTGGGCTCGGTTGGGTTTGTGGTGGCCGTGAGAACCATGGCTGTAGACTCATCTGGTGACGGGTCGGGCACTACAATCATGAGATTAAACTGACGTTTGCAACGGTGACTGGGAACGAAACGTTCGTCGCAGTTCTAGTAGAGGTTTTTTTTCACGGCGTTCTTGGAGTTCCGCCGGAGTGAGTCGTTTGGTGGTCATCTGTTTGGGTGGGTTCACGGTGAGGGTAGGATGAAATGAGGTACTGTTTGTGGAGGTAGTTGGGGAGGTTTTATGGAAGAATGGATGGGTACGATTGTCTAGGGTTTTCTCTTCCTGAAGCTTTGCAAGGCTGATTGCTTGAGTGAGGGTTGCGGGTTGAAATGCTTGAACTTCACGTCTAATGGCTGGTTTGAGGCCAGAAACAAAACAACTGAGGTAAAATTGTGGCTGCAACCCTACGATTCGGTTAGCCAAGGACTCAAATTGGGCTTGGTAAGTAGCAACAGTGGAGGTTTGCGAGAGTTTGAACAGGGCACCGATGGGATCTTCATAGATGGAAGGGGCAAAGTGAGATTCCAAGGAGTGAAGAAAGGCCTGCCATGAAAGAAGTTGATTGTTAGAGTACATCCACTAAAACTAAGCTAGGGCTTCGCCTTCCGTATAGAAGGAAGCAATACGCAGTCGTTGGTATTCCGGCGTGCGATGGAACTCAAAAAACTGAGTTATCTTGAAGATCCAGCCAAGTGGGTCGGTGCCGTTGAATCTGGGTATATCGAGCTTCAGAGATGTGTTCGGAGTGTTTGGTTGGTCGATCAGTGGAAAACCAGGTGGACCGAGGCGATTGCGCAGTCCGTGGACATCGGTGGTGAGGTTGTTGAGGTTTTGTTGGAAGGATTCTTGGTTGGCTAAGATCTGGTGGAGAACAGAGGAGATGCTGTTTGGGGACGGTGGAGAGGATGAGGACATGGTAAATCGATGAAAGCACCAAATATGTTAGGTAATGTTTATCTGGTTCGGTGAGTTATCAGGAAGCAGAAGAATGAATCGCAACAGTGACAATTGCAGCAAGGAATATTAGCACAGCTAGGAACATTAGCTCATGGCTATACTACTCTAGACTATTCTCTTCAAATTCATCATAGATTATTAATTGCCAAATAATTGCATACAAATAGGACAATCCAAAAAAGGTTTTGTCTACTGCCACTCAATGACAGCTAGCAAGGGAATCTTTCTATTACAATATGATGACTCACTATAATAGAAGGTTCTAGGTTCTATGATGACTAGTGCAACTAGGTTTCAATGATAGGAGTCTCTAAGACACTTGGGCTTGACCCGATTACGTTTGGCCCGTATCTTCGCAATTGGGCCGTTCACCATCTCTTCAGCCTCTTCCTCTTGAGCAGCATGAGCATCAGCTTCTTCTTCTAATATGTCTTGGGCCTGCATAGTATCCTGGCCCATAACACTGCACGACGTACTAATGAATTCATCGCATCGCGTTGTTGTGATTCGAGCACAAATGGGTCTTCAATTGATCTTGGGACAGCACTTTTGCCGGGATAAGTGTCGTGGGAAATCTTTTGTTTTGCAAAGGCAAATCCTTCCTTGTTTAAGGTAAAGAAAAGAGGTTTTGGAGCTGTTGCGCCCGAAAAAGTCCCTGAGGGAATCTTTCTTCGTTTACAACTTTTTAAAAATCAATGAAGTCGCCACCAATATTTTTTTATAAGGAAAATATTGAAGAAAACCTTTTTGGAAAACGAATGGCCTTTTAAAAACTGGAAAATTTGGGTTCGGGGGTCGGTTAGGCATGGGGAAGGTATTAGCACCCCACGTCTCCTTTCTATCGAAAAGGAACCTTTAATTAAACGTGTGGTTTTAAGTGTTGATTTGGAAAATACTTAAATTTGCCCATTTTTCGAAGAGAGAATGAAAAGACTTAATGAAAATTTTTATTTTTGGCGCTTGACGAGAGTTAGCCTCTCGCTCCTACGTATCTCCTGGTGCGATGGAGAATTCAAAGCTACGTAGTTCTTGTTTGTCCTGAAAAGGGTTTTTGTTTTTTAATCTTTTTGGAGTTTTTCGCAAAGGGGTTGAGCGTTCGCAGTGACCAAACAACAACGGTTTAGAGTGGTCGCACTACTAACTCTTATGAAAACGAATTATCATTAACGACCAAACGGCAACGGCGCGAGTGATGATTAATGATAATCGGTTTTTATTTGGAGCATTGAAAAGGTTTTCGCAATTGAAGGAGAGCGTTTGTGAGGATCAAACAACAACGGTTTAGAGTGGCCATACTACTAGCTCCCACAGGAATGAAATCATCACCCACAATCAAACGGCAACGGCGCGAGTGATCATTAGTGATGATTAGTTTTGATTTCGACGTTTGAAAAGATTTGTTTTTGAAAAGTGTCTTGATGATTAGTCTTGATGATTAGTTGTGGAGAGAACGTCGTGATGAAAGGAATTTGCTATTGGACTGATTTTCGTTCGGGGAAACATTTATCCATCATTGGGAAAAAAGGTTTGTGAAAAGAAAAGAAAAGAAAAAGATAAATAAGTTTATTTAGGGGAAAAGAAATAAAATTTAAAAAGAAAGATAGGGGGTGAAATAGTAAAATGGGGGGTGCAAATAAAAGGAGGGTTGTATTATTAAAACTGGGGGTGTAAATAGTGAGCCCAGCTTGTTTTTGTAAGCTGGGCTGCGTTTTTATTTTCTGATGGGCTTAGGGGAGGGCGCGTTAAGTAAACTGCAGGGGTGTGAGTTGTAATCTGAAAAATAAAAAAAAAAGTGAAAGGACGAAACTACCCTTGCGCTTATACTATAAAAGGAAAACCTAATTTTAGAAACCCTAAAATCCTCTTCTCTTCTCCACGGTGCCTCCTTCCCAAAATTGACCAAAACCTAAAAATTTTCTCTTCTCTCTCTCTCTCCTTACTACGGATCCGTCCCACTCTCTCTCAAACCCAACTTTTTCTTCTCTCCCTCCCTATGCGCCGTATCTCACTCGCTCCCTAACCTTCAAATTCCTTCTCCCTCACAGATCCGTCGCTCCTCCCTCTCTAGCCTAAGTTCGCCCTTTTCCCCTCACAAATCCGAACCTAACCTCCTCTCCTCCTTCACCGGTGACAACGAATCGTAACCCGGAGGGAGGGAAAAACTCACGAACGACAGCCATGGGATGTTGCGGCTTACGGTGGCGACGGCGGTGGGGCTCGGTGGTGCGAAGTTTGGAGGTTTGACGACGTTGGCTACGATGGCTGAGAGGAGAACTGAGGGTGGTCACGAAGGCTGGTGACGTGGGTTGAGACGGCGGTGGGGCGGTTCTGTTGATGGTGGGGGTACGGTTTTCACGTACGGTGGTTGGGGTTGTAAGTGGATGGTTCTATTTTCTCTTTTTTGGCTGTTCGGCGGTTTGCGGAGGGGGGGTGGCGACAGTGAGGCTACGGTGGCGCAACGGCGGCTCCACGGCGGTGGCCACCGTAGACGGTGGCCGAAGGTAAAAACTTCTCTCTCTCTTTTTTTGTATCCCCTCGCTGCATCCTCTCCCTCTCCCTACATACTGTTATCCTCTCTTTCCTTTTTCCCAGACCCTAGATCGATTTTTGAAGGATTAAAATGCTGTTTGATGTTTGTTTTTGTTCCTGATATAAAAACCTAATTTATTCCTTACCCTAATCTATTTACAGTTACAGACTGCTTTGATTAAAAAAATATATACACAAACAGTTTTTACATGAGCATCGGATTAGCCACATTTCATACCAGCCAAACTGAAACATCATGCAACATATGAATGCCTAAAAAATTTCATTTAAGAACCCAACCTTTTACTCCAGCTTCTGAAAATGCTCCCTGGTATTCACGTTGGACAATTTTAACTTTGTATCTGTGTGCATATGGCTGTGTTTGCTGTGTGTATATTGTTGACTGTGAATTGCTCTGTGTGTGTTGTGTTTGCTGTGTATGAATTGCTCTGTGTGTTTTCAGTGTATTTTTTTCCTCCCCTGTTCACTGTGTATCACTGTTTATTTATAGTCCAATATGTGTGGTGTAGGTGTGGTGTAGGAGCAGAGGAGCAAACCTCTTGGGGGACAATATCACAACTGCTTCTGAAAAGCACAGGCAGCAGCAATGGATGAGCTGAAATGTTCTTGCCTAAAGTGTGAAAGGCCAAGGAACAAGGAGAAGGGAGCTTGAGCCCCATTCTCAAAATACCATCTTCTGCAGCAGGCTGCGCCCTGTTTCAGTTTTTTTGTACTGTTTTTTTAATTTTTTTTTGTAAAAAGAGTTGACTCTCTTTTTGTACTATTCTGCATCTCTTTCTTTTCCTTTTTTTTAAAAATTTTGTTTGCATATGTAACAAAATAAAAACAGCTGATTTTAATTTATTATGACTATATTTATTATTATTTTATTTTTCTTTTATGATAATAAAAGCGGTAAAAACAACGCGCACCGACGCGACGACTCACATGACTCGGAACGAAACGCGCATTCGACTTAAGACTAGGGACACGTACGCGATTTGAATACGCACGCGCGCACGTTTTTAAAACCGATTTCATTCTATTCTCACTTTTCTAAAAACGGTAAAAATAAACGCGCACCGACGCAATTACTCACGACTCGAGACGAAATGCGCACTCGCGTTATTCATTATTTCATTATTTATTTTTGGATTCTTTTTTCTCTTTTTTTTTGAAAACAACGAGCGCCAAACAAAATTGTTGCACAAGAGTGCCAAATACACCCGCATTTAGAACAATATGCGAAGCGATAAAATTTTTGGGATTTTTCAATTAGGCGGACAAAATTGGGGTATTACAGCTGCCCCTCTTTATTTCACATCTCGCCAAGAAATATGAAGTGGCCTTTTCATATTTGTTGGTGAAATGGAAATAAAGATATAGGAATAATACTAATTTTGTCCGCTCCAGAAAAGCTCAAATTTTCTTTTTGTTATTTTCCTTTTGAGAAAAGGGGGGTTAACACTTGTCGCATTAACGGGAAAGCAGTAAATTGGGAAAAACGGTGAATTGGAAAAAGCAATAAATTGGGGATTCGGAGGTTGCCTAAAAACCTTCTAACGAACTCTGGTCGAGTCCGAGCTTTGGGGGTGGCCTTTTCGAGCGGCCGATCAACATCAGGTCCGGAACTGATTTGATCAATGGATTTACGCTATGCCTTAGGCTGACATAACTAATCCGAAGGACTTAACGAAGTCTGATGGATCCATCGCGTGCTCGTACACGATGTTGTGATCTGTGGGGGAAGTTTACTAACTCTGTGGGAGTTCACTAACTCTGGGTTGATGGAGTTTACTAACTCGGTGCTGATGGTGATTTTCTAAAAAATGAGATTTTTGGGACTCTCTGGTCCGAAGTAACTTCCCTCTTGGATGGTGCATGAAATGTATGCCCTTGGGCATTTGGATGCACATGAATGCAATGATTGATTTTGGTGGGATGCTTTTTCTGTTTGATTCCTCATTCACTTCTTTTCCTTTCGTTATTCTTTCGCTCTTCTGAGATGCGAATTTGAAAGTGTAACGCACCACTGTTTGATGTCATGGAGTGACGAATGGTATGGATGATATGATGAATGATGTGAAGATGTTGTGTTCTTTTATGTTCCGTCTTCTGTGATTTTCTCTTTTGTTTTTTGTTTATTCTGTTTGTTTTCTTTAAGCAGCTTTCTTTTTTCTGCTTATTTGTTTTTTTTTCTTTGGCAGCTTTCTTTTTTCTGCTTATTTGTTTTTTTTCTTTGGCACTTTTTTTTTTGCTGGTTAAATCGATCTGCCGGACGGAGGCTGTTCCAGGACGATGATCACGCGAGGATTGCGCACTGGTTCATCATGACTGCTTTTTCGCAATTTTACTCACTTGGGCGATCGTTTCTTTCTGTATTTTTCACAGATTTCGTAATGATCCTGTAATGCTCTGAATGTGCACATGTTTTGCAGTTCAATTTCATCAATCATAAAAGTTATTATTTTGAAAGAAACTGAATAGATGAAAGCAGAGACACGAAAAGCACACATATGAAAGAAAAGTTGGACTTTTATTGATATAGAAATTGGACGTGCAGAAAGTCACGCCAATCGAAAGTGCATTGCAATCTTTCTTCTAAACTACAAAAAATACAAGCAAAAGGAACAGATCTCGTGGTTCCATCTCTGAAGTAACGGTGCCCACCGTCCATACTCATAATACTGATCACCCCCTTATCTGAACCTTTGGAACGCTGATTGTCTTTTTCTTTTCTCAAGCCCAAGTTTTCTGACCCTAATTTTTGCCTGGATCGCCCTTTGCGGGTTTTCAATCCACTGGGCCACTCTGATTTTGCCTAGGTCGCCCTTTGCGGGTTTTCAACCTAGCGAGCTGATTTTTCCTTGGCTTATCTTTCTCTTTTTTCGTCTATTTTTCTAGGCATAATACTTCTTGACCACATCTGAGTTCACTGGATTTGGGATCTCATCTCCGTCCATGTTTGCCAGAATTAAAGCTCCTCCCGAGAATGCCTTCTTCACCACATAAGGTCCTTCATATTTGGGAGCCCATTTGCCCCTAGAGTCTGTCTGAATCGGCAAGATCTGCTTGAGCACAAGATCTCCTTCTTGGAATTCACGAGGACGGACTTTCTTGTCAAAAGCCCTCCTCATCCTCTGTTGGTACAACTGTCCATGACACATTGCGGCCACCCGTTTTTCATCAATGAGATTCAACTGGTCAAGACGAGACCGAACCCATTCTGCTTCATCAAGTTTTGTCTCCATTAACACCCGCAAGGATGGTATTTCAACCTCAATGGGGAGGACTGCCTCCGACCCATAAACCAGGGAGTAAGGGGTTGCCCCTGTTGAGGTGCGTACTGAGGTTCTGTAACCATGCAGGGCAAAGGGGAGCATCTCATGCCAATCATTATAGGTCACGACCATCTTCTGTATTATCCGCTTGATGTTCTTGTTAGCTGCCTCAACTGCCCCATTCATCTTTGGGCGGTAGGGAGAAGAGTTGTGATGTTGTATTTTGAAGTCTTTACACAAATCCTTCATCATTCTGCTGTTCAAATTACTACCGTTGTCTGTGATAATCTTGTTTGGAAGGCCGTAGCGGCAAACCAAGTCTTTCTTGATGAACTTAGCAATCACTGAGCTCGTTACATTGGGATAAGAAGCAGCCTCCACCCACTTAGTGAAGTAGTCAATAGCAACCAGAATGAAACGGTGACCATTGGAAGCTTTGGGTTCAATGGGACCAATGATGTCCATGCCCCACATTGAGAATGGCCATGGTGCGCTCAAAACATTCAGAGAAGTTGGAGGTACATGGGTGTGATCTGCATAGATTTGGCATTTATGGCATCTTCTCACAAAACTGTAACAGTCTGACTCCATCTGCAACCAGTAGTATCCAGCTCTCAGGATTTTTCTAGCCATTGCGTGCCCGTTGGAATGAACCCCAAATGAGCCTTCATGAACATCTCGCATAATCTTTACTGATTCTTCTCCTGTTACACACCTGAGGAGTACCAAGTCATGGTTTCTCTTGTAAAGGACGTCTCCACTCAAGAAGAAACCTGTTGACAGCCTCCTGAGGGTTCTCTTGTCATTCTCTGTAGCTCTGGGAGGATACTCTCTGTTTGTGATATACCGTTTGATGTCATGGTACCAAGGCTTACTATCTGATCCCTCTTTGACTGTCATACAGTAGTGATAAGCAGGCTGCCCTCTGTGCTGGATTCTGACAGTCGTCAGACTCTTGTCACAGCTGACGTTGAACATAGAAGACAAAGTTGCCAAGGCATCTGCCAACTGATTCTCGCTGCGGGGTATGTGCTGGAAAGTGATTTCCTCAAAGGGCTTGATTAATTCTTGAATGTAGTCACGGTAAGGAATCAAATCAGAATTTCTTGTTTCCCAAACCCCTTTTACTTGATGGAGAACTAGAGCTGAATCTCCGTACACGTCGAGCCTCTTGACTTTCCGATCGAGAGCTGCCTGGATACCCAAGATACACGCTTCATACTCTGCAATATTATTTGTGACATAGAAGCTTAGTCTGGCAGTGACTGGTATAAAGCGGTTGTCTGGGGAGATCAACACTGCTCCGATCCCGTGCCCCCACATGTTAGAGGCACCATCAAACAACACTCTCCACCTTTCATCATCTTGAGATTTCCCTGCGTCAAATAATGCCATAATGTCCTCATCTGTGAATTCACATTGCATTGATTGGTAATCCTCAACCGGTTGATGTGCCAGGTAGTCTGCCAGTGTGCTACCTTTAATCGCCTTCTGGGTTACGTACACGAGGTCATACTCTGACAGAAGCATTTGCCAACGAGCAATTCTACCTGTGAGCGCAGGTTTTTCAAATATGTACTTGATTGGGTCCATTTTGGACACCAACCAGGTAGTGTGACTCAGCATATACTGTCTCAGTCGATGCGCAGCCCAGGCTAGAGCACAACAAGTCTTCTCCAATGATGAATACCTTGCCTCACAGTCTGTGAACTTCTTGCTTAAGTAGTAGATCGCGTGTTCTTTCTTTCCTGACTCATCGTGTTGCCCCAGCACGCAGCCCATAGAATTGTCTAGCACCGTGAGGTATAGGATGAGAGGCCTGCCAGACACAGGTGGCATTAGGACGGGTGGATTTTGAAGATACACCTTGATTTTCTCAAATGCTTCTTGACATTTATCATTCCACTTCATCTCTTGGTTTTTGCACAACAGTTTGAAAATTGGTTCGCAAGTTGCAGTCAACTGGAAGATGAATCGAGAGATGTAATTTAGTCTTCCCAGGAAACCACGAACTCCTTTCTCTATTTTAGGTGCTGGCATCTCCAGGATTGCTCGTACCTTGTCCGGGTCTACCTCGATTCCCTTCTGGCTAACAATGAAACCCAACAACTTCCCTGACCTAACCCCAAAGGTGCACTTAGCGGGGTTCAACCTGAGTTTGTACTTTCTGAGACGCTCGAACAGCTTCTGCAGGTTAACCACGTGCTCTTCATCAGTCTTTGATTTGGCAATCATGTCATCCACATAGACTTCGATCTCCTTATGCATCATGTCATGGAGTAGGGTTACCATCGCTCTTTGGTAGGTTGCCCCGACATTCCTCAACCCGAAAGGCATGACCTTGTAACAGAAAGTTCCCCAAAGGGTTACGAAGGTGGTTTTCTCCATATCCTCTGGAGCCATTTTGATCTGGTTATAGCCTGAATATCCATCCATGAAGGAGAACATCGAATGCTGAGCAGTACTGTCCACCAAAACATCAATATGGGGTAGAGGGAAATCATCTTTAGGGCTTGCTCTGTTCAAGTCACGGTAGTCGACACACATTCGAACCTTTCCATCTTTCTTAGGGACTGGAACAATGTTTGCTACCCACTCGGGATATTTTGCCACAGCTAAGAACCCTGCATCAAACTGTTTCTTGACCTCATCCCTGATCTTCAAAGACATTTCAGGCTTCATCCGCCTTAACTTCTGTTTCACCGGGGGACACTCTGATTTCACCGGCAATCTATGTTCAACAATATCTGTGCTCAACCCTGGCATGTCCCGATATGTCCATGCGAATACGTCAGCGTAGTCGAACAGGAGCTGAATCAACTTTTTGCGCTCTTTATCCTCCATTGCGGTACCAACCTTGATCTCTTTTCTGTCTTCCTTAGTACCCAAATTGACCATTTCTGTAGGCTCCTCATGGGGTTCGATGACCTTTTCTTCTTGTTCTACCATTCTCATGATTTCTGGAGGAGTATCCCAATCATTCTCAACATCTTCCTCGGCTTGATTAACCAGGTAATCAAAATCACAGTATGAGTTATGGGCATTGTTATTTTCAGAGTTTATTTTTGATCTGCATTAGAATGGAGCGGCGAATAAAAGCAAAGAAAAAGCAACACAGATAAAAGATGAAGACAGAAATTTTATTGAAAATTCAAAATAACACTTTATTGATTGATGATTTTTGACGAAAACATGTGTGCCCGAATGAAATATCCCGAGGCCTTGGGCAGAGCCGAGGGATCTGCATTACAACGATAATTACTTTAAATTGAAAAATACAGGGAAATCCATGATCTCCCAGTTTTGCAGCTTCTCTCCAGCCGCACAGCAGCGCACCAGACCTACAGCACGGCCACTTGAGCTTGATCCTTCTTCAACCACATTAACCTGGTCAGGGTTCAGCATACTAGCACTCCGGAAGTTGTTCTTAAGATTAGCGATGACCATTCTCCCCTGATTGGGTGCCCTTCCTCTGAGTTTGGCCAGCCATTTCTCCCTCCCGTCAGATGCCAGCCTCTCCCGATCAGCAAGACTTGGGATGTACCCAACACCGAACCTCTCAATATTGCCCCTCAACTGGACAGGCATTACAATTCCTTGAGCAGCTTTTCCTAAACCCTTACCAATCTGATACCCATGTCCCAGCATCACCTTTGCAGCCATCATGTCGGCCCTGGACCACTTAGGCTTCCACCGAGGCTCACCTTCGACGAAGACAGCGTTTGAAATCTCCAATCCTTGGAAAGCAGTCTCAAAGGACTCTTCTGCTGCTTCCACATAATGTTCAGGTGGAGATCGATTTATCAATGTTTCTTCCTCTCCGGAGATCACTATCAGCTTTCCCCTAGCCACAAACTTGAGTTTCTGATGAAGCGAGGATGGCACTGCCCCAGCCACATGTATCCAAGGACGTCCTAGCAGGCAACTGTAGGATGAATTGATGTCCATCACTTGAAAGACGACATAAAATACTTCAGGGCCTACCTGCAGCGGCACTTCTACTTCTCCACAAACTTCCTTCACTGACCCATCAAATGCTCTGACCAAGGTGGAACTCGGTTTTAGATATGAACAGTCTACATCCAGCTTATCCATTGTAGACTTAGGCAGCACATTCAAGGATGAACCGTTATCAATAAGCACCCTGGCAAGTATATGGTCCCCACACTTGACTGAGATGTGAAGAGCTTGATTATGATTCTTTCCTGCCGGAGGCAGCTCAGTGTCTGAGAAGGTCAAGTAATTAGAGGCTACAATGTTGCCAACAATACCATCAAGCTGGTTTACTGTAATGTCATGGGAGACGTGAGCTTCATTCAGGATCTTTAGCAGTGCATCACGATGTGCCTCTGAACTAAGCAGCAAAGAGAGCACTGAGATCTTGGATGGAGTTTGATTCAGTTGGTCTACCACCCGATATTCACTCTGTCTCATTACTCTCAGGAATTCTTAAGCTTCTTTGTCCGACACATCCCTGACTTCTACAGCTTCCTTGTCTTTTCCCTTACGGGCCCTTTCTTCATTTCCCTTGGATTGCTCTCTTCTAAGGTTTTCAGGAGTATACAACCTTCCACTCCTTGTGATACAACTACCTCCAGCAATGTTTGTTATATCCAGAGTGCCTTTAGGGACCTCCGATTGCATTTGCACATTGCAGCTCCATGGAGTCATCCTAGTCTCCCCACTAGGGGTAGCAGCAGGTACTGGAATAACAACAGTCGAGGGTCTCGTCACAGCTAGGCTGGAATTCAGATTGCAGGGAATTTCAATCGGTCTCCTGAAGCCTCCATTGCCTGATTGCAAGGTAAATACACTTTCTTCTTTCTCCTGGATTCCCACTTGGACCAGGTGTCTGTCTAAGAGATCTTGGAGAATTGGTTTAAAGCCTTCACATGCCCCGATGCAGCGAGGATTATCACAGGCGTCTTTCCTAGTACAACCTTCTTTGATGACACCAAAACGGCATAATTCAGCATGGATAAAATTCGAAGGCATCTGAATGCAATCAACTTTTCTAACCAAACACTGACCCCCCTGATGGTCAACGGCATTAATAGCAGATCCTCCATGCCCTGGCAACGGATTGGTGGCTACATTGGGTTGTTGAAATGATATGCTTTTCGTATCAAGTAATTCTTGCACCACATATTTGAATGCTTTACAATCCTCCACCACATGACCTACTGCCCCAGAATGAAAGGCGCAGGTGGCATTTGCGTTGTACCCTCTGGGATAGGGAGGCTGATATGGTTTCATTTGACGAGTATTGATTATTTTGTTGGTGATGAGATAATTAAACAAGTCCGTGTAGGACATGGGAATGGGATCAAAGACAACAGGCTTCCTTTCATTATAGTTCCGGTACTGATAATTTGATTGAAAAGGCTGTGCCAGTGGTGCCTGAGGAGGAACCGAAATAGCTTGCGGTGGATTGCTGTGCGACGGACCAATGGCTCCGATGACTGCATTAGTTTCACCTTCTTTCTTCTTATGAGACCCAAAAAATGGCTTTTTTTGACTGGCAGGAGGTGTCGGGCCATGAGCTATTCTTCCGCGGCGCATACCATTCTCTACTCTTTCCCTTGTGACTACCATCTCAGAGAAGTTTGAGGCTACGCTGCCAACCAACCTATCATAATACACCGCAGGAAGGGTTTCCATAAACATGTGGACCATTTCTTTGTCCAGCAGAGGGGGTTTTCCTTGAGCCGCAAGGTTCCGCCATCTCTGAGCATACTCTTTGAACGACTCGTTATCCCTCTTAGACATGCATTGTAGCTGAGTTCTATCTGGAGCCAAATCATTGTTATACTGGTATTGACGCATGAAGGCATCCGCCATGTCTTTCCAGCAACAGATATTAGTTGGCTCTAACTGCATGTACCAGTCAAGGGGAGCTCCAGCTAAACTTTCTTGGAAGCAATGCATCATTAAGTTATCATCACGGGCATAGGCAGTCATCTTTCGGCAGTACATTGTCACATGGCTGACTGGGCAAGTTGTCCCTCTGTATTTGTCAAAAGTTGGTGCTTTGAACTTGGGCGGCAGGACTAGATCAGGAACCAAGCACAACTCATGGGCATTCCTGGCTCGGGAACCTGCCCCTTCAACAGCTCTTAATCTTTCTTCCAGCATCTGATACTGACTTCTAGCTTCGGCAGGGTAATTCTGTGGGAAACCGCCGGCACCATAGTGAGGGTTATTCATCGATGCCGCGACCGGGGTCATGTGTCGGTGAGCAATATTCTGAGGGACTGGGCCCTGTACGTGTGGATGAACCATTATTGGTGAATTGAAACCCGCCGGAGTTCCTGGAGCAATAACAGGAATTGGGATCTGAATCTGGGCTTGATGCGTCCCTGTTCCAACTTCATTCACAATTGTATTAGGCTGA
Source organism: Astragalus membranaceus (assembly GCA_039519185.1). Classification (NCBI taxonomy): domain Eukaryota; kingdom Viridiplantae; phylum Streptophyta; class Magnoliopsida; order Fabales; family Fabaceae; genus Astragalus; species Astragalus membranaceus. The sequence continues at coordinate 16,244,321 of CM076849.1, forward strand.
GCGTGCCCCGTGGTTCCTGAAGGATCTCTTCCAGGGTTTGCATCAGCAGCAGGAGGCGTATAGCCCAGTGGGAGACCATAGGGAGGCCATTGCACAGCTTGAAGGGTTTGAGAGATCCCAGACCCAGGAAGGGGAGGAGGATTGTTCATCCCAGCAGCAGCAGCTTCAGTTGTGCCAACATCTCTTAAGGCACTTAGCACTCTTATGACCTCCGCCATTTGAGCCTTTAGGACTTCCATCTCAGCTTGAATGACTTGATTCCCCTGATTCTGACCCTGCTGACCCTGACCATTAGGATTCAGACCTCCTGGAATTCCGTCATCCTGATGTGGCTGCGGATTGTCCTGATCAGGGTTGGCTTGATTGTTTTCCATGTTTCTTGCTTGCAGACGCGTCCAATAGCGATGATTAACCAGCTTGCCTGATTTTCTGTTGACGGAACACGCTTATGAACACAAGAACGAATGAATGAATGCAATGCGAATGAATGCGTGTTTGGTTTGTCTTGCTGAGAATCGCAGTGTATTATGTCTTGTCATAGATACGCAGGTAAATCTTTGGTTGTTTTTATTATATCACTTTCTTTGGATCCTACTGAAATTGGAATCTGGAAGCGAAACGGGTGTATTTAAACAAAATACTTCAAAATCTGAATCAAGAGTACGACATTCTGATACAATGATTGAAAAAGGAAAGGTACAATAAGACAAAATGGAAAATTACAATAAAGAAAGCTCAAATACAAAGAGCTTTGACGTTTCCACTCCTTTTCCTTTTGTTGTTGGTAGAGGTACTTCCGGCTTTTCCTTTGGCTTCCTCAACTAGGGCTCTGCAGTACTCCACAAATTTGTACACCTCAAGCGGGGTGTTGAGGGGATACATCTCAGTTTCAGCTTTTCTTAATTTCTTGGGCACATCCGCAAGAGCCTGGTTGACCAACTCTGATAGCTTGGAGAACCTATCCCTCCAGTGTTGAACTTCATCCCTCAGCTCAATGATGACTGCCTGCTCTTCAATCCTACCGAGCAGCTCAACATAGCGATGTTCCCAATATTGACTTTCATCCCTCACTTGCAGGTATGCATTGCTGATGTGACAAAGGCGCTTCTTCAACTCATCAGAATCCTCTTGCTCTGCTTTTAGGGCCCGCTGATATTCTCTGAGGATGTTCTCGAATGAGTCTCTTTCTTGCACAACACTGTCTAACTTACTCTCCCATTCAGCTTGTAACATGCGGGATTCTCTTTTTGACTTGGCAAGCAAGCTTTTCGCAGTTCTCTCTTCCATTTTTGCTTCATCCCACAATTCTTTCCACTGATTGGCTTCTTCCAGGGCCTTCTTCTCTTTCAAGCTTCGCCTCTTGATTTCCTCTTTGGCTCCTTGCAGATACCTTTGAACTTCTAAGTTGCTCTCCTCTTCCCCTTTTAGTTTCTGACTGAACTTCTCAATGGTAGCAGACTTCAAGGCATTTTCTTCTTTCAACCTTTTGTTCTTCAGAGCCATCTTCTCTATCTCAGCTTGCAAAGATTTCTTCTCTTCCTCTGCCTTCATTAGAGCCAACTTAACCTCGCCTAATTCTTCGACAACAGGGACACTGGCGTCTACTACTTCCCTCTCGACTTGCAACTCTTTTTGGTAGGGCAGTTGAACATTCTGGATTCTTTTTCCGAGCCACTGAGCGAAGGTGATACCACTAGTCCTCTGAGCAAGCTCTACTTTTCCCATGCGAACCACCGTACTCCAGGCTTGCAAGACCTTTCTAAGCAAACTGTCATCTTTTGGTCCTCCTTCAAAGATGTAAAGCGGGAATATCATCTCTTCAGTAGGCGAATTCCTCATCGGATACCCCAATTGCCTCAGAGTCAGGGACGGGTTGTAGTTGATGCATCCCTTAGTGCCCATCAGCGGGACATTTTGAAAACCACCACAGCGGAAGACTACCTTAGGCCTATCTTCCCAGCAAGATGAGAGATACCAACGGATCGAGTGCTCATCTAGACCCCCTAGAAACTGGATCCACTCTTGAATACTCATAGCTTTCACCTCACAAGTTACAGCGTAGCCAATCAACTTTTCCACTCGTGTTGGGTTGGTGAAGGCATGAATGAGAAGCCACGCATACAACAGGTGAGAAGAGCAAGAGATTTTCTTCCTTCTCAAGTCACAATGATGAGTGAAAGCAGAATAAGTGTCAGCAAGGATGGCGGGAATTGGATTAATGGGGCTCCTCCTATTCTGAAAAGCTAGGAAAATGCCAATGACGGTCACATCCACATACCTCTCAATCTGCGGAAAGAGAACAACCCCAAAAATTTCTAAGGCCAAAACTCGCTTGAAGACAACCCAATTTTTACTTCTAGCATAGGCTCCCATTAAACCTTCAAGGTAGCTCTGCGGGAAACCTATCACATTGTTTCTCTTCTGCTTTTGGAGCTTCAGATCCTCTACACTCACTTGCAATAATGCAGCGAACCCCTCATCTGTGTAGTACTGTTCTTGATACCGGTAGGGGACAGCTTCTGTCTGAGTGAAACCCAAAATCTGCTGATATTCCTCCAATGTGGGGGCCATTTGAAAATTTTTGAAAAGAAAGCACCTGATTTCTGGGTCATAGAATCTACTCAAAGCCACAATAGCCTCAGTCTGCACCTCTAGCAACAACAACTTCCGGAGGTTCCCATAAGCATTGTCAAACGATCCCCTTTCAATAGGTCCCATCAGGTCAACACATTTTTTCAGACTAGTCACATCTACCTTGTTTACAGCGGGGTACCTTGGAGTATACACCGTTTCCCTTCTAGATTCCATGTCGTATCTATGACAAAAATTTCTCATTACTTGGGATTCTCGGCAAGCAAACCATGATGAAATGCAAAGATGCATGCGAAAACTATTGAAAATGTATCTTTTATGCAAAGGATGTGTGTAAATGATGATGATGTTCTATGTCTATGTAACTCAGAGACCAGTCCTTATTGGCAGTGATTCAAGTTTTTTTTGGAAAATGCGGGTCGTACGTTATTTCGTATGGACCGGTATGAGAAAGGCTACAGCGGTAACTCTTTCACCCCCCTCTTTTTTTTAAAATAAAGTGGTTCATATGTCACTTCGTACAGACCGGCGAAAGAAAGGTTACAACGGCAACTCTTTCTCTGTTTTCTCTTTTTTTGAAAAATCTCCTTTTCTTTTTGAAAACGTGCCTAGTTTACAATGCAGCACACAATTTGGTATGCCCCTTGTGTCCTACGAAGATGGGGACCTAAGTTCTAGGACATCTCAAATGTTCCTCCCATGTGGGTTTTAGTCACTTCCTCACCAGGTTACCAGAGCTAACTCTCTCTCACAATAGCACCCACAACGATGGAACGCCATCTGGTGTGAGACATCATGAAAGAGAGAATGAAAAGACTTAATGAAATTTTTTATTTTTGGCGTTTGTGAGGACCAAACAACAACGGTTTAGAGTGGCCATACTACTAGCTCCCACAGGAATGAAATCATCACCCACAATCAAACGGCAACGGCGCGAGTGATCATTAGTGATGATTAGTTTTGATTTCGACGTTTGAAAAGATTTGTTATTGAAAAGTGTCTTCGTTGGTTTTAATTGGAGAGAACGTCGTGATGAAATGGATTTGCAATTGGACTGATTTTCGTTCGGGGAAACATTTATCCATCATTGGGAAAAAAGGTTTGTGAAAAGAAAAGAAAAAAAAAGATAAATAAGTTTATTTAGGGGAAAAGAAATAAAATTTAAAAAGAAAGATAGGGGTGAAATAGTAAAATGGGGGGTGCAAATAAAAGGAGGGCTGTATTATTAAAACTGGGGGTGCAAATAGTGAGCCCAGCTTGTTTTTGTAAGCTGGGCTGCGTTTTTATTTTCTGATGGGCTTAGGGGAGGGCGCGTTAAGTAAACTGCAGGGGTGTGAGTTGTAATCTGAAAAATAAAAAAAAAAGTGAAAGGACGAAACTACCCTTGCGCTTATACTATAAAAGGAAAACCTAATTTTAGAAACCCTAAAATCCTCTTCTCTTCTCCACGGCGCCTCCTTCCCAAAATTGACCAAAACCTAAAAATTTTCTCTTCTCTCTCTCTCTCCTTACTACGGATCCGTCCCACTCTCTCTCAAACCCAACTTTTTCTTCTCTCCCTCCCTATGCGCCGTATCTCACTCGCTCCCTAACCTTCAAATTCCTTCTCCCTCACAGATCCGTCGCTCCTCCCTCTCTAGCCTAAGTTCGCCCTTTTCCCCTCACAAATCCGAACCTAACCTCCTCTCCTCCTTCACCGGTGACAACGAATCGTAACCCGGAGGGAGGGAAAAACTCACGAACGACAGCCATGGGATGTTGCGGCTTACGGTGGCGACGGCGGTGGGGCTCGGTGGTGCGAAGTTTGGAGGTTTGACGACGTTGGCTACGATGGCTGAGAGGAGAACTGAGGGTGGTCACGAAGGCTGGTGACGTGGGTTGAGACGGCGGTGGGGCGGTTCTGTTGATGGTGGGGGTACGGTTTTCACGTACGGTGGTTGGGGTTGTAAGTGGATGGTTCTATTTTCTCTTTTTTGGCTGTTCGGCGGTTTGCGGAGGGGGGTGGCGACAGTGAGGCTACGGTGGCGCAACGGCGGCTCCACGGCGGTGGCCACCGTAGACGGTGGCCGAAGGTAAAAACTTCTCTCTCTCTTTTTTTGTATCCCCTCGCTGCATCCTCTCCCTCTCCCTACATACTGTTATCCTCTCTTTCCTTTTTCCCAGACCCTAGATCGATTTTTGAAGGATTAAAATGCTGTTTGATGTTTGTTTTTGTTCCTGATATAAAAACCTAATTTATTCCTTACCCTAATCTATTTACAGTTACAGACTGCTTTGATTAAAAAAATATATACACAAACAGTTTTTACATGAGCATCGGATTAGCCACATTTCATACCAGCCAAACTGAAACATCATGCAACATATGAATGCCTAAAAAATTTCATTTAAGAACCCAACCTTTTACTCCAGCTTCTGAAAATGCTCCCTGGTATTCACGTTGGACAGTTTTAACTTTGTATCTCTGTGTGCATATGGCTGTGTTTGCTGTGTGTATATTGTTGACTGTGAATTGCTCTGTGTGTGTTGTGTTTGCTGTGTATGAATTGCTCTGTGTGTTTTCAGTGTATTTTTTTCCTCCCCTGTTCACTGTGTATCACTGTTTATTTATAGTCCAATATGTGTGGTGTAGGTGTGGTGTAGGAGCAGAGGAGCAAACCTCTTGGGGGACAATATCACAACTGCTTCTGAAAAGCACAGGCAGCAGCAATGGATGGGCTGAAATGTTCTTGCCTAAAGTGTGAAAGGCCAAGGAACAAGGAGAAGGGAGCTTGAGCCCCATTCTCAAAATACCATCTTCTGCAGCAGGCTGCGCCCTGTTTCAGTTTTTTTGTACTGTTTTTTTAATTTTTTTTGTAAAAAGAGTTGACTCTCTTTTTGTACTATTCTGCATCTCTTTCTTTTCCTTTTTTTTTAAAATTTTGTTTGCATATGTAACAAAATAAAAACAGCTGATTTTAATTTATTATGACTATATTTATTATTATTTTATTTTTCTTTTATGATAATAAAAGCGGTAAAAACAACGCGCACCGACGCGACGACTCACATGACTCGGAACGAAACGCGCATTCGACTTAAGACTAGGGACACGTACGCGATTTGAATACGCACGCGCGCACGTTTTTAAAACCGATTTCATTCTATTCTCACTTTTCTAAAAACGGTAAAAATAAACGCGCACCGACGCAATTACTCACGACTCGAGACGAAATGCGCGCTCGCGTTATTCATTATTTCATTATTTATTTTTGGATTCTTTTTTCTCTTTTTTTTTGAAAACAACGAGCGCCAAACAAAATAGTTGCACGAGAGTGCCAAATACACCCGCATTTAGAACAATATGCGAAGCGATAAAATTTTTGGGATTTTTCAATTAGGCGGACAAAATTGGGGGTATTACAGGAATGCTTGTGAAAGTGGTATTATAGAGACATTTTCTGCATAATAGTGAGGTATACTTGTTGAAGAACTTGGAAATCTTTTGGCCATGGAGAAATATTTCAATTAAAAGAATTGACACTAGTAATAGAGGTGAGATACAAAGGAACTTGGAAAATTTTCGTCTACAGGTGAATCATGTTCGGAGGAGAGTCATGCCTTGAAGGGAAAATATTTAGAAATTCTAATTGTGGGGTATTTGAGTATAAAAGACGAGAGAGATATGAGAATTTGAATAAGATATTGCTATGATATTTATGAATTATGATGTGATATAAAAGATAGTAGCTACTAATCCCTTTTTATAGGGATACAAAACTTTAACCAACACTAGCTTCATCTACCTTGGGACACATGGGTTGATACAGTGCTCCCGGATTCGATTCTCGCACAGTGTACAAACTCGGTGTTGATCAGTGCAAAATTTGATTCTAAACACGAACGGGGATTAGTTTCTCTCGTTGAAAGCGTTGGGACACTCAGTGTGTATCCAACAATGGTGTGAAACAAAAAAATGGATACAAGACTCCTTATCCTACTTAACTAGAGAAAATATAGGAAACAAATCTGTAAATAAGGAAACTAATTCTAAAAGATAATTTAAAATAAGAACATAACCCTATGAAATAATTGAGATAATATAAAGATATGATTTCGCTAAAACATGGCATAAAGTTAAATTGCTGATTTAGGTCATCCAACTCAACATTCTCAATTGGATATACGTTTGTTCGAATACGGGAATCGGTGTCCTCACATCATTCAAGTTGTCAATGCAACCAACAGTGAGAAACTCTTTTGTTTGTAATTGATATTAAGAGTGTTCCCTCTGCGCCTTATTATAAGCAAATTCATGAGTCACATTTAAAAAAATGCCCTTAATTTTTCTCACACCTAAATTTGATTAATTTTACGCATAATTATGTGCAATCAAATTGCATTTATCACTATGATGTCACGCTTTACGCTTCGCTCTATTTAGTGCTTCAATGTTGATTGACGTTCTCTCTGCTCCCTCTTTACAACTTCCAGCTTCCTTACTTAAAGTTTACTCAGTTAAAATTATATTTGAAAGGCTGCCAAATATAATTTTCTGCATAATAGTGAGTGTTCTGTACCGTATCTCTGGACCTGTATCCGATCTTAGACACAAGGTCCGATCCGAGATAGTTGGTGGGGGGTTGGTCTTGATCAACCGAGCTCCACTTCCGATCCAGGGCAGGTGATACCTGCGAGAACACTTCGACGCTCAAGTCAGCTAAAGAACTGATTAAAGGTAGGAATGTAGGAAAGAGTGTGTACCTTTGGCATTGCATCATTGCTTATTTATAGGTTTTGGAATCCAATGGGAACCATTGGATCTAGGTCTTTAATCCCCACCATTGATTGATGGATTTGCCTTTGATATTGGGCCTTAGTGAAGAGTACTGTAGCGGCCCAATCCATAACAGTGAGGTATACTTGTGAAAGGGGGGAGGGTTGTCCCAAAGGGGTCTCAAGAAATAGGAAATCTTTTGGCCATGGAGAAATATTTCAATTAAAAGAACTGACACTAGCAATAGAGGTAAGATACCAAGGAACTTGGGAAATTTTCGTCTACAAGTAAAGTGTGGTCGGAGAGTCATGACTTGAAGGGAAAATATATAGAAATTTTAATAGATTATAAAGATTATGGTCACCTGTAATAGTTTAAGCATAAGGGATTAAAAATGAGGGCGAGGGAGAGAGAAAAAGAGAGATGAGGGAGAGATGTCATGAGGTGAGAAGACATGATAGAGGAGAGAGAATAATGAGATAGGAGAGAGAGATGAATATTGAGTAGAATATAATTTTTTTTGGGTGATGATAAAGTTGTACTGCGGGACACAAAGTTGTACTGTGGTTATGTAAATGACAGGAATATGGGTTTTTGTCCAGTACCATGAACGATTTTCAAATCAAACAAAGTACAACTGGAGTTGTTCAGTCCACTCTTCTGCTTTTTAGCAGATCAAACGCACCCCTTACTTAAATAGAGAAACTAGGAAACAAATCTATAAATAAGGAAATTAATTCTAAAAGATAATTTAAAATAAGAATCTAATCCTATGAAATAAATTTGAAATAATATAAAGATATGATTTCCCTAAAACATGACATAAAGTTAAATTGCGGATTTAGATCATCCAACTCGACATTCTATAATGGACATACCTAACTAAATACCCTTAACTATTCCCAAAAAAAGAAAATAAATACCCTAAACTTTAACTACTTCTATCACAAGTCACATTTAAAGAAGGCTTAAATATATGATAAGCCCCTGCAAATATGCCCAAAATCCATTTAAGCCCCTGCAATTTTTTTTTAAATGACCCTTGCAAATATTAAGCGTTTGCGGTTAAGCCTCTCGGTCAATTTTCTATCAAAAAAGGCATAAAAAAATACTGACGTGGCCACGTGTCTTCATCCCATTGGACCATTGTGTCACGTGTCACTAACATGCCACGTAAGCACCCCATGTCATCACTGCCACGTCAGCCACCACTGCTCCTCACCTCCACCACTGGAGAACCTCCCCCGTGACCACCACCGTAGCTCTCCTCACCACCCTCGTCAAAACCACCAAGCCGTACGCCCTCCACACCACATCTCTGTCACCCTCTCTCCCTTCGCCGCCATCCTCCTTTCCTCCACCCACCGTCTTCCCCCTCTTCGTAAACTACCCCAAACCACCCCAAACGGCCAGCCACCACCTTCCACCGCCGTGAACCACCGTGAATAATCCAGCAAAACCACCAACCGACCACAGTGACAAATCGTCTGTCGCAGCTCTCTCTCTCTCTCTCTCTCTCTCTCTCTCTCAACTGTAACCCCATTTCTCTCTCACCACCGTCTCTCCTCCCCCACCGTGAAAACCCATATCACCCCATCGTCGTTTCTACACTGACCCTCTCTCTTCACCCAACAACCCCCACCCGACAACCAAACACAAGACCACCAAAACCCCACCGTCGTCGCGACGTCTTAACCCCTCCATTCCTGCTCCCTCTCCCTTTCGTTTTCTCTCCCTAAATCTCTTCTCACTCCGTTCTGCATCCCATTCGCGTTTCTCCCCCTCCCTTTTGTTGAATCGGCGCTGTTGTCAAAATAGGAGGTTAGGATTGGCGGCGAGAAGAGAGAGTAAGTTTAGAGTTACTGTTGGTGGTGAGAGGAAGAGAGGATCGGGTTGGTGGGAGAAGAGAAACTAAATCTGGTTTGGTGAGGAGGAGAGGCGGGGGTGAACGGCGCTGAAGAGAAGAGAGATCGAGGGAGTAAGGTGGTGGGCAGAGAGATTGAGGAGCGGCGCTGAGGTGAAGAGAAGTTTAGGGTTAAGGGGAGCGGGTTGCGGCGCTGAGAGAGGGAGAGTTAGAAATTAGGTTTAGTGACACGTGGCACGTTAGTGACACGTGGCACGTTAGTGACACGTGGCACAATGGTCCAATGGGATGAAGACACGTGGCCACGTCAGTATTTTTTATGCCTTTTTTGATTGAAAATTGACCGAGGGGCTTAACCGCAAACGCTTAATATTTGTAAGGGTAATTATAAAAAAAAAACTGCAGGGGCTTAAATAGATTTTAGCCATATTTGCAGGGGCTTATTATATATATAAGCCATTAAAGAAATACCCTTAACTTTATATGCAATCGAATTGCATTTATAACTATGATGTCATGCTTTCTGTTTCGCTCTATTTAGGATCAGGATCCTCTCCATTTAATGGAGGGTTCCATTTGGAGAGAGAGTGACACATTGAATATTTTAATATTATTTTTAAAATAATATTAAAATATTCAATGTGTCACTCTCTCTCCAAATAGAACCCTCCATTAAATGGAGAGGATCCCAATCCCTCTATTTAGTGTTTCTCTCTCTTCTCTCTTTAGTACTCTAATGTTTATTGACGTTCTCTCTGCTCCCTCTTTACAGCTTCCTTACTTAATGATTACTCAGTTAAAAATTTGGAAGGCTGTCGAATATAGTTTTCATTTGAATTTGAATTTCATATTTGCCTTCTTAATTTCCTATAAACTAGTGCACCGTACAACCTGGGTTTTTTTAACAAAATTTAATGTCCTTATAAAAATAACCAATCATGAGATATACTAACATTTGAAATCATAATGTTTGAAATCAATGTAGCATATATTAAAAAAAAAACAATCACAAACCCAAACATAGTTATGAAAAGATTGTAATATTGACAATTTAAATTCGTAAATTACGGATAAAATCCATCATCATCAATATCTTCACCATTCATCTTATAAAGTTCGGCATTACTAATATTTATCATAAAACTGGGTCAAAAAAGCTATCATATAACTATATATCAAAAAAATGAAAAATATATACATCAAACATTTTGAGATGACTTTTATAAAAAAAACCTTGAGTTGAATTTTTAATCTTTTAGTTTTAAAATTAAATTTTAAAAAACAGACTTCTTTTTCTAAAATTAATTTTTCATCTCCTGATATAATTTTAGAATTTCAAACATGTATAAACTTCTAATTTTTAAGTGATGGGTGATCCTCCTTTTAATCCAACCTCGTTTTTTTCTTTTTCTATTTTACTCTCCATTGTCTCTCATTGTTGGTTGCCTTGACGTACATTCAGCGACATGGGGGCGTCAGCTCCTGAGTTCGAATTTGAGTGTGACCACTGAGGCACTGACCAATGGTAGTGTGCGTACATAGTATTTATTTGCCATTTAATCTAAGTATACCCAAAAAAACTCTCCATTGTTACGTGGTTTTTTTACTATGTTACCAAGATGACTTATCTTTTTGTTGTGACATGGTAAAGAGCAAAAAAAAATACAAGGACTAAAAGTTGTGACTTTAAAAATTGCAGAGACAAAAACGACAAAAAAAACTACAATAACTAAAATCAATATTCACTAAATTTGTAGGGAATAAAAAAAATCATTTTTTCTTGTAAATATAGCTAACTTTTAATTTAGTCCATGTAAAAAAATCATTTTTTCTTGTAATTTCCAAAATTGTCACTTTTAGTCCTTGTAATTATTTTATTTTTTTGCGATTGGGTTTTTTTAAACATTAAAAATACTTTATGGACTAAAAAAGTGATGCTTTTGGAAATTTCAAGGACAAAAATGAAGAAGGCAAGTTTATAGGGACTAATGTAAAAATCACTATATTTATAGGAGAGTGATTTAGGGTACTAAATATTTATTTAGTAACTATTACTAAAAGGGTATAGGTGTAATTTCCCTAAAACCTTTTTAGTAACCAATAGGTGCTCAACTCTCAAAAATTCTGCAACTTCCAAATACGCGCTCAACTCTCAAACATAACGCCTTCTTTTCCCCAAATCCTTCTTCTCCGGCGAAATTTCTTCTCCACCGTTTCAGCGACTTAATGGCTTCTTCTCCATCATCGTCGCAACATTCTCATCCCTTGCGTCTTCTAGAAGGTTACTCCGGTTGGTTCTGAAATCACTGTCGCGTCCCCATCACCGTCGTCGTCCCAGCGTGACACTCTTCCCTGCAATCTTTGCGCGAGTCGCCTTCGCGTCATCGTCACAACCTCCACACCTTCTTCTCCGTGAGAAACCGTTGTTCGCCATCGCGTTCTCCGCGAGAAACCATTCTTGTCTGTAATCTTCGTTGTCGCCGTCGCTGGCGGTTACATCGTTGCCGGTTGTTGTTGCGATTGTGGACGTTCTTCACTTGTGTTAAGTGTTATAGCATCAAGGAGCATTTTCATCGTTACTCTTTCAAGAACTCTTTGACGGATATTCCTCTTGTTTCAGTCATAAAATCCACCGTCATTATCTGTATGACTCTCTCTCTCTCTCTCCCTTTGTTGTGTCCATTTCCATTATTTTTGCTTGTTGTTATTGCTTGTTCATCGCCTACTACGTTTTGGTATCTGTGACCACTAACCACAAACTAGTTACACAATGGTTAGTAGCTACTAACCATTGGGTTACTAGTTAGTGTTTAGTGGTTAAGTGCTTCGTTTTGGTATCTGTGTCCACTAACCACAAACTAGTAACACAATGGTTAGTGGCTAATAAAAACGACTTGCTGCTCACTAAGCACAAACTAGTAACACAATGGCTACTAACCAATGGCAAGTAGAAAGCGATCAAGAGAAGCAACAAATTCAAGATTCAGACATATGTGTACCAACTTGCTGCTCAATCATGAAACACCGAACCAACTTGCTGAAGGAATCGATACAAGAGGAAGCAAACACCTTTTGTGAGCAATTGAAAGCTGAAATAATGAAAAATGAAGGGGGAAAAAGGCTCTAGGAAAAAGAAGGAAAAGATAGGAATATTAGAACTGTTTCTTGATTGTAATTATTTTTAGATTGTGCGACACTATTGCAATTGTAGCTGAATGAAGAAATTGAACTTCTATGTAATTGCTTTGGCTAGTGTATGGAATTTATTTAAGCTACTAGCTGAATGAAGAAATTGAATTTCTAATGTACTATTCTAATGAAGTAATTGAATTTCTAATGAAGAAATTGAGATTTCTAATATTAACCACTGTTGTACTATTTTGTGGTTAGTGACCAATAACTACAGTTATGCATATTTGTGGTTAGTGACCACTAACCATTGAGGCACTAGTTTGTGGTTATTGCCACTTACCACAAATGTGCATAACATTGATTAGAATTATAATTAGCTCTTAATCATAATTTGTTTATTTCATTTTCATTCTCATTCCTTTGAATTTTATGTTCAGGATTATGATTTCTAGTAGTTTTCTGGTAGGAATCCTGTCTGGAATTTATTGAAGCTACTAGCTGAATGGAGATTTCTGGTAGTTTGTTCTTACCCATACTACTAACCAGATTTGTGCACAACAGTGGTTAGTGACCACTAACCACATATTGTACAATAGTGGTTATTAATTGCTATGTCCATAAATTAACATAATCAAACCTAATCAAAATCACATTATCAAACTTCAATGCACACAATGTGGCAATGGTATGTCACTAAGCAAATGTTTACATGCCATGGCATAACGGACATTACAGTTTTAAGTATAAATGCATACAAACTGTAAGAACAATTGTTTCCTCCTAAATTTTTATACAAGTTCTAAATCCCGGACAGCTTATGAAGTTCAATTGCCCGCTTGCATTGATGTTTCTAAATCAAATGTCTTTTCTCTGATTGGGACATCAACCTGATCTTGCTCTTGAATGGATTTTGACGTTGCTTTATCTTTTTAGCTGGAAATTCTAAGTTAACAACCTAAAACAACCATATCAGTGAGATTTTCATACTGACCATGACAATCCTGAACTGCAATAAAGAAATACAATGTAGTAAGTGGCAATAACCACAAATTATTACCACAATGGTTAGTGGCCACTGACCATAGATATGTACAACACTGGTTAGTGGCCACTAACCACAGATTAGTACCAAAATGGTTAAAACAATGCAACAAGCAACAGAGAAAGATTATAATGCAACAAGCGACTTACGAGCAAGTAAACGTGAAAAGCTGATTGCTTCACCATGTTCATCAACTCCGAGCATATTGAAATCTGCAGAAAAACGACTTACGCGTGTAGGTTGCGTGAATTGGTTCGGTGATGCAGAAAAACAACTTACGGATTGAATGAAGATTTAAATAAGAAAAACCACTTATAGAAATGAAAATCGCTCATTAACTCAATCACGGAATTCTTATTAACTCAATCGCTCATTAACTCAATCACGACTAATAAAAACGACTTACGTCTTGAATTCTTATCACATAAATTAAAGAAAATCGCCACCATATAAATGAAAATCTCTCATACAACGATTTCTCAATAATGGAGATGAAAATCGTAAATCAGAGTCGTGCGCAATCGTAAATCGCTCATACCACAGAATTCATTTAATTATAAGTCAGAATTTGCATGTATAGTCATAACAATAAAAGCTGACAACAAGCATGCAAGGGTACCTCTTTGAAAAGGAAAGTTACAATTCAATTTTAGCATTTTTACAAACACTTAGTATGCATTCTACACAAAGACACAACGCACTTGGCAGAAAACAGAAACCCACTTTGCTAAGAACAACAATTTGGAATACACAAATAGCAACAACCGGAAACAAATTTCAGAGAGCAATTAAGAAATCATGAATGCACCAAAGTGAGAATGTGAGAACATCACTTACTTGTTGAGGAGTAAGGAAGAATGCGAGAAAAGAACCAACGGAGCGAACTGGACGCTCTGAAAATACAGTGAAGCAAGGACGATGATGTGAATTAAAATTAGCAGAATAAAACGACGATACGAACTGAAAACACAACAGAATTTGCGCGCAGAACGTGAGAACTTGATGTTTGCTGGAATGATCGTTGCCGGAGGTTGCGCGCAGAACATGAGAACGAAGAAGAAAGTGTGATGCGTGATGCGCGATACGAACGGAAAACACAGCAGAAGTTGCGCGTAGAACGTGAGAACTTGATAGTTGCCGGAGTGCGTGATGGTTGCCGGAGTGATCGTTGCCGGAGGTTGCGCGCAGAACGCGAGAACAGAGAAGAAAGTGCGCGCAGAACGTGATGCATGATGCGTGAGAACGAAAAATAGAAGGGTAAAATGACACATATGCCCCGTTAAACACTATCCACTAGATTACAATTTATTAAAAAGACTCTAATCCAACGGCAACAACAAATTTAGTAAGCAAAACTAAGCTTTTGGCTTAGTATTCTAAGCCGATGCCATTTATAGGAACTAAAATGGAATGATATTAATTTAAACTTTAATTTTATTATTTAGTATCTACTATGACACATGGGCAACGAAATATCGACAACCTAATTAATAGTAGGTAATTTATTTTTTGACAACAATAGTAGGTAATTTATGAGTACGATCCTCGCAATTTTCACATAAAATTGCAATCTCCATTTTTATATTTGTGAGGCAGACACGTGCCCAAGAAAAACAAAACGGTGCGGATTTAATTGTTAATGTATAATTTAATTTTTAAAATAAAAAAAAGGTACCAAGGAACATAAAACTGCTCATCATCGTGTTACTTTGCCACTCATCTTTTACGCATAGCCTTGTCTGGATAATTCCAGATCACACCATTCTATTTCTCCGATTACCCATCACTATGGACTGAAGATAATGTAGGTTGCGGATGGGGGTTTAGCATTCCAACAGTAGGCATGGCTACTGTAGTGGTGAATTTCTTCGCATAGGAATCAGAAACCCATGGCATTTTGCAGCAGATTAAATCTTGGAAACTGATAGAGCAGCTGATTTGAAAAGAAAGAATGCAACTCAGGTATCTTGGGATTGAGTCTTTGCCTATGGATTTATGCAAGACCAGAGAAATTGTCAGTATGGACCTAAGCTATGACGATGGTGGGCGGCAATGATGCAGGGCAACTCGGGGGAGCGATGATGTAGGGTTGGTCAGTGCGGCGATTCTTCAGGAACAATGGCGTGCACGTATGTACGATAGAGATGAGGTTGAAGGCGAGTCCGTGAAGCACAACCGTTTTTTATATGGGCCAAATCGTACGATTTGGTCCGAATTGGTACGAAATGACACGAAATGGTATGAACTCGTACGAACAATTATGAAATCGTACGAAATGGTATGAACTAGTACAAACTCGAAAAAATGCTACGAAATCACACAAAAAAATGGTACGAAATAACACAAAAAAATGGTACAAAATCACACCAAAAGGTACGATTTCGTGTCTACCTCACAATTATATAAATGGAGATTGCAATTTCCTCTTGGAAGTTGCGACGATCCGTTCCCGTAATTTATAAGTTCTTTTCAAAGCAAGATTTTTCGTAGTGACGGGTGAACCCATAGGAACATCCTCATAAAACTTTTAAATATAAAAATAATGTCATGTATAAACTTCTGATTTTTAAGTATGAAGTTCTTTAGGTTTGCAAAATGTAGTTTGATTATAGGGTTAAAGGTATGTTTCGTCCCTGCAAATATCACAATAATCCAGTTTCGTCCCTGTAAAAAAAAAAGTTTTAAAACAGCCCTTGCAATTACCAAACGCTTCTAGTTTCGTCCCTGCTGTTAACTTTCCATCCAAAAAACTAACAGTTGCCACGTCATCAACCCTTGCCCAAAAAAAAGTTTTAAAACAACCATTGCAATTACCAAACGCTTCTAGTTTCGTCCCTGCTATTAACTATTCATCATCTTCAACCTCTTGATTGTCTTCTTCAAACCCATGTGGTAACTAACAACTGTTTCATCTTAGTTGCAAACAAGGGTATCAAACTAAAATAAAAGACATCTAACAAAACTACTCAATGATATTTTATTATCAATTTCCCCAAGTTATCAATCTCATATTTCCATTGCAAAGAGTGAGAATATCAGCCCACTGAATCAGAAGCTCGTGCAAAAAAAAAATAGTCAAAACAGACAAAGACAAAAGGAGAAAAAGAACAATTCTAGGCTTCCCAATTTGAGATGATCTACACCATGGGGAATGCTGAAAGATAATTGGCAACGCTATCAATGATGGGAATCTTCTTCTTCACAGAATTTGGTGTACTTTTCTGAATCCATCAATTTGTTAAGTTCACCACTATCACTCAATTCAACTTTAATTATCCATCCATCTTCATAGGGGCTTGAATTGACCTGTATAACAAACGTAGGAAAGTATAAAAACACTTGGTTGATAAAGAAAGTACAAAATGGAGATGAAAATAAAAATTAAAAAATGTACATACACTCAGCTCACAGATCCTATCTTAAATGTGAAAATACTCTAAGAATCAGGCAATGAAACTCACCAAAGCAGGAGAACTGCTAAGCTTTTCATTAACTTCAACCACTTTTCCTGAAACAGGCGAGTTAATATCACTGGTTGCCTTCACACTTTCAACTGCACCAAAACCATCTCCTTGTGTCACTGCAGCTCCCACTTCAGGCAACTCAACATAGACAACATCACCCAAATAATCTTGGGCATGATCAGTTATGCCAACAGTTGCAGAATTACCATTGAGTAGTTTTGTTAGATGTCTTTTATTTTAGGCGCATGGAAATATGAGATTGATAACTTGGGGAAATTGATAATAAAATATCATTGAGTAGTTTTGTTAGATGTCTTTTATTTTAGTTTGATACCCTTGTTTGCAACTAAGATGAAACAGTTGTTAGTTACCACATGAGTTTGAAGAAGACAATCAAGAGGTTGAAGATGATGAATAGTTAATAGCAGGGACGAAACTAGAAGCGTTTGGTAATTGCAAGGGTTGTTTTAAAACTTTTTTTTGGGCAAGGGTTGATGACGTGGCAACTGTTAGTTTTTTGGATGGAAAGTTAACAGCAGGGACGAAACTAGAAGCGTTTGGTAATTGCAAGGGCTGTTTTAAAACTTTTTTTTTTACAGGGACGAAACTGGATTATTGTGATATTTGCAGGGACGAAACATACCTTTAACCCTTGATTATATTATGGAAATTCTTTATATCAATTTTCCGCATTTTTTTACTATGTTGTTGATAACTATAAAATGTAAAACAAATTTATCTTTTTTTAGGATAAATTCGTTGTGCAAAAATAATTGAAAACAGATTAAATACATAAATTCGTTGTGCAATTTTTCAAAACGGATTTATCTATTAAAAAGATAAATCCGGTTTTGAAAAATTTCAAAACGTATTTATCTATTCGTTTTTTAATTTTTCAAAACCGGATTTATCTATTTAATAGATAAATCCGTTTTTCACAATAAAATAGATAATATTGTTAAAAAATTATAATTATTTTTTGAAAAAAAATAAATAGATATGAATACCGGAGATATTTTGGTTCTGTTCAGTGTGTAGATATTCGTTACACGTGACGATGTTGTACGCCAGCTAGATAATCTATGCTAAAAAAATGGTTTTTTGGGAAACCTACTCCGATTGATGGGAACCACACTGAGGTCAACACACAGATCGTTGAGTTACACGAGACGATGAGCACAGTAAACGCGAACATGGAGGAATTGCGCATGCTCATCCTTTCGCAGGGAAGAGGTCCCTCGCAGGAGAACAACAACAACACACCTCTGAGGGGTCAAATCGAAGCAAATCCAGCTAGAAATTATGACATGCGCATCTCGAAGGTTGATTTCCCTAAGTTTGATGGAAAGAAAGTTAAGGAGTTGCTTTAAAATTACAATTGGTTCTTTCTTCTCGACGAAACACCACCGGAGTCAAGAGTTCGATTGGCTTCGATTCATCTCGAGGGATTAGCGTTGCAATGACATCTCAATTACATGAGAGGAAGGTACGACGAGTATCCCCTATGGTCTCAGTACTCCGCTGATATGAGACGACGATTTGGTGACCTGAATGAAGACCCCTTAGCAGAATTGGTGGTGGCAGCGTAAGAATTATTTTTGAGTTTTCTAGATAGTTTCATACGTTATATCTTTTTGTTGTTATTTGAATTTAAACCACCGCCAAAAATGTAGGTGGAAAAAGTGGAAATGATAAACACATTGTTATAAACGTGGTTTGAAACGCGGCTTCCGGTGGTTGTGGGGGAATCATATTCTTTTCTCATTCCTGCTTTTTCCGTTAATTTTTCTGCACCTTTTTTATGCTGGGATAAACACATTGTTATAAACGTGGTATGATACTTTATGCTATTACCCCTCTCTCATCCATCTCAATTTAATCCTTTTGAGATTTTTGTTTATCAAAAGTATAATAAGGCAGAAAATGCATGCCCTCCACTACAAAAAAACGCTTATTAGCGAGGGAATTTTTAGTTCCTCGCTAATTCTGTCATTAGCGACGGATTTTTAGGTCCCACGCTAATTAGCGACGGATTTTTCAGTCCCTCGCTAATTCCCTCGCTAATTTCTGACAGTTTTCAGATGATAGGACTTCGTGCAGGTGTTTAGCGACGGAATTGTCAGTCCATCGCTAATTCCCTTGCTAATTTCTGACAGTTTTCAGACAATAGGACTTCGTGCAGGTGTTTAGCGGCAGAATTGTCAGTCCCTCGCTAATTCCCTCGCTAAATTTTTGACTTTTCAGCTTATTTATCCTCTCACACACACTCTTCTCTCCTACTCTCTTCACACCCTTCTCTCTTCTTCTCTCCTCACACTCTTCTTCTCTCTTCACTCTTCCACCACCACACCACCACCTCCTCTCACACTCTTCTTCTCTCTTCACTCTTCCATCACCACACCGCCACCACCTCCTCTCACGCTTTTCTTCTCTCTTCACTCTTCCACCACCTCCTCACACTCTTCTCTCACTCTATCTTCTCTCTCTACCCTAATACCCTTCACCACCACCACCACTCGTTTCTCTTTCTCTTTCTCTCCTTCTCTCTACCATAATACCCTTCACCACCACCACCACCACCACAACCACGACCATGACCACGACCACCACCACCACACCACCACACCACCACATAGCTCATTTCTCTCTCTCTCTCTCTCTCTCTCTCTCTCTCTCTCTCTCTCAGCAGATTCGACTACATTTGTCTCAGCAGATTCGACTACATCTGTCTCAGTAGATTCGCCTACATCTGTCTCAGCAGATTCGACTACAATCTGAAGAATTTATCCGCCTCTGTAGCGCAAATTCCCCGAGGTACAACCGGTGTAACAGCCCGGGATATTTATCAGCTAAAAATACCCGAGTGCACCAAACCTAAACCATCAGAGATAATAATTCTTGCTCAGACACTGAATACCACTATAAATTTTTCGCTGAATTAAAACAAAACAGTCTTACACATAATCAAGACCATACGGTTCTCTGACCATAAACTGCAGCGACTAATGTATTCAGTATCATACAGGAAGCGGAAGAAAGATAAAGTACTAAATACATAGGGTCTTAGTACATGGACAACAAAAGGAAATATAAACAAAGCATAAGGCTATGTCAACGGCAACCATCCGAGCTCAACCTACTCGTGCCTCTTCGATTTCCGCTGTCCCTGTGTCTCTGTAAAACAACAACATTTAAACAGTGAGATACAATCTCAGTGAGTTCTACCGAGACCCCTACTAACACTCTCGGTTCAATTATGAAATTCTGTTATAACTCAGTGCGTCACCGACTGCACCAATGCTAATCCCGGTGAACCACACTACAAAACCATGGTAACGTACCACCGACTGCCCCAAGGCAAATCCCGGCGAACGTTACTCAATACTCTTCGACACACCACCGACTGCCCCAAGGCTAATCCCAGCGAACCCCTTACCAATAATAGTTTCACTATTGGCCTCAGAGCCTAGGGTAGGGGATCATGACTGCCCCTCCTAGTATGTCAACATGGGTCGTCACCCAAACTCGATAATATATATATATATATATATATATATATATATATATATATATATATATATATATATACAATCATATGAACTCAAGGTTCATTTACCTCAGACAAATAATTGAACATTAGAAGTTAAATCCACATTCACTCTCGCATACTAATTCGTCACTTTTCAACACAATTTACGTCTCTAAAAACAGTTCATTTTACCTTAAAAATAGAATATTCAGTTAGTCCTCTGAATAAGCTTTTCAACGCATCTTAGAACACCCCAATCGGGTTCCCGGATCAAAAGTTATTGCGAAAACAAAATCAGTGTATCGATGCTGAAAATCTGCAAAGCGTCGCGACGCGAACTGCTATCGTCGCGACGCGAAAAGCGACAGAAACTTTTTGCGTGACAAAACTGGGCCTGGTCGAGACGCGATGGGAACGGGTCGCGACGCGACCATTTGCAGAAAAGTGCAGTTTTTCCGTTTTCTTGCGAAATTCGCTATTCCGCTCAATTCCAATTCTCGTTTCGACTGAAAACAGATTTAACAACCAGCAAAACAAACCCAACCAATACCACACAATCAATCAAAAACTCAATCGAAACGAATTTTATCAGAAACAACATATTTTTCCAAATAGCGGTTTTTCAAGTCAAAATCTCTCGGAATCAAATCACATAAAATTTATCGAGACACAAAAACATCCTAAGCGTGAGTAAAACTCACCGATTGTGATGAAAATCACAAATAGCCGAGACTTTCCAAGAAATCGCTTTTTCCGACATAACCACACGAACGTTCCCCGTATAAACTTTACGCTCCGACGACAATCGAATCCACTCCCAACCTTTGAACCTACAATCAATCACAAAAAACCTCGATGAAATTACTATTCATCGTCTTCAAGCTTCAATTCACTATTCACACATAACCCCAATTTGAACCCTAACCTCTTGATTCTTCACGAACCCCAAATCGGACTTCAATATTTGCGCAATCCACCTTGAGCTCGCTCCCAAACACCATCCAAAGCTTTCCTATGAGCTTGGACAACAAAAACCTCCATTTTCCTCTTAAATTCGAAAATGGCAAAGTGAGAGAGTGAGTTGATGATGATGATTTTGGTACCAAATCGAAGAGGAAGGAACGCTGATCACTTTTCGTGTTGGAAGGAAGTCGTTTGGATGAGCCTTTGAACTTCCTTTTTCCTCTTCTTCTCCTTCACCCATTCTTTTCTCTTCTTTTCTTTTTTTTCTCTTTTCTCTCTGTTTCTCTTCTCTCTCTGTACGCGTTTCCTTTCTTTCTTTCTTTCTTTCTTTCTTTCTTTCTTTCTTTCTTAATTCTTTTCTTTCTCACACACACACACACACACACACACACACACACGCACACACACACACACATACACACACACACACACACACACACACACACACACACACACACACACATATTTATTAATATATAAGTGGTAACGTGGTCCAATTACCATATTGATATTAAACTCTTATTTCGATTTCAAAACGTCTTTGACCCGTATTAATTCTTTTCTTTCACACACACACACACACACACACACACACACACACACACACACACACATATTTATTAATATATAAGTGGTAACGTGGTCCAATTACCATATTGATCTTAAACTCTTATTTCGATTTCAAAACGTCTTTGACCCGTATTATTCGGTTAACGATCTTGTGACAGTCAATAATTAATTTTAGCACTCAATAATTTTACCAATTAAGTACTAAATTAATTCAAATGGGTTACATCCAAATAATTCGACTAATTATTTTGGGATGTTACAACCGGTCTCGTCTCAGATTGCAGCAGCAACTGAGGTATCCGAACTAGCAAGAATAACACGATATGCAACAGGAGATGAACCCAGGATAGTGATATTTAGAAGACTGAAATCGAATTCTCTGCCCCGTCTCATATGCTACTGGAGCACCTTTATATAGGCTTATGAGTTAGCCGCGGATTAAAAACTAGTCAATGGCCGTCACAAAACAATTGTAATAAAGCTGAAATTAATTTGGTTTAATTTGCAGTTACGAAATAAACGAGATTTAATTTTCAGTTACGAAATGAATTATCCGTTACAAAGTTACTTTGCAAATCATTTTGACCAAAACTGGGCATATTCGAATAGGCTGATACAAAACTGAGATTACATATATCAAAATAATATTTCATAAATTATTGTTTCACAAAATTCACTCAGAAACTTTGAAATATCACAAAATTTACAACAATCCCCCACATATTTCAAAAGTTTAGAAGTGAATAAAGAAAAAGAAGTTTCCTGGGTTAACATCGTAGATGTAATGCATCGGAGCTGTATAGCAAGCTATGGAACCAGTCCTAGACAGATAAAACCTAGCATACAGTGAATTGGTTTAGCAAGCTATGGAACCCAAGACACATATTATATGTTAGAGGTTTTACCATCACATTACACCCCCACAATTCTTGCTGTTTCCGCGGTGTTGCGCTACTAGGCCGTGCTCGTGCTCGGTATTCATGAGTGCTCTAGAGATCTCGTCAGGATCTCATGCAAGCGGCCCCACTTGACACTCATATAGGTGATTTCATCAAGTGTATGCTGCAAGTCATACACCACCCATAAGGGCTATGAAAATCATTAAAAGCTTTAAGCTTATCCTTTTAACCCTACAGTCTAGCACTATCACAATAACACCATAGGAAGGGACAATAATAAAATTAATTACTTGAATTAATTTTCAGTGCTAGCAATATCAAGAAGTGAGTTGTTTTTACCACATTGAACCTTATTCATGGGATCTCCAATCACAAAGGTTGGGTTACCATCACTTCTTAATTTCAATTGACTTTAGTCCCATTCCCCTCGATGTCTCATATATCAGTTTCTTCCCTAGGGGTTTTGTTAGAGGATCGGCCAAATTCACTTCTGACTTCACATAATCGATCGATATTGCTCCATATTTTTGCAATTGTTTGACAACATTGTGTCTTAATTGCACATGTCTATTTTTGCCATTATAGGTCTTATTCTTTGCAACGGCTATTGCCGACTGACTATCACAATGTATTGACACTGATGGTGTCGGTTTTATTCCCAAAGGAATTCCAGCTAAAAGGTTCTTCAACCATTCAGCTTCAGTACCAGCCAACTCCAGAGCTACAAATTCCGACTCCATAGTCGATCTAGCAATAATGGATTGTTTGGCTGACCTCCAAGTTACCGCACCACCACCTAGTGAAAAAATGTAACCACTAGTTGATTTTGTCTCATCTGAATCAGATATCCAGTTAGCATCGCAGTATCCTTCCAATACTGCGGGAAATCCACTATAAGTAATACCATAATTCGTGGTACCTCTCAAATATCGCATAAGGTGAGCAATTGCCTTCCAATGATCCTGACCAGGGTTATGAGTATACCTACTCAGACGACCGACTACGAACGCAATGTCTGGTCGAGAAAAGTTCATTAAATGCAGTAGGCTCCCAATTACTTGGGCATACTGAGATTGGTCAACAGGATCACCTCTATTTTTCTTCAAGTGTGAGTTAGCTTCATAAGGCGTACTCAAAGGGGTACAGTTATAGTGACCAAACTTCCTAAGAAGTTTTTCCACATAATGATCTTGTGATAGTATAATGCTATCACCTTCCCTGATGACTCTAACTCCTAATATTACATTTGCCTCACCCATATCTTTCATATCGAAACTAGATGAGAGAAAAGATTTTGTTCTAGTAACAATATCAGGACAAGTACCAAAAATGAGCATGTCATCTACATACAAGCATATAATCACACGTTCTCCACACACAGTTTTAGTGTAAACACATTTATCAACATCAGTTGTGGAGAAACCATCATTAATCAAAGTTTTGTCAAACTTTTCATACCATTGTTTTGGTGCTTGTTTAAACCATACTAGGGGAATGCCCGTGCGTTGCACGGGTTGTTGTATAATATCGTTTTAAAATTTTATGGAATTTTTATATAAAGATATAAAATTTTAGTGATATACATTATGTATTGTTTTTTTTTCACAAAATACATTATGTATTCTAAAAATATAGTATAACATAAATATATTGTTTAATTTTTTTAATATTCAAAAGTTATTTATTTTAAGCAAAAAATATTATATAGTGTATTCTCTTTTTAATATGTTTAATTGATGGGCATAAATTTTAAAAATATATGCAGATGAGTATGACAAAACATATATCATAGAAAACAAAAATATAATCATCTTTATTATTTTCTTTCTTTGATCTTTATCACCAATTAATAAATCATAAATTCAAAGTAAAACTATAAATTAAATTTAAAATAAAATTTTAATTAAAAAACTATTATTTAATTATTTATCGAAATAAATTTATTTAATCAAAGTTATAATAGGAAAATAAGAAAAAACTTTATTTTTATTTTTTCTAATGAAATGAAAATTCCAATTCATGATTTTTCAATGCTTATAACTTGAAAGAATAATATTAAAATATACACAATTTCTCAATACCTACAACTAAACAAAAAATTGTGGCTCTGTTGCATTATTCACTACTGATCCAAAATTGTGCAGCCCTTTATCTTTTTTGTGAATGTGAAACCCCTCCCCTTCAATGCATAATTGTTACATAAAAAAGAATTTTAAAGGTCAACTAATTATTATTTTTTATCTCAAAAAAAACTTATATTGTATTGTAATATTTTTAATTCATATAATAAACTATTATAATTAGTAAATATATTTATCCAACTTATTTAAATTTTTACAAATTCCAATAATATAATTTATTAGTAACAAAGTATATAATTCCAAAAACTATGATATATATATATATATATAGAGAGAGAGAGAGAGAGAGAGAGAGAGAGAGATGTTTTTAAAGAAAAATAGACAAAAATCACAAATAGAAGAATAATCCTCCAAGTAATTTGATCACTTACAATTAAGTCTCCATGAGAAGCATGAGGCACACAACATGATCCAACAATCACATATTGAAGAGTAATCCTCATGCAAGAAAATTGAAAAACCAATTGAAACAAACTTATAAAGTAACAAAGTCATTACGCTACATAAAAGGGTAGGAAGAAATAAACCTGATTTATATAGTAGAAACGAAGAAAATAAAATTAAACATTTTTCTCAATAATAATATTAAAATATACATGATTTCTCAATGCCTATAACTTTACAAGTAAATGTTGTCTCCATTGCCTCATTCACTAATTGATCCAAATTTATCTTCTTGCCTCTTTGCCTACTTCAAAATTGTCAATAACATGAAACCCTTTACCCCTTTTTATGCATTCCACCTCTTCTTGCAAAACTCACTCCTTTCTTCTACTTCATGTTTTTCATTATGAATTTTGTTGTCAAAACCAATCCCCTCACCATCCAAAAATGTCTCGTTTAAATAGTCAATTCTTGCTATAATTGACTAAAACTCTACATCTTCCACTCATATTCTACTAACTCATGAGTTTATTATCAATTAAAGGAATAATTCATATGAATGTGAAACTTCTCCTTTTCAATGTATAATTGTTACATTAAAAAGAATTTTAAAAGTCAACTATATATTACTTTTAATTAAAAAAGAAATATATTTGTATTGGAATATTTTGAATTAATCCAAATAATTATAATTAGTAAATATATTTTTTTAACTAAATTTAGATTTTTACCAATTCTTATAATAATATAACTTCTTCTGTAAAAAATATATACTTTCAAAAACTATGTTGAGATTTATGCTTTAAAAAATGGAAAGAAAACAACTCTACCTCTTCTACTCATTTCATACTAATTTCTGAGTTTATTAACAATTAAAGAAATGATTCAGATTCTTAAAAAAAATTCATATAACGTAAAATAATGAATAACCGTTAAACTAAATTTAATGTTAATAGTCCACTAACTATTTTATATTTTAAAGATAGTTTTAGATTAAATTTAATGAAACATATATTATATTATATTATAAATATATTGTTAATTGTTATTATTATTTCAGTTTTTCCATCAGAAATTAGAAAATATCATTTTCATAAAAATATAAACATAGTTAAATGATATTCCACTATGAGTATCATTTAATAAGGTAGTGACAATTATTAAATTTCATTAAAAAATACATTTTAATAGTTAAATTTCAAAGAAAATAAATTCAAAGTTAGAAACCTTTCAATTCCATAACCGTTGCAACATAAATACAAATCAAGTAATAAAATTATTTTGTTTTTTCTTTGAAAAGAATAATATTATTTTGGTTAAAAATGGTAATAATATATTTTTAATAGTTTAAGAAAATTATTTATTGTTAAAAGGAAAAAGAAATTCAAACATCCACTATTATATTTTTAATTAATTTTGTATCAATTTGGATAATACTATAATTTATTTGTCAAAAAATTATATAACTTCAAATAATATGGATTTTTCTCTTCTTAGAATTTGAGTTACCTAACAAAATGTTACGAATCAAGAAAAGGCAAATACATGCATGTTGTAATAATCTGAGTTCATCAAAAAAAATTAATTCGTAAATATTTTTATTCCTCTATTTGAAATTTTACAAATTTTAATAATAATATATATATATAATTTATTAAAATATAGATACTTATTTTAAATAGGATTTATACTTATATTATAGTATCTTGGCAATTGTTATTTTCAATTTCTCTATTTCTATAAGAAAATATGATTTTCCTACCTATATAAAAAAGGTTAAATAATAAGCAATTAAGAGAATAATATAATAGTGGCAATTATGTGGTTTAATTAAAAGTTAAAGTCTCATTTAAGTGCAAATAATAAATAAATATTTTAATAGTTAAAGATCTTGAGACTCATTGTGGAGGCTCCATTGGGGTCTCATTTACATAGATATATATATATATATATATATATATATATATATATATATATATATAGATAAGGACTTAAGGAGTTTGCATACTTTGTTCTCTTGACAAGAAACTATACATCCTTCGGGTTGAGTCATGTAAATTTCTTCTTCTAAGTCACCGTTCAAAAAAGCGGTTTTAACATCCATTCGGTGAATAACAAGTTTATGGATAGAAGCCAAAGCTCTAATAGAAGAAATTCTTGTTACTGGAGCAAAAGTATCAAAATAATCAATGTTTTGTTTTTGAGAAAAACCTTTTGCTACTAATCTAGCTTTATATTTATCAATAGACCCATCATTGGGGTTATATTTTCTTTTGAAAATTCACTTGCATCCTATTGGTTTTGCTCCAGGTGGTAAATCAACTAAAGTCCAAGTTTTACATTTGGAAATTGAATCTATTTCAGTTTTAATAGCTTCTTTCCAAAATTTCGACTCAGAAGAAGAAATTGCTTCAGAAAAAGCTTCGAGATCTTTGTCAACAAGATAAGTATAAAAATCATTTCCGAAGGATGTTTCTTTTCTTGGTCTTTTACTTCTCCTTAATTCTTCATACGGTTCCTCACGAGTTTCATCATTAGTAGTTACTAATGGTTGTCTAGATATACTATCATGCTTCAATGGAAATATATTTTCAAAGAATTCAGCATTTTTTGTTTCCATAATGGTATTTTTCTCTAAAACGTCACTTTTCACAACAAGGAATCTATAGGCGGCGCTATGTTCAACATATCCAATAAAAACACAATCAGAGGTTTTGCAACCAATTTTTCTTTTCTTAGGATCAGGCAGCATAACTTTAGCTAAACACCCCCACACTTTTAAAAATTTCAAGTTATAGAGAATTAAAAAAAAATTCTAATTCTTTAAACAATTTTAATAATCTCATATAGTAAGGAGATATACCTTACCTCCATGCTCAAGTAGAGGAGTTCTTCATTAAACAAACTCAATTTGTCTGAGCCCGGCCATCTAATAGAGAATTTTACATCTTGCGTTTTTCGGCTTGGACAAGGCCTTCTCACCCACCGTAGAATTATTCTACTCACCGGATGAGCCTCATCAAAAGGAATATTTGTTATCGCATACAATAATAAATAAGAATAATATGACATAAAATCGGCTCACAGCATTTATTTTCCATCCCAAAAATATTGACCAAATAATCAAAGGGTTATTAAAATCAATTTATCTAGAGCATCACTTTTCTGTTACGAGACTCAACATTGAACCGAACGTGATGATTGAAGTGTTGACTGTGACCAAAGAACCTCAAATATTGTCTTATTATAATTCATGAAAATTCCAAGTGGAAATATTTCTAGGAGCTTTCTAGAGTTGCACATGAAGTCCCTCACAGATAAGAAACAAAAGACAAGTCATATTCTTATAGATAATGTGACAAAATTGTTATCACCTCTTGATGATTAGCAACTATTGCATACAAAAAACTCTTAACTCTTACGGGCCTTAGCATCAACTATTGAGTGAAGTAATATCCCTGTACATATCATGTATAATATCTTCCCAAATAATGTAATTAGTAGATTATCTTTTTATAAAAGAAATAAATAGTACCAAGGAAACCGAATGCAATAGTAACATGATGTATCAATGATGCATGTTCTTTGAATGAGCGATCACTATGGACAATACACTTACACATACATCCAGTTAAAGATGTAGTGATAGAAATTTATCAAAATAAACAGACAAGTATTCAACCTCAACTCCAAATAATATAAAATAGCCTTTGAAAGCCAAATGAGTTGACGACATACATAGGTAAATCACATATACTTTCAAGTCATCATAACAAATTTTATTCCAGAACAACATAAATCACAACTCAGTAGAAAGACCATGTCATCTAGTTCAAATCACACAAAATTTTCACATTATTCTAAATTTATCCTCGCTTATAATAGTGCCGTAGTTTGACTCTCAAAGTTGCATACATTACTACCTGTATCCATTGTTTTATATATACATTTGTTTTCAATCCTATATACCTTGTAGCAAAATGCTTACTGCTCCGTGCCCATGCTACTACAGTCTTAGTGAAGACATCTTAAAAAAACTTTAAAAGAGGAAAAAAATTATGGAAAATGATAACCATCCCAACAAGTTAAAGCATATACCATTTTACAGAAAAGCTTAGATAAGAAACCATAAATATTCGAAATTGCAAATACAGATGAGCACCGAGTAGAAAATCACAACTAATTATGAATCCTTGTAGTCATATTACTTTTAAGACAAAGCCACGGAAATTTCAAATTGGCTCATGTATAAGTGAATAAAATGTGAAGAGAGTGGAATGAACCGAAACCTGTTATTGGAGATTGACTTCAAATTTGAAAATGTCTTTCCATCATCGTATCGACTCTCTGTTCTGCAGATTCGACTACATATGTCTCAGCAGATTTGATTCGACTATATCTGTATCTGCAGATTCGACTACATCTGTCTCAGCAGATTTGATTCGACTACATCTGTCTCAGCAGATTCGACTACATCTGTCTCTGCAGATTCGACTACATCTGTCTCAGCAGATTCGACTACATCTGTCTTTGCATATTCGACAACAATCTGAAGAATTTATCTGCCTCTACAGCGTAAATTCCCCGAGGTACAACCGGTCTCGTCTCAGATTGCAGCAGCAACTGAGGTATCCGAACTAGCAAGAATAACACGATATGCAACAGGAGATGAACCCAGGATAGTGATATTTAGAAGACTGAAACCGAATTCTCTGCCCCGTCTCAAGTGCTACTGGAGCACCTTTATATAGGCTTATGAGTTAGCCGCGGATTAAAAATCAGTCAATGCCCGTTACAAAACAATTGTAATAAAGCTGAAATTAATTTGGTTTAATTTGCAGTTACGAAATAAACGAGATTTAATTTTCAGTTACAAAATGAATTATCCGTTACAAAGTTACTTTGCAAATCATTTTGACCAAAACTGGGAATATTCGAATAGGCTGATACAAAACCGAGATTACATATATCAAAATAATATTTCACAAATTATTGTTTCACAAAATTCACTCAGAAACTTTGAAATATCACAAAATTTACAACATTTCCCACTTGATTCATTAATTACTAATGGGTCCAGTACGATGTATCTCCTATGTCACGCCACTTTAGATAATCCCTATTTTAAATTAGATACACTTTTTATGACTTCTTTTATATATATATATATATATATATATATATATAGAGAGAGAGAGAGAGAGAGAGAGAGAGAGAGAGAGAGAGAGAGAGAGAGAGAGAGAGAGAGAGAGAGAGAGAGAGAGAGAGAGAGAGAGAGAGAGAGAGAGAGAGAGAGAGAGAGAGAGAGAGAGAGAGAGAACAACACATATTCCCGTGCATAGCACGAGTTACATACTAGTACTAGCATATGCAATAAGCCATCGTTGTTTTCATTACCAAAACAAGAGAGTGGGATTAAAACTGGATAAAAGAATCATGCAGCTTTACGTGTCGGACACATCGTTAATTAGTTCCAAACAAATAGCTTTACGCGTCCGACAAATCCAAAGTAAAGGCAATCGAACCGTCAACCGTAGCCATATCTTGAGCCCAAACTATGGATTAAATTTTGGGTTCAATGTGAAGGATAAATATGGATTAAAGTGCTGAAGGTACTTAACTACTTTATTAGTTGGAATCCAAATGAACTAACTTAAGAATTTCCATTTTTAGTTGTAATCCAAATTATCTATTGTGGATATTAATAAATTAACTAGATTATTGACCTAATAGTTTTTAGATAAAGTTGTGTGTTATGCAGGTCGGGAATTTATATAAGCTTGAAAGAGTAATCTAGGAATTGGGTAAAAGTTTGTTTATGTCACAACAAGGGAGAATTACGAGAAAGAATTGAATTGTAAGGGGTGTATAGGTTGTAGAAAAGACTTAAGACAAATAATAAGATAATTACAGGATTCTAAGTTGTACAAGTTATCGATGTGGAAACAAGTGGTAAGCCACGACTATCTAAGTTAGCGTTTTGGTTTTTGTAACATGTAATATAATAGTGAAACGATGTTATCCAATAATGACCTATAACAATATGAGAATGAGACATTGATGATAAAATCTAAATGATAATTTCCTAAATAATGTGGTGATGTGTTAGATTCTAAGACAAATGTTCATTTTAATCACATAAATCAGTTGTTGAAGGAGACTGTGACCACATTTGAAAGACACACTTGAAATGAGTACTATGATAATGAAACTTCATTTACATAAAGAAGAAACAATAAAGAATATTGAAACTTGGACAAAGAGAGTCTACTTCTACGCCTATTGCATAAGTTATTGAACAACCTAATTTACTATGGGACAACTTTCATGTCGATTTTTTCCTACAGGAATTTATAAGTTAGTGACCAGTTTTGAAAATTATCATAAAAGTAACTGGATATATTTTAAATGCCTAATTTATAAACACACTATCTTATGCCACATAGATATCTTAAAGGAAGCTATAGTAAGAGAAGGTGCAAATCTGTCAAATTAAGACAAAAAATAGTGCAAATATTGTGAAACCGATCAACAATTTGCACATTAATTGGAAAGAAAAAAACAATTTGTGCAACTACAGAAAATAGTGTGTAAATTCTTGTGAAACTAATTGAGTGTGATTTATTGATATAAATATATAGTAGACTCTGATCCAAGATACATGTAAACTTTAAATAATAACATAGAACTTGAACTCATAGATGACAATGACATATTCAGCTTCACGGGTACAATTTAGATCTTCGGAGTTTTGATATTTTTGATCTTTAGAGTTGCTTTAAAAGTGCGATTGGTTCTTTCTTCACGACGAAACACCATCGGAGTCAAGAGTTCGATTGGCTTCGATTCATCTTGAGGGATTAGTGTTGCAAAGGCATCTCAATTACATGAGAGGAAGGTACGACAAGTATCCCCTATGGCCTCAGTACTCCGCTGATGTGAGACGACAATTTGGTGACCTGAATGAAGACCCCTTAGCAGAATTGGTGTAGGTAAAGCACTCTGGTTATGCATGGTACCATGTCATTATTTCCACCATACTTGTTCCTTTGATGGGTGGTGGCAATGTAAGAAACTTTTTTGAGTTTTCTAGATAGTTTCATATGTTATATCTTTTTGTTGTTATTTGAATTTGAACCACTGCCAAAAATGTAGGTGGAAAAAGTGGAGATGATCCAAACACTCATTTTTGTTGCTGGGATAAACACATTGTTACAAATTAATAATGAGATGCATGGCAAATGATGAACTAAAATAACTAAGCACTTTAAAAAAAGCACTTAAGGGTGTGTTTGGATTAGAAGAGAATAAAGAGAGAAGAGAGAAAGAGTGAAGAGAGAGTGAAGGAACAATTAATGTATCCAAATTAAAGCATGTTCCATCGAATCTTTTCCATTAAGAAAGTTGGTTAATTTTGTCGATAACATCAAATTTGTCACCAATTTGTATTAGTTTTCCAAAATCATCATCCTTCACACTATATATTAGTGAGAGTCACCATCTATCTCACTCTTTCTACTTACTAATAATAAATTATCCACTATTATTAAGAGTCAACATCTATCTCACTCTTTCTACTCATGCATCACACGAGTCATACACTATAGCTATGTGATTACCTTCAGCACTAAATTGGTGCGTTGCTTGATTAGTATAACATTTCCTTTCGGCACCATGTTTTCTGTTTAAATTAATTGAACATATCCCCCGTACAATCCCCATCGAAATTGCAAACTTGCACATTCCCTTGAGAATTGCCCACTTGATTCATTAAACTAATGGGTCCTGTATGATGTATCTCCTATGTCACGCCATTTTAGATAAACCCTACTATAAATTAGATACACTTTTTATGACTTCTTTTATATATACACACACACACACACACACACACACACACACACACATATTCCCGTGCATAGCACGAGTTAGATACTAGTACTAGCATATGCAATAAGCCATCGTCGTTTTCATTACCAAAACAAAAGAATGAGATTAAAACTGGATAAAAGAATCATAGCAGCTTTACGTGTGGGACTCATCGTTAATTAGTTCCAAACAAATAGCTTTACGCGTCTGACAAATCTAAAGTAAAGGCAATCGAACCGTCAACCGTAGCCATATTTTGAGCCCACAATATGGATTAAATTTTAGTTAAAATGTGAATGATAAATATGGATTAAATTAAAAGTGGGGGGTGGGGAAGTGGTCCAATATGGGGGTATGGAAATCTTGAGCCCAAAATTAATTGGAGGTATACTCATATGGGTTGGTTTTTTTATACCCCACCTCTATATCCCATACCCATCATTTTTTTATTTATATATTGCCCCTATAAAATTTATTAAATATTGGGTTTATATATTTTTAGGATAAATCCATTTTGCAAAAACAATTGGAAACAGATTTATAAATAAATTCGTTTTGTAAATTTTCAAAACCAGATTTATCTATTTCGTTTTCAAAACCGGATTTGTTTATTAAATAGATAAATTCATTTTTCAAAATCAAATAGAAAAATCTGTTAAAGTAGTACGGTAGTTCCGTACCGGTTCGGTACTAAAGTATGGTACCAGTTGTACAATACAAGCCAAAAACCTAGCCTGAGGGGTTTAGGAACGTGTTTTAGTGAGGGTAATTTTGGAATATTGGAGGTTAGGGGGTGTGTGGTGAGTAGGAGGGTTGGGAAAAGCATGAGCCATATGAAAATCTTGAGCCCAAAATTAATTGGAGGTATACTCATATATGTTAGTTTTCAGGGTTTGAAACTGGACCTCCTTCTTGCTGCCTTCCTTGGATAATTTTTTACAAATTGTAATATTTCTCGTAGAGATTAATTAAAACCTATTGACAGAGAAAAATAGGATATTGAAAAAATGAAGGTGACATGTAAAAGAAATTAAAGTAGATATATTGTGTAAAATAGAAAAATGAGATAGAGTTTGAGGAAGAAAGAGGAGAGTGAAAAAATTTTAAAAAATGAAAAATTTTGAAAAAATGAAAAAGTGAAATTACATAAATATCTTAAAACTATTTAGTTGAGAAAAATGTAAAATTGATATTTGGTATAAATAGATAGTAGATGGACGTATATCCATTGTAAAAAAAGGGTTTAGTATCCGTTCTTCGCACACCAGAAACATGGCGTGCAAAATCGACTCCCATTACCTAGACGAGGGTTTCGGCGGCGAAACCTACAAACGAAAACGGGAACAAGCCCAAGCAATCGAGGGCGCTAAGATCAATGGAGTCTCCTCCATGGAAACCGACGATGCTATCCCTCCACCGGCAAAGAGATCAGCGATTCCATCATCATCAGATCCCGACAGTGCTGTGTTCGGTAAGCCAAGCTACGACGGCGTAATCGCTGGGACGGTGTCTGGGGAGAAAAAAGAGAAGCGGATCAGAACGGCGTATTTTGCAAGGATAGCGCAGTTGGATGAAGAGATTCGGTTGATTAAGGTTGCGAAGATGAAAAAGAGAGAAGAAAGGGAGAAGAAGAAACAAGAAAATATTGTTAGATCTGGTAACCCTAAAACTCTGAAGAAGATTGCTCAGTCCAAGCAGAATGAGTTGGTCTTTAATTTGATGAAATTGAGTTTTTAATTTATTATGTATTTGTGTGACCGATTCTAGTAGGTCAAGTGCATTTTACTTGCATTTTTAGTACACTCTTCTATTGGACTAGCCATTTAGAAAATTTAGAAAATATCTCTCATGATTGATTGATTGAACTATCTCAGTGTATATCTCTCATCATTGAATCAATCAAATCTAATACTCCCTCCCATATTATATGACTTTCTAACAAAAAAAAACTTGTCTCATAATACATACTTTTAAGAATATCAATAAAGTATAAATTATATTTTTCCTGTTATTCCCTCAAACATAAATGCAGATTTTCATTCAACTTTACCAACCTCAATTAATGAATGACATATTGGGAAGAATGATTTTTTTTTTACAAATTCTGTACTATTAATTGCATTCATTAATTCTCGTGCCACAACTTTAAACGACATCTAATATGAGACCGATGGAGCATCTATTTATCTATTTATAATTGACATCTAATATGAGATGGAGAGAGTATCTATTTATTTATTTATACAAAGATATCTCACTTAAACTAACGACATTAGCCTCGAAGCTTAATTGCCATCCATCCTTTTCTATAACAACGAAAAAGGCTACATTAGTCATTTAACGGGCCAAATTTTTAAATTTAATGCGACAATCATTTAAAATTGACGAGACAAATGCGGGACAAAATTGCAGAATACCGTCTTTTTTAAAGATTCAGTTAAATCTCTCACTCTCTCTCTCGCTAATTTTCTTTCTCCTTTATGACGAACCCTAAACCAGAGAATAGAACTCACTTTCTTTCAATCTCATCATCCAATGTGCCATGGTCAAAGAGAGGAGAGAGAGATTCGAAGAGGGAAACACATAGGGAGAAGGAGAGAAAACGAAGAAGGGAAGGAAGAGAAGAGGGGAGAGAGAGCTGCGAACAGAGAGGAAGGAGATACAGAGCTTCAAAACCCTAACAAAGTTACAAAAGCTTTTTCATCCCTTTATTTGCTCAAAAGCACTTCTAAAATTTTGTTTGCTTCTTCTCACTTCATTGGATTAAACATTTGCTTCTTTCTCTTTAACTTCTTGATTTTGGTTTATTTTTTGTCCTTATTTTTTCAAGCAAACAAGCAGTTTTTTCCACCATCTAAACTCTAAACGTGTGATACAAAGGCAAGAATGAAAGACGACAACGAATAGAGCATTTCGCCGGCAAGAAAAGGTGTCGCACACTGAGGTATAAATATGTATGTTTAATTATAGAGCATTTCAGATTGCCTTAGTTTCTTCTACTGGCTTAGTTTCCTTCCGCCTTAGCGTATAAATATGTATGTTTAATTATATATGGCCTTAACTGGAGGTTGAGGCATAACCTGAAGTTTGAGGCAAAAGTTGAATTTTACCAAAACTGAAGATTGAGGCAAATTTTTTTGCCCAAAGCATTTTTAATAGAATCATGATACCTAATCATCCCCCCATTCTTCCATAAAAATCCAGGAACCTGTGAAGATCAGGCATCCACAGCTTCAGTATGACTCAAAACTGTATGGTTCTTCAAGGAGGAAGTAAGTCTACATCCCATTCTTTAAAGTATGCAGGGGTCTAAAACTAAAAGTATGATCTAAACTACTGCTAAAAAGATCACATGATATTTCTTAATCTTTAAATAACATAGACATTTGTCTTTGTTTTCTTGATTATGGAGTATAACGTGATTGCTGCAATGGATCTTCTTCTAACAATGAAATAAGAAACATTAGTCCCAAGTTGTCAACGATTA
Source organism: Astragalus membranaceus (assembly GCA_039519185.1). NCBI lineage: Eukaryota > Viridiplantae > Streptophyta > Magnoliopsida > Fabales > Fabaceae > Astragalus > Astragalus membranaceus. The sequence continues at coordinate 16,281,013 of CM076849.1, forward strand.
ATAAAGGACAACATTGATGCTTGCTGATCAATTAGTAAGTTTGTCTGTCAAGTTGCCAACGAATAATAAAGGAGCTTTATTTAGATAGTGATACCAAATGCTCATTTGATTCATATTTTGGTCTGTTTTCAAGAGGTTTCCTTCACCGTGACATAAAGCCAGTCACATTTCTGATGGGCCTAAGACGGAAAGCCAACCAAGTATGTCTGATGGGCCTAGGAGTTGAATTTTATTTCTTTTAATGGTTGCAGATACGGGGGCTGATATGTTAGTTTTATTTAACAGAGTTGCTGCTTAATATCCAAGAAATAGGAGCTGATTAAACAATATAGATATGGAGAGGATGTGCCTACAACAGGTAATAATATTAATATTTTTTCAATGTTTCTGTATATTATTTCTTTTCTATTTATGCTTCCTTTGAACTAAGTTACTCTGATTTTGTGTTTAGAATCCCCCGCACTGGGTTTATGAAGATGGACAAGATTAAAGAAGAATTATGCTTCAAAAACTAGTAATGTTTCCAGGTTTTCCCTTTTATTCTCTTCATAATATTTTTTGACATCTAATCTTTACTTTTTCTCTTTACACATAAACCACAAGAAACATATAATGACTTGGTATTGCAGAAAATGAGGTTTTGACTTTTGAGGGAGAAGATAAGGAAAGAGTAGTGGGAGAGATATTTGAAACAGGGAAACAGAAAGTTATAGTGACATGAGATAACACTAAAGACACTGACATGAGGAGGTGAAGAGAATCAAATAGTATGAGGGAGTAAAATCATGTTCTATATTTTTAGATGAAAAGGAAGTAAACCCTAGGAAGCATATCTCAAGTCCTCAAAGATTTACGAGGTTTTTTTTTCTTTCAAATTTTTCGGGAATCTTCATCCTTGAGAAACATACCAATGGTGATTATGTCATCTGAAAATACACCTTCTAGGATTAACAGGTAATGGAGAGAAAGATTTCACAACTTTTTTTTTATGTTTTCTCATCAAACCTTTTTTGAGGTGGAAGTTCTGGTAATTATATCATCCCTTTCTGAGCATGGTTTGTATTTTGTGTTTCATTGTTTAATATATGCCACATTGTGAGAGTGCATATTTGAATTATTCATTTCAGTTATGCATTTAAGACTTAAAATGCTAAGTATAAACTGTGACTTTTCAGCAACTTTCAAATTGGGAACCAATAAAAGAACAATATAAAAAGTAGAAGATCTATTATATTGGCAAGTTGGATTAAAATGATTATAGAAGATATAAATCATGATTTATTAATAGTGTATTCAATTATATTAAGCAATCTTACCACTTTGTTGATGTTCTAAATCACTACCTGTTTTTTTTTTGGGATAAGCCACTATTGACTCTGTTAATAGGTTATTCTATTGATTTCATAGATACATTTACACAAATTGCAGCTCTATTTTGTAACAAACATTTCGTCGGATCTAACACAAACAAAAAGAATACGAGGACAAAGGCCCAGAAAGAGGTAAAAGCTCTGGGTTTCATTTCTTCATCTTGCTTTATTGTTTCAGAATGGGAGAAGAAAAAGAGAAGAGAAACAACTAGAGAGGAAACAACACAATGCTTTTATATTGTGTTTGAAAAACAGTTGTATTTATAGGGACGAAAAACATATTTAAGCCTAAAAGTAATGTCTTGGGGGTGGTTTGCTAGCTAATAGGGTGGGTAGTAGTTTGTATCAGTTTTGATAATTGGTGTAGTGCACCTTCGGATTGTCTTTTAATGTTATCTTGAGATATAAATGAGTTGAGGTACCCTTTGTATCCCCTTAATACAATTTGACTTATAAAAAAACCAAGGAGGAGAGATGTTGAAGCGCAGTGGAAAGATTGAGAGGCCCATCTAATACTATTGTCATTGTGAAGTGGCATGGGTGAGAAATAGAAGATGAGGTCTGATTGATGTAATCAGTAACGAGAACAGAGCAAGGAAGGAGAAAGGAAAGAAAGGTTAGAGAGAGAGAGGGAGAGAGATAGAAGAGTTTGAAAGAGAAGAAGGTGATTCAATACACAAATACAAAGTATTTGAGGTAATGGAAGTTTCATTTCTTTGATTATGATGAACTTTTCTGTTTGATAGTAGACAAATTAGAAATCTAGATAAATTTTGACAGATAATGTAGGATTGTTGGATTACTTGATATATTGAGGGCATAAAGTTCATATTGAAGTAGAGGTTGACAATGAATTACATTAGTAAGGGTTAGCAAATTATAATATAAATAAGGGTTAGCAATTGATTCAATTTTATACATCTTATCTAAAATGCAATATAGTTTTATCCTAATCTATATTCAAAGAAGTCAGTCCATTGGTATTGGTCCTCAACTCTTCTATCATCGGATTAGGAAGTCGGTGAGTAAATAATGTGGACTATAACATGTCTTAGTTTATTTCTTTAAACTTCTTCTATACCTATTTGATAAAAGTTGCTTTACTTTGTTCTTGATTCTTGCTCAAATGATAACCTGAAATTATTGGTTACTTTAAAGAGACATGATAATATTGTTTTATGATTTGATAATCTAAAGGTGAAGTTTCCATTGGATTATTTAAAGAACATAAAATTTTATGATAGTGGTGACTCTCGAATTTCAAGATTTTGTAACTTATTATTTGGTACATATTTGATTTGATGTTTTGAAAATATATTGTGAAAGTATCTATATGTCCTATTCTTCATTCATATTTCTGTAAGTATGAGTTGATGACATTTGGATTTTCAACAGCTTTGGGGGTAGACTTTGTCAGAACTCTGCATGCTAAAAACAGTATGTGTTAGTCTTGGTGCACCATGATTTACTTATCAGACAGGGAGCCAATTGTTTATATTTTGAGACGGGGAGCCTATTACTGATATTTTGAGGCGGGGAGTCTATTACTGATATTTCGAGGTGGGGAGCCTATTGTTGATTTCGAGGCGGGGAGCCTATGATATACATTTATCGGCGGGGAGACTGTGATTTAAATTTATTGGCGGGGAGGCTATTTTAGTTCTGTATAAGTGTCACCACATATTATATCCACCGTTTTAAAACTCGGCTCGGACCGGCCCGACCGGGAACCAGCACTTTGGGCGGGTTGGGTCAGGAGTTGGATCCGATATGCAGCTCGACCGGTGAAAACCGTGTGACTCGGTCGATTTTTTGGACAAACCGTGTGACTCGCGGGGTTTGGAAAAACCGAACCGGACCACTCCTTCCATGTGCGTTTTGGAAATATATTCAACAAAAAGCCACTGGTGGGATTTGAACCACTGACCTATTGAAAGGAGATCCTAGGCGCTACCATCAAGCTACCAAACTTGTTGAAATACTCGGCAAAAAAATCACTGTAGCATCATTTTTATATTTATTTACCAATATAGCACCCATTTTGAATTAATGACCAAAGTAGCACCATTTACTTTTAAAGCTAACAAATGACTGCCGCCATCACATCACCGAAATTCCAACCCTCTTTTTCTTATCTTATTTTCCATTCTTTCTATTTCTTAATTTATTTAGTTTTTTTTAAAAACCAAAAATTTAATTAGTTAATTAACTAAATAAAGTAAATTAAGTTGTAAACTTACTAATTACCAGGGGAATACCCGTGCGTTGCACGAGTTGTTCTAAAATTTTTTATTTAATCTTATTGAGTCTATTCATAAAATATATATATAAGTCATGTATGTGTAACACCCTAATATTTCTAACAAGTAGAAATACTAAAATGCACAACTTAGTATACACCAGAGATAACTTCCAGTCCCAGATATTGAACACAAACTAAAACTTCGATGAACAACCATCAAACGGTTACCTCGATATCATAACTTAACATAAAATCACTTAAGTACTTAAGTTACGTGCCTTACAACTTCTCATGTCCTAGTGTTCAATATCTAAAACCAAAAGTAGCAGAAACGATTTACAACTTCTAACAAGTATAAGTCATACAATCGATAATACAAAGATAACAAAGGGAAACAACATAAGCACTTAAAACTAAAGCTTCAACATCTCCTCTAAGTCACGCCGACTGGCCGTGCCTCTTTTCCTTTGCTTTTCCCTGTTCTCTGTAAAAACCACAACATATAAAGGGTGAGATAATCATTATCTCAGTGAGTCCTACCGAGACCCCTTACTACTCTCGCGGTTCATTATGCATCATTTTAATCGTAGCTAATATAATAGCCACGTGAAACCTGATAACATAGCGTATCACCGTGAATGATTGTCTATATTCCAAGTGAACCCAATCCGCTTACCATAAACTGCGGGCAAACCTCAAAGGGGCCTAGGTTCATAGGGCTCATGACTTCCCCTCCCCTAGTACGCTAACCTTAATAGGGTCGTCACCCATACTCAATATATATAATTTATACATATATGCAACCTCAAACTCAACCTCAATAGACATTTAGCCCATTTAAACATTAACATAACCTCAAAGGACATTTAGTCCGTTTAAACATTAACACAACCTCAAAGGACATTTAGTCCGTTTAAACATTAACTTAACCTCAACGGACATTTAGTTCGTTTAAACATTATTATGACCTCACACGTGGTTACTAACAATCAATAACACAACTTAGGGAAATTCACAATTCGATCCAAGCATTTTTTAATTTTCAAAACCTTTCTTTAAGACCAAGTTGATCATGTTTAAAACCATGTTAATATGAAGTATAGAACATCCCCATTGGTTGAGAAAAGGTTTGGAAGTGATTTGGAATAAAAAGGAGTGATGAAACAACAAAACGACACTTAAAACCCGTAAGGCACGCACGGTTCGTGCTTAGGGACGCATGGTCCGTGCTTCATTTTTGTAAACATTTAGCATGTTGCTGCGAAAGGGGCGCATGGTCCGTGCTCCCTGTGCAGAAACAGCATTTACACTTCGTTTTGTCCGCTTCGTAATTCCGATCGATTCCAATCCGAAATCCAAACCAATTCCAACTGAAAAACAGAAAATTCCACAACGTATACCAGTCCAAACAATCATAACAATCCAAATTCCAAAATCACAATCAATTTATAAATTGAAAAAAAAAACGTAAAACTTCAAACTTCAAAAACGGTTTTTGACGAAATTAACGAGACGAAGGGAAACTTTACTCGACTTCATAATACATAAAAACTCAGTATCAAAACAATCCCTAAGCGAGTATAGAACTCACCAATCGTGATGAAAATCACGAACAATCAAGACTCCACGAAATGCAAGTGACAATGTAACCAATCGAACTATCCCCGAATGTTCACCTACGCTCCAACGAACACGAAATCGATCTCGAACGAACCCCAAACGTGTCCAGCTAGTGAAGTTTACCCAAATTCATCTCAATCAACAATTTAATCTCCGTTCTACTCCAATCTAATCCCGGCTCCTAGAAACGCGACAACTAACTCCAAAATCGGTTTGGCAGCATCTGTAAGCTGTTTTGCAACAGGCATAACTAATTCAATTCTTAACCAAAACCATTCAAACCAGTTCCTAATGTGTAGATAATTTCGTCTACTTTCATATGGTTCAAGTACCACACTGATATGATGAGTATTCAGGGAGTTATGGCTAAAATACATAGACTGGTTTGAAAATGTTACTGTGACAAAAGTGAAATTTGTACTTAAAGTTTCTCCCTCAATACTCAGTCAAATCAAGTGGTTCTTGTGCCTAAACTGAAGGGTTTTGTGTCTAGTTTCTAAAGGATCAAAAATTAACTTTAAAAGAGGTCTGTACAGTGAGTTACGAAGAGAATACCAAGGACTAATCAAAACCAATTTCTGCAGAACTTGCCGTGAGTTGATTCATTCAACTCCACCATCAAGGACCACGAACTCATGCCCCAAAAATGCTCCAATCACAACCCCAGCTCCTAATCTTTCACTTCCAGGTTCTGAAATCACAATGTGATTTCTCAATCTTGACAAACAGCACTTCAAACTGACATGCAATGCTTCATACTACTCCTAGGGCTCTATTGGAACCTCCTCCATGCTAGGAAACTCAACTTCTCTCCAAATGGTGCTTGGGTGCGAAAATGGTGAGAAGAGAAGGGTGGGTTGTGGTGAAATCAGTATCAAATTGAAGAGGAGATGACGAGGATTACAATGGTGGAAGAAAGTTGGACGTGCATCAATGTTGGAGAAGGTTCTCTCCTCTCATTCTCAAGCTCTCTCTCTCTCAACTCTCCTCTTCTCTCCCTCTCTCCAATTCTGTTTCTGGTTCTCTTCTTTTTGATTTCAGAAAAATGAAGTGGTTGTGAGCTGAGGGTAAATGGGTTGGGGGAAAAAGACCAATCTACCCTTAAGTGATAAATATACTAAAGGCTCACTCTAATTCATATCTAATCAACCACCAACTCAATACTTTCTTTCTTAAATTTCTGGTTGTTGTTTTATGGAAGTGAGGAGTGTGTTTGGTATCTAATTCCAGCTGAAGGTTTGATGAAGTGTAATTTACCAAAATACCTCTCCACTTAACTTTCCTCTAATTCCACTTAAACTCATTTCTAATCAAACAAATACACAATAATTCATATAATTGAGCAATTTAACATTGCTTTCCCGACACAAACTTAGCCATGACTCGACTTATCATTTAATTAACGATAAATTGCTAGTTAATTTTGTTATGTGAAATTAACCGAACTAGGGATGTTACAGTATTGAGTATAGTTTGATATAAATCTGAGTTTATTTTTTAAAATCAAACTTATTAAATTTAGGCAATATTTTTACATATATTATGTGTTTTTAAATATAAATAATTGTTAATAATTTTTATCAAATTAATTGTTTTGGAATATAATTTTACAAAAGTGAAATAAATTTTACATAGTTGATTAAATACTTTAAAATAAGGAAGTTGATATTTATTACAAAAATAAATTATAAAAATAAGGAGCAACCTAAAGGCTCCATTAGAGCTTCCTACACAAAATATTTTGTTTACAAAATGTTTATACAATAAATTAGAAAACGTATATAAAATGTTGATTTTATTTAAATACATAAAGTTTTAATAATAAAAAAAGTCTTTATAAATTTTGAATTACAAAAAATCTAAATTGAGGTTTGAAAGTTTGATCAAATAATTAAATTTAGATGAATATTTTTATTTTATGAATTAATAGACCTTTGAAATTCTCGTATGCTTTGAAAGAGAAAAAATTCATATTAATATGAATTACTTCTTTAATTGTCAAGAATATCATGAGTTTTTAGAATACGGGTTGAAGATGTAAAGTTTTAATCAATTAATCACATATTTAATTCAATTTTTTTGTAATTATTGCATATTTTGATAGGTAAATTACTTTATTCATGCTTCTTTTGGCATGGGTTATTAGAATATGGGTTGAAGTTGAAAAGTCATAACTATATGTGAATGTTGTTGTTAAATATATTACATTATTTAATATTTTATTCATAACATATATATAATTTTATGTATCAATTATTTAATTTTCACAACTATTATTAATATAATTATATTGATAAGATGAAGGGCCAAAAATTTAAAAATATTACTAATGGAAATTCATGCATTTATTCTTGAAATATGAAAAGCCATTTGATTAAGTCATTTAATTAAAACCTAGTACGCTTGTCATTCAAAGGCGAAGCTAAATTTTTCAAGTCTCTTTTATAATATATATATATATATATATATATATATATATATATATATATATATTATTTTTCTCAAAATGGCGTTTCTATCAAATTGGGGACAATTTATGAATTTATTTTCCTTTGTTCTCTTGGCTAACTTTCCACCAAGGGTCTCTTCACAAATATCATGATCATTATATTCTCTCACAAATGATTGTCTATTGGAAGATGCATCATGGTATAACATAAAAGATCAAAATCATTAGAAGAAACATCTCAAATAGAAAGCAACATGTGCAAATGCCCAAATTTCTATAAAATACTTCTTTAGCAAAGACTGAGAATAAAATTTATAACATCTCAATTACAGTTGCACCATACGTCTCAATTCCCTAGTTGTTTCTGTAATTTGATTGTATGACTTATACATTGTTAAAAGTTGTAAATCGTTTCCGCTACTTATGTTTTGGATGTTGAACACTAGGGATGTATCAGGTTTATGAACATGGAACTTAAGTATTTTAAGTAATCCTATGTTAAGTCATGAATATTGAGGTGACCGTTTGGTATTAATTATCGAAGTTTTTAGTTGTGTTCAATATCTAGGACAGAAAGTATTCCCTGATGTATGCTAAATTGTACACTTTAGCATTTCTACATGTTAGAAATATTAGGGTGTATAAGGCAGGCTCATCAGCAGCCCAATGTGCAACCCCCTCTGGAAGATCCAAATAGAGCTTATTTCCGATTCCAAAAGATGAATCCCCCGAGTTTCAAGGGAGGACCTGATGTGATGGTATCTCATTACTGGTTGGACTCTATGGAGAAGATCTTTAGAACTCTGCGATGCAGTGAAGAAGAGAAGGTACTCTTTGCAGCTCATATGCTGGAAGAGGAAGCCCAAGTCTGGTGGGCCAATGCTCATGAACTGATGGTGAATCAGGAAACTCCTATTACCTGGTTTAACTTCAAGGAATTGTTTATCGGACATTTCTTCCCTCCGGTAGTGAAGCTTAGTAAGCAGACTGAATTTGTCAATCTCAGGCAAGGTGATATGACGGTGGGTGAATACAGGCCAAGTTAGAGAAGTTGCTCAATTCTATCAGCTAGCAAGGTATGCTCCGAATGATGAATGGAAGATGCTGATGTATAAGGCAGGTCTCCGTGCTGATATTTCCCAAGGTCTTAGCTCTTATGTGTTATACCCCAATTTTGTCCGTCTTCTTTTTCTAGTTTTTAGTCGTTTATTTTTTGTAAATCGTGTTTTGAAGTCGCGTGATTACGAGAATTATCAGTATGGCGTCTCAGTTACTAATCCTAGCCAATTTCAATTACCCTGTTCAACTAAATCGAAATACCGTTGTTTTAAATTAGGCATGCACGCGAATGATCGGTCGTTTCGTGCGTTCTTCAATTTAATCTTTGTATTTGGATTTAGTCGAACCTAATTGAGACTACCAAAGTCATTTTTCTCGCGATTGGGCTTGTCGTTTCAATTCGGGCCTAAGAATGCAATTCCAAGTTAATTTTTAGCGCTTTTAGTTAACAGGCCCATTTTTCTATTTTTGGGCCTCGTTTTAGCGTATTTGTTTAGTCTGGCCCGTTCTCGTCTTTGTATTTGGCCCGACTCCTTTTTCTTGTTATTAATCTTATTCTGTTTATATAATTTATTTAAGCAATATAATATCAAAAAATGGCAAAAAAATTCTATTTATTGTTTATTTACAATTTAGGAGTGTTTAGATCCAAACTGTCCCAAAAATGCAAAAAACAATAGTCAAAAATACAAAAAAATGCAAAAAAACGAAAATAAAAAGGGAGCAGCATCAGCAAATCTCTGGGGCTGTTCTTGCTCTCCAAGACTGCTCAGCAAGCCCACGTTATCAGACCTGCAAAAGCCCAGTCAAACCAGTCAAAAACCAGTTAAATGGCAACCCTAGTTTTTCAGTATAAATAAACAGTCAATCCTAGGTCTAAAGACACGGAATCAGATACAAACACACACAGACAGAAAATTCATACAGAAAAATCATACATTCTTACAAAATTAGGATTTCATACCAAAAGGAGGAACAACAGTGGTAGCAATAAGGGTTCAGCAATAGCAGCAAACCGAGAGAAGCAACAGTAGAAATAGTAACTAAAAAGCGAGTATCAGAAGCTCGACACGAAAATCAGAGAAAATTCAGACAAAAAAACCAAAAAACGATTAGGGTTTCATATCAATACCCTAATCAGCAAAAGACTGAATTTAGGAATTCTGAAACAAGAGGGCAACAGCAAGGTTTAGCAGCAAGCAGTAGCAAAATAAGGAGCATATATCAGAAGCTGGAGAAAAGGTCCCTCTAATTTTTTTAGACTGTACTGAATTTTTTTTATGTAGAGTTTTCGAATCTGGATGTATATAAACCGTGAATAAGAAACTAAATAAATAAATAACTAAAAAGAGGTTTTTCTGTTATAGGAGTAGAATTGCTATTATTATTTGTTGTAAGAACTCACATAAAAAAGAATGCTCAAACCGTAAAGAGATTTTAAAAGAATACATGTATCAGCCCAAGAGAAAACGAAACCGAAAATATGGAAGAAGAGGAAAAATGTTAAATCAGAACAAGTAAAAAAAGGAAGGGAAAACGAACCTGAACCACGAAAACACCGCCAAATCGCCGGCGAACGCGCCGGAAAACACCTAGGAAGTCGTCTTCTCCGATCAGTCCACCGTCGCGAGCCCACGCGTCTGCCTTCGTAAATACTCCCTCTGCCGTGGCCATCAGAATCTCCCTCCATCTACGTTCTCTGTCGCCTGCACCGTCCTTCTGACCGGCGCACCAACGCCGTAAAACCTCCAAGCCCCGTCCCTCTGACCGGCAAACACCACGGAGCTCCCCTCTCCCACCGTCGCATTCTCTCTCTCTCTCTCTCTCTCTCTCTCTCTCTCTCTCTCTCTCCGAATCCCTCTCTCTCTCTCAAACTCGCAACTGCTCTCTCTCTCTGAATTCCTCTCTCTCTCTCTCCGCAAATCCCGCCTCCTCCCTCGCTGGAAGTCTCTTTACGCAGCTCTCTTTCCTTCTGGTTGCGGCGCAGCTGGGAGTGAAAGGAGAAAAGAAATTAGGTTTAGGGTAAAAATGAAGTGGGCCTTTATATCTGATGTTATTTTAAGTTTGTTTTATTTTTTATTTCAGCTTACTTATCACACCCCCTCCGTTTCATTATCACAGCCCGTAAGCCCATTTTTTTAAACACAGTCCAATTCACAGAAACGAACTGGGCTCCTTATTTACACCACCCCTTTTCTAAACACAGCCTCCTGTTAGCTACATCCCCCTCTTTACAAATACACCCCCGTTTTTAATTCACGCGCCTCCCCCTGTCTTAGGCCCATTTACGTTGACAGGCGCCCAAACTCAAAAAAAGGAAACATAAAACAAACTGGGCCTGTTTCCTACACCCCAGTTTTAATTATACAACCCCTTGCGACTAATAACACCCTAATTTTGTTAATAGTTTCTCATAAATCAAAAACTTTGTTAATAGTCTTGCGAAGCCTTTGCTTGCATGATTATTAACAATGAGGTACTAGTGGTGATCACCTGGAGCCTTTGCTCAATTGATCATCATGAATGCCTAATTTTCCTAAAGATTTTCACTAAATCAAAAACTTTGTTAGTGGTCTTGCGAAGCCTTCGCTTGCATGATTATTAACAATGAAGTGCTAGTGGTGATCACTTGGAGCCTTTGCTCATTTGATCATCATGAATGCCTAATTTTCCTAAAGATTTTCACTAAATCAAAAACTTTGTTAGTGGTCTTGCGAAGCCTTTGCTTGCATGATTATTAACAATGAAGTGCTAGTGGTGATCACTTGGAGCCCTTGCTCAATTGATCATCATGAAAGCTTGATTTTCAAAATTAAACAAGATAAAAAACAAAAACCTTTTCCAGGACAAAGAAGAACTACGTAGCTTTGAATTCTCCATCGCACCAGGAGATACGTAGGAGCGGGTCACATCCCGTCAAGCATAACAAATAAAAATCATTTTCACAATAAGTTTTCAACAATTATTTTCAAAAGAAACAAGAACTACGTAGCTTTGAATTCTCCATCGCACCGGGAGATACGTAGGAGCAGGGCCACGCCCCTGTCAAGCGCAAAAATAAACAATTTCTAAAATTAAAGAATATACAAACAGATCTCCTTCATTTCAAAAGCAAAAGTCTTATTTCCAAAGTAGGGGATTAAGTCGGTCGTACGGCCGGGTTAATCATCGTTTTAAGATAAGTGAACTGTGGTCCCTCAGAGCCCCAGCGCTCCTTCAGCCCTCAGTGGCCCTTCAGAGCCCCAGTGCTCCTTCAGACCCCCAGTGGTCCTCCAACACAGATCACGCAGTCCTAAAACCCCTACATTAAAAAACATCAACCCACAAACATTTTCTACACCCAAGAACTACGTAGCTTTGAGTTCTCCATCGCACCGGGAGATACGTAGGAGCGGGCCATGTCCCGTCAAGCACTTCTTTCTAAAAACCCTTTTTTTCCTTTCTCTACAAAAATAAAACATTTTATTAAGTTCTTTAATTCATTTTCAATAAGAAATAAAGAGGCAAATTAGATATTTTTCAAATCAACATTTAAAACCACACATTTAATTAAAGGTTCCCTCTCAGTAGAGAGGACGTGTGAGGTGCTAACACCTTCCCCGCGCGTAACCGACCCCCGAACCCAAAACTCTCAGTTTTCAAAGGCCAATCGCTTTCCAAAAAGGTTTTCCTAATATTTTCCTTAATAAATATTGGTGGCGGCTTCATTGTCTTAGGAAAAGTTGTGAACGAGGAAGGTTCTCCCTCGGGGACTTTTTCGGGCGCAACAGCTGGCGACTTCACTGGGGACACTAAATTTTTTTTTTTTTTAAAAGTGGGTCAAGCCTAATTAATTAAATGTGTGGTTTATATGATTGATTTGAATATCTTGCTTTGCCTCTCTTCTTCTTCCTTTTTCATAAGCATGTTACGTCCATGTGCATTCTTATTCTATGTTTGCTTTTGCAATATTAGATAGTTACTTCTTTGCTTAGTTCCCTCATGCATTTCTTCCCCTTTCTTATCATGTCCCCTTCTTCTCTGCTCCCTTTCCTATGGTAAGCACATGCATACTTCCCTTTTCTTATCATGTCCCCTTCTTCTTTGCTCCCTTTCTTGAGGTAAGTAGTGCATTGTTATTGGCACCCTAGATTAGTTTATATTGGATCAATATTGAACCCTAGGATAAACAACATGCTATTTGTCTGGACTGCTCTGGATTTTCATTTGCAGGTGGGGAAGGGTAGTAATTCCTAGGTGTTGTGCCCTCGACACACACTTCACATCCTATACTTGTGAGCATTGAGTGGGGCCTAAAACCCAAGGTCTGAACAAAAACCTAGGAGAGTGGGAACGATTAGTGACTGCCATTCGTAGACCTTTGTCTGTATGGCTCTCATGAAAGTTCCGCCCAAGAGTGCGCTTTGTCATGATGCCTTACACTCGGTAGCTTTCTACGATTGTGGGTGCCATCATGAGAGAGACTTTAGCTCTTGGTTGCCATTGTAAGGAAGTGATTAGAACCTACATGGGAGGATTACCCCTTTCGTCGACTTTAGACCCTAGGATTCCCACCCTTTGTAGGACACGGGGGCACGCCTTTGTTTGTTGCATTAGTTTAGGCATTCCTTCTTCTTAAACTCTATTTCAAAATCGTAGAAAATAATATCCTTATTTTCTTACCCTCTTTTTATGTAAATGACACATCATTTCGCATCCACATCATGTCGCATCCACATCATTTCGCATTCACATCGTTTCGCACCATTGCATTTGCATCTAACAAAAGTTTGAAAAAAAAAACATTCATCTTGCATTCCCTTTCATTACATAAAGATAAAACAAAAAATAATTATCATCTGCATAGCATATGCATTTCATTTATAATCATGCAAAAAAAAATCCTCGTCAAGTTCATCCAAGATGAGATATTCATGCATAAGCATTATTTCAAAAAAGACACAGTAGAACTACGTAAGCTTTGATTCCTCATTACAATGGGGATACGTAGGAGCGGGTCATACCCCGTCAAGCACATTTTTCTAAAACCCTTTTTCCAATAAATCATTTGCATCTCTGTTGCACCCCAAAAAATCCGGTTCGGACTTCTCATTGTACAACGTGGAAAAGGTATGGAGCCGCCACCAATATTTTAATTTTAAGACCAAAACATTGAAAAAAGGTCTTTTAGACAAGGCGGATGGTCTTTCGAAAACTAGAGATATGGGTTCGGGGGTCGGTTAGGCATGGGGAAGGTATTAGCACCCCGTACCTCCTTTCTACCGAAAGGGAACCTTTAATTAAATGTGTGGTTTGAAGTGTTGATTTGAAAATGCTTTTATTTTGCCTCTTTATTGAAAAGGGAGTGAGAAGACTTAATGAAAATTTTTATTTTTGGCGTAAGTGTTTGTTTTTTTTTTAAAAAAAGAAGAAAAAGAAAAAAAAAATGTTTTTTAGTTTATTGTGCTTGACGGAGGATATCCGCTCCTACGTATCTCCCGGTGCGATGGAGAATTCAAAGCTACATAGTTCTGGTTGTCCTAAAAAGGTTTTTGTTTTTTAGTCTGTTTAGATGAGTTTTCGCAGTAGGAGTGAGGATTCGCGAAGACCAAACAACAACGGTTTAGAGTGGCCGCGCTACTAACTCTTTTGAAAATGAAATTATCATTAACAACCAAACGGCAACGGCGCGAGTGATCATTAACGATAATCGGTTTTGCTTTTGATTCGAGTGTTCGCGATGACCAAACAACAACGGTTTAGAGTGGCCGCGCTACTAACTCTTTTGAAAATGAAATTATCATTAACAACCAAACAGCAACGGCGCGAGTGATCATTAATGATAATCGGTTTTTATTTTAGATGATCAAAAAGGACTTTCGCAATCGAATTAATTTTGGTTTGTTGTGCTTGACGAGGACGTGGCTCGCTCCTACGTATCCCAAATGGGAATCAAAGCGACGTAGTTCTAACTCTTTGGTTTTGAAAAGGTTTTCGAAGTAGGACGAGCATTAGCGAATGATTAAACTAACTAAGGTTATGGGTAATCATCGCTAAGTACTCATGCGAAATTGAAGACCGTTCATAGAGATCAAACTAACAAAGGTTATGGGTGACCTCCACTACTTGCTTATTTTTGTTTATTGAAAATGCTTCGAAAATTAATGGGTTTGGAAAAGAGTTTTTTAGAAAATAAATAAATCATTTTCAATCGAATTCTATGTCCAAAACCAAATGCAAAATGAATGAATGAAGTTCAAACATATTCAACTAATCAAGCAATCATGAACATGTTGACCATCAACTAAGATTAAGCATGCCGATATAATCAAGAGATTTAATTGTCAAAGATGCGAGACAAAGTTCTCAAAACAATTGTGTTTATGTGTGAAGGGGAATTGCTACACAAGTTGGGAGCAATCTCAAGAGGGGCACATATATCTCTATGCTACACATGTTGGTAGTCTTATAAGGGCACATGATTGTGCAAAAGGGTTTGTGCACAATTAAGTCGAGACATTCAAATGGCATCAAGAACAAAGAAATACAATTAATCATAGGCATAGAGTATTCTAGGTTAGGTGAATGAACATGTGAAAATGAATGCGAGATATCATGTTAATGAATGCATGATCATATGATAATGAATGCAAGACATGATATTAATGGATGCATGAACATGTAAGAGAGTATGAGAATGCAAGAGGCATAAGCATATATGAATGCATGAACGTGTAAGCATATGAAAGTATGCAAGTATTAATGTGCAAACATAAGAATGTGTCACACAAGTGATGAAATGCAAAGTGTGAAAATGTTTTGGGTATTTTTGCAAATTGACAAGTAGTAAAACTTTTAGTAAAAAGTTAGTGAATGGTAAAGTAAAAATGCATGAGGCAAATGGTATTTACTTAATGAAAGGGTAAAGTAAAAATGTAAAAAAAAGTAAATGGTAATTACTTAATGAAATTGTAAAGTAAAAATGTAAAAAAAGGTAAATGGTAATTACTTAATGAAATGGTAAGGTAAAAATGTAAAAAGGTGAATGGTAATTACTGAATGAAATGGTAAAGTAAAAATGTAAAAAGGTGAATGGTAATTACTTAATGAAATGGTGAAGTAAAAATGTAAAAAGGTGGTTAAAAGTCAAAAACACACTAACACAATTACACTTATCTACACAAGATCAAACAACACATTTTGAGCACTAAACTATGCACAAAAATGGGCTCTATGGCCGAACCCCTATATGAGCATAAACACCAAATTTTTCATGCCAAAACTCATAATCAACACATAGAACAAATCATGCAAATCAAACACATCATGCATTTTATTTACATAAATCAAGGAGTGAAAAGAAAGCAACAAAAACCCTAAATTCTAAGGCTCAAAACCGAAACCCCTACACCCATAAATCAAGCCAAAATTCAACTTGCAAGTTATGATATGAACAAGAAGATGC
The DNA here is from genome assembly GCA_039519185.1 of Astragalus membranaceus. NCBI lineage: Eukaryota > Viridiplantae > Streptophyta > Magnoliopsida > Fabales > Fabaceae > Astragalus > Astragalus membranaceus. The sequence continues at coordinate 16,297,197 of CM076849.1, forward strand.
ATATAATATGTGAAAGCCCTCTATTTATGGAAAAGTGAGAAAATGAGTGTGAAAATACAAACTACATGGTTAAAACACAAGAAAATTCCCTTCAAGGCCAATGACTCATTGCCAACACCCAAGGCTCCCAATGTCCTTGTCATAATGTTGGAAACAAGTCCTCTAAGCCTTTTGAGAAAGGAAAGAGGAGTAGAAGAAGGATTTACATGTTAATAATTAAAATGCAAGAGATAATAGGCTTACCTCAAGAAATAACTAGAAAAGGAATAAAGATGTAAAATAGGAGCAAGAACACTTGAAGAACACCTCCAACAATCTAGATCCTCACGCAAATCCTCTTCCTTGGGTGGATTTTGATGAAACTTGGATGATTATGGAAGCTTGGAAGGAGAGTTATTGAAAAATGATGAAGGATTATCAAGCTTTTTTATTTTATGGTTGAAGAAATTGTGTAGAGAAGATGGAGGAGAGGGTTTTCGTTTTTTGAGAGAGAGGAGAGGAGAGTATTGTGTGATAGGGTCTGAATGAGAGTAGCCTCAAGCTCTCATGGGTTAAGGGTTGTGTGAGGGAAGTAAAGGAATTAGTGTGTATTTTGTGGTGTAGAGAGAAGGAAGGTAAAAACATGTTGTGTATTCAAAGGTGTGCTTGATGAAAGGCTTGATGTGAACTTGATGTGGGCTGAAGGTGATGGGAGGCATGGAGCTTGAGGGTGGAGTGAGGGAGATGATTTGCTTGTGAGATTGGTACTTACTTTGGCCAAAAATGGATAAAAGCAAAAAACACCTAAAAGGACTTAGCCCTAATTCTAAAAATACAATAAACATCCAATATTATTTTATTATTCATTTTTCATTTCTGATTTCAGATTTCATATTTTTAATTATATATATTTTTTTGAGCCTTTTTGAAAAAAACCGTTACAATTGACCAAAATACCCTTTTTGACGCTAAAACCCTAATTTGCCCGAAAAATGCGTTTCCACTTCAAAATGAATCTATAACCCTAGAAATGACCTCTAGAATCTTAGAATGCATGCTCAATGACCTTCATGAGGAATTATCATTTTTATTGTGAAATGACCAAAATACCCTTTTGGACTCAAAAAAACCTGATTTACCCAAAAAGTGCATTTCAACTCTAAAAATGATTTTAGAAACTTTGGAATGACTTTTAGGACTCAAAATGCAATGCATGATGCTTCTCACTCCTCAACTTATTTATTTTTGTGGAAAATTAGGGTTTTGATCTAAGCTGGACAAAATTGGGGTATGACAGCTGCCCCTCTTTATTTGGATTTTACCAAGAAATATGAATTGCGCGAGACATATTTCGAAGGTAAAATAGAAATAAAGAATTCAGAAATTATACCAATTTTGTCCATTTGGAGAAACCCGAATTTTCTCCCTCTTTTTTGGAAAGGTAGACACTTTCGTGTTGATGCGAAAACAGTAAATGAACACTAACGTGCTGACAGAAAAGGTAAAATGGGCACTTGCGTGCTTACAGAAAAGTAAAACGGGCACTTGGCGTGCAGACAGAAAAGTAAAACAGGCACTTGGCGTGCAGACAGAAAAGTAAAACAGGCACTTGGCGTGCAGACAGAAAAGTAAAACGGGCACTTGGCGTGCAGAAAGCGGTAAATTGGGAATTCGGAGGCTGCCTAAAACCTTCTAACGGACTCTTGTCGAGTCCGAGCTCTGGGGGGGTGGCCTTTTCGAGCGACCGATCAACATCAGGTCCGGAACTGATTTGATCAATGGATTTACGCTATGCCTTAGGCTGACACAACTAATCCGAAGGACTTGACGAAGTCTGATGGATCCATCGCGTGCTCGTACACGATGTTGTGATCTGTGGAAGGAGTTCACTAACTCTGTGTTGATGGAGTTTACTAACTCTGGGTTGATGGAGTTTACTAACTCAGGGTTGATGGAGTTTACTAACTCAGTGCTGATGGTGATTTTCTGAAAAATAAGATTTTTGGGACCCTCTGGTCCGAAGCAACTTCCTGGATGGTGCATGAAATGCATGCATTTGGGTATTTGGATGCGCATGAATGCAATGATTGATTTTGGTGGGATGCTTTTTCTGTTTGATTCCTCTTCTTTTCCTTTTGTTATTCTTTCGCTCTTCTGAGATGCGAATTTGAAGGCGTAATGTACTGTTTGATGCCATGGAGTGATGACTGGTATGGATGATATGAGAATGATGAATGATATGAAAATGTTGTGTTCTTTTATGTTTCGTCTTCTGTGATTTTCTTCTCTCCTTTCTTATTTGCTCTTTTTTTTTTCTATGGAATGCAGATATCTATGTAAATGGAGTGTGAATGTATGTTATGCAAAGTGTATGTGATGTGATGATTTCAATGGAATGATGGATGCTATGAGATGCTATTTTTGATTTTCTTCCTTTTTATTTTGGTTAAGGATCAACACTTCAAGTGCCTATAAGGTAAACATCCTAATCCCCAAAGATTAAGGTGAGCGCCAAAGCCCTACAAGATAACAACCTAATCCCTAAGGATCCAGGCGAGCACTGAAGCCCTACAAGATAACAACCTAATCCCTAAGGATCCAGGCGAGCACTGAAGCCCTACAAGATAACAACCTAATCCCTAAGGGTCCAGGCGAGCACTGAAGCCCTACAAGATAACAACCTAATCCCTAAGGATCCAGGCGAGCACTGAAGCCCTACAAGATAACAACCTAATCCCTAAGGATCCAGGCGAGCACTGAAGCCCTACAAGATAACAACCTAATCCCTAAGGGTTAAGGCGAGCACTAAAGCCCTACAAGCGGCCAACTTTAGGCGACCCCCTCATGTGCTGAGATAGCTGGTTAAAGAATTTTCCTGTTTGTCTTTTTGCTATGTAATGTGATGAACGTGGGATGATGAATGAAATAGGTATACCATGGGTGTTGAACCTGATGGAATGATGGACGGATTTTTCTTTTTGCTTTTTTCTTATTTATTTTGCTTCTTTTTTTGATGCATGCAATGCGAATGTGAACATGATGCGAATGTGATACTTTTGATGCAAATGCTATGGTGAATAAAGGAAACACATGAATGCGTAGCAAATGATATGATCGGTGATGTAGAAAGCTTTTGGCAACGATGAGACCAGCACTTGTCACGTCTATCGAAGCAAAAAAGTGTTACAGGTGTGCAATGTGAAAGTAAACGGACTACAAAAGGCCCGTGAATGATGGATGTTGAAGTTGGTCGGAAACAGAAATTGATAAGCTGTGTGTGCGAACACAGATAACATGCGAATGCAAATGTACTGCTGGCTGCATGATGGAATGATTTATGCTTTGGTGGGGGCAACGGGTGCAATGTGGATGATTTTTGCCTTTTTGGTTTTCTCTCTCTTTTTTTTTTTGAATAAATGGATGAATGCGCACAGGTAATGCTTAAATGCAATAGTTGTGGCAGATGCATGACCTGTTGTTGAAATACAATGTATGGTGCAATGATTTATGATATGGTATGCATGCAAATGTGTTTTGTTTTGAGATGAGAAATGAGACTTTCGATGCGAGGGGTAGAGAGGTGAGCGCTCTGGAATAATCATTCCTTGGAAAGAGGTTCGAATTCAGACATGGCAATCTCAAGGTTGTTATTCACAGACACTGATGTGCAAAAACTATTTGACCGTGTTTGCAGACTCGCTTATTTTGCTCTCCTATGATGGTGCCCCATGATGATTGATTTTTAGGTCCACAAAGTTAGCTGAGTGAGTTTCTGACTTCACATTATTAACTTGTGTTCTCTCTCTTCGAAGCATAAACATGTAGAGTAGGGAAAATACAGATGAATGAGTCAGTTGACTTGGTATGACAGATATGACACGTGAGGGTATGAAAGGTAGGTTTTTGCCAAAGTCGTGAAAGGTGGAACTGCCCCGATTTAGACTACTGGTGATGAGTGCATAACTTGCCCCTGTCTAGTGGTGACAATAGCCAGGGTTGTAGAGGAACAATGAATTGGAAATACCATGACTTTGGAATGAAGGGTGGCAAACAAGGGATTTTGTCTCAACCCACGACGTTTGGTGTTGCCCCAATCTTGACGAGAGCAAGGTTGCCCCGACTCGAGTTTGCAAAAGGATGTATTTAGCATGGTGGGTCGAGAAATTGCCCTGGTGTGGTCTCATGGATGTGAATATGACGAGGGGATGAGATGGGCGTAAGGCGAATTTCACCGACTTTAGGTGGAGTGAAGGGTGACGGGATTGCCCCACTTTGGAATGGTATTTCAAATGATTGCGTCTAGTGGGGTTGTGAAAGGCGACAGAGTTATGGTGATGGTTATGAACTGAGGGTGATATATGAATGGGGTGGGCAATGAATAAACCTCCCCAAAGTTGAGTGGAGTGAGAGGTGAAGGGAATGCCCCCTAGTACACACTTTTGGTTCTCTTTAAGAACAACTCGAATGCAATGAAAGTTTTGACTTTTTAGTATGAGGAGGGGCTCCACTTGGTGACCACTAGACCTTGTTTTAATGCAACATGAATGCATCTTGGAGTGCAAGTCCTTCTCCTTTTTACCAACTTTCCTTTTTTGATTGTTTGTTTTTTCTTTTGAGCAGCTTTCTTTTTTCTACTAGTTTGTTTTTCTTTTGAGCAGCTTTCTTTTTTCTGCTTGTTTGTTTTTTTTTTTGAGCAAACACGTCATAAATAAATAAACTTATTTGTCCTAAGATTAAAACTTTGAGAAAACAGGAGCAACCGGTCATTGATCAGAATGGACTTTTTAGGGTTGTGATGTGGAGAAGGGGATGATTGAGCTTAATGAAGTGTTTGGGGTTGATGGGGCGGATGTTTTTTTTTAGTGGTATGATTTGGCTAGGTTAATGGTTTATGAAAGAATGAGTTATTAGGCTCAATGAGGTATTTGAGGTTTTATTGAGATGAGAACCTCTTATGTGCCTCACGGTAAAATGAACCTGTTTCAGGGTTGTAACGTGGTCAAGGGTTTATGGAGGATAGGCCAAAGGAAGTGTTTGAGGGTTTATTTCAGACAAGGATCTCTCATGCGTTTAATGGTATCAGCTCACCATTTCTACTACTTTTGCTTCTTTTTTCAGGATTTTTCCTTTTCAATCCTCTCTTTTTCCACTTTCTTCTTTTTTTTTTGGTGTGGTTTTTCTTTCTCTTTCTTTTGAGCTAAGTGAGCTGATAAATGTGATACACAATTTTCGATGTGAGATTGATCCTTGTCTATGGTGATTGAGATTTTTGGGATTTTTGGCTTAAGGTGTTTTCGGATATGGCATGATGGCCAAACTTCATTTCAAAATCATGATTGCTTGTTTTCTCAAAAATTAAACCCCAGGACAATAATTTATCTATTTTCATATATTTGCTCTTTTTTCTTCATTTCTTTTCATGCTCTAATTTTTGCTTAGGCCGCTCTTACGAGTTTCCGACCTAACCAGCTTTTTTGATTTTTTTTTACTTTTAAAAAGACTTGCACCCAAGGAATACAATGTTAACAAGATATCTAGTGATGACAAATTTGCCCCAGTATGGAGGACCAAGAGTGGTATTTCATTAGGGGGACCAACCAAAAAGCCAACTATGCACTAATCTGGGGGATATGTACTTTATGGGTGGTCAGGGTGGGATTAGACTTGGGCGAGGGATGATGACAATGTAGGGACACTAACTGACTCAAACAAAAATAAAGACACATGTCACACAAAAGTTACTACACGAATGCTTCGCAGAGAGTTAACATTAGTTAAAACGTGAAAGAAACATTTTTGTGGACCATTTCGGTCATTCATCATGGGGGTGGGTGAGATGCAATGCTTTGTTGAAAAATGTGAACAAACTGCTGTTTTGAAAAACCGAGTGCCTTGAAACACCTTGAGTTTGCAACTAAGTAAGACTAAACTTTCCCAAAGATGAATAAAAAAAACTTCGCAAGAACGTCTCACCTCTCATCACAATTTTTTTTTTAGAATTATTATTGTTTCTCTAGAATTATGCTCATTTTTTTTATGCATGATGTAAATATGCAAATGAATGAGAATGCAAACTGGATAAATACGCATGGAATGAGAATGCGAATGAAATGAAAATGCAAATGAATAAATGTGAATGAAATAAGAATGCGAATGGATGAATGTGGATTTATCGCGTCGGGGAATTATAAGCTTTTCATTTGAAGAGTACAGTACAAAATTTGATTTTGACTTTAGCATGCATGGCTTTTCTCCAAAATAAAGCTTTTAACTCTCTGGTGGTCATAAAAATTCATGCAACATGAGATATTTATTTGATTATTTCTGTAATGCAAAGAAAAAATGCATGTAGTATGTTTTCTAAAAACTTGTGGAAAATAACAATTTTTTATTTTTCTTGATTTTTTTTGATTTTTTTGATAAAAGACTGTATGCGCTAATACTTGTTTGAATGCAAGTGCAATGCAATATGTATGATTTCCTGTTTGTCTTGGTGCCGGAAATCACGGTGTACTATGTCTTGCCATAGATTTAACGGTGGATTTTGATTATTTTTTTCTTTGAAACACAACAAGGTTAGAATCAATAAGCGAAACAAAGCACATTCCATGCATTCAAACTTAAACAAACACCTCGGAGTGTACGCTGTTTCACTTTTGATTCCACACCATGCCTATGGCAAGATTCTTTGTCACTTTGGGATTCTCGGCAAACAAACTTTGATGAAATGCAAGGATGCATGCATGAACTGTAAAAGCTTATGTTGTATGCAATGCGGGGATGCATGCAAAATGATGATGATATTTTATGCATGAGCAGATTAGGGCAAAATCTTTATTGGCATTAGTTCAAATTGTTTTTTTTTTGAAAAATACGGGCCGTACGTGGTTTCATATGGACCTAGTAAGAGAAAGGCTACAACGGCAACTCTTTCTCTCCTTTTTTTGAAAATAAAGTGGACCACATACTGCCTCGTACGGACCGACAAAAGAAAGGCTACAACGGCAGCTCTTTCTCTACTTTCTTTTTTTATTTCTTTGGAAAAATTCCCTTCTCTTTTTTTTGAAAACATGCCTAGATTACAATGCAACACACAATTTGGTATGCCCCTTGTGTCCTACGAAGGTGGGGACCTAAGTTCTAGGACAACTCAAATGTTCCTCCCATGTGGGTTCTAGTCACTTCCTCACCAGGTTACCAGAGCTAATTCTTTCTCACATTAGCACCCACAGCGATGGAACGCCATCTGGTGTGAGGCCTCATGAAAGAGCATACTCTGGCTGAAACTTTCGTGAGAGTCAGAAGGACAACGGTCCAATTGCCAGTCACTACTCGTTTCCACTCTCCTAAGTTTTGTCAGACCTTGGGTTTTGGGCCCCTCTCAAAGCATAGTAAGCATAAGCTGTGAGTGTATGCAACAAGGGCATACCGCCTAAAACTACCCACATGTACCCCACCTGCAAAGGAAAACCCAGAACAGTCCAAACAATAGCAGACAATAACATGTCGTCTACCCTAAGGTTCAATATCACAATACCAATAATCCAACCTAGATTTCAACAGTCATATGCACTGCTTACCTCAAGAAAGGGAGCGGAGAAGAAGGGATCATAATAGAATGGGAGGAAATGCATGTTTTTACCTTAAGAAAAGGAGCAGAGAATAGGGGACATGGGAATTGAGGAATGCATGAACACGGCATCGTGAATAAATAAAGAAGGAGTAAAACAAAGCTTTCAACTCAATATTTTAAAACCACACATCAAAGTTAACTAGGCTTGACCCTCGTCTTTTTTTTTAAAAAAAAAAAAAAAGTGTCCCCAGTGGAGTCGCCAGCTGTTGCACCCCAAAAAATCCGGTTCGGACTTCTCATTGTACAACGTGGAAAAGGTATGGAGCCGCCACCAATATTTTAATTTTAAGACCAAAACATTGAAAAAAGGTCTTTTAGACAAGGCGGATGGTCTTTCGAAAACTAGAGATACGGGTTCGGGGGTCGGTTAGGCATGGGGAAGGTATTAGCACCCCGTACCTCCTTTCTACCGAAAGGGAACCTTTAATTAAATGTGTGGTTTAAAGTGTTGATTTGAAAATGCTTTTATTTTGCCTCTTTATTGAAAAGGGAGTGAGAAGACTTAATGAAATTTTTTATTTTTGGCGTAAGTGTTTGTTTTTTTTTTTAAAAAAAGAAGAAAAAGAAAAAAAAAATGTTTTTTAGTTTATTGTGCTTGACGGAGGATATCCGCTCCTACGTATCTCCCGGTGCGATGGAGAATTCAAAGCTACGTAGTTCTGGTTGTCCTAAAAAGGTTTTTGTTTTTTAGTCTGTTTAGATGAGTTTTCGCAGTAGGAGTGAGGATTCGCGATGACCAAACAACAACGGTTTAGAGTGGCCGCGCTACTAACTCTTTTGAAAATGAAATTATCATTAACAACCAAACGGCAACGGCGCGAGTGATCATTAACGATAATCGGTTTTGCTTTTGATTCGAGTGTTTGCGATGACCAAACAACAACGGTTTAGAGTGGCCGCGCTACTAACTCTTTTGAAAATGAAATTATCATTAACAACCAAACGGCAACGGCGCGAGTGATCATTAATGATAATCGGTTTTTATTTTAGATGATCAAAAAGGACTTTCGCAATCGAATTAATTTTGGTTTGTTGTGCTTGACGAGGACGTGGCTCGCTCCTACGTATCCCAAATGGGAATCAAAGCGACGTAGTTCTAACTCTTTGGTTTTGAAAAGGTTTTCGAAGTAGGACGAGCATTAGCGAATGATTAAACTAACTAAGGGTATGGGTAATCATCGCTAAGTACTCATGCGAAATTGAAGACCGTTCATAGAGATCAAACTAACAAAGGTTATGGGTGACCTCCACTACTTGCTTATTTTTGTTTATTGAAAATGCTTCGAAAATTAATGGGTTTGGAAAAGAGTTTTTTAGAAAATAAATAAATCATTTTCAATCGAATTCTATGTCCAAAACCAAATGCAAAATGAATGAATGAAGTTCAAACATATTCAACTAATCAAGCAATCATGAACATGTTGACCATCAACTAAGATTAAGCATGCCGATATAATCAAGAGATTTAATTGTCAAAGATGCGAGACAAAGTTCTCAAAACAATTGTGTTTATGTGTGAAGGGGAATTGCTACACAAGTTGGGAGCAATCTCAAGAGGGGCACATATATCTCTATGCTACACATGTTGGTAGTCTTATAAGGGCACATGATTGTGCAAAAGGGTTTGTGCACAATTAAGTCGAGACATTCAAATGGCATCAAGAACAAAGAAATACAATTAATCATAGGCATAGAGTATTCTAGGTTAGGTGAATGAACATGTGAAAATGAATGCGAGATATCATGTTAATGAATGCATGATCATATGATAATGAATGCAAGACATGATATTAATGGATGCATGAACATGTAAGAGAGTATGAGAATGCAAGAGGCATAAGCATATATGAATGCATGAACGTGTAAGCATATGAAAGTATGCAAGTATTAATGTGCAAACATAAGAATGTGTCACACAAGTGATGAAATGCAAAGTGTGAAAATGTTTTGGGTATTTTTGCAAATTGACAAGTAGTAAAACTTTTAGTAAAAAGTTAGTGAATGGTAAAGTAAAAATGCATGAGGCAAATGGTATTTACTTAATGAAAGGGTAAAGTAAAAATGTAAAAAAAAGTAAATGGTAATTACTTAATGAAATTGTAAAGTAAAAATGTAAAAAAAGGTAAATGGTAATTACTTAATGAAATGGTAAGGTAAAAATGTAAAAAGGTGAATGGTAATTACTTAATGAAATGGTAAAGTAAAAATGTAAAAAGGTGAATGGTAATTACTTAATGAAATGGTGAAGTAAAAATGTAAAAAGGTGGTTAAAAGTCAAAAACACACTAACACAATTACACTTATCTACACAAGATCAAACAACACATTTTGAGCACTAAACTATGCACAAAAATGGGCTCTATGGCCGAACCCCTATATGAGCATAAACACCAAATTTTTCATGCCAAAACTCATAATCAACACATAGAACAAATCATGCAAATCAAGCACATCATGCATTTTATTTACATAAATCAAGGAGTGAAAAGAAAGCAACAAAAACCCTAAATTCTAAGGCTCAAAACCGAAACCCCTACACCCATAAATCAAGCCAAAATTCAACTTGCAAGTTATGATATGAACAAGAAGATGCATATAATATGTGAAAGCCCTCTATTTATGGAAAAGTGAGAAAATGAGTGTGAAAATACAAACTACATGGTTAAAACACAAGAAAATTCCCTTCAAGGCCAAGGACTCATTGCCAACACCCAAGGCTCCCAATGTCCTTGTCATAATGTTGGAAACAAGTCCTCTAAGCCTTTTGAGAAAGGAAAGAGGAGTAGAAGAAGGATTTACATGTTAATAATTAAAATGCAAGAGATAATAGGCTTACCTCAAGAAATAACTAGAAAAGGAATAAAGATGTAAAATAGGAGCAAGAACACTTGAAGAACACCTCCAACAATCTAGATCCTCACGCAAATCCTCTTCCTTGGGTGGATTTTGATGAAACTTGGATGATTATGGAAGCTTGGAAGGAGAGTTATTGAAAAATGATGAAGGATTATCAAGCTTTTTTATTTTATGGTTGAAGAAATTGTGTAGAGAAGATGGAGGAGAGGGTTTTCGTTTTTTGAGAGAGAGGAGAGGAGAGTATTGTGTGATAGGGTCTGAATGAGAGTAGCCTCAAGCTCTCATGGGTTAAGGGTTGTGTGAGGGAAGTAAAGGAATTAGTGTGTATTTTGTGGTGTAGAGAGAAGGAAGGTAAAAACATGTTGTGTATTCAAAGGTGTGCTTGATGAAAGGCTTGATGTGAACTTGATGTGGGCTGAAGGTGATGGGAGGCATGGAGCTTGAGGGTGGAGTGAGGGAGATGGTTTGCTTGTGAGATTGGTACTTACTTTGGCCAAAAATGGATAAAAGCAAAAAACACCTAAAAGGACTTAGCCCTAATTCTAAAAATACAATAAACATCCAATATTATTTTATTATTCATTTTTCATTTCTGATTTCAGATTTCATATTTTTAATTATATATATTTTTTTGAGCCTTTTTGAAAAAAAACCGTTACAATTGACCAAAATACCCTTTTTGACGCTAAAACCCTAATTTGCCCGAAAAATGCGTTTCCACTTCAAAATGAATCTATAACCCTAGAAATGACCTCTAGAATCTTAGAATGCATGCTCAATGACCTTCATGAGGAATTATCATTTTTATTGTGAAATGACCAAAATACCCTTTTGGACTCAAAAAAACCTGATTTACCCAAAAAGTGCATTTCAACTCTAAAAATGATTTTAGAAACTTTGGAATGACTTTTAGGACTCAAAATGCAATGCATGATGCTTCTCACTCCTCAACTTATTTATTTTTGTGGAAAATTAGGGTTTTGATCTAAGCTGGACAAAATTGGGGTATGACAATCTCCAAATAATTTTCAAAATCATGTTCCAAAACTAAAAAACAAAAAAAGAAAATCATTGTGAGTATCATGCATCTCATTGCACAAAAAAAAATGAAAACAAGAAAGCATCTCATTCATAATCATGAATAAAAATCATCATCAAATTTATTCCAAATGTAGCATTCATGCACCATTTCATTAACCTCATCACCTTGGGTCAAATACATCATTCCTCCATACATGCATCTTTCAAAAAAGGAAGGGGCGTTGGCATTTCATACTTCGCCTTGCCTCTAAAAAAATAAAAAAATAAAAAATAAAAAAAAATAATAAAAAAAAATAAAAAATCATCATTTAGAAAAAAGCATCATTTCTGCATCTTTCAAAAGAAAAATGGGGCATTGGCATTTCGTACCTTGTCTCGCCTCTAAAAAAAAAATCAAAAATCATTTTGAAAAAAAAGGGGGCATCATTCTTGCATCATTCGCATTGGCATTCCATATTTTGTCTTGCATTAAAAATAACAAAATTATTTAGAATAAGCCACACTCTTCGAGTGGTCATTCTCCACGCATTTGCATCATACTTGCATATCATAATTTGTTCATTCATTCATTACATAAAATAAGAGTTGTGATGAGAAGCGAGACGTTCTTGCGAAACAATCATCCTTTTTGAAAAAGTTTATCCTTACTTGGTTGCAAACTCAAGGTGTTCCAAGGCACTCAGTTTTTCAAAAGCACTGCATCCCATCCATTCCATGACAAAAGACTGAAATAGTGTATCAAAGAAAAAACAAATTTTTAACTGATGTTAGCTCTCTGTGAAGCATTCTTCTAATGAGCGTGCATGCTATGAGTACATTCTCTTGTTTGAGTCCGTTGGTTTTCCTCCTTTACCACAGTTTCCCGTCCAAGTCTAGTCCCGCCCCGTCCACCCATAAAGTGCATATTCTCCCCATCAGTGCGTATTTGACTTTTGGTTCAAGTCCTCCATGCTGGGGCAAGTCTGTGATCATTAATTCCCCTTGATTAATATCATATTCCTTCAGTGCAAGTCTCTCAAAATAATAATAATAATAATATAATAAACAAGAAAACAAGCTCGCTAGGTTGAAAACCCGCAAAGGGCGGCCTGGGCAAAAAGGAGCGCCCGGTGGACTGAAAACTCACAAAGAGCGGTCCAGGCAAAAATTAGGGCACAAAAAAGGAAAAAAGAGCAAACACATGAAGATAGATAAATTATTGTTCTAAAGTTAAGTCTTATAGAAATAAGCAATCGGGATTTGAAATGAAGTTTGGCCATCTCCTCAAAAACCCCAAAATCCCAGAAAGTCCCTTTCCTACCCACCTTGAGCCAAGAAAAACCAAAATCCAAAAATCACCCTAGACAAGGATCACCCCAAATAAAAAAAACAGTGCATCACTTTTATCAGCTCACCCGAGTCGAAGAAGGAAAAGAATCATAAAACAAAAAAAAGGGAAAAAGAGAAAATCAAAAAAGGGGATTCAAAAATGAAAATCCCAAAACAAAGGAAAATACAAAAGAAATGTACGTGGTGAGCTGGTACATGTTACCACAAAATACAAGAGATCCTTGTCTAAATAGACCTTCAAACACTTCATCATTCCAACACCTGATTCCATAAACCTTCAAACACTTCCTTTGGCCCTCAACATCAAATCCCTTAGTCATTCTACCATGAGACACGAATTTGCTTTAACAGAGCCCAAACAAGCCCAATAACCATCTTCCTCATAGTCCATTAACCGTCAATCAACGTCGAACAAAACTCATCCTCCCATTAGCCTCAAACACTTCATTAAGCCTAACCCTCCTTCCTCCACAAAACACCACAATCCCGAAAAGTCCATTCCGATCAAAGACCGGTTGCTTTTGTTCACTCAAATTCTAATCTTAGGACGAACAAGCTTATCTATGTACAATGTGTTTGCTCAAAAGAAAAACAAACGATCAGAAAAAAGAAAGCTGATCAAGAAAGAATAAGCCCTCAGAAAAAAGAGAACTGAGGAAACAAAAACGAACAGTCAGAAAAAAGAAAGTTGACAAAATAAAAAAGAGGGACTTGCACTCCAAAACACATTCAAGATGCATTAAAACAAGGTTTAGTGATCACCAGGTAAAGATTCTTTCGCACCAAAAGTCAAGACATCAGTAGAGAACCAAAGCTTTGCACTGAGAATACCACTCAGACCCAAAAGTTGGGGCATTCTCTTCACCACCCACACACCCTAGTCTTGGGAAAGTCTGTTCAATGCCCATCCCATGTCATTCCAGTTGTCAATGTCATTCCAAAGTGGGGCAAGTGCATTCCCATTCCTTCACCTCATTCATTCCCATAAAAACCTCACCGGGGCAATCTCTCAACTCACTATCCTAAACAAGGCCTTGTCATTCTAATTGGGGCAGCTTTGTCCCTGTTATGACTGGGGCAACATCAAACTTTATGGGTTGAGACAAAATCTCTTTTGATCCACCTTCCCTTTCAAAAGCCGGAGCGTTCCCAATTCATCATCTTCTACACCCCTAGTTGTTGTCACCACCTGACAGGGGCAAACCATTCACTCATCAAAGACCTGAATTGGGGCAATCTTGTATCTCTTGATCCCTCACAAGCTTCGGCAATAGCCATGTCGGTCATTCCTTCACTTGCCATAAAAGTCCATGCCCTAAACCAATTCCAAGTTAACTGACTCATTCATTCACATTTGCATTCTTATGCATGCTTACTAGATAATGCTTCAAAGGAGAGAACACAAGTTGTTTACGTGATATCTAAAATTCAGTCATCATGGAAAGAAAGAGAAAACAAGTGAGGTTGTTTGTAAATAAAAACCTTGAGAACACCAGAGTTTGAATCAAATTCAATTTTTCAACAGAATGGTCAATAATCATCTCAAGTCCTTGCATTCAAAGTCTCGCATCTCATCATCACAAAAATGTTTACCTCATGCATATAGGCATTATAGCATATGCATCAAAGCATTACATTTGCATCTTCACATTTTGTGCATTTATCACATAGCAAAAAAAAAAAAAAAATTTCACGTCAGTTGCACAGAAAAAGCAGAAATCTTTTCATTGCATTGGCATCATGTTAATGTTCGCACTTCATAAAAAGAAAAGAACAAAATCATTGCATGTCATTCATCACTAGAGCATTACATTTTGCATCAGATATTTCACAGAAAAAACAAAGAAAGCAAAAAGAAAATAAAGAAAAGACAAAAGCATTCCATGTCATTCATCATTTCACAAAGCATTCCTTTGTCATTCAATCATCAAACATTAAAGCAGTGCATATGCATCATATTAACGTTAGCATTTCCATAAAAAAAAAGAACAAGAATCATTGCATCAAACATCAGAGCATTGCATCATATTAATGTCTGCATTTCATAGAAGAAGCAAAAAGAAATAAACAGAAGTTAGAACAGGAGTATTTCATTCATCAAAGCATCAATCACCGCATACATTTGCATCAAACATCAAAGCAATACAGTTGCATCACATTAATACTTGCATCTCATAGAAGAAAAGAAAGCTAGAACATCCCATGTCATTCATCATTTCATGTTATTCATCATTTTTCCCAAAAAAAAAGGGGGAAGAGAAAGTTTCCTCTGCATTAAAATACATGAGCTTTGCATTCGCATTCTTAAGAGAGCAAAAAGAGAAGCCAAAAGAGAGAAAAGAAAAGAGCCAAGAGAGCAACAAAAAGAAAAGAAAAGAAAGAAAAAGAAAGAAGAGAAGCTGGAGAAGAAAAGGAAAACCATTGCATTCATCAAGCATATAAGAACAGTAGAAAATCATGCATTCATCAGACATAAGCAAAAGAAAAAGAAAATCATGCATTGCGTACAGACAAGAGAAGAAAAGGAAAATCATTGCATCCATCAAGCATATAGGAACAGTAGAAGATCATGCATTCATCCGACATAGACAAAGGAAATAAGAAACTCATCATTCAAAGAAAACAGCAATCATGGCATTTGCATTGCATGCATTTGTTCATTTTCAGCTACAGGTACAAAGAGAGGATGAGCACTTCGGTGTTAGCCCTCGCCCCCAGATTCCAGAAAATGTTCCCCCAAGTTGGGAGTTCAGAAAGAAAAAAGAAAAGAGAGAAATAGAAAAGAAAGAGAGAAAAGAAAAGAAAGCGCTCAAGCGCGCATTGCGGATTGGAGCACAGAGATCATCGCTCCCTTCTGCCCAGGTCTCACATCGTGTACGAGCAACGCGATGGACCGCAGCCCCATGTGAGGTTCAACGGAATAGTTGTATCAGCCTAAGATACAGTGGACGCCGTGCATTGATCAGTATATCAGTTCCGGAGCTGATAACGATCCCCCGGTCGCTCGAAAAGGCCAACAGGAAGCGTGCTCCTCAAAGCCACGTGCAAACTCGGATTCGCCAAGAGTCTGTTTAAGGATTACAGGTTTTAGGCAGCCTGGGCAATTTACCGCTTTCTGCACGCCAAGTGCCCATTTACCGCTTTCTGCACGCCAAGTGCCCATTTACCGCTTTTCGGCACGCCAAGTGCCCGTTTACCGCTTTCTGCACGCCAAATGCCCGTTTTACCTTTTTTTGCCTCAGGTTTCTCTAGGTAGGCAAAATTGGTATAATTTCTGAATTCTTTATTCCTATTTTGCCTCGGAATATGTTTCGGCCAATTCATATTCCTTGTCAAAATCCAAATAAAGAGGGGCAGCTGTTATACCCCAATTTTGTCCGTCTTCTTTTTCTAGTTTTTAGTCGTTTATTTTTTGTAAATCGTGTTTTGAAGTCGCGTGATTACGAGAATTATCAGTATGGCATCTCAGTTACTAATCCAAGCCAATTTCAATTACCCTGTTCAACTAAATCGAAATACCGTTGTTTTAAATTAGGCATGCACGCGAATGATCGGTCGTTTCGTGCGTTCTTCAATTTAATCTTTGTATTTGGATTTAGTCGAACCTAATTGAGACTACCAAAGTCATTTTTCTCGCGATTGGGCTTGTCGTTTCAATTCGGGCCTAAGAATGCAATTCCAAGTTAATTTTTAGCGCTTTTAGTTAACAGGCCCATTTTTCTATTTTTGGGCCTCGTTTTAGCGTATTTGTTTAGTCTTGCCCGTTCTCGTCTTTGTATTTGGCCCGACTCCTTTTTCTTGTTATTAATCTTATTCTGTTTATATAATTTATTTAAGCAATATAATATCAAAAAATGGCAAAAAAATTCTATTTATTGTTTATTTACAATTTAGGAGTGTTTAGAGTCCAAACTGTCCCAAAAATGCAAAAAACAATAGTCAAAAATACAAAAAAATGCAAAAAAACGAAAATAAAAAGGGAGCAGCATCAGCAAATCTCTGGGGCTGTTCTTGCTCTCCAAGACTGCTCAACAAGCCCACGTTATCAGACCTGCAAAAGCCCAGTCAAACCAGTCAAAAACCAGTTAAATGCCAACCCTAGTTTTTCAGTATAAATAAACAGTCAATCCTAGGTCTAAAGACACGGAATCAGATTCAAACACACACAGACAGAAAATTCATACAGAAAAATCATACATTCTTACAAAATTAGGATTTCATACCAAAAGGAGGAACAACAGCGGTAGCAATAAGGGTTCAGCAATAGCAGCCAACCGAGAGAAGCAACAGTAGAAATAGTAACTAAAAAGCGAGTATCAGAAGCTCGACACGAAAATCAGAGAAAATTCAGACAAAAAAACCAAAAAACGATTAGGGTTTCATATCAATACCCTAATCAGCAAAAGACTGAATTTAGGAATTCTGAAACGAGAGGGCAACAGCAAGGTTTAGCAGCAAGCAGTAGCAAAATAAGGAGCATATATCAGAAGCTGGAGAAAAGGTCCCTCTAATTTTTTTAGACTGTACTGAATTTTTTTTATGTAGAGTTTTCGAATCTGGATGTATATAAACCGTGAATAAGAAACTAAATAAATAAATAACTAAAAAGAGGTTTTTCTGTTATAGGAGTAGAATTGCTATTATTATTTGTTGTAAGAACTCACATAAAAAAGAATGCTCAAACCGTAAAGAGATTTTAAAAGAATACATGTATCAGCCCAAGAGAAAACGAAACCGAAAATATGGAAGAAGAGGAAAAATGTTAAATCAGAACAAGTAAAAAAAGGAAGGGAAAACGAACCTGAACCACGAAAACACCGCCAAATCGCCGGCGAACGCGCCGGAAAACACCTAGGAAGTCGTCTTCTCCGATCAGTCCACCGTCGCGAGCCCACGCGTCTGCCTTCGTAAATACTCCCTCTGCCGTGGCCATCGGAATCTCCCTCCATCTACGTTCTCTGTCGCCTGCACCGTCCTTCTGACCGGCGCACCAACGCCGTAAAACCTCCAAGCCCCGTCCCTCTGACCGGCGAACACCACGGAGCTCCCCTCTCCCACCGTCGCATTCTCTCTCTCTCCAAATCCCTCTCTCTCTCTCTCAAACTCGCAACTGCTCTCTCTCTCTGAATTCCTCTCTCTCTCTCCGCAAATCCCGCCTCCTCCCTCACTGGAAGTCTCTTTACGCAGCTCTCTTTCCTTCTGGTTGCGGCGCAGCTGGGAGTGAAAGGAGAAAAGAAATTAGGTTTAGGGTAAAAATGAAGTGGGCCTTTATATCTGATGTTATTTTAAGTTTGTTTTATTTTTTATTTCAGCTTACTTATCACACCCCCTCCGTTTCATTATCACAGCCCGTAAGCCCATTTTTTGAAACCCAGTCCAATTCACAGAAACGAACTGGGCTCCTTATTTACACCACCCCTTTTCTAAACACAGCCTCCTGTTAGCTACATCCCCCTCTTTACAAATACACCCCCGTTTTTAATTCACGCGCCTCCCCCTGTCTTAGGCCCATTTACGTTGACAGGCGCCCAAACTCAAAAAAGGAAACATAAAACAAACTGGGCCTGTTTCCTACACCCCAGTTTTAATTATACAACCCCTTGCGACTAATAACACCCTATTTTACCATTTCACTCCCCTTTCTCGTTTTTTTAATTTAATTTAATTCTCTTCAAGACAAAATAATTTCTCATAAATCAAAAACTTTGTTAATAGTCTTGCGAAGCCTTTGCTTGCATGATTATTAACAATGAGGTACTAGTGGTGATCACCTGGAGCCTTTGCTCAATTGATCATCATGAATGCCTAATTTTCCTAAAGATTTTCACTAAATCAAAAACTTTGTTAGTGGTCTTGCGAAGCCTTCGCTTGCATGATTATTAACAATGAAGTGCTAGTGGTGATCACTTGGAGCCTTTGCTCAATTGATCATCATGAATGCCTAATTTTCCTAAAGATTTTCACTAAATCAAAAACTTTGTTAGTGGTCTTGCGAAGCCTTTGCTTGCATGATTATTAACAATGAAGTGCTAGTGGTGATCACTTGGAGCCCTTGCTCAATTGATCATCATGAAAGCTTGATTTTCAAAATTAAACAAGATAAAAAACAAAAACCTTTTCCAGGACAAAGAAGAACTACGTAGCTTTGAATTCTCCATCGCACCAGGAGATACGTAGGAGCGGGTCACATCCCGTCAAGCATAACAAATAAAAATCATTTTCACAATAAGTTTTCAACAATTATTTTCAAAAGAAACAAGAACTACGTAGCTTTGAATTCTCCATCGCACCGGGAGATACGTAGGAGCAGGGCCACGCCCCTGTCAAGCGCAAAAATAAACAATTTCTAAAATTAAAGAATATACAAACAGATCTCCTTCATTTCAAAAGCAAAAGTCTTATTTCCAAAGTAGGGGATTAAGTCGGTCGTACGGCCGGGTTAATCATCGTTTTAAGATAAGTGAACTGTGGTCCCTCAGAGCCCCAGCGCTCCTTCAGCCCTCAGTGGCCCTTCAGAGCCCCAGTGCTCCTTCAGACCCCCAGTGGTCCTCCAACACAGATCACGCAGTCCTAAAACCCCTACATTAAAAAACATCAACCCACAAACATTTTCTACACCCAAGAACTACGTAGCTTTGAATTCTCCATCGCACCGGGAGATACGTAGGAGCGGGCCATGTCCCGTCAAGCACTTCTTTCTAAAAACCCTTTTTTTCCTTTCTCTACAAAAATAAAAAATTTTATTAAGTTCTTTAATTCATTTTCAATAAGAAATAAAGAGGCAAATTAGATATTTTTCAAATCAACATTTAAAACCACAC
This sequence comes from Astragalus membranaceus, assembly GCA_039519185.1. NCBI lineage: Eukaryota > Viridiplantae > Streptophyta > Magnoliopsida > Fabales > Fabaceae > Astragalus > Astragalus membranaceus. Next base: position 16,316,856 of record CM076849.1, read on the forward strand.
ATTTAATTAAAGGTTCCCTCTCAGTAAAGAGGACGTGTGAGGTGCTAACACCTTCCCCGCGCGTAACCGACCCCCGAACCCAAAACTCTCAGTTTTCAATGGCCAATCGCTTTCCAAAAAGGTTTTCCTAATATTTTCCTTAATAAATATTGGTGGCGGCTTCATTGTCTTAGGAAAAGTTGTGAACGAGGAAGGTTCTCCCTCGGGGACTTTTTCGGGCGCAACATTATGCTATGACCAACTATGCCGCTTTGGTGCAACAAGCCTATGTTGTCGAAGCAGATCTCAATAGAATGTACAAAGAGAGAAGGGAGTATTGGAAAGGAAAGAAGAAGGAGGTTGAATCATCAACTCCGCAGGCAAAGTTAAAAGGTAACTTTTACAAAGGAAAGCAAGCACAGTCGTCTGACTTCTCAAAATCCAGCAAGTGTCCAAATATGGAAGGCCTCACAGTGGTGAATGCCATATGGGTTCCAATCATTGTTTTTATTGCAAGAAAGAAGGTCATTATGCTCATGAATGTCCATTGAGGAAGAGGAACAGAGAGGAGCAAGCTGCTACAACTCAAGGAAGGATATACACCTTAGATGCTGAGAAAGCCAAGCCTTCAGACACTACTTGAATTTCGTGCATTTCCGGCGGGCAATTTCCGACGGATTTAGTCCACCGGTATATTACCGGCGGATTCTGGCACGTTACCGGCGGTCTGGATCCCCCAGTATATTACCCGCGGATTTGACAAGGTTACTGGCGGATTTTATTCCGATTGTTAAAATACCGGTGGATTTGGTATATTTACCGGCGGATATATTTTACGCAGAAATTTAAAAGCCAATGCACCGGTAAATGCCATTATCGGTGGATATTTCCGCCACTTTTTTAAAAAAAATTTCAAAAATCCGCCGGTAATATACGCCATATCTGCCGGTAAAAAGTGTGCCAAAAATCCGCCGGTAACGCCTTTTACCGGCAGATATCATTTATATTTTAAAAAAACCATCCGCCGGTATTTTTAAAATCCGCCGGTAAGCTAATTTTATCCGCCGGTACCTTCTGCGTACCCATTGGGATCCGCGGGTATACTTATAATCCGCCGGTAAGCATCATTTCCGGTGGATTTTCGAAACTATCCGATGCGCGCCTTTCCCCTATATATTCCCACCCCTGCTCACTTCTTCTTCACTCACTCTTCACTCTCTACTCCGAAATCTCTCTCTTTTCTCCTAAATCTCTCTCTTTTTTTCCTAAATCTCACTCTTTTCTCCCAAATCTCTCACTATTTTCTTCTCAATATCTCTCGATTCACTCTTTTTGAAGTCAGTTTTGTTTAAGGTATGTTTTTTAACTAAATTTTGATTGTTTTAGTTAATATTTAATTTTTAAATATGTGTTGTCTAATATTGTTTTTGTTATTATTTGTTTTGCAGTTGATTGGAGTTGCCACTTTGGAGTTTTAAAAACTGTTTTAATATGAATTAAAAAAAATATTTTAATTAACAAATAATAATAAAATTATTTTTTTAAAATAAACGAATTTAAAACGTTTTTTTTAATATAATAAAAGTAATTACCGGCGGATATGATATATTACCGGCGGAATTTGAATTTAAACGGCAATAGTTTACCGGCGGATTTGTGGTGGTAACCGTTACCTGCGGGTGAATTATCGGCGCCTTTCCGGCGGAAAAAATCCGCGGGTAATGCCCAATTTCCGGCGGAGTTTTGTCATTACCGGCGGATTTTGGCCGCCGGTAATCGCAGAAATTCTTGTAGTGAGATAATCTATTGAGGGGTACGGAATCTCTTTTCAATAACTTCGTCAATATATATGATTCAGGTGCTACTCATTGTTTTATTTCTCAAGCATGTGTTGACCGGTTAGGATTAGCTTTATCTCCGCTATCCGAGCCGATAACTATCTTGACTGCTGCCAAGGGTCGTGTCCAGACCCAGTCTTTATGTCAAAGCTGTCTTCTGGCCATAGGAGACAGAAACTTCGTTCTAGATTTTATTTGTTTACCTATGGAGGTATGGACGTCGTTTTGGGTATGAACTGGATGACCACAAATCGTGTCACTATAGACTGCTTCAACCGAACTGTCAGTTTCGCCACGGAATCAGTTGAACTACCAAAGTCAAATTCTGAAGCAAGTATATCTTTCACATCGGCGAGTCAGTCTTTATTTCAAGGTGCGGAAGCTTATGTTATTATGTTATCTACATCGGCTGAAATTGGTTTAGATTTGTCCTCTGTACAAGTTGTTAATGAATTTCTGGATGTTTTTTCGGATGAAGTTTTCTCTTTACCCCCGGATCGTGAAGTGGAATTCTCAATAGAGTTGGTTCCGGGCACAGGACCAATCTCTATTGCTCCATATAGAATGTCTCCTTTAGAGTTAAAGGAATTAAAATCCCAACTTGAAGAGTTGATCTCAAAACGATTCATTAGGCCTAGTGCTTCGCCATGGGGTGCTCTGGTATTACTTGTCAAGAAGAAAGATGGGAGCATGCGATTGTGTATTGATTACCGCCAATTGAACAAGGTAACTATCAAAAATAATTATCCTCTGCCAAGAATCGATGATTTGCTAGATCAATTGCGAGGAGCCTCGGTATTTTCAAAAATTGATCTTAGGTCTGGTTATCATCAGATAAAGGTGAGAGCCTTAGATATTCCGAAGACAGCTTTCCGTACTCGGTATGGACATTACGAGTTTGTAGTGATGCCCTTCGGTCTAACTAATGCTCCCGCGGTATTCATGGATTACATGAACCGAGTCTTCCACCCGCACCTGGATCAGTTTGTAGTGGTGTTCATTGATGATATTTTGGTGTACTCGAAGACCATTGAGGAGCATGTCCAACATCTCCGAATTGTTCTGAATGTACTTCGAGAGAAGAAGTTGTATGCAAAGCCTTCCAAGTGTGATTTCTATATGCACGAGGTAAAGTTTCTGGGCCATGTAATATCCCAATCGGGAGTTGCAGTGGATCCCAGTAAAGTAGAAGCCATCTTGAACTGGGAACAACCAACATCTGTGACAGAAGTAAGAAGTTTTTTAGGTCTCACTGGATATTATCGGAGGTTTATTGAAGGGTTCTCACGGTTAGTTCTTCCACTTACTCGATTAACTCGCAAGGATTAGCCGTTTGAATGGAATTCCGATTGTGAGGAAAGTTTTCAAGAGTTGAAAGCTAGGTTGACTTCTGCTCCAATCCTAATTCTTCCGGATCCGTCACTGGGATTTCAAATTTACAGTGATGCTTCTGGGAAGGGTTTAGGGGTGTGTTTTAATGCAGAATCAACAAGTGGTAGCATATGCATCCAGGCAATTAAAGTCTCATGAAGCGAATTACCCAACTCATGACTTAGAGTTAGCAGCAATTGTGTATGCTCTAAAGATTTGGAGACATTACTTATACAGTTCTCATTTCAAAGTCTTTAGTGATCACAAGAGCCTTAAGTATCTGTTTGACCAGAAAGAATTGGATAATAGGCAAAAGAAGATGGGTTGAGTTTCTGAAGGATTACAACTTCGAGTTGAAGTATCATCCTGGGAAGGCCAATGTTGTAGCCGATGCGTTGAGTAGAAAATATATTCATACGGCAGAATTAATGATGCATGAGATGAAGCTGCTAGAAAATATATTCATACAGTTCTCATTTCAAAGTCTTTAGTGATCACAAGAGCCTTAAGTATCTGTTTGACCAGAAAGAATTGGATAATAGGCAAAAGAAGATGGGTTGAGTTTCTGAAGGATTACAACTTCGAGTTGAAGTATCATCCTGGGAAGGCCAATGTTGTAGCCGATGCGTTGAGTAGAAAATATATTCATACGGCAGAATTAATGATGCATGAGATGAAGCTGCTAGAGTCTTTCAGAGACTTAGATCTGAATGTGCAGCAAAGAAGATACTGGTTAGTGTTGAGTCATATCCAGATTTCGAGTTTATTGAGAAATCTGATTCGCTCTGCTCAAGAAATTGATGTAGAGTTGCAAGCTCAAAGAAGGTTACCCAATTTTACCGAAGATAGTGATGGGATTATTTGCTTCAACGGTAGGATTTGTGTGCCAAAGGATGATGACATCAAAAGGCAAGTGTTAGAGGAAGCACATCGAAGTCAGTATTCCATACATCCTGGATCTACCAAGATGTATCGGGATTTGAAACAGATGTACTGGTGGCCAGGAATGAAAGTAGAGGTTGCAGAATTTGTGTCTCGATGCCTAACTTGTCAAAGGGTTAAGGCAGAGCACCAGAAGCCTGCTGGTCAGTTACAGCCGCTGAATGTGTCAGTCTGGAAATGGGAAGATATTTCTATGGACTTTGTCATGGGATTACCAAGGTCCCAAGCCGGTAACGATTCCATCTGGTTAATTGTGGATCGTCTAACCAAATCAGCTCATTTTATTCCTGTTCGTTCGAACAGCAAGGTTTCCAAGTTAGTAGAGGAATATCTGAAGAGTATAGTCAGGTTGCATGGAGTTCCTACCAGTATTGTGTCAGATCGTGATCCAAAGTTCACTTCTCGATTTTCGAAAGCTTTAAACCAAGCTTTGGGAACAAAAGTGTTCGTTAGTACTTCTTATCATCCGCAGACAGATGGTCAGACGGAGAGGACTATTCAGACTTTAGAGGATATGCTCCGGGCTTGTGTGCTTGATACCGGAAGAAAATGGGAGGATCATCTTCCATTGGTGGAGTTTGCTTATAACAACAGCTATCATTCCAGTATCAGAATGGCTCCATTTGAAGCCTTGTATGGGAGGAAGTGCGGAACGCCATTGTGTTGGTGGGATGTCGGTGAAGATCGATTGTTAGGGCCCGATTTGGTTCGTGAGACAACCGAAAAGATCCGGCAAATCAGAGAAAGAATGAAGGCTGCCCAGTGTAGGCAGAAGAGCTATGCGGACAAGAGAAGATGACCACTAGAGTTTGAGTCTGGTGATCATGTGTTTTTGAGAGTTTCTCCAACAATTGGTACCGGTAGAGCATTGCGGGCGAAGAAACTCAGTCCTCGGTATATTGGACCTTTCCAAATTATCGAGTGTATTGGGCTAGTAGCTTACCGTATTGCTTTACCTCCAGATTTGTCCAATCTTCATGATGTATTCCATGTGTCTCAGCTAAGGAAATACATTTCCGATCCGAGTCAGCCGTTGAGTTTTGAGACGATTGACCTTAGGCCGGATTTGTCTTTTCAACCTCATTCTAGTTACATCATGGAACGTGGCGAGAAGACGCTTCGGACGAGGACAATTCCCATTGTCAAAGTAGTTTGGGATGGATTTCTGATCGATGAAGCTACATGGGAGTTGGAGGATGACATGTGGGCTAGATATCCGTATCTATTTTCTTGATGTATGTTTTGTTCAATTTTGAGGACAAAATTTTAAAAAGTTGGGGTGATTGTAACATCCCCAAATTAGCTAATTCCAATAATTGAAATTAGCATGAGGTTATGAGTTAATTGATTAGCTAAATTATATATGTTAGCTTAATTAATTAATTATGAGGTGATGGTTATGGATTAAGTAAATTAATTATATGTTTGATTACTTAATTATATGAGTCATGTAAACTATTGATTGATTGGTTGAGTTATTTGGGGTTAGATGAGAATAGGAGGACAAGGGCATTTTCATCTTTTCCACCCACAAGTGACTTTCAGCTGATCCATCTGTCACAAAACACACCCATATGCATTATTTGATTATTGTATAAACTATTGTCTGATTATGTAATTAGAAATGAACTGAGTAGAGTTTTAGGAGTAATTAGTAAACCAAGGGTGTTTTGGTCATTTCCATGCCACTTAAACCCTCAGCTCCTTATTCTGAAACAGACCCACTCACTTCCAGAAACCATCATTTTCAGTATTTTCAGAAATAGAAATAGAGAGAAAGGGGGAAGGGGTCGCGAGAGAGAGGAAGAGAAGAAGAGGGAGAGCAAGCTCAAATCCTCATGCATGTCCCATTTTATTACACTATTCTTCCACATTTTTCATCCTCTTCCTATTGATACCAGAAACATTACCCACATTCTCATACTCCTCAAAGTTCCATTTTCGCACCTTAGCACCATTTTGAGAAAAATGAAGTTTCCTAGCTTGCTTTTGGTTCCCATGGTACTCTAGAAGTTGTTTAAGGTGTTGCAATTCAGCTGGAGTGTTGTTTGTCCAGTTTTGGGAAGCTACAATTCGAATTGGGAGCTGCTGTAGAGGGTTTGTGTTGCTGAGTTCGAGTTCCAAGCCACTGGGTAGTTCGGGTTCGAGCGAGAACACGGTTCGGTGATCGTTGATTTTCGTTCGGGAGACTCACATTTCGGTTTTTGTGATTTTCATCACAATACGGTGAGTTCTATACTCGCTTAGGGATATTGTGTCGAAATATTGTTGCATGTTCTGTTTTATGTTCAGTCGTGCGTTTTTCGAGTCAAAACCGTTTTACAAAATATTGATTGACGATATGAATGTTTATTGATTGATATATTGGTTGTGTGATGATTGTAATTGTTGTCCTAGACTGGTATATTGTTTGACGGCGTTAGGGTAACGAGCGGAACAGATATTGAGATCGGAAGGAATGGTAAAATTACTCGAAAACAGGTTTTTCTGAAAACTGGTACTGGCGCACGGGTTGGGTGCCTCATGCGCACGGACCGTGCGACAGGTTCGGTAACTTGTGTGCGAAAATTTTTAAATGCGCACGGGTCGTGCGTCTTCACGCACGGACCGTGGCAAACCTTTTGTTACCCATTTTCAAAACATGTCTTAGGCCATTCCGAACGGTTCCAATTGCATTCTAATCGTTCCCAAAACCTTATATATTGATAAATAAGCTGTAATTCGTCGAAAACACGTAGGTATACATTGAGGTGAGGTGAATTACATTAAAATATGTAAATGAAGTTAGTAATCGTGTGAGATCATGTTAATTGTTAAAGCGGACTATATATATATATATATATATATTATATTGTTTATGAGACGGCCCAATGCGAGTGTTTATTTATATAATTATATAATTTGAGGTTATGTTATGTTTATGGGACGGCCCAATGCGGGTGAAATTATATTTATTTATATAATTTGAGGTTTAGGGCGACGACCCTTATGTTGAAGTTAGCGTACTAGGGGAGGGGAAGTCATGAGCCCTATGAACCTAGGCCCCTTTGAGGTTTGCCCGCAGTTTATGGTAAGCTGATTGGGTTCACCGGGAATAGAAAATGGTTCTCGGTGATATGCTAAATAAAGTAAAAGAGGACTGCACGTAGTTATCTTATTGGACACCGGACAATATGAGCATATATATATATATATATATATATATATATATATATATATATATATATATATATATATATATATATATATATATGCTATGTTATTGAGGTTTCACGTAGTCGCTTAGTAGGGCTACGAGTTAATGATGCATAATAAACTGCTAGAGATTTAGTAAGGGGTCTCGATAGGACTCACTGAGATAATGTTTATCTCACCCTTTATAATTGTGGTTTTTACAGAGAAGCAGGGAAAGAGGCATGACTAGGTGTGACCTATCCGAGGAGATGTCGAAGATTATTTTATTTGCTTATGCTAGTTTTCCCTAGTTGTTTCTGTAATTCGATTGTATGACTTATATATTGTTAAAAGTTGTGAATCATTTTCGCTACTTATGTTTTGGATGTTGAACACTAGGGATGTATCAGGTTTATGAACATGGAACTTAAGTATTTTAAGTAATCCTATGTTAAGTCATGAATATTGAGGTGACCGTTTGGTATTAATTATCGAAGTTTTTAGTTGTGTTCAATATCTAGGACAGGAAGTATTCTCTGATGTATGCTAAGTTGTAGATTTTAGCATTTCTACTTGTTAGAAATATTAGGGTGTTACATCATGAGGTTGTAATATTAATATTATGTTAAAAACATTTAAACAAACTTATTTTATATTAAGTTATTAACTTATGAAATTTATTCTACATATTTATTGAAGCAAGATATGAACTTTTAAAGTATAAAATAAATTTTGTAAATAAAATTTTAAATAGTAATTATCTGAAAATTTATTTAATATATACCAAGCAAATAAAATAGACATGATGTGTAATTTTAGCAAATTAAGTTTTACATGTATGAAATCTTAAAATTAAGTCAGCGACGTCAACGCCACATAGGCATTTTTGGAATGGAAATTTGAAAAAAGGTCAACGGTGAACACGTTAGGTAACTTAAAGGACTAAGTTGTTACAAAAAAAACTTAAAGGACCAACTTGTTACAAATAAGTAACTTAAAGGACCTCCAGTGTATTTTTGCCAAAAAAATATCACACAAGTATGACCTTACAAAATGAAAAAATAAAAATATCTTTGAATCTTTAAATAATATCCCTTTTCCATTGTGTTTATATTAATTATAGGGGGCGTTAAGGTTGGAAAAAAGGATCCATGAGTATTATGTGAAAATTTAAATATAAAAATTAATGTTATTTCTATAACTACCTTTTTTTCTAAAAAATTACCAAACACTTTTTTAGAAGATATTAAGAATTATTATTCTTATTAAGGATTATTATTCCTATTATTATGTTTCTGAGAATGTTATTCTCGGGAGTAATTGTACAAAACAAACTTTTCTGCAATTTTGTCAAAAAAAAAACTTTTCTGCAATTTTTTCCCACTCAGACCCTATGTTTTTTTTGCTAAAAAAGCTCTCTTTTATTTCCTATTTTGCTGTGGTTTTTTTACTACGTTTCCAAGCTAACGTGTCTTTTCCATGACACATGGCACAAAGCAACCAAATTATAAATAATAAAAGTGATGATTTAAAAATTCCTGGGACAAAAAGGACAAAAAATTACAAGAATTAAAATTCAGTATTCTTATTGCTTTTATGCTACCATGTAATTGCTCTTTAGTGCATACCATTCCTCTTGCTTTTCCTTTCCTCGTAAATTTTAGATGGTTTTGAAAAGTGGAAACTTGGTAGTAAGTGGATACTTCTTACATAACACCATATATACCATAACCTCATTTTGGTATTAGCCATCCAATAGATTGTAACAATCTATATTTCTATAGTCTCTATCCAAACAAACTTTCATATATCATTTTAAATTTGGACCTCTAAAATATTATGCATCAACTGTATGGCATAACACTTACAAGTCCAATCAATATTTGTCTAACTCATATTTATCATTAAATTCACATCCATTATAATTTTTGTTTTCCAAAGTTGGTCTTAAGATGATCACTAAGACAATTCCTTTACTATATATTTGATCACACTAGTCCGAAGGATTTCTATTCGATATTATTCTAGGACATGACAACTAATGTATTAACACTATATAATCGACACCCTTTTTACCAAATAAACTTCAACCCATTTTTCCTTAACTAGCTCAACTCAAAGTAACAAAGTATATATGCCAACTTAAGGAGTCTCAAATTTGCTTATATACTATAACTATAGCTCATAATCTCTTTCTTATTGCAACTCTTATCTCTAATCATAACCATTTCAATCAATTTGACCCTAACAATCACAATCTGCGAAGACAATATGTGAAATTTTAATCATACAGCCATACTAAATTTATAGAATACCTACAACTCATTCTAATATACAAGACTATAATCCCTAATTTAAAGTCAGTAAAATAGCCTAATGATAATTTGCAAACCTTTTAAAACATATTTATACTTTGTTTTGACATCACTAGCAGCCATATACTTACAAGTTCCAACTACTAGAAGATTAATAATTATATTCCAAATTCATATTGAAGTTTCAATACCTAACACTTGACATTCAAAATAAAACTAGTACTTACAATTTTCCTCTCCTTCTAATACTTTACCCACTTTGTTAAATGATAACCTAGATGATAACCTATAACTCGAGAATTAATGATTGTTTAGAACTCATGTTTCTAACGTGAAAATTATCTTGTATCACTATTCGCTCTTCACGCATGCATCTTAACTAATATCTATTTATACAACTAAACCACACTTGCTCTACCAACAAAAGCCTCCAACACTAATTGCCATTTGTCCTTTCTTTACATTTATTTTACAGTGAAAAAGGCTACAATTGACATTTCACATGAAAATATTTTTATATTTAACAGGACCAAATTTTAAGAACCCACGGAAGAACCCAGTTTCCCTGTTTGACGGGACAATACTGAGTGTCACCTTTTATTCACTCAGACAATCACTTTAAACCGCAACTTTGAAGGCTACCCTTCGATCTCAATCCCCCTTCGAACTCTACTTCCCTTCTCCACCTTTCTTCTTCCTTCTCTACATTTCTTCTTCCTTCAACTCCATCAACGAAAAACGGTGCTGCTTCTAGTCTCACCTTCCTTCACTAATCTGAAGCTCCATCTTCCATCGAAGTAAGTCTATTGGAAAACAAAGCTTCCATTTTTCAGAAATGGGAGTAGCCAAAATATCGCTGTTTCCAACCCCCTTTTCTTTACAATGAAATGCTTTATCCTTTATCTCTAACTAATCCCTATACATTTTGTTTTGCAGCTTCAATCAAAGGTACAACTTCAGGCTATCTCTACTTCAATGTAAATATTTTCTTTACCCCCAATATCTATTTTAGGGTTTTTTTTTTTCAAAATACTATTTACTTCTTAGTGTTTAGGGTTTCATTTCGTTCTATAAATTGTTTACATTGCTTCAGTAGATGTGTTGTATCCATGGTAGTAAGTATTTCTTCTTCTTCTTCTGCGTGACCTTTTCTTTCTTCTTCTCTCTGTTTTTTTATTTATTTTTTATTTCTCCTTCTTCTGCGTGATCGTACCTCTCCTTCTTTGCTTTCTGTTAAAAAAACTGATGTGGCAAACAGAGATGACATCAGCAAGGATGTCACCGCCACGTGTCACCATATTATTGGACCTTTGTGCCACGTGGCACTAACACGCCACGCCATCACCCACTTCAGTATTCCCACGTGGCATTGACGTGTGTCACGTCCGCAACAAATGAATGGCTGCCACGTGGCGCTTGCATAGCAAGATGAGGCACACTGTTGTTACTAAAAAATTAAGACATTTTGGCAAGCATGGGAATCGAGCCCGTGACCTCCTAGTAAAGAACACAACCAAACACCACTAAACAACAACATCAATTGTGTTAATAAAGCCAACAAGCAATATATATTCCTTGTGTTAATGGAAAACAAATCTTCATCTTCCCAGATCTGGAATTTCAAGAAAACGAAATCCAATCTCCAATTTCAGAAAAATGAAATCCAATCTCCAGAAAACGAAATCAAATCGAAACAAATCTTCATAATCAAAACGAAAAAATTGAAACGAACTGAACAGAGAAATGAAGAGCAAGGGGACGAAGTTACACATTGAAGAAAGCATATTTGAAGTAAAATCGAAGAGGATGATGATGTTTGTTGTTGTTGCTATTGTTTGATTTCACTCTGAATCTAACGCCTATCTTCATCTTCCCCACTAATTAAATCTAGTGATTTAGGCATTGTTTTGTTTGATCTTGAATGAAAAACAAATTCTCAGTTTTTTTTTTTATTTTTTATTTCTCCTTCTTCTGCGTGACCGTACCTCTCCTTTTTCTTATTCATTTATTTATTTATCTTGACAGCAACAAATTTGGTCATACCTTCCATTGGTTGAGTTTCCATTGCATTTTCCAGCTTTTTATTATATATTATATTATATGATTTTGTTTATGCTATTTATTTTTAACTAAATTTGTCATATTTTTAGTTAGAAATGTATGTTATCATACTTTTTCCTGCTCATATATGACTCAATATATGAAAAATTCAAGTTGAAGATAAAATGATCATACATAAAACTCTTCAAGTGGCTCATACTTTTTTTTTCATTTCATATGTGCCTCTAAATCAATAATGTTGTTGCTATATTCTTCTTGCTATACTCTTATGATCCAAACTATGCATTTTTTGGTATAGCCTATGCATTACTCAATTAAAATGTATCATTATAGGTAAAAGGTAAAAGGTTCAAATTAAATAGACAAACATAATCTAAGATAAATTAAATAGCTAGCACTAACACAAAAATACAAATTAATTAAATAGCACTAACACAAATTACCAATTAAATACTATGAACAGAATCAAAATTAGGATAGTAAGAACAAGAACAGATCCAATGAGAGAGAGAGAGAGAGAGAGAGAGAGAGAGAGAGAGAGAGAGAGAAACTTTTTTAAAATAAAATATGAGAGTATGAGTGATTGTGTGAGTGTGGTGCATTAGAGTGGTGCAAAACTAGGAACTTTTGATGCAAAACTAAGGATTTGAGTGCAAAAGATATTTTTCAGAGTGTACGCAAAAATATTTTTCCTAGGGTATCAGTGCTGATTTTATTTTTTCAGGGGATTCACTTGAATCCTATGAACTCTATGTAGGTCCGCCACTGCCCCCAATCTCTGATTTAGGATTTTTTTCTTCCAAAATACTCTTTGCTTCTTAGTGTTTAGGGTTTTCATTTCCTTCTATAAATTGTTTACATTGCTTCAATAGATGTGTTGTATCCATGGTAGTAAGTATTTCTTCTTCTCTCTGTTTTTCTTATTTCTCCTTCTTCTGCGTGACCGTACCTCTCCTTTTTCTTGACAGCAAAAAACTTGGTCATACCTTCCGGCCATATGTTGAGTTTCCATTCCATTTTCCAGTTTTTTATTATATATTAAATCATATGATTTTGTTTATGCTATTTATTTGTAACTAAATTTGTCATATTTTTAGTTAGAAATGTATGTTATCATACTTTTTCCTGCTCATATATGACTCAATATATGATAAATTCAAGTTGAAGGAAAAATGATCATACATAAAACTCTACAAGTGGCTCATACTTTTTTTTTTCATTTCATATGTGCCTCTAAATCAATAATGTTGTTGCTATATTCTTCTTGCTATACTCTTATGATCCAAACCATGCATTTTTTGGTATAGCCTATGCATTACTCAATTAAAATGTATCATTATACGTCATTGTTATAACCAATGCATTTTTTGTTTCGCTCCTATCTAAATTTCAGTCTAAAGACATTATGGGTTTTTCATTAGTGCCTGTTCTTATTAAACGATGACATTTCTTTAACATTAGTTGGCTAATAGTTGGTTAACTACTTTATTATTATCTTGTTCTTACTTGGTTACCTCTTTGTAAATAACAAAACCATTTAGTTGGTTAGTTGGTTAACTACATTTATGTTTTGACTTGTTATCTTGATTTCTAATTTATGTTTTGACTTATTATCTTGTTTTTTTACGTTAGCTCTCTGTAAATTACTACACTATTTAGTTGCTTAGTTAGTTAATCCAAATCAAATTTTTAATGAATCAACTAACTTAATAATTTTGATTTCTTTTCTGTAACACTCAATTTTTGAGTATGAACTCACACTCAAATAATTAAGTTATGAAAGGACACAAGACTTAAAGGTAGTTTTTTTATATTCAAAAAGACTATCCAGACATGAATATCAAGAAATTCAATTTATCTATATTAGTTAGATTAATATATATATATATATATATATCACTACTAGAAAAATCAAAATTAGAGAGGGAGCAAATCCGTCACTAAACCATCAAAAATCCGTCACTAACGATTTTAGCGACGGAATTTGTGACGAACCCAGATTCGTAACTAATTTTGGCGTCACTAAATTTTTAGCGAGGGATTTTGAAAATCCATCGCTAATAGAGAGGGAAAAGTTCTCTCTCTATTAGCCACGAAAATATCCCTCTCTACTAGCGACATATTTTTCCCTATCTATTAGAGAGGGAAAAATCCGTCACTAAACTTAAAAGTACTATACAAACACAAAATTTCACCAATCACAGCTAGAAAAACAGAAATTAGAGACAGCCAAAATCCGTCACTAAACATGTAAAATCTGTCAGTAAAAAGTTTAGCGACGGAATTTGTGAAGGACCAAAATTCGTAACAAATTTTGGCGTCACTAAAACATGTGCGAGGGATACGTGAATCCGTCGCTATTAGAGAGGGATATTTCCCTCACAAAAACTCATAATCCGTCACTAAAAAACAACATTAAATCTGAAATAAAAGTTGACTTTTCGTTGCTAATCACTACAAGAAAATCGACGATTTCCGACGGCAAAATCCGTCGGAAACGCACTGATTTTCGTCGCAAATTAACGTTTCCGACGGACTTTCCGACGGACAAATTTTCGTCGCAAAATAGCTCGTCGGAAATCGTTTCCGACGGATTTTTTCGTCACAAATCTTTTCCGACAGACTTTCCGACAGAGTTTTTCGTCGCAAACTCTAACACATTTTCGTCGCAAATCCGTCGGAAATGTTTAAAAAAAAAATAAAAAAAATTTCAATCATACATCCAAAAAACTATTTAATACTGATATCTATATTGTTTCATCAACTTCAACTCCTCAAATACAACAATCTAACCTCATTATTCAGATTCAGATATTTAAAGAATTACAAGAGGAATGTATCTCTAAAGAATAATCCTGAAATTTCATATTCTGCACAACTAGAGGCTATAATATGAATAGCAAGAAAAATCAGCAACTGTTATCATGACCATTCAATTATAGGAATGTATCACATTAAAGGTAACTTAATCATTTCTTTCATTATGCACATTTCTGGCAATCCTATAATTTGAGAAGAAATTTCTTACACACACCCAATTAATTTGCTATCATTCATGCCTAACTACAATTGCTCTCTCCTACATATATCATTTGCTAACAAACCCAATTAATTTCCTAGAAGGTTGAAGTGAGGGTAGCTTGTCTTGATTTCTTCAATATCTTCCCATGAGTCTTCAGCTAATTGTTAGTTATTCCACTGCACCAGTACCTGCAAAATTGGTTCACCATTTTTCACAATATAGTCTATTAGCTAAGTTATTCCACTACCTGCAAGTGACATTACCTTATCACATCAACAAAAAGAAAACCTATTTTTAACTAGAGCAATCAAAGAGGACTTCTAACTATTCTAATGTAGTGGACCTATCCTTGTTAACAACTTGGATAGAAAATATTTGAATACAATCTGAAGGTACTCATTACCTTTCCTAAATCAGAATCAGCAAGGGGAATAGGCAATGGACTTAGAGAGTCTGTTACTAGCATTTTTAAAAAATATTCCTAGTTAATCCTGTCATCCCATCGTAAAAAATTATCCTAGCTATTATTGTCCTCCTATCGTTTGTGAATACCTTTTCTATACAACATGGTGTGTCAAACACATGACAAAAATATGATAGTTGCTTGTACAAGTCTGCTTCTGTGTACTGAAAGTCAAACAAATATTTGGTTAATTCACAAAATTAAAGCATTAAAACTTCGCAATATGAATCACACATGAAAAGGCTCTTAATATACAGCAAGTTCATGGAGTCAAACCTTTCTACTAAGATGCCCATTGCAGCGGGGATAATTTGGACACACAGTTCCTCTCTCAGAATCACCAACCAACCGAAAGCTGATACTCCGTGTTGTATGCTTGCATGTTTCATCGTCACACTGGATACAAAATCAGCTGAGGTCAGTCACATCACAGCTAATTTTAATTTTATAGGCTGTTAACATTCATAATTCATAATAGTATAGTTTAGAGAGTTGACTTACCATTAGTAAACCTCTATAATACATTAACACAAATTTCTCTGCTTGCCTTTTGACCTGAAATGAAACAGTACGCAGATGCTCAGGAACAATATTATATGCTAAATCAGCAAACATGTTGAATGTCACGACGTTGATCTATGTTATGATACATGATCTGAAATCGGTGTAAACACCTTTTTATGTGAAATGCATTGAAGTCTTGAACAACACATTTTTGGAAAAGCGTTAAATCAGAAATACCTGATTGGCCAACATTGCGGGAGAAATTCTACCAACACCATTTTCTGAGCGTTTGGGACAACACAGCTTGCGCCAGAAATTGTAGTCAGGTTCCTCCGTGCCTACGCTGGTTGTCTTTTCAAATCCCCATTGTGCTTATCAAAAAAAGATCCCCAAGGGAGTCATAAAATCAAGTTATTAGATAAATGAGTAAACACTGCATCTAAAATATCTGGATTTTGGAGAGATTTAACTACATAGGCATTAAATGAATAATAGAAACAAGTAGGCAAAAACATAGCCAACACTAGACTTTGAATTCATATTTACCTTCAGTTCAGCGAGTATCTCAGGAAAGCCACAAATGCTCACTGATTTTGCAAAGGATCGCCTTTAGCTGCACCTTGAGCTATTGAAAGTCTATGCTTGAATTCTAGCTTTTCTGGCAATTGTTGATCGACGCCTGCAAGCGAAAATCGAAGTCACAATCATAAGCTTCATGCTGCAAAGCATATATATATATGAGACAGAACATTGTCATAATGGAACAAAGTGAGTGGTTATGGAACAGAAATTTACCATACAAGTGAGTGGAGACGCTTGCATTAGGCACATATTCATATATAAGAAACTGTAGATTGTTTTCTTGGCAGTATCCTATAAGAGTTACGAGATTCCTATGGTGAATAGATGAAAGATACCGTACCTAAAGTAAAACTCAGTCATGTTAGATCAAAAGCAAGGGAATGAACATAAAGGGATACTTGTATTTTGAGAAACAAACCAAGATAATCTATGCAAATTGCAAGTCCATCAAAATTATGAAGTAAAATAAGTGGCAATAGAAAAAACAAACTGTGATACAGTTCTATCTCATAATTGATCATCAAACATGTTTAACAATTTCAACACAGTGAAAACTTTATAGCAACGGCACTACATGTTGAAGACATGTTCGGTGTCCGTCACGTGTCGTGCCAAACACCGACACTGAAATTTAAATTACTTGCATATTTCTAATAATTATCAGTGTCTACATGTCTGTGTCAGTGTCATGTCTGGTGTTTGTGTCAGTGCTTCATAGCTTGAGAACTACCGATTTTGCTATCATATGCTATAAAGACTTTATTCAGACATGATTGAACACAAAACAAGTTCTTAGAGTGAATTGAAGGGAAAAGAAATTTCATATTTCTGAGTAAATAATATCTGAAGCTAAATGGCAAGTACCACAGAATTCTAAACAAAATTCCGAAGCAGAAACACAATGAAGTAAGGAACATAGGAAGGAATTGAGAAGATATTAAGAGACAGGTCAAGGAAAGGAAAAACTAACCTAGTAGTAGAAGTTTCTGAATATGCTTTTCAGCCTTTGTTTCCAACTCTATTCTTCTTTCAATTTCTGCTGCCTGCTAATCCACACCACGTATGCAATAAATGGGGCACAAATTATCTCCTGATCAGAAGGATCAAATTTTACACCTTTTGGCAAGCCATGCCATTCTTTCGCTACCTAACAACAGAAAAATGTTTAAAAGTCAACATTAAGACTATACATGGGGATAAAAATCAGAAATGATGAAGTGTCAATCTTAACTGTAGTGTTATTTTTTATGAAAATCAATTTTTCCAAAAACATTTTTCTAGGAATTCAAATATATATGGAAGCAGCACTGTCAAAAAGAACAGAAGGAATTTATTCAGCTGATGATAATGAATCTCCTTAGATACAAGCAAAACTTGCCTTATCAAGCCAACAAAAAATGAGTTATTATTCAATCAATAAACCAATTGAAACTTGAATTATATATATATGAAGTACCTTTCTGATACCGAAGAGTTGATTCATTTGCTTGTCTAAGTATATCTTCAGCAATAGTTAATAAAAAATCCCATTTGAAGTGGTGCTTTTGCAGACTCCTCAACTGCAGCTTGTGAAGGGCTGTAATATATTGCTCCTACATATATGAGACTTACATGAGCAACTAATACAAACTGTACAAAATAATGCAAGCAATACAGTTAACAAAGTCACTTATTTAGCATAAATGACTAAACAAACCATAACAGCTAAGTAATACAGATTAGCATAAGTTTTTCCTAATTTTATGAATACTTCAAATTGACTCTACCACCCCAATTTATTCACCCAATTGCACCACCCTCCTCCCCTGGTAATCAACAAAATAAGGACATGACACATTATCTAATATGATATTGATTACATTGTTTACCCAAATGCTCCCTAAATGTCACCCCATCCTCCAAATTAGTAGTTAATACAACTATGAGAACCAAATACACCACAACTAAACTGTTGAACAAAAACAGTGACTTTAGCATAGCATGTAAACAAGGCAAATACAATTTTCCACCCTCTACAAAAAGCCAAGTAGAGTGAAAAATCAAAACTTCTTCCCAGCATCTTTTCCATGTTCAAACAAGCACAGGGTACACTACAGGAAAATCGACGATAAGTAGAGAAAAAAACATTACAAACATAAAAGAATTCTTCAAACAAGAAACGAGTTACAACTAACAAGTGTACTTAAAACTAAAACATAACATAATAATACCATAAACAACTTTACACACATTGATGAAGAACAATGCATTTCTAATGTAGAATGATATCATGCATATAGTGCTACTTTACAACATATAGCAAAGACTGAGGAGACAGATTGCAGTTCTACCAGCAACATTGCAGTTCTACACAAGCTTAAACAAACTGAGTTTGTTATCTATAACAAACTCTAAACTATCAGCTTATTTCCCAGAGAATGCTTTAAATACTACATACATGTACATACAGATGTAATAGTTCATAGTTTTACATTGAATAAATTTTCTAAGTCTTTTTACCCTCTGTGTAGTCTCGGTTGTTCTTGTTCCTTCTGCGTAATTTTCTTTGTTTAGTGTTTTCTGAGTTCCTTGTGTTGAATCTTCAACAAGTGGTTGAAGCAAGTCCTCACAATCAAAGGGAAAACAAAACAGAGTCAAATTCAGTGTTTTAGTGACTGAAACAAACATAGAAAAAGAAAAACAGAGAGAGTGAGGGGAAATAATTTACCTATCGTAGCTGTCCCAGCATCTTCAAGGAGTGAAGATCAACAACCCAGAAATCATAAAAGATTAAGTCAGAATCGTTTCAAACAACAACAGATCTTCAAACAATCAAAAGAAAAGACTGAGGGCAGTTTTTATACCTGTCTGAAGGTCTTTGCACGCAGATCTTCGAAGATCTGCAACCAAGAACCAAGGTTCAGAAGATTAGGGGTTGTGTTCGTCACAAACAGTGCAATAACAAACTGAAACAGAAGAGAAGTCAGAGTTTATACCTTCGGTGAGCAGATCGTTTGTCATAGCTTCAAGATCGTACCAGAAAACAGCAAAGAAAAGAACAAATCAGAGTTTGAATCTTAGGGTTTCAAACCGTGAAGAACTGAGAAGAGTTTGAATCTTAGGGTTTCATACCTGTTCGTTGAAGAGGAGGAAGTCTTCGCTGAGATTCTTGGCTTGATCCTCCATCAGAATCAAGCGTGAAGAAGAAACCCTCCGTGCTCTCTCTCGTTTTCTCCGTGAAACACCCCACCTGGGTTCTTGGTTTCTCTGAAAACCTGATGAAGAGACACGCTCCAGAGTCACACCGAAGGAGGAGGGTAGAGGGCGAGGGAGGAGGAGGGTAGAGGGCGAGGAGGAGGGTAGAGGGTAGAGGTCGTGGGAGGAGAGAATGAGAGTGAGGTGTGATTCTGAGGGAGAACGAGAGTGAGGTTAGGTTTTAATTTTGGATGGTTGGTTTGCGACGGACTTTAAGGGGTTTGCGACGAACATTTTCGTCGCAAATTTGCGACGACTCTGGTTCCGTCGGAAATGTCAGCGTGAATTTGCCTGCTTTTTTACTTTAACAGTTGCGACGGTGATTTTGGTCGCAAATCCGTCGCAATTTGCGACGGAATATGTTTCGTCGGAAATGTTCGCGGGAAACAAGCCTTTTTCTTGTAGTGAATAGCGATGCACAGGTATCCGTCGCTAATAGCGATGCACAGGTATCTGTAGCTAATAGCGATGCACAGGTATCCGTCGCTAATAACGATGCACAAGTATCCGTCACTAATAGGGATGAACACAATTCCGTCGCTAATACCGAGGAACACAATTTCGTCACTAATAGCGAGGAACACAATTCCGTCACTAATAGCGAAGAGACATTCCCAGCAACGTTCCCTATTAGTAAGGAGGTATTTCAATACAAACATTTTCACCTGAGGTAAGAAACCTTTAAAAATTACATGAAGATATTTCATATTACTAAGCTTATAAGCATAATTCATAGAAACTAATTAAAAGTACTGTTAATTCATAACCAAAAGTACTGTTAATCCATAAAAAATTACATGAACCTTTTAGTTTCATAAACCTAGTAACTTACAATCCAAAAGAAACATATCCAAAACCTAGTAACTTACAATCCAAAAGAAACATATCCAAAAGAAACACCATTGTTTCAAAAACACTAAAAACACATCAACAATCTAATTCTTCATCATAATAGTCATTATCATTTTGTTGATCATCCTCGTTTGCAAGTGGAGGTGAAGGCGGACGTGGATGATTCTGAGAATAAGTCTCCATAAATTTCAGCATCTTCTCCTGTGTTGCAAGAAGCCCACTCACTTGCTCCTTAAGACTTTGGTTTTCAGCAGTCAAGTTAGAAAATTGAGTATTCATTTGCATATATTCAGACACAGGGATTCCCATAGATTGTTTGGAAGAAGGAACGTGGTTTCCACCTTCAGGACCTAAACCAAATATTCTTTTCTTCTTGTCTACACCTCCAACAACCTCTAAGAAGATGTTGTTGTCAGATTGCTCGCTACACACACCATCTCCTAGTGCCTCTTGTGAGTCTCTTTCAAGAATATCCTTCAATTTTGTCTAACAGAATTCAGAGAATCCTAGTAAGATTCTCTGTATATAATATCAAGGATAGCAACCAAATTTATCCATTAATCCAAATTATTTCCAATATTGTTTTTGCCTCAGCAAGCATCTGCAGAATTTTGCTTAGCAGAATCTCAGAAAAAAAAAATATTGCTTAGCAAATGTTTGATCTGAGATTTGGAATAGGATTGAGATTATGGACTGGGAAAAGAAATTGATCTAACGTAAAGTTTGATTTTGTTTTTAAACTCTTGTACAGTACTCTGATAAATTTAACCACGGCTGATGTTAACTTTAGGAACTCTTGCAATGTAAGTATCTAATTTGATATTCTTTACGATTATGGCAGCTTTAACATATATAGACTTCATTCTTTTCAATTTCAATTTGCCACAATACACCAGTAAATAGAAAGCCAAAAGCAGCACTTAGAACACAATTCTGGCTTTATATTACATTCAGGTTTTCTGCTGCCAAGATTCGCCGTTTCATCAAAAAGACATAGCAAAAAAGAACCTTTGAACAAAAGAAAATATGTGGCATGGCAGTTCAGTTATGATGAGCAGACTATCTTAACCTCCCTTCCCTATCTACTTTTTTATCTTCATAGTACAATACTACTTTTACTCTCACACACATACAACTATATCCATCTAAAAAACATAGAAACATTATCTCAAAAAATAAAAAACACAAACAAATAACATTAGTAAAGTAGAAATCCAAATTTATCCATTAATCACAACATCAAAGAAAGAGGAAAAGTGTTACATTGGCTATGAAGAGAGAGAAACACAATATATCTTCTCTTGGCTCAACTTGGAGAGCTTTTTGAAACACAATGCGCCTTTCCCAATCTGTTTTTCTACAAGTCTATTTTGGTGAAAAAGTAACACCAAAATATGTTATATTAGCCAAGTCTTCATGGAAGCAAGTTACTTACGCAGAATGACAACATAGGGATATCACATACTGATCATCACATACTTTCTTATTTTGAAATCTATAAATAGTTTTATTCTGAAAAGTAAAACATGATTGTAACTTTTGTTCTCATGATTTGTTTGAAGAATTATTTATTAGCTAATATAAAATGACTGCAACTTGATTTCTTTTGGAATGGGTGCTATTATCATTAATTATTACTATTAGTGACAACAATAATGAAGTTTTCAAGAACATAAAAAATGTACTTTGCCTACTTTACATTCTTAATTCATTTCTACGGATCATCAGTAATGGTGGTATTGTGTCAATAATGGCATTGTTATAAATAATACTGAGATCACATGGACCTGAGCCATAAGAGTCGTTTGAACTCAAAACATGATTATAATAACAATTATCAATTTCACTCAAAAAATGACTATAATAACAACTATCAATTTCACACTACACCTTGCATCAGAGAGAATGCGACATTCTTCCAATTGCAACAAGGAAACTTCATTAATAAAAAACTCAAATTTTCCTTACAAGGGAGCCATGCCTTACAACACATCAGTTAAGCAAATTGCACGAAAAGCAAAGGAAACCGAATTAATATTAAAATAAAATCCATTGATATCAAAGGAGCGATCGCTCAGAACAAAACACAGATATTGTCGTCGTAATTGAAAATCCTCGATTGCTTCAATATTGGAAACATTCTTACCCAATATGTAAGAAATGAGGAAAGAGGGGAAAAATCAAAATTAGGGTTCAGAATGGAAAATCAAATTAAAGGTTTTAGAGGGGGAAATCGAACCTGTAATGTAATGTATGGTGGAGACCGCTGAGAATACGAGTAGAGAACGCGAGAATGCAAAGGAGAGATCGCTGAGAACGGCAGACTCAGGTGGGAGTGGTTAGCGTTTTTGTTTGTTTTTTTCTCTTCCATTCTTTTTCCCTCCGCAGTGGCCTTGCCGGAGAGCGACTCCCTCGCGGAGGTTTCTGACCGGCTGTGAGAGGGTGCTCCGGTGGTTGGGGTTCACGCGAAAGAGAGAGAGAGAGAGAAGGCGATGGCTGTGAAACAATCGAAGGTTAGGGTTTTGAGTGGTGAGGGAAGGCGATTACGCGAGACTGCGAGAGGGAAGCCGTCAAATTGTTTCTGACTTGCGAGAGGGAAGCTGTGACTTGTGAGATGGTTAGGGTTTTGAGTGGTGAGGGAAGATGATGGAAGGTGAAAAGAATCGAAGGCAATGTTAGGGTGAGGGAAGCCGTCAATTTTTTTTAATGTTTGAGAGATGTTTTTTATTTCAAAAAACAAGTGAGGGAAGGCTGAGTAATTTATTTTTAATATTAATGGTGGTCAGCGATGAAATAATGATTCCTCGCTAATGGGAGGGAAGCGACGAAATAATGATTCCCTAATGGAGCGAGCTCTTTAGGGTCAGCGACGGATTAGATAATCCTCGCTATTAGTGAGGGATTTCTTTCCTCACAAAATCCCTCTCTAAACGTCTTTTCAATATTTTGTGACGAATTTAGCTACAGAATTATTAGAGACGGATATTTTTTGTCTCTATTTTCGTCACAAACGTAAGTCAGGGTCACCTCTCATTTTCCGTAGCTAAATTTCTCACTAATAGCGAGGGATACTAATCCCTCTCAAAAATCCCTCTCTAAAACCCACTTTTCTAGTAGTGAATTCATTAAACTTGAAAGTTATACAAATTTCTTAAAAGTACTACAAGTTTCTCAATGTGATTAAAAACGACTCCACTGGGGATCGAACCCAGAATCTTTGGTTCCGTAGACCAGCGCCTTATCCATTGGGCCATGGAGTCAGATGTCAAGTTTTAGGCATTAACCACACATGAGACCAACAACATATTTAAAATAACTTATTTAACCCCACAGACATATTCAAAAACAACATAAACAGATCTAAGAGAAGAGTGAAGTTACATGTCACCTACATCAGCATATGATAATGTGATATCTGCATTTTTGTCAATGTGACTCTGCTTATAAGTTTAAAAGATAATCAGAAAACACTTGTAAAACTTTATGAAGAAATAATCCAACATATGAAACAAATAATATGTTCACCTACACAATGCTTAGGAGAAGTGTAGCAGAAAAATAGCATACCCAGGTGAAAATAGCCACTGTTAGACTTAGAGCTTCTCTAGCTAGAGTGCATCTTTGTTTTGTCCATCATTCAATTAGTCGAGCACAAGTGAAAAAACAATTTGCAAAACCTCCAATAAATCTAACTTGGCTATCTTGTACACCTATGACAATCACCACCCAAATGTAGATGTAGAAGTAAGCATGCACTATTTGTAACTCAATAGGAAACCAGTATAAAGTCAAGTTTAACCATATAGTGGAAATGTATAGAAAACACATGCTGCAATCAAGTAATGCTCAGAGTATCTTCCACTACAAGAATTATTGGTTTTTCCGGCCAGGAGTTTCCGGCGGATATAGATCCGCCGCAAAGTTACCGGCGGAATCTACGAATTTCCGGCGGAATTTATCCGCCTCAAAGTTACCGGCGGAAAAATTGACATTTGCGGCGGATTAAAATTCGTCTTGGCTTTTGCGGCGGATTTAACGGTTCTTGCGGCGGATTTGGGTTCACAATTTTTTTTTACGAGATTTTAATTAATCGCCGCAAATGCACCTCCGTCCGCCGCAAATCCCTTATGTCCGCCGCAAATCCCTTAAATCCGCCGGTAACTGCCGTTTCCGGCGGATCTTGCCTTTTGACCGTTTGACTTCGTTTCTCCTATATAAACCCCTTCTCCCCTTCTTCTTTTTTCACACCTCTACCAATACTCTCATTCTCTTGATACGGCACTCGATCTCTTAATACGGCACTCTCTTGAGCATTGTCGGCAGCGGGGTTCCAATTGAGTGGCGTACGTCTCCATTTTTTTGTAAAAAAATTTCCACATTGTCATGAAGACCCCTTCATCTTTTTCGTTAAAAGTAACCCCTTTATTAGCATAAAGTTCATCCTCATTATTTTCACCACAAGAGACATATACGCTCATCAAATGCTCGGTATCATCCTCCAACTTAACAACCCGTCCTTGCAGTTCCTCAAACTTTCTATTTAGAGATTCAATCATCTTTTCAAAAGATGGTTTCTTGTGAAACTTTCTATTTTGAAAATATGGTTGAATCTCTAAATAGAAAGTTTGAGGAACTGCAAGGACGAGCTGTTAAGTTGAAGGATGATACCGAGCGTTTGATTAACGTATATGTCACTTGTGGTGAAATAATGAGGAGGAGATTTTTGCTGATAAATGGGTTACTTTTAACGAAAAAGATGAAGGGGTGTTCACGACAATGTGGAAATTTCTTTACAATGAAATGGAGACATACGCCACTGTAATGGAGCTGCTGCCGACAATGCTCAAGAGAGTGTCATATCAAGATAATGGCGTAGGTCTCCGTTTAGGGGTAGCAGACATTAAATATATATTTTACTGTTTTTCCCAATTTTTATTGCTTTAGATTATTTTATTTTTATGTTTAAAATATTTTATTAATTGTATGGATCATTTTTTAGTGATAATATTTTACTGCTTTTCCCAATTTTTATTTTTTTAAATTAAAAATTAATTAGTTATTGGATTTTATTTTTTTATCAATAATTAAAAAAATTAATAAAATAATATATATTTTTAATTAAAACGATTTTTTTAAAAAATAAAAATTATTTTTTAAAAATAATAATAATTTTTTAAAAAAAATAATAATTTTTTTTAAAAAAAAATGGTACTTTGCGGCGGATTTGTGTTTTTTGCGGCGGATGTTGAGCATTTGCGGCGGATCTTTGCGGCGGATTATAGCTTTTGCGGCGGATTATTTGGTATTTTTAAAAAAAAAGGCGCGATATTTTAATTTGAATATCCGCCGCAAAGTACCACGAATCCGCCGCAAACCTCCGTAAATAAAAAACCCGCGGATTTTAAATTTCAAAATCCGCCGCAACCGTCCAAATCCGCCGCAAATCCCTTTTGACCGTTGGGCTGCGTTTTTCTGTATATATCCATTCCCCACTTCTCATTCTTCACACTTCTAACAATCCTCCCATTCTCTTCTTAAAATTTCTCTTTTACTCTCTCCCAAATTCTCTCCTTCTCTACTAAATCTGTTTTTGAAGTGTAGCGCTTCCTCCCTACGAATTGTCTTCTGCTCTTATTGGGAAATTTCTTCAAGGTATGTTTTTGATATTAGTTAATAGTTTTAGCTTTTAATTTTTTTTTTAATATTCGTTTTTAAATTATTTTATAATAATATGAATTTGTTACTAATTGTGTTGTTTTTTTTGTTTAGGTATTGTTTGGGTTCCTCCTTTTTCCTCTCTGCTTTTTCCTCTCTGCTTGAGTTCAGGATAAGCTTCAAGCCAGAGCCTTCTCTTCACTACGGTTAGTTGTTAAAGTAATTAATAAAATATTATTTACTTCACTATTTTTAGTAAAATTTTGTTTAGTATTTTGTTTGCAATAATAATACAAATTAATTTATATTGAAAAAACTTATTTATTAAGTTCACTTATAAATTTTATTAACATATATTGTCTTATAAAAATTGAAATTTAAAATTAAATTTGGAATTATTATTTATAATGTTTAAATTATTTGTATATAACATTATTAAAAAATTCATTCTGTTGCTTGTAATTAATTGGTAGTTTATTGAAATATCAAAATAAAATGAGTAATAAATATATATATATATATATATATATATATATATATATATCAAAATATGAAGTAATTGATAGTTTATTTTATTTATATTGTAGTGTAGTATACGTATAGTTCTTGAAAATGGATCGTAGTTGGATGTATGATCGATTGTATCCTGGAAGAACTGGTGTAAAACGACGTTTTGTAGAAGGAGTAGAAGAGTTTATTTTTTGTGCTAAGTACATTGATCATGAAGAATTTGGGCGACAAGGCGGTATTAGATGTCCGTGCTTGAAATGTTCATTTCGAGCTATAAAAAATGAACATGAAGTTAGACTTCATTTGTACAATAATGGGTTTAGGCCAAATTATTGGACATGGAGTCGTCACGAGGAAGGAGCGCCAGGGGTAGCTGCAGT
This sequence comes from Astragalus membranaceus, assembly GCA_039519185.1. Classification (NCBI taxonomy): domain Eukaryota; kingdom Viridiplantae; phylum Streptophyta; class Magnoliopsida; order Fabales; family Fabaceae; genus Astragalus; species Astragalus membranaceus. Next base: position 16,343,738 of record CM076849.1, read on the forward strand.
TCCTGCGGATTTGTGTCGTTTGCGGCGGAATTTTAAATAAAACGTTTTTTTAAAAAAATTATATTCATTTTTTTTTAAAATAAAACGGTGTTTTGCGGCGGATAAGGGGTACTTTGCGGCGGATAATTTGCGGCGGATATTGGGTACTTTCCGGCGGATATATTGCGTCAAAAATTTGTCCCCTTTTCCGGCGGATTATCCGCCGCAAATTTGCGTTGGATTTTGCGGCGCCACTAAATCCGCCGCAAACTTGCGGTGGATAATCCGCCGCAACGCGTTTGCTTCGAGCTGGCTACCGGCGAAAAACTTCCGCCGCAAAGTCCAAATATCCGCCGCAAATTTGGCTTTTGCGGCGGATTTCGCCCGCCGCAAAGTCCAGCTTTTCTTGTAATTCTTTATATCAAACACAAACTACATTCAGCTTGGTTAGACAAAGAGAAATAAGAAAACTTATAAAACTCTGAGATTTTCTCTAGCTTACACCAAACCCAATATATAGGGGATCTATGAATCCAGTTCTTTGTATCTTTCCATTACACAAATTAATGCTTTAAAATGAAGATGCAGAAAAATATTCATGACTAGTGGTAGCAAAGGTTAGCAGAGTAAGAGTAAAGAAGGCATTGATTAAGTAATGCATCCATCCTATAGATATAGAGAAGAAGCAAACCTGCATAGCAGAAACACTTTTCCAATTGAAGAGAAGCTGCATTCCAGTTCTCAGTATCACCACAGTGCCTGTCTTTAGAGTTAACCACAGGTAACTGGACTAAACTAACACTAGAGGTTTCTGCTATAGTTAGCTTTTTAGCAGCAACTGCCTTTAGCCTGAACCTCTCAGCTCTTGAGCCAATAACTTGGCCTAACATGCTGCAATAGTGAATGCCATGGCCGATTTAGGCATTAACACAGACTTTCTTAGCATAGCTATGAACGGAACAGCTGCATGGACAGCAGCGAACCATGATGGCGATACAAGTATGTGTTTCCTGCAACCCTTCCTATCATAGCCTGCCACCTTGCATGTTGATGCTGTCTGAAATGGGACACAGGGAAAAAGATAAATGTTAGCCAATAATTGTGTAAGTTAATTAAAAAGCTAAAATTGCAGTGAACAATTCATGGAATACTTTACTAACATTAATGATAAAGCATTTCACTTTAGGCCATACCTTGTCACACCTCCATAGACAGATGCCCCTCTTGAAAATCCACAACACTTCCTGTCCAAGTATCAATTGAGTACTACAAGTATCAATTGCAAAAGCACAGGTTACAAGTATCAATTGAGCATAACCAAAAATGTTATGCAAGTAACAAGAAGCATTAGTGGTATCAATTGAGTACTACAAGTAAGAAAATGCATAAGTGGTATCAATTTTCCAAGTTACAGGTATCAAATTATCTATACCATATAACTTAAGTGGTAACAAGTGCCAAATCATTATAGCCCAACTAACCTGATTGGATAAACCATTTAAATCCAAATAAGCTTCTTTGGCAGAGAGAGCTCCTGAGGTAGAATGCTCCTTAATGTAACCCATCAGCCTTGCATCCATATAAGTTCAAAATGCTCTTTTTAATGTAAGCTTACTGAAGTAAACTGCAATTTGGAAGAAGCCAGGTTATGAAACACACACAATATTGTTGAGCTTCCATATTGTTGATCTCACAACAAAAGAAGTGCATATATAGTGTAGTTAATATCACAAACACAACTAATCTTTTGGTGACGAAGCAATGCTTTTCAACCTTTCAAATTCCTTCTCGATAGGTTTTTAATACAAGGTCATAGTAGCTTTAATCAATAATGTTAAGCTGTTTTCTATGAAACATTTAACAATGTACTTCTCAATGGGTTCCCTGAGGCCCTACTGTGAAGTGGCTCATGAGGAATTATGTCATTACAAAATACATATATGTTGAAGGTCACTTAACAAAAGGTTAAGAAGCATCCAGAGGAAAACATAAAATGTGGGACTTACAAAAGTTGCTAAAAACAAGCTTCTCAAAAAACTTTTGATATATCATTTCTTGAACTGAAATCTGAGAATTTGGCCAAGATAAAACAAATACAGGATACACTTTGTTGAACTCAGTGAGTGATTCATATTCTAATACTCAGTGAATGATTCACATTCTAATACTCTAACAAAAGGTTTTTTTAGATATCTTGTTAATTAAACTTCATAGCTAAACTAAGTTAAAAAAAAGTATGAAGGACAAAGTCTAAATTGTGTTGCCTGACATTGTCAACGTGTTCATATAATGCCACTCACATCCACGTATTTATTATTATAATCAACGCAAAATGGTCATCAAACTGATATATAAAAACCAGAAGAATTGTCTCACAGTGTAAAGAACAAAAAAGAAAATGCAAAACAAAAATGAGGTTTCTCAAGCATGCCATCAAGGTTGCTGTCCTACCTTATTGTTCAGTTCATCACCACAATCTCAAAACACAATAACCAAACCCAGAAGTACATACACATACAAATTATCGGAATTGGAATTGTTGGAATTCACAGGAGTAGGAAAACGCAAAGAGTGCTTCAAGAGACATTGTACCATATCTACCTTTGTTTGACATTTTCACGAGTAGTTGTTTGCTTTGGTGCAGGTCTATCAACTTTCTACCTTAGTTCAAAATAACATAGGAAGAGATTGCTAATTAAACCCCATTGGTTTCAATTTAAGCTTTTTTTTGTCAACTTTTTGTTCTCATACTTTTCTGAATTATTAGAAATTAACTTGGGTCCTATGGTTTTCCAAATTATCGTGCTTACTTTTTATTGTCAACTTTTAGGTCTCATTCTTTGTTGCTATCTATTCCTTCTTTCGATTGTTAGATAGGGAATCCCCCATCCAAGACTTCAACAAGAGTGTAGCAGTTGTTTTAGCCTTTCAAGTGAGTACTTTAGAGGTTTCCTATTTTCTCATTTCCTATTTTAATTATGTGCGTTTTTTATATCTCATTTCCCATTTCTCCAATCAAGGTACCAAATTCTTTTTTCTACCTCTTCTTTTAATTTTTTCAAGTTGCAGGCTGATGAAGAATCAAGTAATGTGCAAGAAAAAGAAGAAAATGAAGTAATAAAAAAAAGGAAGAAAAGGAAATTCTAATAGATCTATATGAGTGAAAAAATAGTTTCTATTTCAAGAAATTTACTGTATTTCTTCATTAAATTGATAGCACCGGACATTTTTATTTTTGTGTTGGAAGATCTATATTTGATTCTTCATTATTTAAGCTTTATTCTTTTCGACGAATAATATATCTTAATTTTTTATTCGGATAAAATTACCGTTATATTTGATGACTTTGACATCACCATGTGAATTTTGGTGTCAAAAACTTTATACGTTAAATTATTATCCACCCAATTTTGATTACTAACTAAGTGAATATCTTATCAAATCAATGGATAGTCCGCTAAAATAGATTGTGGATAATATATATATATATATATATATACATTTCTATTAACGCGTGGATATTTTACTCTTCCATGTTTGATGACATGAGAGTCTTTTAGTGCATACTCTATGGTAAGAATTGTCCTATATATTTTTGAATTCATTCTTCAATTTATATTCACACTCCAAAGTAATGATTTTTTTAAACATTCTTTGGCGCTTTTGATTTTAGGAATGAGTTCTTTGTATGACGATTAAATATATGATGATGAGCTTTACACTAGCAATTTCAATTAAAGAGATTGTAAGTAAGTTTTCTTCATCTTTCATGTCTATTACAATGTATATAAGGTATGGATTAATATTGCTTTGGGTTCCATTTTGTATTTAAATTTTATTCTCTTTCCGATTATAATGTAATGTTTTCTTATTGTATCCAAATGAGATTCCACAATGCTTCTCAAGGTTTTTATGTATTAAAATATTTACTTATAATTTAAACATAGGTTTTAGTTTTAAGGGAGACACATAACTGCCACTGACGTATTGACATAAAGAAGGTTTTAATTTTAATGGAGACACATAATTGAGTGAAAATATAGAGGTTGATAATAAAAACTAACAATATAATTACGTATAATATAATATCATCTGTAAACAAGTTTCTATATTTTGATAAATTATGTCTACTTATTGAAAGATTACAATTTCAAATTAGTATAAATTATTTCATTAATTATCAATAAACGAATGAGTTAGTATAATATGAGTGAAAGAGGTAGAGATTTAATTAATTCATCATATATTTAAATAATATTTTATTAACTATTGTATTTTATTTTTATATTTAAGTTATGTATTTCTTTCTTTTTTAATAAATTATTCATACGTTTCTTTAACTTATATTTCATAAGTTTATATATGTGCTTCTATATTTATTGTAATTATATAAAATAACTTCAACATATTATATTGACATATAATTTAATCAAACTTTATTGAACTAAGAAATAATGAGTGGGCCTTTGAATTTTTTTTTGGAGTAAGTGTTATGCAATGAGAGTGGAGAGTTTCACATTAATGTGATTCATTTCTTAGTTTCCATAAATTCATGAGTTAGTAAAATATAAGTTGAAAATGTATAGTTTTAATCGGTTATAATATATAAGACACAACTATTTATAGAAGAAAATTTTAGATGGTGTGGGGAGAGATTTTGGTGGAAAGTTTAGAACAAAAAATGGGATGTGCAAGTGAGCATTAGAAAAGAGTGGTCACTCGAGAAGATGTAGAGTGCGCAGAGAGAAATGTTAGAGTGTGCAGTCAAGGGAGTGAAAGTTACATGTATAGGAAGATAAAAAAGGAATCTCTAGCATATTGGACCTAAGTTTCAACTTTTGATAGGTTATTTTCAATTGTAATTGTCATTGTTCTTCTACAAGCATTTGTGTCTCTCTTAGTTTCAATCGAAGCATTTTTCTAATTTTCAACTTCTAGGTACCTTTATTCTCTCGAGTATTAAAAATAATTTTGGCCTCATGGATATATTCCTCAAATTATTGTGCTCAAAGGTGGAACATTTCTTAAACCTTCTCTCTAAATCTGGGTTGTAATGAATCTTATGGAATTATGTGCTAATTTTTCAATTCATTTTAAGAGTTCATTTCCTTACTTAAATTTTTTATATGATTTTTTTATTTGAGAATTCACAATGAGTGTAAGTTGTCTCTTTATTGCGGAAATGAGTAATATATTCAAATAAAATATTGAAGTTGTTATATAAAAACATTACATACTAATTATAATTTTCCCTCAAAAATACTAATTATCATTTAAGAAAAATGCTTCAAATATATTTAAAATGAACTATACATAATAAATATTCCAATTGAATATAAAACGTTGTGATATTTATTAAATTTTTACTGATTTTTTATTTTATGTTTTGAACAAATTTTGTTATCAAGTCTTTGTTTATCTTCTCTTCCACTTTGACTTAAATTTATTATTAATTCAATATTTAAGTAATATTTAACTAATTTATATAAATATTTAACAATAAAAGTGACTAAAACTATAATATTCTTGAGAATCGCTACAACGAAGTTATGTCTGAACTTTTATACATGTATTTAAATTATATCACATTTAAATATTTTTAGAAAATTTATATAAAATATAAATAACATGAAAATATATTGAAAAATATAGTACCACTATAATAAAACATATAAATATATAGATATATATTCGATAAAGTTATATAAGAGATATTATAATTTATGTATTTTTATATGTTTAAACTTCATAAAATTTAAGAAAAAAATATTGTAATAACCCGTGCAACGCACGGGCATTCCGCTAGTGGTAGAGTATTTGAAAGCTGGAAGAAGGGATGAAATTGGCGCATGGGAAATTGCCATTTGAGTGCAGTTTGATCTCAATGTGATGCTTTGTTTTCTTCGTTGAGATTCGAAAGCAATGGCGGACCCAGGACCTAGGTCGGGGGATGCAAAAAAAAAATTATAAAAAATGTTGGTTCAGCGAATTGTTAATTTATTTTTTTCAAATATACTCACTTAATATTCTAAAATTAAGGAATCAATTTATATAATTCCAAATTTATTTAAGAGTAAATCGCCAAATTAGTCTTTAAGTTTACCCGTCATTACCTAATTAAGTCCTAAACTATAGGAAAATAAGAAGTAGTCCATAAAAATAACTGATATCGGTAAAATTACTTCCTAAAGTTTTATAAATAGTCTCTTGCAGAGATTTGTAAGATAGATTTATTAAAAATTCGGTGCAAATTTAAAGATACTAATGCAAATTTAAAATTTCAGGGGATAATTCAAAATAATTTTACATAGGGGTACTAGTACTAACATTTTTTTCCAGGAAGTTCAACTGAACCCCCTGGAAACTACCTAGGTCCGCCACTGATCGAAGGTCAAAGAAAAGAAAAATTAAAATTGGAGGTAGTAGGAGCTTGAAAGTAGAAGGTCATCAACACTGATACATCTTATTGGAGATTCGAGAATCCAACCTACCGGTATCGTTCCTCGACTCTTCTGTCTGCGGCTTCGGACGTCAGTGAGTAAATAAAGGGGACTATAACAAGTCCTTTTTACTTCTTTAACCTTATTTTATATTTATTTGATTTAATCTCTATCTTATCTTTTTTAAGCAATTTAAAGACTTTGATTACTCTTTATTTGAAACACAATTTTTCGGACATGCTAATATGATTTTATGTCTTGATAACTTGAATTTGAGGATTCTACTGGAATGTTTTGAACACTTGAATTTTAAGATTTTTATGAATTCATGTTTCCAAGAATGGATGAATATTTGGTTTGATGTTTGGAAGTAATATCTTGAAACTATCGATTCACGATGACATTTGTTGATTGATAGGTTTTTATTAATATATGTTTATTTTATTGGAGTTTCAAAATGGTTTGGGGTAAAACTTTGTCAAAACCCATGCTAACAACATTATGTATTAGCATTGGCGCACCATGATTTACCTATTAGACGGGGAGCCTATTATTGATCTTTCGAGATGGGAGCCTATTATTGATATTTTGAGGCGGGGAGCCTATTATTTATTTCGAGGTGGGGAGCCTATTATTAACATTTTCAGGCGGGGCGCCTATTATTCATAGTTGCAGGTGGGGAGTCTATGATTTACATTTATCGGCCGGAGCCTATTTTAGTTCTGTATAAGTATTACCCCTTATTGTCATTATTATTATTTGATTTTATACGACTTACTTTATTAAAATACTTTTTGTTAAATCATTTTAAAATCGATATTATCGTGTCTCGCTTGTTATGTTCTTCATTATTTACTCATTGAGTTATGAATTTGAGGATTCTACTGGAATGTTTTGAACACTTGAATTTTAAGATTTTTATGAATTCACGTTTCCAAGAATGGATGAATATTTGGTTTGATGTTTGGAAGTAATATCTTGAAACTATCGATTCACGATGACATTTGTTGATTGATAGGTTTTTATTAATATATGTTTATTTTATTGGAGTTTCAAAATGGTTTGGGGTAAAACTTTGTCAAAACCCTGCATGCTAACAACATTATGTATTAGCATTGGCGCACCATGATTTACCTATTAGACGGGGAATCTATTATTGATATTTCGAGATGGGAGCCTATTATTGATATTTTGAGGCGGGGAGCCTATTATTTATTTCGAGGTGGGGAGCCTATTATTAACATTTTCAGACGGGGAGCCTATTATTCATATTTGCTGGTGGGGAGTCTATGATTTACATTTATCGGCGGGGAGCCTATTTTAGTTCTGTATAAGTATTACCCCTTATTGTCATTATTATTATTTGATTTTATACGAGTTACTTTATTAAACTACTTTTTGTTAAATCATTTTAAAATCGATATTATCGTGTCTCGCTTGTTATGTTCTTCATTATTTACTCATTGAGTGGTGACTCACCTCGCCTCTCTTATATATTTCAGGTTGCCAGGTTCGTGCCAAACCAAGCACCCTTGCTAGAGTTTAGTGGCATGCCTCTAGGTGATGCTCACTTTTGAGTTTAGAGACCTGTTAGTGATTCTGCGTAGACTTCTTTTGGTGTCCTTATGTGTTTGATCTTCCAAAGTTTGTAGTGACTCTGTTACATTACTGGTTTGTATATTAGCTGTAATTACATGTGACTCTCTTGGCCTCTTTTTGAGGACCTATCTTAGTTCGTGTAACATCCCTAATTTCGGTTAATTTTGTTTTATGAAGTTAACTAGCGAATTGCTATTCGATGAAATAATAATTCGAGTCATGGACAAGAGAAAAGCTTGAAAGCAACATTTAGTTGCTAATAGTATGAGTTATTAAGTGCAAGATTGGATAGGATTAAGCTAAGTGAGTGTTAGATGAAGTAAGGGTAGTTTGGTCCTTTCACCCTCATTTAAACCCCAGCTGAAACCACTACTCTCCAAACAGAGTTCACCTTGCTGGAAAAACAGAATTGAAATAGAGAGAGAGAGAGAGAGAGAGAGAGAGAGAGAGAGAGATAGAACTCGAGAGAGTGAGGGAGAAGAGAAGAAGGGCAACAAGCTCAAATCCTAATGCATGTAAGTGGTCTTTATACCATTCTCTTCAGTTTTTCGAACTCTTTCCAATGATACCAATTTCAGTAGCTAAATCTTCCCCTATTTCATTCTACCATTTTCGATTTTGGAGCTCAACCCTAGCCAAACCTTGAAATTTTGTCTTGCATGTTGTTTATGGAAGCTTGTAGGTGGTGTAAGTGTTGCAAGGATTCAATTTTAGAACTCATAAGCAAGTTGCATTGTAGCTGTTTCGAGTGAGCAGTAGGAGAGGTGCTGAAGTTGTTTGAATTCAGTTTTGGAAGTGAGTTGACGCGTTAGAATCAAGTTCGTGAGGTTTCGGATCGGTTGAACTACGAGAAGTCTCGGTGCTTCGTGATTTTCATCACGATCGGTGAGTTCTACTCGCTTAGGGTTTTTAATATTTGAGTTTTGATTGTTGCTAGTTGCTGGAACCTTATGTGCAATATCGTTTTTATGAAATTCGAGTCGAGAAATGCGTTTTCGAAAATGTCTCGTTTCGGCGTCGTTTTAACGATTTAATGAATATGTATCGTGTGATTGTTGTGGAATTGATTGATGTTACTTGTTTGGACTGGAATATTGACTGTGTTTAAGTTGGATTAAGATTGGGTTACGGATTGGACGCGATAGGAAAAGCGAAACGGAACGAAATAAGCGAATTGTGACTCTGCTACAGGCAGCACGGGTCTTGCCACCCTTAGCATGGGTCGTGCCAACCTTTCTGGTTGACTGGAATTACATTTCCAGGCAGCACGAGTCGTGCTAGGTATGGCACGGGTCGTGCCAGTTTTTCTGTTCCCGGTTACCAAAATTCGTTTCGCCGCTCCTTTCGATTCCAAACCTCTTCTAATCTTCTTCCCAACCATCCCTAATGTTATGGAACCATTGACACTCTGTTTTTGAACATGATTGCAAGGTTTAAAATGAATTGTTTTTGGAAGTCATAATTGTTTCAAAAACCGTAAAGTAGTATACGCGAGAGGACATGGGTTATGTTTAAGGTTGTGGAACTATATGTTCATCAAGTTTATGTTTAAGTATTAACATGAATGACATGTAATGAAAAGGGATGAATAAATATTTTCAACAAAGACTGTTGAGGTTTAAATATATAAATTATATCGAATACAGGAGACGGCCCAATGCGGGTATTATATAAAAGACGGCCCAAAGCGGATGGATATATAAATTATATCAAAAGGATGGGTGACGACCTAGTAGATTAGTATACTAGGGGAGGGGAAGTCATGAGCCCCAGAACCTAGGCCTCAGAGGTTTGAAGCTAGTGTAAACTAGTGGAGAGGTTCGACGGTAAATGCGTGGTCATTACCGAAGATGTTGTTGCGCCCGAAAAAGTCCCCGAGGGAGAACCTTCCTCGTTCACAACTTTTCTAAAATCAATGAAGCCGCCACCAATATTTATTAAGGAAAATATTAGGAAAACCTTTTTGGAAAGCGATTGGTCTTGCGAAACTAGAGAATAGGGTTCGGGGGTCGATTACGCGCGGGGAAGGTGTTGGCACCTCACACGTCCTCTCTATTGAGAGGGAACCTTTAATTAAATGTGTGGTTTTAGTGTGTTGACTTGAAAATACTTAATTTTGCCTCTCTACTTCTTATTGAAAAAATCTTAATGAAAATCTTTATTTATTATGAAAAAGGGGGAAAAATGGTTTTTTAGAAAAAACGCTTGACGAGACGTGGCCCGCTCCTACGTATCTCCCGGTGCGATGGAGAACTCAAAGCTACGTAGTTCTTCGTTGTCTTTTTGAAAAGTTTTTGTTTTTTATCCTTTTTTTAGTGAGTTTTCGAAATAGGACGAGCATTAGCGAATGATTAAACTAGCAGAGGCTATGATGAATCACCACTCAATACTCAAAAAGAGAGTTGTACTGCTAGTCAAACGAACAAAGGTTCTGGTGGACTATCAATAACAACTCGTTTTTATTATCTTTTTTGAAAGTGATTTTCGAAAGAGATTGATTTGCACGATGATCAAACTAACAAAGGTTATGATGGACCATCATTTATTATTCTTTTGGGAAAAAGACATCGCCGCCAATGGCTAGACGAATAAAGGTTCTGGCTAGCCACTAGCGACGATGGGTTGAAAATGATTTTAGAAAGGAAAAGGTTTTTGTTCTAAAAATGATCTTGGTTTGCAAAAGTGATTCTTTTTTGTTATGAAAATAACTCTTTTCTTTTTGTTATGCAAATGCTAAACTTTTTGGCTGCGCTTGACGAGAATGTGACTCGCTCCTACGTATCCCAAATGGGAATCAAAGCGACGTAGTTCTAAGGAGCTTTGAAAAATCTTTTTGAAACGTCTTCTGAAAATGAAAGCTTTCAAAGATTATGATGGATCACCGCTAATAACTTGTTTTTGATTCTTTGATACTTAGAAAAATGCTTTTTGAAATTGGACGCGTTCATGATAATCAAACCAACAAAGGTTGTGATGGATTATCACTAGTAGCTTGCTTTATGCTTACGTAAATTCTTTTGAAATTGAGGCTTTCATGACAATCAAACCAACAAAGGTTGTGATGGGTTGCCACTAGTAACCATTTTTATGCCCGGTCGTTTAGAAATGAAAACAATGAGTGCAAGAAAGAATTAGTGAATTCAAGCATAACACGATCATTGGAATCAAATCATTAAGCAACAACATTTGAATTCGCAAACAAAGATCAAGCCTAAACTATACATATTAAATCACAACACAAAGGTAGGCAAGGAAGGAACTTGAATTGGGCATTTAAGCAAGAATACAAGAGTAGGCAAGATTGAACCTAAATGCACATCTAATGGAAAATGCTAGGTGAGAACCATACTCAAATATTTCTACAAGACACAAGGGAATCTAAATGCGCATCTATTGGAAGATGCAATGTATGGAATTGACCTATCTAAGTGTTGATGATATTCTTATATGAGAGTGGACAATGAAATTGTTAGCTTAGGGAAAAGAGTTGCCTCAATCATGATCATAGGCAAGCATAAGCAAGCAAATTATTTAGCAACCAAAGTATCAAAGAATGTTGAATCACTTTGGTCAATCCTCACACTTAAGATTAAGTGCACAAGCGCACAAGTGTGAATCACCTTGCCAATCATCAACAAAAACAAGTTTATTAAAGCAAACCCAAACCCTAATTTTTTATGTTAAAACCTAGGAGCATACATACCCTAAATCAATTACTATTCATCCCCAAATCATGAAATAAACAAAAGCATTCAAGAACCCTAAACCTAGGCCCATGGCCGAATGTTATCATGCTTGAAATGGGTTTCTTATTTTGTGAAAGTTATGCAAACAAGAGTGAATATGCAAGGAAATGTGAGAAAACACAACAACGACTAGCAAATCACATTTTTATGAGAGTATGCGAAATACAACATGTCATAAAACAATATTTTATTTCATGAAAGGCAAGGATTAGGATCCAAATCAAGACAAATCAACATTTATTAAAGGGTGAGAAGCACCATAAGCACCCAAGCCTCCCTAAGTGCTTGTCAAAGTGCTTATGACACTTCTCACCAACAACAATCAACAATATGAGAATATGAAGATGATAGGATGAATGCTTTTTATATTTTTAAGGAAATACTCAAAGATGATGCAAGGTTTTAAGGATTACCTTAGCTCGGAGCTAGAAAGTGAGATGAGAAGATGAAGCTAGACACAAATCAACAAAACTCCAATATTCTTCAAAGAAGTACCCACTTGATGATGAAGCTTGAACTTTGAATGAGAAATGGAGGGAGTATGTGAAAGAGGGATGCAAATGAGGTGAGTTGTTTGTTAGGGTTTTTTGGTGTAGGAGAAATGGGAAGGTTCCTTTGAGATGAAAGAAAAACAAGAGGAAGTGAGAGAGAGGAGAGGGGCTACGGTTTTCTTGGGGTTTTGTGGGAGGAGAGGAGTGAGTTGTTCTTATTGAATTTCCTTGGGTGGCCAAAGATCTAATAGGTTTAAAGTTGTGAGAGGGAAGTAAAGAAATTAGTGTGTATTTAGTGGTGTAGAGAGAAGGAAGGTAAAAAATATGTTGTGTATTGAATGTTATTGGACTCAAAGGTGTGCTTGTAAAAGAAATGATGAAAGGCTCTTGTGATGTGTACTTGATGTGGGCTGATGTGGGGAGTGGAGCATGAGGATGGAGTGAGGGAAGTAAAGAAATTAGTGTGTATTTAGTGGTGTAGTGAGAAGGAAGGTAAAAAATATGTTGTGTATTGAATGTTATTGGACTCAAAGGTGTGCTTGTAAAAGAAATGATGAAAGGCTTTTGTGATGTGTACTTGATGTGGGCTGATGTGAGGAGTGGCGTGGAGCATGAGGATGGAGTGAGGGAGGTTGTTTGCTTCTAAAACTAGTGCTTACTTTAGCCAAAAATGGATAAAAGCAAAAGCACCTAAAAAGGAATTAGCCCTAATTCTAAAAATACAATAAGCATCCAATATTATTTTGTTATTCATTTTTTTATTTTGATTTCAGATTTCTATTTTTAATTATACATACTTTTGAGCCTTTTTGAAAGCGAGAAAAAAGAAAAACCGTTATAATTAACCAAAATACCCTTTTTGACTCTAAAACCCTAATTTGTCCGAAAAATGCGTTCCAACCCTAAAAATGATTTCAAGAACCTTGGAATGCCTTCTAGGATCCAAAATGCAGTGCATAAGGCTCTTCGCTCTTCAATTTATTTATTTTTTTGTGGAAAATTAGGGTTTTGACCTAAGCCGGACAAAATTGGGGTATGACAGATGTACTATGGCATGAAAGGAAAAGATATAAGCACGTAGGACCTTTATGGACTACGATTAAAGGAAAAAGGAATAAATGGACCGAGAGTTATTGTGAGGGGTTGCGGTAGGACTCACTGAGATAATGTTTATCTCACCCTTTATATGTTGTTGTTTTACAGAGAAACAAGGAAAGAAGAAAGCCCCGATGCACGAGTAGGTGACGTGCTTGAGGAGGAGTTAGAAGACATGGTTCTTTTATCTTAGATATTGAGTTCCCTTGTTGTCTTTGTAACTCGATAGTATAACTTGAATTGTTTTAAGTTATGTAATCGTTTCCGCTTTTCTTGTGATGGTATTGAACACTAGGTTATGAGGATATTGAAAGACATGGAACCTATATGGTTTTAATTAAGTTTATGGAATGTTAGACTGTTTGATGTTAATCATCGAGAAAAATTTTAGTCATATTCAATATCTAAACAGGAAATATTACTCTGATATATGCCATTTCGTGCATCTTAGCATTTCTACTTGATAGAAATATTAGGGTGTTACAGTTCGTCTTTTGTATAATGACTATATAGATGTATATGTACATTTGGAATGTCCATATTTCAGAGTAGGTTCTGTCGAAGTTTAGTTCGAAATTTCTTCGAAATATAGACTATTATAGGTTTTGATAAGATGATCGTTCTTTAGATCAGTGTGATCCTGTCGAGGCTTGCCAAATTAGGGTAGTAGTCTGTTTGCCGGTCATGGTCCAATTCGGGTCGTGACATTTTCTTTTTAATTTAGGTTTTGAACATTAGATTTTTACTATCTTACTTTATTTTAAGTTATTAGTTTTTTTACTTGCAATGGAAATCATCTATTGAGGATATTTGACACCTTTTCTTTTGTTATTGACATTGTCTACATTCTAATGCAATGTCTTTTTTTGTTTGATGTTCATTTCCTCTTGACAGAAGAGACTCTATATGAAAGAATGGGAGGAACATTTATTTAGGTACTGCCTACTAAGCAAAGTTGTTATTGTTATTTTATAATATAGTGATGATGATGTTTGCATTCTACAAAACATGATCCTCACACCTTCAAAAATGGCAATAGCTTATTTAGAACATTTAAAGAGATGGAAGATAATGCAAAAGAGAAGGCATTATAGTGAAATTCGTGAAGAGAAGGCAATATTAACCCTCATACCACATTGGTAATTTGTGTCCTCCTAAATCTCCATATGATTTTTCATTTGAAGAGAAGGTGGAATTTGTGATTTAAAAATGTTTTGTAGTAGTTGCATTTTATATGCTTTTTTATATGAAGAGAAGGCATTATAGTGAAATTGGTGTCTTGAAATTGGATAAACTTGATGTTTTGTCCACACTTCATTTTTGCTCCTTTATAGAATTGATCACTTATTCATATATATTTGCAGCATCCCTATCTTTATAGGTAAATCTGATGGACTATTGCATGCTAGATCTACATTTCGGTTTCAATTTTTCCACTAGAAATATGATTCTCATCTTATCTTTCCAACATTTCAACTGAACTGGAAGTTGAAGTTTTTGCTCAACCTTTGCATAGCATTTCAAAGAAACAGAAGTTGAAATGTTTGCTCAAGCTTGGCTAATTGAAGATTTCACGGGTACTTCAAGCTTGAACATATATTTTTTGTTTATATCGGTAAGCTGATTTTTGTTTAAAAATATAGCCTCTGTTTAGTCTCTGATTTTCATTGGTACATATAATTTATTAAATTAGAACAAATGTATCTTACCGCTCTTTAGATGTGGATTTGTTGAGTACTGCTAAAGAAATTATTAGTACATTATATTATAATTTGGTGATCAATAGATGCTCCTATTGTTTTTTTAATATATTAGATATATTTTATGCTCTTTAGGTGTATGGTTTTCAGTATTGCAGAACACTTACTGTTTTGAATCCTTTTCTCTCTTATTTTCTCGTATGTGCAGCCACTATGTTTATAAAGGGGGATGTTAATAATCTTTTCTTCTTTTAGTTTGCTGAAAAAATTTCTACTATCATCCATTTCTTCATCTATTAAACTTAATTTTTCACTTTCAGTTGTTGTTATTGATCAGGGATTGTAGTTGTGAAAGGAAATTTTTAAAGTTGCAGCCACAAAAGACTAGATAAATATTATATTACTTTTCACTTTCAGTCCTTCTTGCTTAGGGAGGGGTGTTCTAGCAAATATGTCTTTCTATCTTGGTGTTCTTACAAGGTACATTCTAAAAGGTGAGTCAACACCAACTCAACTTGAGGATATCAGATCATAAAAGATTACATGTATCAATGGTATGGTAGAAAGCTGTTAATATTGATTGGAGTAGTTTTTTTAATCAAAATATTGATTGGAGTAGTTACTATATATTATCTTCATTAATCTGCCATTGAAGGACTAGAACGAGTTAAACAAAATTTCTAATGCAAAGTTGTTGATTAGAGCATATTTTCATCTCTTTATGCCTTTGAAGTAAGACACTTGAAGTGCAGTGTGTTGATCTTTTTTGAAAATGTTTATTTTTACATTCGGTTGGGTAGAGGGAATAAATTCTCAGCGTATCCATCATCTGCATGTGTGTGAATATGACCAATGGATTTGTTAACTAAAAGTTGTATCATATCGAGTTGTTATTTTTATTTACATCCTTGAGAAACTTAACTGCATATGTTTTAAATGCAGAATGCATTCAGGGTCTTTCAAGTGGAGGTTAGACATCAATAAGGTGGTGCTGGAAGAATATGAAAGATCAACACAACAATCCTGAATAAAGATGACCAAAAATATCAAAACTCAGAAGATCTAAATTGTACCCGTTAAGCTGAATATGTCATTGTCATCTATGAATTCAAGTTCTATGTTATTATTTAAAGTTTACATGTATCTTGGATCAGAGTCTACTATATATTTATACCAATAAATCACACTCAATTAGTTTCACAAGAATTTACACACTATTTTCCGTAGCTCCACAAATTGTTTTTTTCCAATTAATGCGCAAATTGTTTATCAGTTTCACAATATTTGCACTATTTTATGTCTTAATTTGACAGATTTGCACCTTCTCTTACTATAGCTTCCTTTAAGATATCTAATGTGGCATAAGATAGTGTGTTTATAAATTAGGCATTTAAAATATCCAGTTGCTTTTATGATAATTTTCAAAACTGATCACTATAACTTATAAATTCCTGTAGGAAAAAATCGAAATGAAAGTTGTCCCATAGTAATTTAGGTTGTTCAATAACTTATGCAATAGGCGTAGAAATAGACTCTCTTTGTCCAAGTTTCAATATTCTTTACTGTTTCTTCTTTATGTAAATGAAGTTCCATTATCATAGTACTCATTTCAAGGGTGTCTTTC
The DNA here is from genome assembly GCA_039519185.1 of Astragalus membranaceus. Lineage (NCBI taxonomy): Eukaryota > Viridiplantae > Streptophyta > Magnoliopsida > Fabales > Fabaceae > Astragalus > Astragalus membranaceus. The sequence goes on from CM076849.1 coordinate 16,360,412, forward strand.
AAATGTGGTCACAGTCTCCTTCAACAACTGATTTATGTGGTTAAAATGAACATTTGTCTTAGAATCTAACACATCACCACATTATTTAGGAAATTATCATTTAGATTTTATCATCAATGTCTCATTCTCATATTGTTATAGGTCATTATTGGATAACATCGTTTCACTATTATATTACATGTTACAAAAACCAAAACACTATCTTAGATAGTCGTGGCTTACCACTTGTTTCCACATCGATAACTTGTACAACTTAGAATCTTGTAATTAGCTTATTATTTGTCTCAAATTTTTTCTACAACCTATACATCCCTTACAATTCAATTCTTTCTCGTAATTCTCCCTTGTTGTGACATAAACAAAATTTTACCCAATTCCTAGACTACTCTTTCAAGCCTATAAATTCCCGACCTGCATAACACACAACTTTATCTAAAAACTATTAGGTCAATAATCTAGTTAATTTATTAATATCCACAATAGATAATTTGGATTCCAACTAATAAAGTAGTTAAGTAACTAAGCAGCTAAATGGTGTAGTAATTAATTTAGAAAGAGGTAAACAAGATGATTTGGATTTGGTAACTAATAAAGTACTAGTAATTAAGGGTATTTTAGCAAAAAAATAATTAATGCAACCAAAAAATTAGAACGTGGGTTATAAAATGAAAAAAAAATTATGACAAGGCTTGATAAAGAAATAGAACAGAGTGTGTCAATTAAGAAAACATCAATTAGCATAGAAAATATTGATTAGGATAGCATGGATTGAACATGGATAGAACACTGACAAGGCAAGGATCTACACTTAACCACCCATTAAAAACTAGTTAACATAACAGACAAACACAAACCCCATATAACCAACACCCATTGGCCACCCAACTTACTTTTTTTTTATAAATAAATATATTTATTTCTTTAAACTCCTAGAATATATAACAAAACACATTCAACATTGCTTCAAAAAGGTTAGAACAAACTCACTACATCCATGTTAAAGGCATAAAGACCAAATTCCTACAAATGTAACTAAAAAGAGTTAGAGTCCATGACTATCTTTCATGAAGGTGGGTTTTTGTTCTGTACCGTATCTCTCGATCTAGGTCCGATTCGAGGTGGCTAGATCCGATCCGAGGTGGGGTGGTACCTGCAAAGCCACTCCGACGCTCAAGTCAGTAAGTGAATTGATTGCAGGCAAGAATATTGGTAATAGTGTGTACCTTGGGCAATGCATTCAATGCTTTATTTATAGAGTCCAAAGTGTGTTTGAGATCAATGGGGACCATTAGATCAAGGGTTTAAATCCCAACCATTGATTGATGGACTTGCCCTTTGGCCTCGGGCCTTTGGCAATAGATGAGGTGTGGCCCAATCCATAACAGTTGCCCCCCAAATCGGAACGCCTTGGGGCAAGCTTGACTTGAGATTTTATCCGGGTTGAGATACCTTGGGATGTCATAGGTCGGGCTTATACTTACGTGAGTGTCTGCCCCCAGCCTTGGAGTGCCCGAGATTCGGGTCTTGTGTAAGCTCGAAACACGAGTTCACAGGGGTCCCGCGCGAGCTTAATTCTGACGGTTTTGGTGAATATGGCGACCTTCCGAGGCCGGGCTTCTACTCGAGTGTTTGCCCCTAGCCTCGGAGGGTTCATTGAGTGAGCATCGAGTGACTCGAGGTGCCCCTTTAATGACGACGCTTGTATTTGGTAACTAATAAAGTACTAGTAATTAAGGGTATTTTAGCAAGAAAATAATTAATGCAACCAAAAAATTAGAACGTGGGTTATAAAATGAAAAAAAAAATTATGTCAAGGCAAGATAAAGAAATAGAACAGAGTGTGTCAATTAAGAAAACATCAATTAGCATAGAAAACATTGATTAGGATAGCATGGATCAAACATGGATATAACACTGACAAGACAAGGATCTACACTTAACCACCCATCAAAAACTAGTTAACATAACACACACAAACACAAACCTCATATAACCAACTACCCATTACAAACTTAGTTAACATATAACACACACAAACCCCAACACCCCCTCACTTCTTACACTTCTTACAACCATGACTAGGATCATTCTTAGGATCACCTCATAATAGAGGCTCATCATTTTGTGCATCTTCCTCCTCGGAGCTTCGTTCATAGTTTTTTTTGTAGTCATTAGAGCTATCAGAGCTAACAGACCTGTCAGACGTTTCCTTGGTATCTGAATCTTGTTCTTTCTCTTCTTCCTCCTCCCTCTATTCCTTTTCTTTGTCTTCCTCTTCGTCCTGTTCCTCTTCGTCCTCTTTCTCCTCTTCCTTTTCTTCCTTCTCTTTCACATACCCATTCTTTTCCTCTTTCTCCTATTCCTTTTCGTCCTTCTCTTTCACATACTCATTATTGTTAACCATGTTGTTCTGAGAGAGAGAGAGAGTTGTATGTTTTCTTAGACAAGATAAGCAGAGAGAGTTATATTGTATGTGAGGTGAAAAAGTAATATGGGGAGATGGTTTATATATAGATTGAAAGGATGGAAATGAGATAGTGAGCATACACACTTTTGGAGATGGTGAGCATACACTTTTCGAAAGAAAAAAAACAATGGAGAACTCTACCAAAGCCATTAAGTTTTGGTGGGCTAAAAACAGCAAAATAAAACCCCTCTACCCCATTCCCCGTCCCACACATTAGTCAGCAGCTCCAACAACTCCTCCAACACGCTAAAAAAACTCCTTTTACTACAATTGTACCACTACAAAAAACTGGTCATTAGCGACGGACATTTCCCTCGCAAAATGACCTAAATCCGTCGCTAATGGTCATTTGCGAGGGAATTAGCGACAGGCTGGTTCCCTCGCTAATTCCCTCCTCGCTACTAGGATTAACAAGGGCATTTTAAACCCTTGCTAATTAGCGAGGGAATTTTCCCTCGCTAATTCCCTCGCTAAGTCTGACTGTTTCTGTTTTTTTTAAATCTGCTTTTTTTATATTTATTATTATATTATTTTAATTATTATTATTACTATTATTATTATTATTATTATTATTATTATTATTATTATTATTATTATTATTATTATTATTATTATTTCCAAAGAGAGAGAGAGAGAGAGGTGTGAGAGTGGTGGCAGCGTGGTGGTGGTGGTGGTGAAGGTGGCGTGGTGGTGGTGGTGGTGAAGGTGGCTTGGTGGTGATGTGTGGATGGTAGAGAGAGAAGGAGAAGAGTAAGGGAGAGAGAGAGAGAGAGAGAGAAAGAGAGAGAGAGAGAGGAGTGAGAGTGGTGGCGGTGTGGTGGTGGTGGTGGTGAAGGTGGTGTGGTGGTGATGTGTGGATGGTAGAGAGAGAAGGAGAAGAGTAAGGGAGAAAGAGAGAGAGAGAGAGAGAGAGAGAGAGAGAGAGAGAGAGAGAGAGAGAGAGAGAGAGAAGAGAGAGAGGAGTGAAAGTGGTGGCGGCGGCGGTGGTGGTGTGGTGGTGGTGTGAGTGAGAAGAAGAGGAGAGAAGAAGAGTGAGGGAAGAGGAAGGGTGGTGTAGTGGTGGCGTGGTTGTGGCGTGGTGGTGTGGTGGTGGTGTGAGTGAGAAGAAGAGTAAGGGAAGAGGAAGGGTGAAGAGGAGAGAAGAAGAGTGAGGGTGTTGTGAGTGAGAAAGAAGAGCGAGGGTGTAAACGGATTTAAGGAAAAAAAGTAAAAAAAATTTGCGATGGAATTAGCGACGGAACTGTCCGTTGCTAATTGCTGCACATTTACCAACCCCTGCACTGAGTCCCATCATCTGAAAACTGTCAAAAATTGGCGAGGGACTGAAATTCTGTCGCTAATTTTCCCGCCCAAGCCTTTAGCGAGGGAATTTACGTCGCTAATGTCTAAATTTCCGTCGCTAATTCTCAAAAATACGACCGCCCCTATTCCCTCGCAAATTCCGTCGCTAATCCCAATTTTTGCGAGGGACCATTAGTCCCTCGCTAATTTCCGTCGCTAATGGCTTCTTTTCTTGTAGTGTACAATTTGACAACTAATACTTTTCCCATAAAATAATTGAGAATTTCAATAAAAACACCTTAAATAAATAAAAAGCACAAAAGAAGGTTACAAGTCATATAATGATTGGCCACCCAACTTACTTTTTTTCTAAAAAAATATATTTATTTCTTTAAACTCCTAGAATATATAAAAAATAACACATTCAACATTGCTTCAAAAAGGTTAAAACAAACTCACTACATCCACGTTAAAGGCATAAAGACCAAATGCCTACAAATGTAACTAAAAAGAGTTAGAGTCCATGACTATCTTTCATGAAGGTGGGTTTTGTTGGATTAAAAACAGCAAAATAAAACCTCTTTACCCCATTCCCTGTCCCCACACATCCATCAGTCAGCAGCTCCAACAACTCCTCACACACCTCTGCTAGCTACAACAACTCCTTTTACTACAATTGTACAATTTGACAACTAATACTTTTCCCATAAAATAGTTGAAAATTTCAATAAAAACACCTTAAATAAATAAAAATACAAAAGAAGGTTACAAGTCATATAATGATTGGCCACCCAACTTACTATTTTTTATTAAAAAAAAATTATATTTTTTAAACTCCTAGAATATATAAAAAATAACACATTCAACATTGCTTCAAAAAGGTTAGAACAAACTCACTACATCCATGTTAAAGGCATAAAGACCAAATGCCTACAAATGTAACTAAAAAGAGTTAGAGTCCATGACTATCTTTCATGAAGGTGGGTTTTGTTGGATTAAAAACAGCAAAATAAAACCCCTTTACCCATTCCCTGTCCCACACATCAGTCAACAGTTCCAACAACTCCTCCCTCACCTATGCTAGCTACAACAACTCCTTTTACTACAAACTAGAATGTATCACCCGTGCGCTGCACGGGCACTACAAAAAATGTTGCCTTTAGCGACGGAATTAGAGAGGGACTTTAAGTCCCTCGCAAAAACTGATATTAGCGACGGCATTAGCGAGGGCATAGAGCTGTCGAATTTTTTTAAGCATTAGCGACGGAAATTTTAGCAATAGCGACGGCCAGGCCGTCGCTAATGGCCTGGGCGGGAAAAATTAGCGACGGCTATAGTGTCCCTCGCAAATGTTTTTTGACCGTTCAACGCGTGGAACTGCGTGGAAATGGGCGTAACGGTTAGCGACGGTCCATGCCGTCGCTAATGCCGTCGCTAATGTCAAATTAATTTCCAAAACTGAATCTCAAAACAGAAACCCTCATTTCTCTCTTCTCCTCTCTCTCACCGCCTCTCTCTCTCCGCCTCTCTCTCTCCGCCTCTCTCTCTCACCTACGACGGCCGCCGCACCACCACCATCAACTACCTACGACCTCCTCTCTCCGTCACCTCCTCACTCCGGCTCTCTCTCTTCGCCTCCTCACCGTCTCTCTCTCCGCCTCTCTCTCTTCCTACGGCCACCGAGAAGCCGCCAACGCCGCCAACGCCACCACCCTCACAACCACCACCACCATCCTCACCTACCTACGACAGCTCCTCTCCGCCATCTCGCCCTCTCTCTCTCCGCCTCTCTCTCTCACCTACGGCCAACAACCACCCACCACCACCGTCACAACCACCCACCACCACCGTCACAACCACCCACCACCACCAGCACCTACTTTCTGCTGTCTCTCTCTCAGCCCCTCTCTCTCAGCCTCTCTCTCTCTCACCTGCGAAATTTAACTGTGCACCGCCGCCACCACCACCGCCGCCACGACCACCACGAATTTCTGCCCTCTCCCTTTTGTAGGTTTTGACATTTTTTTATGATATTTTTTTGATATTGATTTTTTAAATTTGTTTTGATTTATGTTTTTTGATTGATTTAGGATTGACATCGTTGGTGTTTGGAGTTTAAGAACCGCACCAGAGTGCGCATCGTCACCGAACAACCGCAACAGACGTCAATCTCATAACGGTTAGTTTAATTGAAAAATATTTAATTATTGTTTTGATGAACCCTAGGTTAGATGACTGTGTGTTGTCGACCAGCTTATACTCCTGCGGAGACAGAGCATATCAGGCGGCTGGAGCAGGAGCTGCACGAGACTCGACAGGAGGTCAGGACCTCCTCTGAGGCGATGAGAAAGATGCAGCAAGATTATGAGAAGGTGACCCGTAGGCAGGAGCTGATGTTTAAGTATTTTAAGAATATGAAGCAAAATGAGCAGCAGCAAGCAGATGAAGAGGAAGCTGAGGAGGAAGCTGAGGAGGAAGCTGGGGAGGAAGCTGAGGAGGAAGCTGGGGAGTCTGATGGTGGCAGCTTTTAGTTTTGTTGATTAAATATTTTGTTATAACATTTTAGATTAAGTGTTGTTGATTCAAATATTTTGTTATTGGATAATTTTTATTTTAAACTATTTTATGTATTTTATGTTATTAGATTTTATTATTTATTAATAAAATAAACAGGTATAAAAGCAGATAAAATAAAAAAAAATTTCATCAGGTTGAGCAGTAGCGTGGGAATTAGCGAGGGGCTTAGCGAGGGAATGTGGCCACGTGGTTGGGCAGTAGCGTGGGCGTTAGCGAGGGAAGGTTGCCACGTAGCTGAGCATTAGCGAGGGAATTAGCGAGGGGGTTAGCGAGGGAACGTGGCCACGTGGCTGAGCATTAGAGAGGGAATTAGCGAGGGAATGTGGCCACGTGGCTGAGCAGTAGCGAGGGACTTAGCGAGGGACCATGGCCACGTGGCTGAGCATTAGCGAGGGATCTAGAGAGGGACACTGCCCTCGCTAATTAGCGAGGGACCCAAATCCCTCGCTAATCGCATTTGCGAGGAGGGAATTAGCGAGGGACGTTGTCCCTCGCTAATTCCCTCGCAAATGACTGTTAGCGAGGGAATTTGGTGATTTAGCGAGGGACTTTGCCGTCGCAAATGACCTTTTTTTTTTGTAGTGGGGTATACATTTTTTTAAACATAAATTATAAAAACTTCGGTACGTCGTGGGGATGAATAAAAATTTGGAAAAAAAATTTATTTAAAATATAAAGGCATTTTTAGCAACTAATCAGTATTACGTAGTGGGGATGAATAATTTTCTGCAAATTTATAATTTATTTTCCCAGATATTGATAAATAGAAATACAATATTGCATAAATCAAAAAGGGTTGTTTAGTTGAGCGACTTTGTAATTTGTTCCAGTTTATTAAAATACGTAACTAATTCTTATAATCAATAATTTTTTTATTTTAATAATAGGTATATACTAAAAGATTACTTGTGAGTTCCCTTAGCTTTGTAGACATGTTATATAAATTTTTTGTTGCCAATATTTTACCCTTTCATGCAACACATAGAAAAATTAGGATTACTTGAACGGTTGCTTTTTACTGCCCTCTCTTGAAACCAAAATAACGAATGACACTCACGACATTGATGAGCTGGAAGACGAAAGTCAAGAGCAGCTGTGATTTGAAATGAATTGTGCATCCATTATTAGTGTGGTGATTCCAATTACAATAACCATTTCTAACGCACATACATATAGAAAAGATACCTATATAAATATATATCTTTCTATTTTTCTATATAGCAAAATAGTCAATAACTTACGTTGAAACTCATATTTGTCATAAAGAGTGGAACGATTAGCAGATTCTTGTGGTTGAGTAACTGCGGATGTCAATAGTCAAAGGCGAAGGTGTCACATATCCAAACCACTGCTATAGATTTAATATTTAATAAGTAAGACACTATCCAACAATATCTAAATTGAATACATATAACCTGAATTATTATCTGTTGTGTCGCCTGAGTTGGTTTGGTCTTCCATGTCAAAATCAAGTCTGATTATTGATAAAATGACAGGTGTTGTTCCATGATTTGTTGTTCCACAACTTGTACTAAGTCTGACTTCATCATGTGTCAACTCAGATTGTATTTTACCCGATATGCCATCGACTGATTTAAAGTTCGTTAGACAACTGATGTTAACAACTTAGATTTGTGTATCGGTTTTAGACAAGCCACTTGATTTTAATGTAATACATAACAACTTTATGTGTCAATAATGAAATTAATATGAATCATACATGCCGACATAGACGGTTGTTCGCTATGGACATCCGGCGTGTGTAAAGAATTGCTGTCCTTTGTATGTCCATCCGATTCCCTGGATAATGTGGTGATATGAAATGCTTACCTAGGGTTTCCAGTTTGATGGAGGATAATGAGAGTGAGTGAGCGAGGGGAAGCATCGCTTTCTTTTGCTGTGAAATTTTCGTGTAATCGCTGTGAAATCGTGTTGAGGTGAAGGGAGATGAAGGTAGATGTGCAGAAGGGGATGGCTTTGGGCGTTGTGCGCGTATGTGAAGGGATGGAGATAAATTAGGACTTTTTTTTCAATGGAAATTAGGACTTTTATTTAGGATGAAAGCGCGAGTTATAGCGCCTATTTTTCGGCGAAAATTTTCACTGAGTAGCGCCTATTTTTTGGGCCATTAACTTAGTCAAAGAGGCTTATCAAAAAAAAAAACTTAGTCAAAGAGCTAATTTTATTTTTAGCCAAAATATATTTATTTTATTTTCAAAAACATAATCTTGGAGTTCATTTAAGGGTTGATCTCTCCCAAGCGATGTCTCTCCATACACACCGGTCAGAGATCGAACCCTTGACCAAATGCTTAAGGGGCCCAAACAACTTACCACTTGAGAAAGGCAACAACACAATCATATTTTTACCCTAAGGTTTTATACGTTGCCTAATAATTTTTTAAATACAAAAATTACATAAATGCAATCTTAGGTAACTACAAGTATTTTGTCAAAAAAAAAGTATCTACAAATATATAATTTATGTGTGTATTACTAACCAAATATATAATATAAAGAAAAAATTATGTCTCAAAAAAAGAAAGAAAGTAGTTAATTTTCAAAAAAAATTAGAGACGGAATTAGAGATGGAAATTATTAGAGACGGATTATTTCCGTCTCTGGAAACATTTTTATTTTGTTTTTTTATCAAATGACAAGATAGAGACAGAAATAGAGATGGAATCACTTTGAGACGGAAATATCCGTCTCTAACTTTGGTCTCTAAATAAAGTTTGGCTTGTTCACATTTCAATTTGACCAATTGGAGACGGATTTAGAGATGAAATTTGTTTGAGACGGAAAATCCGTCTCTAAATTCCGTCTCTACAATGCAAAATTTCATTTCTGTCTCTAACTAGTATTTTTCGTCTCTAATTCCGTCTCTATTAGAGACGGAAAAAATTCCGTCTCTAAATTCCGTCGGTATTTGAGATTTTTCTAGTAGTGATGGTTGGTGACTTGAAGTACCTACTGAATGATATAGCAAAACATATGTTATGTATGCATATTGTATACTATTAGTGCGATTTCGTATCCATTACAAAATGATATTACATGTCACTTATTACCATTTGTAACATTAGAGATGTTGGTTTTGTGCGCAGGCTGCATAATACGTTTAGTGTTTTCCGGTGTGAATGGTACGCTATTCTCAGTCTCTGACAACAATCTTTTGCTGTTTGACCGTTTTGCTGAAGAACGTGAGTCTACCAGAGTATCCACCAGTGGGGTCTTCCTTGGCCTACCTCGCCGTCTTTGCACATTAACTGGTAATAAGTCATACAATTTTATAAGAACTTGTTTACTTATATTAATTGTGTTATGAACGAAATTTTGTTGTAAGACAAACAATAAAATACCATTCTGTATATCAGCAAGAGGGACACGTGAAGGTTGTTTTGCGTTTCCTTCAATGACAAAGTCTGAATCATCCATTTCAGAAAGTGGCGTGGTGTCTGGTGTGTATGACTCGTGCGATGCACGAGTATACATGTTCTTTGTCATTGCGTTTCCTTCAATGACAAAGTCTGAATCATTTTGATTTCATCCTTATGCATTATAAGCTACTCGTGGCTGACATAGTTAAATATTTGATATTCAAAATTGAATTGAATAGAATTATGCTTGAAATTTTATTATGCGTTAAATATTTGTTATTATGCGTTAAATATGCGTTAAATATTTGCTCTTCGGCATTGGTGTTGATATGCTTGAAATTTTACATTAAATTGAATTCATACAATTCCAGTCAAATATCTGAATTCAATAGAATTTGGAAACGTATCAAAACTTGCGGACTTGAATTAGGCATATACGATTTTGATTCCCTCATTTAACTTTCTTGATTCAAGCTAATTTAAGTTCGCTTCAGATTGGTCCAATTGATGATTTGGCACCCAATATGCGTAGCAACCTGGAATACCATTAAATTGATTGAATACCATATTTTTTTAAATTAATAGGATGGTGGTAGTGTGTCCATATGATGGTGATTTTGAATTTTTTAAATTATTCGATTGATTATTGATTCAATTTGAAATGGTAATGATGATGATAACTTAATTCATTATTGATGCATATGGCTGTCGAATTAATGAGGTTTATATCTGTATGATTTTTTTTTTTGAAAATACGTTGAATATTAACCTTTTTTTAAGACCATGAATTTAGATTGCAATGAATGCTATGTGCCATGCTGTTTAATATTTGCTTTGAATTTTAATGCTATTTTTATGAGTGTCATTATTACCATATAGTAACTTTTGTTTCCTATATAAAGAGCCGCAATTTTGAAGCTCCAGGACCGTATAGATTAAGCAGAATGCCTAACAATTGATTTTAGCCGTTCGGATTATATTTCATGTGTGTTGACTTCCGTTTTTGCACAACAAAATGGCAGCCGCAATTTTGTGGCTTGTCAGCCGTCAAGATTGTGACTCAGCTTCAACTTTGATTAATACCCTTTCAGATTTGACAAATGGCTGAGGCGGACGCCACCTTTATTTATAAAGTATTGCGTGGCTTTTTGATTTATTGACATGGACATGTGACGTGTACTATTCCTGATTGTATATGATTATGATTATGATTATGATTATGATGTACAATTTGACAACTAATACTTTTCCCATAAAATATATAGTTGAGAATTTCAATAAAAACACCTTAAATATATAAAAACACAAAAGAAGGTTAGAAGTCATATAATGATGGCCACCCAACTTACTTTTTTTATAAAAAAAAATATATTTATTTCTTTAAACTCCTAGAATATATAAAAAATAACATATTCAACATTGCTTCAAAAAGGTTAGAACAAACTCACTACATCCACGTTAAAGGCATAAAGACCAAATGGCTAAAAATTAACACCCAAATCATTATTTTGGATCTATAATGAATCAAAGATGATCTTCAATCTGTATCAAACCAACAAGGCGACAAAACGAGAAACCAAATAATATCAAGCCAAGACGACGAACAAAATAACACCCCCTCTAAGACGGCAGAATCAAAGGAAAAAACAAAAAAAAACTAGATTTATATGGAAACAACTTATTTAAATAAAAAAAAAGTGAAAAATAACGCAAATGAGTAATTCCAACTAATAAAAACATTATGATTTTCATTCTAAATAATCTACATTTTACACATCTCATGAATCCGCTAATTAGTGAGTTTTTTTGCTTCAGTTTTTCCATCCTCTCCCGATTCCCAAACATGTAGTAACACAAAACACGTTCCAATCCAATGCCCCCTATTAAGGCATAAGTTATAGAATATTATGTTAAAGGCATCAACAAAATAGTCACCAATGCAAGTATAGCTTCCAAAATATCATCCCAATTAATCTCCAGAACACATCTCATCATCATCACACCAACCAAAATAAACTGTGGACCAATTGCCCACAATGGAATCGAAGCCAACAATGGCGTGAAAAAGAAAGCCAAGAAAAAATACCTCGCCACAGTTACCACTGTTAACCTTGTTCGTCCATCTTCACGAATACCAAAAGAGACCGCACAACAGTTGAAGACGCCTCGGCCATGTCAGCCACTTAGACAACTTATAGCCACTGATGCCCTCGACACCTACTGACAGTTCCAAATTTTACCACCCTCCACACCTCAATCCCCCCCCCCCCCCCCAAATGAAGCCATCAACAACCTTCTAAGACAATTGTCTACACCATTTAGTTGGTTAGTTATTTAACTACTTTATTAGGGAATCCAAATGGCTAATGAATGAACTAACTTAAGATTTTTCATTTCATTTCTTTCTAATGTAGGTTTTTAATATGAGATTTTTATTATCTATGTTATTTGTTTTTTTAACTACTTTATGTTATTTTTATTTTAGTTGGAATCCAAATTTGGATATTAATAAGTTAAGTAGATTGTTGAGTCTCAAACCTTAGAATTTTTAGATGATAGTTTCTTTCTAATTTAGGTTTTCATTATCACATTATTATTATCTTGTTTTTCTCTTAGTTGGTTAACTCCTCTTTTAGTTTCAATCCAAATCCAATCATCTATCGTACCTAGTCAATTTCCAATTTAGGTTTGGACTTACTATCTTCTTTTTCTTGGTTGGTTACCTCTTTGTAAATAACTACACCGTTTAGTTGGTTAGTTAGTTAAGTATTTTATTAGTTGGAATTCAAATGCCTAATGAATGAATGAATTTAACAATTTTTATTTACTTTCTTTTTAATTTAGGTTAATTTTGAATATGACATTTTTATTATCTATGTTTTTTGGTTTTTTAGTTGGAATTCAAATTTGGATATTAATAAGTTAAGTAGATTGTTGAGTCTCAAATCTTAGAATTTTTAGATCTTTTAGATTGTTTCTTTCTAATTTAGGTTTTCACTATCACATTATTATTATTTTTTTTGACAGCAACTATCACATTATTATTATTATCTTGTTTAAATAACTACTCTTTTAGTTTCAATGCAAATCCAATCATCTATCGTACCTAATCAATTTCCAATATTTGACTTATTAGGATGTTTTTCTTACTTGGTTACCTCTTTGTAAATAACTACTTGGTTAGTTATTTAACTACTTTATTAGTTGGAATGGAATCCATATATATGCCTAATGAATAAGAATTTTCATTTCATTTCTTTCTAATTTAGATTTTGAATATGCGATTTTTTAGTTGGAATCCAAACTTAGATAATAATAAATTAAGTACATTGTTGAGTCTAAAATATTATAATTTTTAAATTATTTTTTCTTATTTAAGTTTTCACTATCCCATGTAGGTAGCTCAGTTGGCGAGATAAATGATATCGAAGAAGTGCACCAAAAGAGTGCAAGAAGGAGGTCCCGAGTTCAAACCCCGGAAACTAACATGCACCCCCCACTAACATTGCTTATCAAAAAAAAAAACTATCACATTATTATTATCTTGTTTTCCTCTTAGTTGGTTACTTATTTGTAAATAGCTAATCCATTTAGTTAGTTACTTGGTTAACTCCTCTTTTAGTTTCAATCCAAACCAATATCGTACCGAATCAATAAACTAACTTAAGAATTTTCATTTCATTTCTTTCTAATTTAGGTTTTGAATATGAGATTTTTTAGTTGGTATCCAAACTTAGATATTAATAAATTAAGTAGATTGTTGAGTCTAAAACATTATAATTTTTTTTTGACAAAAAAACATTAGAATCTTTAAATACTTTTTTCTAATTTAGGTTTTCACCATCATATTATTATTATCTTGTTTTTCTCTTAGTTGGTTACCTCTTTTTAAATAACTAGACCATTTAGTTTGTTAGTTGGTTAACACCTCTTTTAGTTTAAATCCAAATCCAATCATCTATCGTACCTTATAAATTTCCAATATTTGACTTAATATGATGTTTTTCTTAGTTGGTTACCTCTTATTAGTTGGAATCCACTTAAGAATTTTCTTTTCATTCCATTTCTTTCTAATTTAAGTTTTGAATATGACATAATCTACCTTATTTTAGTTTTTAGTTGGAATCCATACTTAGATATTAATAAATTAAGTAGATTGTTGAGTCTAAAACATTATAATTTTTAAATTCTTTTTTCCTAATTTAGATTTTCACTATCACATTATTATTATTATTATTATTATTATTATTATTATTATTATTATTATTATTATTATCTTGTTTTCCTCTTAGTAGGTTACCTCTTTGTAAAGAACTAGATCATTTAATTGGTTAGTTGGTTAACTCCTCTTATAGTTTCAATTCAAATCCAAGTCCCTAAACTATTAGGTAAGAAGAAGAAGAAGAATGGTTAGAAGAGAGGACTATATATATATATACATACATATATATATATATATATATATATATATATATATATATATAATGTCACTAAATAAATTGATATGTACTTAAAGAATGAAAAAAATAACAAAAACAAATTAAATTACCTAACATGCTCCATCCCCATAGCATAGCATGAGCTATAAGGAGAGGCTAGATGGCAGGTGTAACACCCCACAATTTTACCTAAAGCGGAATGTTAACACATATGCCCTAATTCAGAGGATACACAATACTGTTATGGATTCGACAACAACTTAATATAATATTGGAATAAATCCATTTAAACATATAAAATGTCTCAGTCCTAAGACCATCAAATACTGGGATACAAGTTAGTATTAATACAAACTCGAGATAAAACTCAACATAAATCCATAACAGTTATCTAAATTTCTAAGTCAAGCTTTTCCTCAAGCGGAAACTCTACTCGAGTAATTTCTTCACTTATGCTTGGTACCTGAAAATCACAACATATAAACAGTTGTGAGCGTCTCCGAGACCCCTCACAATTCCTCTCATTCGTTTATTTTCTTTTCATCATTTATCTTTTCTTGCCAATGCTCGGCTTTTCCTGAGACACATCCCATCATGAATGCCTTATTACAATTGACATCTTACCCAATCTGGGGACCCCAATTTGACTGTACCAGCCAAATAATTCGGGAGCCTTAGCTTCGGGACCATGACTCCCCGTCACTAAGTATGCCTAATAACCTCTTGGGATCGTCATCCCATAAACATATTATGCATGCATTTCATTATTCCTCGTTATGTTAGCATTTTCATAACAAACTTGTGTTTCTGTGAACATTCACACTCGAGACTCGATCATTTGGGAAACCGACAATTTAAACATAAAACTCGTAGAAATATCATCCAAACAATTGCATAATTCATTGCCAATGATAGGAGTTGGATTAGGGATGAAAAACAATTGATTTGAGATCGAAACGGTGGAAAAATAGTGGGCCAAACTGAACCTGACACGGGTACCCGTGGCAAGCAACACGGCCCTGTTTTGTTGAGTTTCGTTCCGATTTTCAATCCGATCGATTCCAATCCCTTTCCAACTCAATTCAAACATACAAACAGACATTATCAAGTACATAAAACACATTTTCATATCATCAATCAACACATAATCACCATCTCAATCAAATCCATAAAACTTACAAAAAACCGTAGACGTTTCACAACCGAAATCCAAACTTTCGTAACATGAAATCAACATACAATCATTAATCAAAAACATAAAACGTGGTGAGAACACAAGCATTGGAAAATCACTTCACATTCAAAAACAAGTCATGAAATCAAACTTATGACCACAAGCATTGGAAAATCAACATACAATCATTCAAAAACATAAAACGTGTTAGTCATGAAAATGGTCATGTTACGAAAGTTTGGATTTCGGTTGTGAAATCCAAACGTTTTATGTTTTTGAATGATTGTATGTTGATTTCATGACTACATCAAACAAGTGCTTCAAAGCCATATCCAACCAAACTTATGACCACAAGCATTGGAAAATCACTTCACATTCACAGAGTTCACAACATTTATATCACACATAATCAATTAGTTATTGATTTAACTCAAATGCGTAGGATTCAACTTTGAGAATTAGGTCCAATCATTATTAATCCATATTTCAGCCAACACACATGCAAATACTCATAATTTTAACAACATTTTCAAGGCTAAATGTCTAAAAGCAAATACAATTAGCATCGGGTGTTTAAACACCCGACGCTAAATGTATTTGTTTTAGACATTCCGCGTCGGGTGTTTAAACACCCGATGCTAAATGTCTAAAAGCAAATACATTTAGCGTCGGGTGTTTAAACACCCGACGCTAAATGTATTTGCTTTAGACATTTAGCATCGGTTGTTTAAACACCCGATGCTAAATGTCTAAAGCAATACATTTAGCATCGGGTGTTTAAACACCCGACGCTAAAGGTCATATTTTAATTTTTTTCACTTCTTCCATCGCATACACACTAGTCTTCGCATTCTCACTCTCACTCTCTAAACTGTCTCACTCTCTCAAGGCTCTCTCGCTCTCTCTCTGAACCTCCATCTTCCTCGTTGTCGCCGTTGCTCTCGTCGTCACCCTTTCTCTCGTCGTCGCTGTTGCTCTCGTCGTCGCCGTTGCTCTCGTCATCGCCTTCTTCGCCATCATTCCTATTTTGGGGCTTGAAATCGAAGACGGTGCTCTCACTCTTCTTCGCCGTCAACAATACGACACTCCAACTCTCTGAACTCGACGAACACGACGCTCTCACCGTTCTCAACTCTCGCCTTCGCCTTGCTCATTGTCGCCTTCCTCGCCCTCGTTTTAGTGCAAGGATATTCGAAACCCTAAGTTTTCAAAACGGCCTCCTCTTAAGGACAGCCTCTCCGTCGTCGCACCTGGTTCGTATTCTTCTTTGGTTTGATTAATTGCTTCTATTTTGTTCTAAAACCCTAATTTTAATTTTTCTGATTTGTCATTTTTGTGTTGAACAGAGCCAGTGATTGTTACCAAGTGGCTTCAGTCTCAAGAGGGGGGGTGAATTGAGATTTAAAACTTTTCAGATCTTTCGAAAACGTTTTTCCCCTTTTCAATGACTTAGATCAATTTTTCGCGCAGGTTAAGTGGAAACGAAGAATTAGAATATAAAGCAGTAAAGCGGTATAACAGTAAAGCAGGAAAGCAGTAAAGCACGCAGAGATTTATCCTGGTTCGGTCACCTCCTAGTGACCTACGTCCAGTCCTCACACCCTTGTGAGATTTTCCACTAACCAAAACAACAAGGTTTACAGGTGCCTTGGAAAACCTTTACAGACTCAGGAACTCTCCTCCTAGGATACCCCACCTATGGAGAGCCCTCAAATCTATTACAACAATAACAAGAGATACCCCACCCCTGTTACAATCAGCTGCCCCAGAAAGATACCCCACTTCCTAGTACAAACAGCTACCCTAGAGAGATACCCCACTCCCTAGAACAAATCACAACAATTAAATAATAAACAATTGTAAAGACAGAAATACCTCTAATGTAGGCAGATATTACAACTTGAAGAATGCAACCCCAACTAACTCTTAGCAACAGATCAGCTCAGACGGACCAACGGTGCGAGAAGAGCAAAAATAAAATGTAAAGAGTTTTTCAAAGATGTGATAGATCGTAAACTTGGGTTGTACCAAATGAAGACTATGAAGTGCCTATTTATAGGCTATGAGAAAAAGAAGTTTACGTTGAAAGTAATGTAGGAATCGATTCTTTGTTGAAAACATTGGATCTAGGAATCGATTCTTCTTTTAATTAAAAATCGATTTTGACTTGCTTTGAAAAGAGGTGGCAATCGATTCTTGAGATCCAGGAGGGCTAGGAATCGATTCTTATACTCAATGTAATTTGTATGAATCGATTCTTGGCTTTCCTGAGACATGTAGGAATCGATTCTTTTGCTAAGTGAAAGATAGTGTGAATCGATTCTTTCCTTTTTGAAAAATACTTGTGAATCGATTATGCACTTTGGTAAAAATAATATGAATCGATTCTTTCCTTTTAAAGACACTTGAGAATCGATTTTTATGCTTAGTATAAAATAGTATGAATCGATTCTTCCTTTTTAGAAATACTTAGGAATCGATTTGCATACTTAGTGAAGCTAGTATGAATCGATTCTTTAGCTTTTGTATTGACCTGAAAATCGATTTTTATGTATAGAATAAAATAGAGAAAATCGATTTTATGCTTTTCAAAAATGCTTCTTGTGTTTACGTGTGCATGCATGCATTTTGAAAAACGTGGGACTTTGAGAGATGAGCTGACCTTCGTAAGAGCTTACACTTTTTCCTAAGACACACCCAAACCCTAAGGACTACCCTTATTTATAAGGACTACCCTTATATCTTGAACCTTCAATTCTTGAGTTTGATTGTCTTGGATTGTGACTTTGATACTTTGTCACTTTCATCACCTTTTGCCTTTGGTCACTCTCATCAACTTTGGCTTTGTCTTTTTCCTATTATCAACTTTAGCTTTTGTCTTTTTCATCATCAAAACCTCTTAACCACTTCATCATCAAAACTTAGCCTGCAACACAAGATATCTACATTCTCCCCCTTTTTGATGATGACAAAACATTTACTCATCTCAAGGTGGGAGGTTAGTTCAAACAGATAATGCATATATATGATGCTCCCCCTATCATGATGCTCCCCCTGTTTTATTGACTATATGCATAGTGACAATGCTATGACAGATCTATATGCTCATTCTATATGCTTTATGCAACCCTATATTTCTCTCCCCCTTTTTGTCATGATCAAAGAGGGTCAACGTAAGATAGAGTTTGCGAACCGAATGTCACGGCTATTTGACAAGGTAAAAGAACCATTGCAGTTTTATAAGGGATCATCAAAACTTGAAGAAAAAACATTTATGAGACCATGAAGAGAATATTTTATCAAACACAGGTAAAAGCTAGTTATGAGTCTCAAAAATCTGTGAAGTAGTTGTTTTAAACTTTATACATTTCATGCTGCTTAGTTTGAAAGTTGGTGATAGCAGCCAGAATATGGGAGAAAAATTATTTTAGGTAAACAACGATTGTGAGCATGTATTTTTTGAGAAACACCAGTGCTAGCAGTTGATTGTAAAATAGATTTCAAGAAAAAATAGCACTTTAACTGCAGAAATTCACAAGTCACAATTTCACTTAAATTCATATTTCTTTAAAAAATCACTTTTGAAAAACATTTAATTGAAACCTCATTTGAATAAGTGAAGAACCAGGTTTTCTTTTGCAATGGATTTGTGAAAATATCAACTAGCTGATTTTGACGATTCAACTAACTCAATCACACTATTGCCTTTCTAACCATAACCTCTAAGAAGGTGATGTATAATTTCTATATGATCAGTCCTAGAGGGTTGACCATAATACTGTTGTTGATTCCTGTTATTCCAATCATGCCTTATAGATATTGTTCTTAATGATGCATGAAATTAGTCTCTGTTTCACTAGTCACATATTTGACTTAATAAACTATTCTTAAGCACATTTTCAAAATAGAGGTGAATAAAATTTTTAACCAATCTGACCTTTACCGGTGATTCTTCCTCTATTTATCACAAGTCACATGACGGATTTTTCTGGGGGTGAGTGTTAAGAACTTTATTGCGTCTCCGGTCATGCGCTTCGAGTCTTTGCTGTCAAGGTATCAATCTGCCCCCATACCTTGAAGCATACCTGCAAAGATCTAAAACAAGGTTCTCGGTACCCAAATCTCTTTGGGTCCTTGTGGGTTAGTGTTTGGTATGGTTCCTTTGGGAACCCACACCTTTTTCATATTTTGTTTACCTCTTGCCCTGCAAACAGAAGCTATATGTCCAGGTTTACCACAATAATAACATGTAATATAAGGTCTAGTGGAAAATTTTGGTTTATAATGAACATCCCTTTCTATGGGTTTGTTTCTAGGGAATCTATGATGCACATTTTGTAAACTAGACAATTTCCCAACAGTCCATTCCAGTTCATGAATTTTCTTTTCAGATTCAACACATTTATCACAAGTATAATTTTCTTTAAAGCATGCAAGGCTATCATTTTCTTTTCTAAGCTCTGACTTTTATTTAGTTAAAGCAGTAACAGCATTTTCAAGATGAGCGATAACTTTCTTAGATTTATCTAATGCTTTAGCTAGTTTTAAGGATTTATCATGCAATTCAGTAAATGCTTCATATAATTCATCATAGGCATCTTGTAAAGATTCAGAGTTAGAATATACCTCAGTTTCACTTTCGCTGTCGTGGTCGGCCATGAGAGCGACTTGACCTTTTTCGCTTTCTGAGTTATCTGTTGAGTTCATGTCATTGTCTTCCCAAGCTATGTAGGCTTTTCTACCATTGTTTCCTTTGGACCCCTTTTTCTTGAACTTTGACAATTTTCTTTCTAAGTTCGGGCACTCCATCGTCAGGTGTCCGGATTTACCACATTCGTAGCAAGTTGGAGGACTTGATAAGTTTTCTTTGCTTGAGCCTCTTTTGGTTGGAGAATTCTTTTTGAGAGATCTTTCCCTTCTCATGAACTTTTTGAATTTACTAACCATTAGTTCCATTTTCTCCTCGTCTTCATCTTCATCTTCCGAATCATCACTATCGTCGGATGAGCTTGAACTGGAAGCTTTGAGAGCTAAGTTTTTGTTCTTCTTGTCTTTTCCTTCATGCTCTGCTAGGCGAGTGAGCTCTAACTCGTGCTCTAGTAGTTTCCCAAACAGGGTGGCGAGAGTCATGGTAGTCAAGTTTCTTGACTCAGTTATTGCAGTCACCTTTGGTTGCCATTCTCTGTTTAGGCATCTTAGCACTTTGTTGATCAAGTCTTCGGGAGGAAATGATTTTCCTAATGAACCCAATTTGTTCACTATGTGAGTGAACCTTTTCTGCATCTCTGATATTGTTTCACCTGTATTCATTCTAAACAATTCGTACTCTCTGGTAAGAGTATTTATTCTTGCCCTTTTCACTTCACTTGTACCCTCAAGAGTAACTTGAAGATTATCCCACATTTCTTGAGCAGATTTACAGTTTGAAACTCGAAAAAATTCATCAGCACTCAAAGCAGAAGTAATAATATTTTTAGCACGTAAATTGAGTTGCACTTTTCTTTTCTCATCATCTGACCATTCATTTCTACTTTTTATTGTAAGAATACCATCTACTATGTGTGTGGGGACGAAAGGTCCTTTTTCTACAGCATCCCAAACATCTAAGTCCACCCCTTCAATAAAAATTCTCATTCTTTCTTTCCAATATGCATAGTCTTCTCCGTTGAATCCCGGAGGACGGAAAAGAGAAGCACCCTCTTGCGTAGACCAACCTGAAGCCATTTCTCTTGAAGCTGCTAGGCCCTTTATACAAGAGTCTAGCTCTGATACCACTTGTTACCAAGTGGCTTCAGTCTCAAGAGGGGGGGTGAATTGAGATTTAAAACTTTTCAGATCTTTCGAAAACGTTTTTCCCCTTTTCAATGACTTAGATCAATTTTTCGCGCAGGTTAAGTGGAAGCGAAGGAATTAGAATATAAAGCAGTAAAGCGGTATAACAGTAAAGCAGAAAAGCAGTAAAGCACGCAGAGATTTATCCTGGTTCGGTCACCTCCTAGTGACCTACGTCCAGTCCTCACACCCTTGTGAGATTTTCCACTAACCAAAACAACAAGGCTTACAGGTGCCTTGGAAAACCTTTACAGACTCAGGCACTCTCCTCCTAGGATACCCCACCTATGGAGAGCCCTCAAATCTATTACAACAATAACAAGAGATACCCCACCCCTGTTACAATCAGCTGCCCCAGAAAGATACCCCACTTCCTAGTACAAACAGCTACCCTAGAGAGATACCCCACTCCCTAGAACAAATCACAACAATTAAATAATAAACAATTGTATAGACAGAAATACCTCTAATGTAGGCAGATATTACAACTTGAAGAATGCAACCCCAACTAACTCTTAGCAACAGATCAGCTCAGACGGACCAACGGTGCGAGAAGAGCAAAAATAAAATGTAAAGAGTTTTTCAAAGATGTGATAGATCGTAAACTTGGGTTGTACCAAATGAAGACTATGAAGTGCCTATTTATAGGCTATGAGAAAAAGAAGTTTACGTTGAAAGTAATGTAGGAATCGATTCTTTGTTGAAAACATTGGATCTAGGAATCGATTCTTCTTTTAATTAAAAATCGATTTTGACTTGCTTTGAAAAGAGGTGGCAATCGATTCTTGAGATCCAGGAGGGCTAGGAATCGATTCTTATACTCAATGTAATTTGTATGAATCGATTCTTGGCTTTCCTGAGACATGTAGGAATCGATTCTTTTGCTAAGTGAAAGATAGTGTGAATCGATTCTTTCCTTTTTGAAAAATACTTGTGAATCGATTATGTACTTTGGTAAAAATAATATGAATCGATTCTTTCCTTTTAAAGACACTTGAGAATCGATTTTTATGCTTAGTATAAAATAGTATGAATCGATTCTTCCTTTTTAGAAATACTTAGGAATCGATTTGCATACTTAGTGAAGCTAGTATGAATCGATTCTTTAGCTTTTGTATTGACCTGAAAATCGATTTTTATGTATAGAATAAAATAGAGAAAATCGATTTTATGCTTTTCAAAAATGCTTCTTGTGTTTACGTGTGCATGCATGCATTTTGAAAAACGTGGGACTTTGAGAGATGAGCTGACCTTCGTAAGAGCTTACACTTTTTCCTAAGACACACCCAAACCCTAAGGACTACCCTTATTTATAAGGACTACCCTTATATCTTGAACCTTCAATTCTTGAGTTTGATTGTCTTGGATTGTGACTTTGATACTTTGTCACTTTCATCACCTTTTGCCTTTGGTCACTCTCATCAACTTTGGCTATCAACTTTGGCTTTGTCTTTTTCCTATTATCAACTTTAGCTTTTGTCTTTTTCATCATCAAAACCTCTTAACCACTTCATCATCAAAACTTAGCCTGCAACACAAGATATCTACAGTGATAAAAAGTTCACCCTCATCACCTATTCACCTACTGAACTTGTGAGTCTCTCTCTCTTGGTTGTTGTGTGTTCTATGTTTATGTTCATTGATTCATTGTTTGCTCATTATTTGCGAGTTTCCTGATTCATTATTTGCAACTTACTGTGTGATGGAAGTGTGTTAGCAATAGCAATAGTATATGACTTTTGGAGGAAAATGATTGTTTTCTTGACTTGGGGTGTAAAAACATTGGCCAAATTGTTGGTCGTTGTTCTCTGGAATCTAGTGTTGAGAGGGAGCATTTTTCCAGTTCTGTTGTGTTCAACTAATTAGTTAGGATATGCTTGTATAACTAACTGTTAATTGTTGCCGTTGGTTTGATGTGATAGTTTGATTTTGTTTTGACAATACTTGGTCTATTATTTTGGAGTGTAGTCATGGATCGTAGTTGGATGCAAAGTAATCGTCTGAGTGATGAGTATGCGAACGGAGTCGAAGAGTTTATAAATTTTGCTCAAGTACATTTTGCCAAAACTGATGTTCCCAAAACTTTTCCTGCCCTTGTTGTTTTTGTGTGAATCGAGCCCCACAACCACCAAATGTAATACGAGACCATCTCTTTGTTTATGGGATCTGTCCCAATTATACCACATGGATATGGAATGGTGAATCAACCGACAACCCAAGTGTGTCCAAAGGAGAGAAAGTCGATGAAGATATGGATGATCGAATGGAGGATATGATACGTGACATTGGTCCTGAAAGCGAGCGCATGAATATGATACTTTGTGCAAAGACAAAGAAGAACCTCTGTATATGGGTTGCACAAAATACACACGGCTGTCTGCGACGTTAAAATTGATCAATCTGAAGGCGATAAATGGGTGGAATGATAAGGGATTCACTGAATTGCTTGAGCTGTTGGTAGACATGCTTCCCATAGGTAACACATTGCCAAAACATACATATGATGCGAAGAAGATATTGTGTCCGATGGGTGTGGAGTATCAGAAAATACATGGATGTACAAATGATTGCATATTGTATTGGAAAGACTTTGAGAAGTTGCACAAGTGCCCTACATGTAATTGGTCGCGCTACAAAGTGAAGTTGGGTGAATCTAGTTGTGACGACAACAGCACAAAGGGTTCCCCTGCCAAGGTTTTATGGTATCTTCCAATAATACCCAGGTTCATACGCTTGTTTGCTAATGCAAATGACGCGAAGAGCATTAGGTGGCATGCAGATGAGAGGAAATGTGACGGACAGCTTCGCCATCCGGCCGATTCTTTGCAATGGAAGAAAGTTGATAATTTGTAGCCGAATATTGGTGTTGAGTCAAGAAATCTTAGGCTCGCACTTGCTTCAGATGGGATGAATCCATATGGTAACTTAAGTACGAATCATAGCTTGTGGCATGTTCTCCTTGTAATTTACAACCTATCTCCATGGTTGTGCATGAAGCGCAAATATGTGATGTTATCCATGATGATTTCTGGTCCGAGACAACCAGGTAATGACATAGATGTTTACCTTAGTCCATTGATTGAAGACTTGAGAAAAATGTGGGATGAGGGCGTGGATGTGTTTGACGGGTATTGTAGTGAAACTTTCAAGCTGCGAGCCATGTTATTTTGCACAATCAATGACTTTCCAGCATACAGAAACTTGTCAGGATATAGTGTCAAGGGGCATAAAGGTTGTCCTATTTGTGCAGAAGGCACGTGCCACCATCAACTCAAACATGGAAGGAAGATGGTCTACCTTGGGCATCGGAAATTTCTCAAACCTAATCACAAATATCGTAAGTTGAAAAAAGCTTTTAATGGGTGCCAGGAAAATGACATTGCTCCAAATGCCTTGCCGGAGAAGAAGTCTATCAAGTGGTTAAGGACATCAAAGTTGTATTCGGCAAAAAGCAGAAGCAGTCCAAGGAGAAAAGCAAGTGGAAGAAGAGGTCGGTGTTCTTTGATCTTCCATATTGGTCCAATCTTGATGTAAGACATTTTATTGATGTCATGCACATCGAGAAAAACGTTTGTGATAGTGTCATCGGGACGCTTCTCAACATTCAAGGGACAAAGGATGGTATAAATTCTCGTCTAGATTTGTGTGAGATGGGTATAAGAGAACAGTTACATCCAGTGGAAACAGATAAAGGGACATATTTGCCTCCAGCATGTTATACCTTGTCAAAAAAAGAGAAAACGAGCTTTTGCGAGTGTCTACGGGGTATCAAAGTGCCACATGGTTACTCTTCAAATGTAAAGCGACTAGTTTCAATGAAAGATCTCAAATTAGTTGGCTTGAAGTCGCATGACTGCCACGTCTTGATGCAACAACTACTAACTGTGGCGATTCGTGGCATCTTGCCGAAAGATGTCCGACATACCATAACTAGATTGTGCCTATTCTTCAATAGTATATGTGCTAAAATCATCGACCCTCAAAAATTGGACGAGTTGGAAAATGAAGCTGCTATTATCTTGTGTCAGTTGGAGATGTTTTTTCCTCCCTCGTTCTTTGATATCATGAAAGGGTATGTGAATAACCAATATCGTCCTGAAGCATCCATTGTCGAAAGGTATGTCACAGAAGAAGCTATTGAGTTTTGTTCATACTACTTGTCAGAAGCGAAATCTGTGGGACTACCAAAGTCTCGCTATGCAGGGAGATGTCAAGGTAAAGGTACACATGGTATAACCACTAAGAGCATGGGTCGGGCTGAAGTTCTTCAAGCACATTTGTATGTTTTGAATAACACAGATGAGGTATTACCTTACTTGTCTCTACATAAAGAGTTAGTAAAGGCCAAAAATCCTCGAATGAAAGAAATATTTTTATTGAACGAGCATAACAATACATTCATAGATTGGTTTAAATTAGAGATTAAGAAAGATGTGAGTGCCTCTGAGACTTTGAGATGGTTAGCACATGACCCTAGCTTTAACGTCGTGTGTTGGAGCGGGTACGACATAAATAAATTTTCCTTTTACACAAAATCGAAAGATGACAAAAGTACCATGCAAAATAGTGGAGTTATGGTCATGGCTTCCTCAATGCACTTCTCTAGTTCAAAGGATACTAATCCTGTACTCGCATCCATTGCTTACTTTGGTGTCATTGAAGAGATTTGGGTGCTTGATTACTGTAAATTTAAAGTGCCGCTTTTTAAATGTAAGTGGGTTAACAACAACAGTGGTGTACGTACCGACGAAATGGGAGTTACACTAGCGGACCTTGACAAGGTAAGTTATAATGATGAACCTTTCATCATGGCCGACCAAGCAAAACAAGTATTCTATGTCAAAGATCCTTCTAACAAAAAGTGGTCAATGGTCCTACAAGGAAAAATAGGCAGTGATGAAAATGAAGATTCAAGTCTTGCAATTTTCGAAACACCTTGTTTATTAACACAAGTGCCTACTTCAGTTGATGACAATGAAGTTGACGATGAACATGCCACTCGCAATGATCATAATGAATGAATTTTATACAAAGGAGTTTAGATTTGTTCTTTTTTTTGTATGTTTTTATTGTATGTTTCTATTGTACTGGTGACAATGACTTTTTGTTTCTATTGTATGTGACAAATTTCTTCTTTTGTATGTTTCTATTGTATGTTCCTATGAAATTGTACTGGTGAACTTAATGACAATGACTGTTTGTTTCTATTGTATGTGACAGATTTCTTCTTTTGTATGTTTCTATTGTATGTTCCTATGAAATTGTACTGGTGAACTTAATGACAATGACTGTTTGTTTCTATTGTATGTGACAGATTTCTTATCATGGATGATTCCAGTGCCGACCCTCCCAAAAAGAATACTAGACGTCCGACATCATTACATAAGTTCACTTCTAGTTGCCCAACTGGCCAAAATTTTAGAGTGGATGTTGATAGTAAAGGCGATATTATTGGTCCTTATGCTAACAAATTCAAGACCTATTTAGGGGTGGTTGCACGAACAAAAATAAGCATATTGCCCATGAGCTGGAGTGAGGTTGATGACGAGACAAAAAGGATTGCTTGGGATGATGTAAAGCAAACATTTGATGTTCCCGACGATAAGAAATTCGAGAAGGCTTGGATGTCTCATATCAATGTTTGTTGGAGACAGTTCAAGACAAAGCTCACCAGAACATATTGTAACACCCTAATTTTGTCCTATCCAAAAATAAGAAATTTTATCTTTTTTTTTAATAAAAAAAATATAATTATTTTATTTTCATGCCATGCTTTATTTTATTTTAGTTTGCTACAAGTTCCAATTTTTGAAAAAATAATAATAATTAGAAGTAAAGAAACAAAATAAGCAAATGAGGAAATAGGGGAGGTTTGTAAAACATATATAGAGGTGCATTTAGGATTGGGCCATCTAAAGCCCACTCCTCCACCAAACCTTATGCCCAATTCGCATAACCCTAGACCTAACCCATATCCAACTCCTCCACCAAACCCAATCCAACTCCTCCACCAAACCCAATCCATATCCTAACCCTAACCCATATCCAACCCATAACCCAACACCCAACTCCATCCAACCCACTCCAACTAAACCCTAAATTCGAATCCCCCTTAACCCTAAAATATGTCCACATTCACCACCCCCCTTAACCCTAAAATGTGTCTACATTCACTCTCCCCCCTAGCCTTAAAAATCATCCACATTCATCCCCTCTCTCCTAGCCTAGAAATCCGCCCCACTTTCCCTCTTTTCCTCCTTGGAACTCACAATCCCACTTCCACACACAATCCCACTTCCCCACATCTCCTTTCCCCATACACTCCACCCTTCCCTCTCTCCTCTCCCAACGGCTCTTCCCCCCTTTTCCTACGCCCCCCTTTCTTTCTCTCTCCCTCACACATCACTCAACTCACTCTCTCTCACACACTTCCCCTTCCAAACCCTAAACAAATTCGACACTCAACCCTCCCTCTCCTATCTCACACCTCACATCCCTCACACATCACATACCCACTCTCATCCTTTCACACACTCAATCCTCTTTCTCTCATACACTCCCACACTCCATCAAAGAAAAGAAAAGAAGCAAACATCATTTCTACCTCTCAACTCAAGTTTTTAGTATAAATATGGGTTACGGTTTTGAAGGAGGGGGTCGTTTTTTGGAGAGAAAAGAGAGGAGAGTTCGAAGTCTTGAAGTTTTCAGGAGCAAGAGGAAGTAAAAGCGGATCGGTTGAAGTTTTAGTGAGAGAGAGTTTTCGTTCTTTTTTTTTCTTCTTCCTTAAAATTTTCA
The DNA here is from genome assembly GCA_039519185.1 of Astragalus membranaceus. Lineage (NCBI taxonomy): Eukaryota > Viridiplantae > Streptophyta > Magnoliopsida > Fabales > Fabaceae > Astragalus > Astragalus membranaceus. Next base: position 16,388,356 of record CM076849.1, read on the forward strand.
TAGTTTTTATTATCCTGTTGTTGTTGAGAGATCTGTGAAGGAGTTTCTTTGTCCAAAGAACATTTGGTAATAATTTCATCTCATCCTTAGTTCTCTGCAAATATTTATTTTTGATATGGTCCAAAAAGCCATTGTTTAGGTTACTCATGTTTTAGATAGTTCATATATATTTTGCTCATGTGATGCTCCTTCTCCCATATGCATTTGATATATTTCTTTTTTATTATCCTTACTTTCTATTTTTTTAAAGGGCCTATGGTGACAATAGGAATTAAAATGTTACTAATATAGCATCATATTTGTCATTTTGTTATAATTACCCATTTGAGTTTTCATTATGCTTCCTTCTTGAATGCATCGATTCTTATTGGAAATGTGAGCAATGTCTTTTTTATCAACAATAATAATTGTCATCAAAATAATAGCAATAAGAAATATAGCAATTTTTTTTTCTTCTAATATTAAAAAAGGTTTAGGTACCAAAAGAATCAAAAAAAGATTTAAGGTAAAATGTTTCTCTAAATAATTAATAGATCTCTTTTATACCAAATACCAAAAAACACTTCACAAAAATCATTTCCTAACAATTAATAAAAAAGGGGTAAATAAAACGTTTTTTAAAACAAATAAACCAATTTTTGTTTTTTTTCGTTTTATTTATTTATTTATTTAATTATTTATTCTTTTCCAACCAAAAATTATCTCAACCAAAAATAATAACAAAAGAATCTCAAAGAAAAAGAGAACAAAAACTTTCATTAGTAAAAAAAGGAGTGGTAAGTAAAACTTTTTTTTTTTAAGAAACAAATAAATCGTTATTTACACCCCCCGGGCCCAAGCATAAGGCCCCTTTTGTCACTTAAGCCCAGTTTCGCTAACTGGGCCCTCCCATGCGAATTGGGCTTCATTTTCTGCACCCCCTCTTTTAAAACGCAATCCTTCTCACTGTTTACACCCCATTTTTACTAATACAGCCCTCCTTTTACTTGCACCCCCATTTTACTATTGCATCCAAAAAATAATATACTTCCCTTCCCCGCATAAATATTTTCTTACATCGAAAACAAATATCTTCAAACATCGAAATCAAAATTAATCGTCACTAAGGATCACTCGCGCCGTTGCCGTTTGATTGTGGGTGATGATTTCATTCCTGTAGGAGCTAGTAGTGTGGCCACTCTAAACCGTTGTTGTTTGGTCCTCACAAACGCTCTCCTCCAATTTCGAAAACATTTTCAATGCTCAAAATAAAATCCGATTATCATTAACCATCACTCGTGCCGTTGCCGTTTGGACGTTAATGATAATTCATTTTCATAAGAGTTAGTAGTGCGACCACTCTAAACCATTGTTGTTTGGTCACTGCGAACGCTCAACCCCTTTGCGAAAAACTCTAAAAAGATTAAAAAACAAAACCTTTTCAAAAAAACAGAACTACGTAGCTTTGAATTCTCCATCGCACCGGGAGATACGTAGGAGCGGATATCCTCCGTCAAGCACAATAAACTAAATACCTTTTCTTTCTTTTCTTTTTCAAAAAAAACAAACACTTTTGCCGAAAATAAAAATTTTCATTAAGCCTTTTTATTCTCTTTTCGAAAAAGGGGCAAATTTAAGTATTTTCCAAATCCGCACCTAAAACCACACATTTAATTAAAGGTTCCCTTTCGGTAGAAAAGAGGCGTGGGGTGCTAAGACCTTCCCCATACCTAACCGACCCCCGAACCCAAATCTCCCGGTTTTCCAAAAGGCCATCCGCTTTCCAAAAGGTTTTTCTTCAATATTTTCCTTATATAAAAAAAATATTGGTGGCGACTTCATTGATTTTCAAAAAGTTGTAAACGAAGAAAGATTCCCCTAGGGACTTTTTCGGGCGCAACACATATGTCTTTGGTAATGGGGATACAAATGGTGAAAAAATGCCATGTCACAAGTATAGCAGCATATCTACCGAGACATGGGCCGCATTTTATAACAGTCGCATTACTGAGGAATTTGTGGTATTGTTTTAACTACAAATATTTTAGTTTCTTAAACATTAATGATCTGTTATATTTGTGGTGGTGTTTGTTCTTTGTAACAGGCTAAGAGAGAAGCTGCCAAGAATATTCAAAAAAATAATAAATACAACCACACAATGTGGCCAGGCGGTTATAAAAAGTTGAAGAAGAGTTTAAAAGAAGATCAATAAAAAAAATTCAGGAGGAGTCTGGTGATCCTTCTTTGAAGGTGGAGCCTAAATCTCCAGAGCGTCATGAAATGTGGAAGGCTGGTCGCAAATAAAATCTGGATCTTATGTATCGGAGGAGTCAGCATCAGTTGGAACTAAGATTGTAAGTAAAATTTTGTGTGGATCTAAGTTGAATAAAAGTATGCTTTGTTTAAGTAATTCAATTGTAATACGTGAACATGTTTTTGTTGTAGGATTAAAGAGATCCTTATGACGGGGTATGCTGATAAGAGACATGCTAGGATAAGGTTGGAGCATGAAGATCATGAGTGCTTTGTCTCCTTCAAAGAGATCATGGACATGGTTTCCGGTGAAGAGTGGCTTGAGTTAAGCCATTTGAGCATATGGTGCACGTAAGTAGTAAAGTTTATTTCATTATGTCAATTTCTTGCATTTCTACATATATTAATAAATTTGATAGTTTTTATTACGTGCCACTAGATATCTCTATCGTCTATGTGTTGAAAGAGGTACGGGTGAAATATATGGATTTGTGTGTCCACATAAGCTTAACTTGAAGAATATGCACATGAATACCATTCTTCAAAATATTCAAGGGAAATTGACCACCAATAAGTTCATATATATTGCTCCATTTTGCCATAGGTACGTGATTGTATATTTCAACGAATTGGTAATTCATTTTCCTTTGTTTGTGTGTGGCTTAATTTTAAGTTTATCAATGTTGCAGCCATCATTGGCAGCTGGTTGTCTTACTCCCAAATAAAAATACAGTGGTCTGGATGTGTTCCTTATGCCGCCAACCAAACAGACAAATCAAAGACATGTTTAGCAAGTAAGTTTTTAATTTTTTTATCATGGTTTAGATTGTAGTATTTGAACTTTGGGTTGCAATTTTATAACTAATTTTATATTATGTTATTAGAGCTGTCAAAGGGGATTCTACATCGACCACCAAGTGGTTGTACCCTACAGTAAGTAATTTAAAATATGGGTTGATTTAATTCAGAGTGAATTAATATTATATATATATATAATATTCTCTTTAATTTTGTTAATTCAATTGCATGTGTAGATGCCAATACAACGGAATAGTTTTCATTGTGGCTATTATGTGATGAAGTTTATGCTGACCATTTTGAGTGCCGGTGTTGTTGATAATTGGGAGAAGGTATAATTTTGTTTGGATATCTGATTGTGTGTATTACTGTTGATTGGATATCATTTTTTTGAGTAATTTTAAACTTGTAGGTATTTAATGACCCAAAGGCATACACCGAAGAGGAACTTTTGGAGATTCGTCAGCTTTGGGCAGAATTCTTTAGCAAGATTCGTACAGAACAAAAGGATACACTCTTTGTTTAATGTCTTTTTAGAAATATTTTGTTTTAACAGGTTTATGGTTTTAAATTCTGTCTGTGTTAATAGGTTTATGGTTTTAAATTCTGTTTGTGTAATTGTAAATTCTGTCTCTGTTGGGCAGGAATTCTGGCTGTGTTATGGCTGTGTTATGACTTCTGTTTTGTGTCAATTCTGTCTGTGTTATAAATTCTGTTTTGTGTAAATTCTGGCTGTATTATGAGTTTTGTTATGGTTTGTGCTCTGGCTGTTATACGACTTCTGTTATGGGTTGTGCATGTTCTGTCTATATTACAAAAGCTGGTTCTTAAAAATTCTGGTTTGGATAAAAATTAGCAATATTATAAAAAGAAACTAGACATTTAGCATCGGTTATTCTAAATAACCGATGCTAAATGACATTTTTTTAATCAAAAAATGACATTTAGCATCGGTTATTTAGAATAACTGATGCTAAATGACTCAACAAATAACATTTAGCATCGGTTGTTTCAAACAACCGATGCTAAATGTCATTTTTAAATCAAAAAATAACACTTAGCATCGGTTATTTGAAACAACCGATGCTAAAAGTTATTTGTTGAGAAAATTATCAATCAAACCGTTGAATAAAAATGATAAAAAAATGACATTTAGCATCAGTTATTTAGAATTACCGATGCTAAATGTCTCAACAAATAACATTTAGCATCGGTTGTTTCAAACAACCGATGCTAAATGTCACTTTTAAATCAAAAAATGACATTTAGCATCGGTTGTTTGAAACAACTGATGCTAAAAGTTATTTGTTGAGACATTTAGCATCGGTTATGCTAAATAACCGATGCTAAATGTCATTTTTTGATTAAAAAAATGACATTTAGCATCATTATTTAGAATAACCAATGCTTAATGTCTCAACAAATAACATTTAGCATCGGTTGTTTCAAATAACCGATGCTAAATGTCATTTCCCAAACTTCAAAAAAGTGATGAAAGTGACATTTAGTATCGGTTTTTTGAAAATCCGATGCTAAAAGTTACATTTAGCGTCGGGTAAATAACCGACGCTAAATGCCACACTTTTAGCATCGCGACATTTAGCATCAGGCGATAACCGACGCTAAATGTATTTTTTGCACTAGTGCATACTCCACCATAAAGGGTATATTCCACTTGAAGCTAAACCACTTCTAGAATTTCTTCTTTCGGCACATGTCAAAAAACCTGCAGAAAAATTATGGTGCAACTTCTATGTTTCACTTTTCTGGAAGTTTCATCTGCCATCAACATTTATTTCCACCACGCACCTTGCACAACTGTGAACCCAGTGCCCCATGCGCAATTATGGAACCTTGGAGCAATTTGCCGGACCTGCTCCCCTGAACATATTTTCTTTACATGCCTAGAATTGTTTCCTATCAACACCTTGCGCAACCCCGGTTATATCAACACATCCATGACTTGTTTTTTCCCCAAGCCAAAATATATACTTCCATCAAATTTCTCCATGTCAAACTTCACAGCACTTGAAAAATTTAACATTCCAGCTGTATACATACTGTAAGTCGTGCACCGAGCAGGTTCCCAGGAAAGAGAGGTGGGTCACAATGGACATACTTAAATACCAAGTCTTTCCTAGCCAAAACTTTTCTCAAACAGCACTTACACAGTATCAAAATTCTTTTCTGATGTGGAAGATTAGACAAAGCTGCAACCACAGAGCATACTAAGAAACCGGACCAAAAGCTTTGATACCAGTTGTTGGGGAAAAACAACATAGAGAAATAAAATGAGCACAATCGGAGCACAAGAATTTAACGTGGAAAACTCCAAAACCGGACAAAAACCACGAACCGTTGTCTAATGACAACCAGAGAATACCACTATGTGAAAATTGTTACAACACACAGGTTTCAGTTCTGTTTTTTGGTATCTAGTTGAAGAGGAGTAATAGAAATGATGAAGATTATACGGATGATGGGGTTAAGAGCTCATTGGAATGAGCAATGGAGTAGGACTTTCCATCTTCTTCCACTCGATTTCCTCTTCTCTCGTCACTCTCTCTTTCACGTTCTTCTTTCTTGTTTCCTTTTCTCTGTTTTCAGTTTTTTTTTTTAAATTTCTCTTTTTATGTTTCACCTGTGGGTTTCCAAAGGAATGGGCTGAAGTGCTATTTTGGATTGGGCTTGGTTTAATGTGTTAGTTGGGCTTGGTGGTGTGAATGGTAATTGCTAATAACACCCATTTTCCTAGCATAGTTTAATCCCTACTTTCCAATAATAAAACCAATCAAGCACATAACTCAATGGGACATATTCACAATCACACAATTCACAACAATTAAAATAATTGGAACAATTAATTTGGGGATGTTACGGCAGGTGGATATACATTTGAAATTGATAACCATATATAAATTCTAGAGTTTACGGAATTGCTTAGCTAGTACTAATTGATAACTTACTCAATGTTAAATAATACTAATTGATTTTGATAAAAAACACTAATACTAAGGGATACTAGTATAAATGGTGCGTACTAATGGACATCACATTACTACTGGTATTATCATAATATAAAATTGTTAATTTTTCTTTTTGGTATAAAACGTGTATACTCTAATAAAGATATGAAAGACTCCTCTAATGAACAATAGTGATAAAGAAAAGATAAAAATCACTAGAGAACTGAAATTAATGAAACTAATTTTTGGGTTTAGAAAAATTATATTACAGTAATTGTTAGTTAAATGATCCCTGATCTATGATGTAAAGCAATTCACTATGCTAATGCTATTTGTCATCAAGATAAGGCTTAAAGGTTATTTTGGCCCCTGCAAAATACACGTTAATCCATTTTGGCCCCTGCAAAATAAAAAACTTTAAATAAGCCCCTGCAAAATAGTTAGTTGTTCAGTTAAGCCCTCGCTGTTAGTGGTCCACTAACGCTGTTATTTTTAAAGGTATTTTGCAGGGGCCAAAATGGATTAATGTGTATTTTGCAGGGGCCAAAATGGATTAATGTGTATTTTGCAGGGGCCAAAATGACCTTTATTGTGTATTTTGCAGGGGCCAAAATGAGGGTAAAAAATAACAGTGTTAGTGGACCACTAACAGCGAGGGCTTAACTGAACAACTAACTATTTTGTAGGGGCTTATTTAAAGTTTTTTATTTTGCAGGGGCCAAAATGGATTAATGTGTATTTTGCAGGGGCCAAAATGACCTTTAAGCCTCAAGATAATCAAGGAAAATTTATATTACAGAAATTGTGAGGTTTTTATATAAATGGCCATATTACGTATCAGGTGTTTTGATGCTCCTTATGCTTATCAAAATTAGCAAATATTATTACCATTCAGTTTTACACTATTACGTGAAAATAAATATAAATATTTGTAAACAAGAAACAATTTAAATTTTATTTATCAAATAGCATTAGCATTTGGAAGATTTGCTGGCCTTAGCCGCTCTTTGATTACAATGTTAGAATACCTCAGCCTATATCAAGATCGTCAATTCAGCACTTTTCAGTAAACATACAAAAAGTGTAATTTGGCACGACCATGAAATGAATTGGTACACAACATCAAATGTGGTAATAATTTGCAAAAGAATCAAACAAATGGTAGTCTAAAATAAAAAAAATCTTATATGTACAACACGGTAGTAGTATCCCAAAACCGAGCTTTAATACCACTTTTGGGAAATGGCCTCCATAATTTCCCTCCTCGAACTCAAAATGGGCACTAGCTAAAACGTGAAAATAATTGCAATGATCCAAAGAGAATTTTAGCGTGGAAAACCTTTTCAAGGTGAGAAAGGAAAAATCACAGACCCGTAGGCCTCTTAAACTTCCACTATGAGAATACAACAATTTCACCCTTAGGTGGATCTCACTACAATGTATCTCTCAATTTGTAAGGAACACTCTCACAAATTGGCTCATTATTTCTCTCACAAAGAAGCTCTTTATGAGGATAACTCTTCTCTCTAGAGAAAGACTCTCTTTCTCTCTTGCTTCTTGTTGTTCTTCTCTTGTGTTGTGTGTTCTTCTCTTATACGAGAGGCAAGTCAAAGTTGCCTTACATGCATGAAGACACTTGTCATTTTCCTTCCATGCAATACACCAAGTTTCTCTTGCAATGCATGCACCATAACATGTGTTACTCATGCACTACACCAAGTCATCACATGCAGCTTTCAACTTGTCAAATACATGTTGGCCATGTGACAATGGCCGGACCCCACGCTATAAAAAAACATTGCATAATTATTTTCGGTAACACTACAAAAAAAAAACAGGATAGACGATGGAAATTTCCGTCGCTAAACCTCAAAAATCCGTCGCTAAAGTGGTTTAGCGAGGGAATTAGAGACAGAATTTTTCCGTCGCTAAAAAGGGCGTCGCTAATATTTAGCGACGGAATTTTTTATTTTAGCGACGGAATTTTAGCGAGGGTTGTTAGCGACGGATTTTCCCTCGCTAATTAGCGAGGGAGATTAGTGGGGGCAAATCTGTCGCTAAGTAGCGACGGATTTTAGTGAGGGCAAATCCGTCACTAATTAGCGACGGATTTTAGTGAGGGCAAATTCGTCGTTAATTTAATTCTTTTATAAAAAAAAACTGCTTTATTTTATGCCACGTGTCCAAATTTGAAAACCAAACTGCTTTATTTTATGCCACGTGTCCAAATTTGAAAACCTGCTTTTTTTCTTTTAATAACATATATCAAATGCAGCACAATTTTGAGAATACTCAAATAAAATGCATCCGAACTAGTACCAAATATATAAAAACTTCCAACAATACCAAATATCCAAAATTTTGAGAATACTCAAATAAAATCCATCCAAACTAACCAACAATACCAAATATCCAAATCCTAAACAACTTCAAACCAGCAATAACAATCCAAATTCTAAACATGTCCAAACCAACAAATAACAACATAATACTAAAACGAGCCATCATCAGACTCGGACTCCTCAGACTCAGAGGCATCTGGCTTCATGCTCTTATAGTACTTTAACAGCTTCTCTTGCTGACGTGCAAACCTAAAGAAGTCTGTCTGCATATCTTTCACAGTCCGACTCTGCTTCTGCTGCTCCTGCTGATGCTGAGCATGCATCTCCTGTATCTGTTGCTGGTGCTGAGCACGCATCTCCTCCATCTGCTGCCTGAGCTGCTCTGTCTCACCTGAAGGACGAGGAGGTCGACTACTAGAGGAGGGTCTGCTGGTGTCAAACTGATCATCCTCAAATCTAAAATTTGGAGCCAAGGGCCCCGTACCATACATACGTTTCTTGTACATCCCCCTACCAACTTCTCCCAATTGCGGTTTGCCAAAGCCATGATCTCAGGAGACATTGGAGAAAGTGACTCAGGGTTCCAGCTCCCCTGAGTCGGCTCAAACATCGTCTTAGCATGTTTCTCCTGTTTGGCATAACCACAAACATAGCATAATAAGCGCTCCATTTTAAGAAAACATTATATAATACAAATCAAGTTGTATATTTACCTGAGTGGTCCTCGAGCGCTCATCAACATAAGTCTGGGTATCCTTCCTGACATGTGTGGCCCTATGCAGCTCAGCAATAGTAAGAGGGCGTCCAGCCTTCTTACTCTGTAAAAATGAAACAAAATCTCAAATTGGTAACTAATCGCCATAACTAAACTAAAATAGTACAAATATTTTTAAAATAACCTACCAATCTCATAGCATGCTGAGCTTGGTTGACGGAGCCACAAGTGTGAAGTGAGCCATGCTTTTCTGAATTCCGATTTTCCTTCGCTTTTTCAGCATTGGCTTTGAATTTCTGACTTCTCCAAACTTCTTGGTATTGATCCCAGACTTCTTGAGGGATATACCTCGGCCTTTCATTTTTACGGCGCAATTTGTAGAGCAAGTCCGCCAATTGTTTGCCAATCGTCTAGTCCAAAGAACTTTATGCACCAATTCATCATCTTCCGGTCTCCAAGTCACTTTGGTCTGTATTAAACATAATCAAAATATGTATTAGTAATTATAATAAACATTAAACAATAAATTATCAATATAGGTAATGACATAATTGATACTTACCCTAAACAAGTCCACAAAATCTTTCTTTTTCCTCTTATCAATTTTTGTCACCTTTTCATGGTACTCTTCAAAATAGAGTTTCTTAATGACATAAGTGATCGCTGATGAAGCAGTCTTCGATCTAACAAACCTGCATAATTAAGTCGTTGCATAATTAACAAACATATATACACGTCAAACAAACAATTAATTAAAATTAATAAAAAGTCAAACAATACTTATGCATCACCAAAGGGATATATGACTTTGCGACGTCGACCATTAGGTTCGACAACCACCTGCTCATCCTCCGACCCGGATGATAATGGCTCTGAGTCAGTATGACCATGGGGGTCAAAATGATCTTCCTGTAGGGACTGATCAGTGTGTACCTCGGGTGTAGGCATAGATAACCCGACTGGTGTGCCCATAGGATGCTGCAGAGGTGGGCCCATATACCCTGCTGGTGTGCCCATAGGATGTTGCAGAGGTGGACCCATATACCCTCCCGGTGTGCCCATAGGATGCTGCAGAGGTGGGCCCATATACCCTCCCGGTGTGCCCATAGGATGTCGGAGAGGTGGGCCCATATACCCTCCCGGTGTGCACATAGGATGCTGCAGAGGTGGAAAATATATACCCATAGGATGCTGGTGTGCCAAATGGGTTTATAGGATACCAATTGGGGCCGGAGGGAGAATGACCAGCAGGTGGAGCAGCTGCAGCAGAACGTGAAGTCCCAGCTCCTCCAGCAGTAGTGGTGGTCTGGGGCATCCCGAAAAATGTATCCTCTGGATTAAGTACAACCTCACGAACTCGACGCCGCCTTCTAGGTTCAGCTATCTTCTTCCCCCTAACATCTCTCGGCAGGTTAGAACCTCCTCCTGGATGCATATCTATGAAAAACGAAACGCAAGAAAAATATATAATGATATATATTAATAAATAAATACAACAACAACGTACAATAATGATAAACGAAATGTGATATATATTAATAATTAAAATTAGATGAACAATCAACAACATGCAGAGATTAAAACTAATCAAACTATCTATGTGATACTAATAAGATTAAAAAAGTCTTCATCTTCTTCATCTTCTACATCTTCTACATCTTCAGTCTCATCTTCATCTTCTTCATCTACTTCATATACTCCAATTTGTTCTTCTAATACTGGTTCAACTTCTTCAATGTGGAGTCGATCATCACATAAGGTATCAACTGGTTCAACTTCAATTACCTCATTGACGCCCGACATTTCATCCACTTGATAAGGAACCTCATCCCCCACATCAGTGGCTTCAATGCGACCCCGTGGTTTTGTCTTAATTGCAACACAATATCCTTCCCGAGTTGATGGATATAGAACATAATATACCTGCCTCACATTTTCAGGCATGATAAACGGATCATAGGCTCTATACCTTCTATCCATTCGAATGTCCACAGTATTACATTTTAGATTCAATTTTGTTCCTTTAACCGATGGATCAAACCAACTACAATAAAACAAAACAATTTTCTTTTGATAGTCTAAATATTTGTGTTCAAATTCATATATGTGTTGGATCACCCCGTAGTACTCATCTTCAGCTCCTTCTGCAATCCCTTTTACATATACACCACTATTAATTGTTTGTTTTCCCTCACTCCATGATTGGGTGTCAGATTTATAACCGTTAACGAGGTACGTGTGCCACTCACTAACTTCACGAAAAGGACCATCAGCTAAGTTCCCAAATGTTGGATTATGGGAGTTGGTTCCGCTTCATAAACCTAAGTAATCACATATGGAAAAAATAAGCCATATCTCATATCTACTTTGAACTTTAGACATTAAAGCATTAATTTTATTTATTTACTCTATCATTAAACCAAAATGGAAAACTTTCATGTATACGAATAGAAGAATCTTCAGTGCGTATACCCTCAACTTGTAAGAATGCACTGAAAAAGAATTATCCATACTCTTTAGAATGAAAATTGGTCAAGGCATGATATAACTTCATACTCTAAATGTCTATGTATTGAAAACTGAATTGAAGCACACTTACTCAAGATGTGGTTTAACTTCAGTGCAATTGATGAAGACATGAATATGTACTAATTTATACTCCATATCTGATAACCACTGAGTCGACTTCTTTCCCGAGAGGCGTCCAGGTTTGCTAAACACAGATAAAGTGAGGGCATGTCTTTCTTCTTCAACCTCTATTTCGTTTCTATTATTTCTTGACAACATAAAGTTGTTGAAATAATGAGAACAGAAATAAATTGTTTCACGATGTAAGTAAGCTGCGCAGATCGATCCTTCGACTCTAGCTTTATTCTTCACCGGTCGTTTATAATCACCCATCAATCAAAATATATGGAGGAAGGGGAGTTGATTAAATAAATAGTCATACTAAATATGCACTTTAGTTAAAATGTTGAAATTGATAATTACCTCTCAAATGGATACATCCACCTATAATGAACTGGTCCACCAAGCCTTGCTTCATATGCAAGGTGAACCGGAAGATGCTCCATAGAATCAAAGAAACCAGGAGGAAGTATTCTCTCCAACTTACAGATAATGAAAGGAATATTCAGCTCCATATTAATAAGATCATCTTTCCTCAATGTTGAAGAGCACATGTTTTTAAAAAATTGACTCACTTCAGTAAGTGGTTCCAAAACACACTTTGGCAATGAACTAAAAGCAATTAGAAGCAAACACTCCATGAATACATGACATTCATGACTTTTCATCCCATACATCTTCCCGGTGTTCACATCTGCACATCTTGCAAGATTAGAAGAATAGCCATCTGGCATCCTCAATCCTTTCAACCATCGACAAACATCTTTTGCTTCATCGGGTGTAAGACAATATTTGACTTTGGGTTTTGACATCTTGCCATTAGCCGTTGGCACCAAATTCAAATTGGAACGACTTTAGCTACAGTAAAGAGCAGAATCCATTCTAGCCTTATTATTGTCTTTGGTTTTATCTTTCACATTCATCACGGTGAACCATATGTTGTCAACGAAATTCTTCTCAATGTGCATAACATCGAGATTGTGTCTCAATAGTAATAAAGTGTAAGGGTAATTCTGTCCAAGTGTTATTAGTGAGGGGCAGTTTAGTCATTTACCCTAATGTGATTAGTTACACGGTTAATACTCTATTTGTATTTCTGTTTTGGTGATAATACAAGTTAGTTAGTTTTGTTTAATCCTTCTTCTTCCTTGTGCTCTCTCTCTCTCTCTGATTCTTGTAAGGTGTGTGAAGGTGTGTGTGAATCCAAGCTTTCTTGCTTGTGATTATGGCTTATTGTAGCCTCTAGTTCCAACAGTTGGTATCTAGAGCTTCATCGAGCTTGGGATCAGGGAAACACGAGTGAATTTGTGAGGCGTTAATCTTCAATCTTGGGAAACACGAGTGTGAGTGAGTGTTTGATCAAATCTGTGAAATCAAACACGAATTGAGTGATCATGAAGGCGAGCACAAATGGAGGAAGTCTAGCTGCGCAATTGCCAGTCCTTGATGGAAAAAATTGGGAGAGATGGAGCATTCAGATGAAAGCATTGCTCGATTATCAAGATTGCAGTGAAGTAGTGAGGAACGGAGTTCCACCGGAACCGGCGGCGAACGCGAGTGAAGCGACGAAGACGGCGTACAAAGATGTGAAGAAGAAAGACTCAAAGGCGATCTTCTACTTGCATCAAAGTGTTGATGATGCGAACTTCAACCTGATTTCGAAGGCGACGAATGCGAAACAGGCTTGGGATAAACTTGAAAAATGCTACGCCGGTGGTGATCAGATCAAGAAAGTGAAATTGCAAGTTCTACAGAGGCAATTTGACATGATGATGATGGAAGAGAATGAGAAGATCTCTGATTTCTTCGCACGAGTGAAGGTAATCACGAATCAAATGGCCACACAAGGTGAGACTCTATCTGATGGTAAAGTCTGTGAAAAAATTACACGTTCCTTACTAGAAAAATATGATTACATTGTCTGTGCAATTGAGGAGTCTAAAGATGTAACCAATATGAGTATTGAGGAATTACAGAGTTCACTAGAAGCTAGGGAATTAAGATTGCTTGAAAGACTCAAACAGAAAAATACTGAGCAAGTTCTTTTTGCTCAAACAAACATTAAATATGGTGGTGAAAGTAGTAGGGGAAAAGGAAATAGAGGTAGAGGACGTGGTAGAAATAACAGAGGCAGAGGTGGCTATGTATCTAATGGTGGAAGAGGTCAAAATGACACTAGGTCTGATCAACCACAAAGAGGTAGAGGCAGGGGAAACTTTAGAGGTAACAATGGTAGAGGGAGAGGTGGAAGGAAGAAGTTTGATAAGCAGAACATTCAGTGTTATAACTGTGAGAAATGGGGCCATTTTGCAGATGAGTGCTATGGTAAGAAAGAATCACAAGGTGATGAGGCAAACCTAGCCAAAGGTGATGATGATGAGAATGAATTAATGATGCTGATGGTGACCACTACTGATGAGAAGTGCACAGTAGAAGTGTGGTACCTTGACACAGGTTGTTCCACTCATATGACAGGCCATAAAGAATGGCTTGTTAATTTTAATTCCTCCAGAAAGAATAACATCAAGTTTGCAGATGGTAGGAAAATGAAGTGTGAAGGGAGTGGTGATGTGCTGATCAGAAATGAAGATGGAACAATGTCCTGTATTACTGATGTTCTGTATGTGCCTGGTCTAGAGAGTAACCTGCTGAGTTTGGGGCAATTTGTGGAGAAAGGCTACTCAGTGAGTATGAAAGAGATGAGATTGAAGCCGTTTGACTGCAAGGACAAAGAAAAAGTGATTTTCAATGTTCCAATGGCCAGCAACAGAACCTTCAAAGCAAGTCTTGAAGCACTAGAGCAGCAGTGCTTGTCTGCAACTGTAGATAAGGATGAATGGGTGTGGCATCACAGGTATGGCCACTTGAATTTTAGAGACTTGCATGATTTGAATAGTCTTAATATGGTTAGTGGACTGCCTCAAATTAAAATTCCAAAAGAATTATGCAAAAACTGTGTTGAGTCTAAGCAACATAGAGGTGCCTTCAAGAAATTTGTGGAAACAAGGGCCAATGAGAAACTTGAAATAGTTTACTCAGATGTTTGTGGTCCTATGCAGTGTGAGTCTCCTAGTGAAGGGAAATACTTTGTGTCATTTATAGATGACTACACTAGGAAAATGTGGGTGTATATTCTGAAAAAGAAAAGTGAAGTGACTGATGTGTTCAAGAAATTTAAAAGAATGGTGGAGAGACAAACTGGACTCTTGTTGCAAACAATTGTAACTGATGGAGGAGGAGAGTATGTTAACAATGAGTTCAGTAATTTCTGTGAATTGGAAGGCATAGTTCATACAGTGACACCCCCATATACTCCACAGCACAATGGTGCTGCAGAGAGAAGAAATAGAACAGTGTTAAATATGGTGAGGTGCATGCTCAATGGAAAGAATTTACCAAAATTTCTTTGGGCAGAGGCAGTATCTACAGCTGTGTATGTACTTAACAGAAGCCCAACTAAGAGACTCTCTAAGAACACACCAGAAGAAGCCTGGTCAGGAAAGAAACCTACAGTGCATCATTTGAGAATTTTTGGATCAATTTGCTATAAACACATTCCTGACCAATTGAGAAAGAAGTTAGACAGCAAGAGTGAAGTGATGATATTACTGGGCTATCATCCAACTGGTGGGTACAGGATGTACAATCCTATGACAAAAACAATGGTGGTGAGCAGAGATGTTATTGTGGATGAAAGCAAGTGTTGGAATTGGGATCAGAATTCTGAAGCAGAGCCAGCAAGAGTTTTAGTTGATACAGACAATGAAGAGGTGAATGAGACAGAACCTGCAACAAGAGATAATGTTGATAATCATGAAGAAGACAATAATGGCAGACCACAGAGAGTTAGACAAGTGTCTACTAGATTGCAGGATTATGATCTTATTCCTGACTCAGCAATAGGGGCAGATGGTGAGCTACTGCAATTAGCTCTATTTGCTGAGTCTGAGCCTGTGAGTTTAGATGAAGCTGTGAAGGATAGTAGATGGATAAGTGCCATGAAAGAAGAGCTGAGATCAATAGAAAAGAACAAAACATGGCAGCTAGTGTCACTGCCAGAGAAGAAGAAGCATATAGCTGTGAAGTGGGTTTACAAAGTAAAAGTAAATCCAAATGGTGAGGTCTCAAAGTTCAAAGCAAGGTTAGTAGCTAAGGGGTTCTTGCAGAAGGCAGGAGTGGACTTTAATGAAGTGTTTGCTCCAGTGGCACGTATGGAGACAGTGAGAATAGTTACTGCAGTGGCAACTGTGAATGGGTGGTCAATGCATCATATGGATGTAAAATCTGCCTTTCTCAATGGGCCTTTAGAAGAGGAGGTGTATGTGTGTCAACCACCAGGGTTTGAAGTGAAGGGGAGTGAAGAGAAGGTATACAGACTGAATAAAGCCTTGTATGGCTTGAAACAAGCTCCAAGAGCTTGGAACAAGAGGATTGATGGGTTCCTCTTGAAGCTTGGGTTTCTTAAGTGCACAAATGAACATGGGGTGTACTTTAAGAACAACAAAACTGCTGGTGTGATCATTGTTTGTTTGTATGTAGATGATCTCTTGGTGACAGGAAACAGTGAAGGTGAAATTACTCAGTTTAAGAAAGAAATGATGAGAGAATTTGAGATGACAGATTTGGGACTCATTTCCTATTTCCTAGGGATTGAATTCAAGAGAACAAGTGATGGAATGATTATGCATCAAGAGAAATATGCAAGAGACATACTGAGAAGATTCAGAATGATTGAATGCAATCCTGCAGACACACCAACAGCTACTGGAGTGATGCTTGTGAAAGATCCAAATGAAGAAGAAGTTGATGCAACACTCTACAGACAAATGGTGGGCTCCTTGAGGTATCTCTGCTGTACTAGACCTGATTTATCTTACTCTGTTGGACTAATTAGTAGATTTATGGAAAGTCCAAAACTATCTCATTTCCTAGCTGCAAAAAGGATAATGAGGTATGTTAAAGGAACACTTGATTATGGGATACTATTTCCAGAAATCTGTGATGTAGAGAAGTGCAGTGTACTGGGTTATAGTGACTCAGACTGGTGTGGTGATAAGTGTGATAGAAAGAGTACAGCAGGCTATATGTTTTACTATGGAAATGCACCTGTTTCTTGGTGCTCTAAGAAGGAGCAAGTAGTGGCTCTGTCCTCATGTGAGGCAGAGTATATAGCTGCAGCTATGGCAGCATGTCAAGCTCAGTGGCTTGACAGTATTCTAAGTGAATTGAAGGTGAAGAAATGTGGAGCCATTACTCTAATGGTGGATAATAAATCAGCAATTAATCTTGCAAAACACCCAATTGCTCATGGGAGGAGCAAACATATTGAGACACGCTTCCATTTCATCAGGGAACAAGTGACAAAGGGCAAGCTGTGTGTAGAATATTGTCCTACGGCTATGCAGATAGCAGACATTTTTACAAAGTCCTTGAAGAGTGAGCAATTCAAGGAACTGAGAAACATGCTTGGAGTAGTCAAGGTGCAGTGAAGAGCATGTGAGAAGACTGTGATACTGTGATGTGTGATGCTGTGCATCAAGTGCTGTGAAGAAGGTGCTGTCAGCACCCACATTTACTTCTGTACTGTGTGTATGTGTTGATTGAGTCTGTAATTTTTTAGTGACTGTCTTACAGAATTAAAGGGGAGTAATAAAGTGTAAGGGTAATTCTGTCCAAGTGTTATTAGTGAGGGGCAGTTTAGTCATTTACCCTAATGTGATTAGTTACACGGTTAATACTCTATTTGTATTTCTGTTTTGGTGATAATACAAGTTAGTTAGTTTTGTTTAATCCTTCTTCTTCCTTGTGCTCTCTCTCTCTCTGATTCTTGTAAGCTGTGTGAAGGTGTGTGTGAATCCAAGCTTTCTTGCTTGTGATTATGGCTTATTGTAGCCTCTAGTTCCAACAAATAGATTATCTTTCCAATATGGGAGATTCCAAAATGTGCTTCTTTTTGTCCAGTTATGCACTCCTCCATAACCATCCAATCGGGAGAGCACACCTACCTCCGTGGCTTGTGGCAAATTCATAACTCTACTCCAAATTTCATCTGATGTCAACAAAGGCGGTGGGACATCTGTTTCAACTACCCTTTTCTTGAATTCCCTTTTGTTCTTTCTAAATACATGATCTGGCGGTAAGAATCTACGATGCGAGTCAAACCAAGAATTCTTTCCCCCCGTATTTCAACGTAAACACTTTGGTGTGTTCCATGCAGTGGGGGAAAGCTAATTTACCATGAGTCCCCCAACCTGACAACATACCATAAGCCGGGAAGTCATTAATTGTCCACATCAATGCCGCTCTCATCATAAAATTCTTCTTTCGTGCTGCATCATATGTCCCAACGTCCTGCCACATTCTCTTGAGATCATCAATTAGAGGTTCCAAAAATATATCAATGTTAGCTTTTGGATTGGATGGACCAGGTATCAAGCAAGTCAAAAACATATACGGTTTAGTCATGCACATCTCAGGAGGAAGATTGTAAGGGGTAACAATGACTGACCAACAAGAATAGGGCGACGCCGATGCTTGGATATATGGAGTAAATCCATCAGAGCACAAATCAAGTCGAACATTTCGTGGGTCAGAGGCAAAATATGAATGCACTCGATCAAAGTGTTTCCACGCCTCACCATCAGATGGATGGTGTAAAATGTCTGAGGTATTCCTATTCTCATAATGCCACGTCATTTTCTTTGCAATTTCAGGCGATGCAAATATTCTCTGCAACCTTGGAACTATAGGCAAATAGAACATCGACTTACAGGAATGGGTTTATAATTACGTTTTTCCCCTTTACGAACTTTATACCTCGGCTTTCCACAAAATCTACAAGCCTGCAGTGCACCATCGGTTTTACCAAATTCGTTGTCGTAAAACAACATGTGCCCATCCTCACAACAATCAATCTTCTTACATTCCAATCCCAACTTCAAAACTAAAATCTTTGCTTCATAAGAACTTTTTGGCAAACTATCCTTATTAGGTGTCCCGTCCAACATCATTTGAGTCACTGATAAGTGCTTGATTTACATCAAATTTCTAAAGAATTTACAAGCACTTATTTGACTTAAATACAAATTAATTGAACTTTTTCCATAAATATTAGTGAATATTACAAAAATAGTAAATGCATGTGTCTTTTATGAAGTTATCCTTTTATATGAAAAGTTGTGTAGTTAGGTGTTAAGCAAGGCCTGGTAAGCTTTCAATTAATATTAATGTTTCCTCCCCGGAGATGATTTTTGAGGTTTGTCAGCACCCTTGGTCCAACCAAGTGAAAGATGTTGTTACCGCCGCTGTTATTTATGTATTTTGGGCTATTTGGCACTCTCGGAATCAGATTCGTTTTGACAACAAGAAGATCTTGCCCACTCACATGAAGAACTTGATCACGGAAAATGTGAGCATTTCTGGTAATCTCAGCAAGGGCTCCACGTCAAACTCCATGCAGGATTTTTTGATTCTTAAAGCGTTTTCGGTTGATTGCAAGCCTCGTAAGGCTCCGACAATTATTGAGGTTATTTGGAAGTCCCCTCCTTGCTTGTGGGTTAAGTGTAATACAGATGGCGCTGCTAGGGGTTCGCCTGGTTTAGCTGCTTGTGGAGGTATCTTTCGCGATAGTAATGCTGAATCTCTGGGTTGCTTCATGCTTCCTCTTGGTACAAAATACGCTCTGCATGCTGAGCTTGTTGGAATCATGATAGCCATTGAGGTGGCTTTCCATAAAGGTTGGCATCGTTTATGGATTGAGAGTGATTCTCAGCTTGCTGTTATGGCCATTTCGTCTCATTCCATTGTGCCTTGGAGTATCCGCAACCGCTGGCTGAATTGCATGGGTCTTCTAAAATCCATGACTTTCAGTTGCACTCATATTTATCGGGAAGGAAATCACTGTGCTGATAAGCTTGCGTCTCATGGAGCTACCCTATCTAGCTTCCAATGGTGGAATTCTATTCCTACTTTTATTCGGGATGATTTTAACCGTAATATGGTTGGTCTTCCTTCTTTTCGTTTCAGATAGTAATTTTGTAATTTTTGTTTGCAGGGGTTTAGGTTTATGTCCTCCCTTGCTTTTTGTAATTTTGCTTTTTATTTAATGAAATAGGGGGGAGTACTCTTTCCTTCTTGGTGTTTTTATCCCTAAGGAGGGTTTTGCATCAGAAGGTTTTAACGAGGCTCCTTTCCTTTTTGTTTAAAAAAAAAGGTGTTAAGCAAGGCCTAAAGAAAAGCAAAAAAGAAGCAAAATCAGAAGATACTGGGAGCAGCTAAAGCTAACATTCGCTTAACCAGAGTAGCGTTGCTTCACCGTGAAGAAAGAGACACATCGGAAGAGGCTACACACCTTTTGTTAGCCAAACAACTTCATGTCTTAGCTTAGCTAACAAGAGAGAGAAAGTAAAGGTGGCTATTGTTAGCTAAGCAACTCCATTTCTTAGCTTAGCTAAAAAGAAAGAGAATGTTAGCTAAGCAACATCAAGCCTTAGCTTAGCTAACAAGAAGGATAATGCAACACACAATTTTGTAGCTAAGCAACATCAAGCATTAGCTTAGCTAAGAAGAAGGAGAATGCAACACAAGTCTTGTTAGCTAAGCAATCTTAACCCTTAGCTTAGCTAACAAGAAAGGGAATGCAAAGGCAACAACACACCATTTGTTAGCTAAGCGACAACAGACCTTAGCTTAGCTAACAATTTTTCCTATAAAATGGACTTCATTTCTGAACTTTAAGATCATCATATTTTGAAATACATAGTCATACACTGAAGGAGAGATCAAAAGGAACTGAAGAATTGAAGCTTGGAGCATCATCTTGAGGGATCAAGGGTGCTACATTCTTGAAGGTTTTTCATCTCTTTTTATTTTGTATCATAGCTATCATGAAAATGAGTAGCTAAACTCTCTTTTGTTGAGGTTAGGTTTAGTTATCTTATATCCATGTATTGAACCTAATTCAGTAATATATATCTCGTTTTACGAATTGATTTAGTGATTGAATTTTGTGCTTAATGCTTGTTATATTTTGATCACCTATACTTGATCTTTGAATCTAAAGTTGTATTGGAAAATAAGCTTTTGGTTGTGCCTTAAATTCAATCACCTATTAAGCTTGATATCTAGGAATAGAATCACGTTTTCTAGTCAATATATCACCTAATCTTAATGCTACTATTTGCTTAAATAGTTGAGGAATCTTTATTTATGCAAACTAGTTGTTGATTTCACTTAACCTAAGGAATTAGTTAAGTTGGATGATATGATCATGATAAATCCCTTTTCCATATAAGTAGTGAAGGAAGTTATTTCTAACTCTCAACCTTAAAATTGTTAGTATAGTCTCGCAATTATCTCAATGGAGATGATTTCGAGCAAAATATGGGGGTGAAGGACAGCAAGCACCTCACCCTTTTCCATCAACAACACACAATAACAACATCAAATACTCATCTAACCTAGGGTTCATCAAACATCAAAACAACAATTTAACACAGTTTCAATTTCAAAATTAACATACACTTGTCACCAATTATCAATTCCAATTAGACATTTTTCAATTAACAACTCTAACAAACATGCACTTTTCAATTAACATCTCCAACAACATACACTTTTCATACATTTTTCAATTACATTTTTCAATTTCAATTCAATTCCAATTACACATTTCTATATAATAACAACAACAATAATTTTATTCTCCAATTCTAAACACTATCTTAAACACATACAACAACCTTTCAAATTTCACAATCCTAAACACTAATATTAATCTTTCAAACAACAAAAATTTATTCTATAATAACACACTACAAGAATATGATGATTTACCTACCAGATATTTTCGAGGGATTTTTTCGGTCGCTAATACGTTTGTTTCCGACGGATAATTTCATCGCTATGTGTTTTAGGTGTTTCCCGCTTAACTTTCTGACGGAATTGAAATCCTTCGCTACTTTCCGAGGGACATTTTCGTCGGAAACACATAAATATCCCTCAGAATCGTTTCTCACTTAAAACTAAACAAATAGATTCATCGAGCTCACTTTCACTGCATCACTTTCACTCTCACTTCTCACTAACCCTAAACCACACAGCGCCTCTCTCCCTCTCACTCAGACACATCGCCTCCATCCCTCACCCTCCCTCTGTCACTGTCAGTCCGACGACCACCATCCACACGCCGCCGCCACCAAACAGAGTTGCTGCCTCTAAAAGCACCGCTTCGTCCTCCGCTCCGGCGTGAAATCGCGAATCCTTTCTCACTTCAGGTTTTTTCTGATTTCGTTTTCGTTTCCTTCATTTCATTTTCGTTTTTTCATAGCATTTCCTGATTTCGTTTTCCAGATTTCGTTTTTCCTAATTTCGTTTTCGTGAATCCTTGTTTATTATGCATTTTCCAGATTTCCTGATTTCCATTTTGATTTCCTGGTTTCGTTCGTTAAACTCATCTTCGTTCCAATTAACAACATCATTGTCGGGCTCTGACTATAGCTTTTATTTTCTGATACTTTTCTTCCCTTTTTTCTTCTTCATAGTTTACAGTGGAAACAAATGATATCTTGCTTTTTTAGAAAGTTTTGAATGTCCCATCTCTTTTAAAAAACTTATACTTTCATTTGGTCCTTTTTCTGATTATGCATTGAACAGGCAACAGCTTCACCCTTTTCATTTTGTGTTTTTTGTGCAGGTTGGTGCTTCTCTATTTCGTTTTATTGAAGGAAAAGGGTAAACAATAGTTTTTAATTTGTTTGGAATTGATAACGACATTGCTTAGCCAACTGGAATTAGATATAGTTTAGATGATAGGGAGGCTGAGTATGTCATGGGGGAAAGTGAAGATAATTGTGAATAGTAATGCTTATTAATAATTGTAGATAGGCATAGGCTGAAAAGGAAAAAACAGTGTTACAGTCATGCATATTAGGAATTGTAATTGGTTTAGGCTTGAGATTCACATTGTCAACATCAAATGGGATCACCAATAAAAAATCTTGTTGCTATTGTTTTTTTTCAAGAGAGAGGGTAGAAGATAGTTCTTATGATATAAGATTATATGCTTGTTACTTATACATATTAATGTTTCAGGGGATCCACGCAGAAAATGATAGAAGAGGAGATGAGGGTTAAGTTAATGTTCCCTTCTTCAAAAGAAGAGGATTTTATTAGTAAGATTTTGGGTTCACCAAATCCACTGTCTATCTAATATTTGTCTGCTTTGAAAAGTTGATTTCTGTTGTGGTTCTTTTCAACTTTGATTAATTTTATACATTGAGCTATTTAATTAAGTGATAGCTAATTTGACATGAATACAATTCTCATCGTCGAAAGACCAAAACATGATTGTGGACTAGAAGCATGAGTCTTATATTGGCTCCTGAGTGTGAGACGCAGAACTTCCATTTAAAGGAGAGGCTCTCCCCTCTTAACTACCTGGCTTTTTGGAGCAAGATCTTCTCTACATCATTATGACTCTCTTATGAATGTATAACGAAGTCCATATCTGAATGATTTATGTTTGAAGTTATAGGGTTTTAGCACTACAAGAATTTCTGCGATTACCGGCGGCCAAAATCCGCCGGTAATCGCAAAAATCCGCCGGAAATTGGGCATTACCGGCGGATTTTTTCCGCCGGAAATTCACCCGCAGGTAACGGTACCCGCCACAAATCCGCCGGTAAACTATTTACATTTAAATTCAAAATCCGCCGGTAATATATCATATCCGCCGGTAATTATTTTTATTTTAATAAAAAAAACGTTTTAAATTCGTTTATTTTAAAAAAAATAATTTTATTATTATTTGTTAATTAAAATATTTTTTTAATTCATATTAAAACAGTTTTTAATTCGTTTATTTAAAAAAATAGTATTATTATTATTCGTTAATTAAAAAATATATTATTCAATTAATAAAAATTAAATTAAATTTATAATATAAATATTAATTAAACGAGAATTGAATAACGCTTTAAATGATAAAAAAATTGCATAAACATTCAAAAATTAAAATATTTATTACAAAATACATATTAAAATATCGTAGATCTAATAAAACTGCTAGTCATAGTAGCGCTGATCAGACGGGTTACTCAACCATGTATCTAACTCATCAGTGTTGAGGTCTAGATTTGTGTTGATCTGCTGCTGTTGCTCGGGCTGCTGCTGGGACTGCTCGGGCTGCTGTTGGGACTGCTGGGGCGGCTGCTGGGACTGCTGCTGGAACTGCTGCTGGGGCGGCTGCTGGGACTGCTGCTGGAACTGCTGCTGGGGCGGCTGCATATGCATCTGTTGCTGCATCCCGTAAGGCTGCTGCATCCCGTAAGGCAGAAATGCAGAGCCGTAAGGCTGGTGCATCTCGTAGGGCGGTTGCATCTGCATCTGCATTTGCTGCGGTGGATAAAATGATGATGATGATGATGATGGCATAAATGGCCTCGAGTATTGAGCCATAGTATCCATCATTTGCTTATAGCGCGCTTCATTTACCCGTTGCAACTCTGCCTGCTGCTCCCGCATCTGCTGCATTTCCTCATTATGTTTTTTCTCTTGGTCGTTCAATTTCTGCGTCAACAGCTCAACATCTCTTAGTTCTGAAGACGAAGGGACATAATTGCGACCAGTACTTCTCTCAGAAGAAGTTGCGGGAACCACTTTTGGAATAATGGAATCTGGGAAAGCAGACGGGCCCAAACCACCAGATCCTACTAACCGGCCCGGTTTTGATGGACCAACAGATTCCTGCCAAGCAAGAAAACCCTCCCGACTCTCCTCAACGGGATCAATCTCAGTACTGCCACTACTTAGCTGAGTTGCACGATAGTTGGTCTGCCATTCATAAAAATTTTCCTGAAAGCAACAAACACCAAGAAATGTATAACCAACTTAGTATGGATATATATGTAATATATAATAATAATATAATATATATAATAAAAACAATATATAAATATAATAAACGTTATTTACCGTGATATTTCTTGACCGTTCCTCAACAAAATCACCAGTCTCCTCCCGCATATGAAGTTGGCAGTGTAACTCAGGCAAAGTAGGTGGCCGACCAAGGCTAGCCTCCTATATATATATATATATATATATATATATATATATATATATATATATATATATATACAGTTACTATTTAATATTATTATTATTTTATAAAATATAAAATACGTATGTATATACTATTAAATTATTTACCATCCGTCTGTAAATATCAGCAGTGTTGATAGAGCCACCTGTATTTATGCAACCCCCTCTCTCAGAAGCACGATTCTTCTTGGCACTCTCACATATTTTTTTTATACTTCTCATCTCCCCATTTCACTTGGAGACATTTCCAATCAGAATCGCCAATCCAATCCGGCTGCACCCTTGAATTACGACAACCCCGGAGCATTTCAGAAAATCGATGAGAAGCTCTTGTGTTGAATGCACTCTCAACTTCTCTCATCGTATCGCTTCTCCATGTAAATTTTTCCTATTTAAACAAATTTACTAGTTAGTAAAAACAAGTTAATCAATTCAACAAAATTAAAAAACTAAATATTAAGTAATTGGAAAAAAAACTTACCCTGAATGCAGTCCACATGCTTTTATTATGTCTGTGATTGTGCCGGCCACAATCCTCCCAGGAATAAATCTGTACATAAAAAAGATAAATGTACGTTTAGGTAATAATTTATAAATCAAACAAATATCATTAATAAATAAATTACTTAATTAATACTTACTGCTTGCCGACAGCCTTCACCACTATACGACCGTCAGATGTAACCTCAACCACCTCATTCTCAATATTATACCTGGTAATCCCGTCCGCATCTGGCAGGGATGTCACAGTACCAGCTGGAGGCACAAATGGACGACTCAGCGTACTAGGTCCGCTGCCATCAGCCGTAGTAGGTAGAGGCGCAAAATCGCCATCAACAACGACACGAGTTACACGACGACGACGACCACGTAAAGAAGTAGCAATCTTCTTAAAAAAACCGGTCGGTGGGGGAGTAGGTAGGTCATGATCGGAATCTGATCCTGATGTCATGATGACTGTACGTATCGTATCTATATATATATTACATGATAAATAACAAATAATGAATAACATAAATGATGAATAACATAAATGCTGAATAACATATATATATATATATATACATGATGAATAACATTAACATACATGAATCAAAGTCTGATAAATCTAAATATTAATTATTTCATAACAAATTAATTAGAATCCCATTCTTTCTCGAAATCACCATCATCAGATGAGTGAATTCCTGATACACCGACGTGATCGACTGCATCCTCATGATCTGTATCTTCTTCTTCTTCATTAACTTCATCACCAGTGTTTGGCTCATCACATAAACGAGTAATGGGTTCAACTTCAATAACCTCATTTACATGGGGCATTTCATCCATTTGATATGCCACGTCTTCCACTGTGTCATCATTTGTCTCAATTCGACCTCTTGGTTTTGTCTTAATTGCGACACACCAACCACGCCGATCAGTCCGTGTTGATGGATAAGAGACATAATAGACTTGTCTCACATTTTGTGCAATGACGAACGGATCATACAGTCGATATCTACTATTCATTTTAATGTCCACTATATTTGTCTTTGGATTAAACTTTGTTCCTCGAGCGGACGGATCGAACCAATTACAATAAAAAACAATCACCTTTGGACTATAATCAAGATATGGGTATGCAAGTTCATAAATGTGTTCAACCACGCCATAGAAATCATCTTCGCCTCTCCCAGTGACACCTTTCATGCAAACTCCACTATTGACTGTTTCTCTACCCTCTGTCCATTCCTTAGTGTGAAATTTGTATCCATTGACAAAATATGTGTGCCATTCTTTAACACATCTTCGAGGACCGTCAGATAAGATCCTCAAGTGTAGGTTGGTAGGAGTTGGCGGGAGGGAATACACACATTGCCTAAACCACATTGGAAAATGCGCATGAATATGAGCAGAAGATTGGTCTTCACTTACTGCCTCTGATGACAAGAACTCCCTAATAAGAAATTATTAATTAATTGTTATATACAATACTGTGTAATTTAATTTAATTAAGAGATAGGTCGAGAAATACATACTCAATGAATGGTTGGACCTCGGTACAGTTTATCATAACATGAACATGGGCTGAATTTAACTCTTCTTCTGTTAGCCAATGAATTGACTCTTTTCCAGACAGACGACCAGGTAGACAAAAGACAGACAAAGCTAAATGATGTCTTGGACATTCAACGTCTTCCATGTCATTTCGACTACTGCTTGCAGGAGCAAATTCATTCTTGAAATAATAGGAACAAAAATGAGTTGTTTCACGGTGTAAGTAAGAAGAACATATCGATCCTTCAACTCTAGCTTTATTTTTAACTGATCCTTTTGAATCACCCATGAACCTAGAAAATGATATATATCCATCATTTGTTAATATATAAATCATCCATCTAATTATTAATCTAAATGTTATATATATTTAACTGACCTTTCAAACGGATACATCCATCTGTATTGGACAGGCCCGCCAAGTTTAGCTTCATATGCGAGATGAACAGGAAGATGCTCCATAGAATCAAAGAAACCAGGCGGAAATATTCTCTCCAACTTGCATAAGATAAATGGGATGTCTTGTTCCATTTTTGAAATATCATCCACTTTTAGTATTGCAAAACACAAATTCTTAAAATATTGACTTATTTCAATGAGTGGATTCAAAACGTGTGTTGGCAACGAACTAAAGGCAATAGGAAGTAAGCACTCCATGAATACATGACAATCATGGCTCTTCATCCCATGTAACCTCCCATGATCCACATCGGAATATCTTGCTAAATTGGAAGAATAACCGTCTGGCATTTTCAACTCAGAAATCCACCGATAAACTGCTTTCGCTTGCTCCGTAGATAAAGTATAATTGCCTTTGGGTTTCAGCGTCCTGCCGTTAGCTTGCTGAACGAATACCAAATCCTTTCGCCTGCAGTAATGATCCACATCCTTCCTAGCCTTCTCATTGTCTTTCGTTTTACCTTTCACGTTCATAACAGTGTTAAATATGTTATCAAAGAAATTCTTTTCAATATGCATTACATCGAGATTGTGTCTCAATAGATTATCTTTCCAATATGGAAGTTCCCAGAAAATACTTTTTTTTGTCCAATTATGCCATTGTCCATAACCATCTGGACGAGAAACAACACCAGCAACCACTTCCACAGGAGGGATATCCTTGACACTGTTCCAAACTTCTTCTGGTGTCAGCCTACGAGGAGGTTCACCTGTTTCAACATTCCCCTTGATGAATGCATATTTTGACTTTCTAAAGGGATGCTCGGTAGGTAAAAACCTACGGTGTGAGTCAAACCATGAAGATTTTCCTCCATATTTAAGAGTAAAAGCCTTTGTGTCAACCATGCAAATTGGACACGCCATCTTACCATGTGTCCCCCATCCAGACAACATTCCATACGCAGGAAAGTCATTAATTGTCCACATCAAAGCCGCCCTCATCATGAAATTTTGTCTTCGTGCTGCATCATAAGTTAAAACACCATCCCACAACCTTTTTAGGTCATCAATCAAAGGTTGCAAATATATGTCAATACCAGCTGTTGGATTAGTTGGCCCTGGTATTATAGCATTTAAAAACATGTACGGTTTAGACATACACATTTCAAGAGGTAGGTTGTATGGGGTAACAATAACTGGCCAACAAGAATACGGTGTTGCTGACGCTTGAATATATGGTGTGAAACCATCAGAGCATAAACCAAGCCGAACATTGCGTGGATCATTGGCAAAATCTGGATGAACACGATCAAAATGCTTCCAAGCTTCACCATCAGATGGATGGCGTAATTCACCAGAATTATTTCTATTTTCATAGTGCCACGTCATTTTACCAGCAGTTTCCATTGAAGTGAACATCCTCTTCAATCTTGGTATAATCGACAAATAGAACATTGCTTTCCTTGGAGCTGGTTTGCCTTTGCTTGTCCCTTTCCTGCTGACACGATACCGTGGCTCTTGACAAAACTTGCATTGCAGCAACTCTCCATCATTTATGCCAAACTCATTGTTATAATAGATCATGCAACCAGACACACAACAATCAATTCTTATAGATTTTAAACCAAGCTTCGATACCAATCTTTTAGCATCATAATAACTTTGCAGCAAAAGTCCTCTAACAGGGGTTGCATCCAACATCATTTTTGTCATGTATTCCATGCACAATTCCGCAACGTTAAATTGAGACTTAAAACCCAACAACCGAACACACATTGATAACTTAGAGTCTGTAGATCCTTCAAATAATGGTTTATTTGTCTCACTCAAAAAACTATAAAACCTCTGAGCTTCCTCGTTTGGAACTTCTTCAGCATCATATTGTGGTTCTTCGAAATCCAAATTTACACCGACAGCATCAGATATCATCCCCTGATATACATCAAACGGCGGTTGATATCCAGTAGTCGTTGGATTACTACTTGATGTGGAAGCTACAATTGGACTTGACGCGAGACGACCTTGATCTACAGCTTGGACAGGAACATTATCAACCGCAGGAACTCCAGCTGCTACCTCGCCATGACGGGTCCATATCCAATAATCTGGCTTAAACCCATTATTGTATAAATGAAGTCGAATATCAGCTTCCTTTTTTATAGATCGAAACACACATATGGAGCAAGGACATCTAATTCCACCTTGTCGCTCAAATTCTTTTTGACGCTTAGCAAAAAGAACAAATTCTTCGACTCCTTGTACAAAACGTCGTTTCAACCCAGTTCTTCCAGGATATATTCTATCATACATCCAACTACGATCCATTTTTTTGGGTACGTTCCTTAAATATAACATACACAACACAACATATATCACGTGTATTAGAATAATACACATTAGTATGGATATTTTAGATTTGACCAAATATATATAAATGATAATATATTTTTAGTAACATTTTATTTTACTAAAAAATTTATTTTTTTACCAAAAATGCAAATAACAAACACTTATTATAATTTATTTTATTTTATTTTCAAATAATTTCTATAACACCAATAATTTCCATGAATAAAATTTATCTTATTTTCATGAAAAATTTCGGCTAATAACATCAAATAACATTAAAATAATTTGTTTTTAATTTTACTACAAAATAACTATAAATAAAATAATTCGTATTTTAAAAATCACAAAATTTTGAGATAATTATTATTATACAAATAGTGTAAACGTAATTTAATTATTACAGAATAAATAAAATTTATTTTATTTTTGTAAAAAACTTATAATTTATAATAACACCAACAAATACATTTAATAACGAATAAATTTGTTAACTAATCGGTATTGCAGTGACTAAACTCAAAACTAACAACTCCAAAGTGGCAACTCCAAAGTGGCAACTTCAATCAACTGCAAAACAAATAATAACAAAAAATACTAAACAACACATATTTAAAAATTAAATATTAACTAAAACAATCCAAATTTAGTTAAAAAACATACCTTAAACAAAACTGACTTCGAAAAGAGTGAATCGAGAGAAAATGAGAAGAAAATAGTGAGAGATTTGGGAGAAAAGAGTGAGATTTAGGAGAAAAGAGAGAGATTTAGAAGAAAAGAGAGAGATTTCGGAGTAGAGAGTGAAGAGTGAGTGAAGAGGAAGTGAGGAGGGGTGGGAATATATAAGGGAAGAGGCGCCAACGGTTATATTTTAAAATCCGCCGGAAATTACGCTTACCGGCGGATATTACGTTTACCGGCGGATACCAACGGATATAACCCAACGGTCAGAACCTACCGGCGGATAAAATAGCATTACCGGCGGATTATAAAAATACCGGCGGATTATTAATTTTTAAAATTTAAATAATATCCGCCGGTAATAGGTGTTACCGGCGGATTTGTTCGCGTGATGTTACCGGCGGATATGATGTTGCTTACCGGCGGATTGACAAAATTTAAATAATAAAATTTTTTAAAAGCGGCGGCTGTATCCGCCGGTAAATGAAATTACCAGCGGATTTTGTTTTTAAAAATTCTGCGTAGCATATATCCGCCGGTAAGGGAACAAAATCCGCCGGTAATTTAACAGTCGGAATATAATCCGCCGGTAACGTTGTCAAATCCGCCGGTAAGATACTGGGGGATCTAAGCCGCCGGTAACGTGTCAAAATCCGCCGGAAATTGCCCGCTGGAAATGACTGAAATTCTGGTAGTGTAGATAAAGGAGGGAAAAGAAAGAATAAAGACTTCGAATTGTGTTTGATAGTTTGATATGATTTTTTACAAAAGGCTAAGCACCATTCCTTATTTATACTAATACTTGACTCGTAATTCTAATCAAACAGTTAAATTAATGATGATAAAAATTAGAAATAAGGAAACAAATTCTAAGAGATAACCTAAGATATTTTAAAGTAAGATCAAGATGTTGTATCATGCTTTTCATATAATCT
Organism: Astragalus membranaceus; assembly: GCA_039519185.1. Taxonomy (NCBI): domain Eukaryota; kingdom Viridiplantae; phylum Streptophyta; class Magnoliopsida; order Fabales; family Fabaceae; genus Astragalus; species Astragalus membranaceus. The sequence continues at coordinate 16,419,536 of CM076849.1, forward strand.
AACAGGTATAATTGGCTTTTGCAGCCATTGAAGGCGTTTCAATAGATAGCGTGACTTTAGCTTCAGAGAAGATTCGGGCTATAATTGATGAGGTAAATTGTCTGTCCATGCAATCTCCCAATCTCAAGAAACTTATGGCTATATTTACCTTCGTATTTCAATTTGTTATTTTATTGTTTTTAAAATGTATTGTGTTGGTTGGTGGTGTTGACTTTGTAGTCACAAACTAAGGTTCACATATTTTCTTGTGTTGGGTAACAGACAGTTAGGAGTAGAAATTTTGATTATTCACACTTCATATCCCTTCCGTTGGCCATCCATCCTGAGTTAGTCACTAAGCTAATCAATTTTCAACACGCTATTTTGGGAAATGATGATTCCTGCAAAGATGAGAATCTTGGCACTGACTCTAATGAGGATGAGGATACTACTGATAACAAAGAAGTGGATCAATTGTCAAAGAAAAATGATGATGTTTCAGTTGAACTTAAAGTTGATGATGACAGTAAATTAGTTAAAGTTAATCTTACTAGCATACCACTAGTGAGTTATGCACCTTGAGCATCCAAGTCTTCTGCTTCATCTGGTATGAGAACAATCTGTTTTGCTATGTCTGTAGATGCTTATTGCTTAATAAATTTGAACCAAAAGAGTGTGAAACTGTCTCCATGTGTAATAAACTCAGCAGCGGAAATATTCTTTGAGTTTTGATGTGTGTTTTGTTACATTTTCTGTTCTCTATAACTTTTCACTTTGTGGGGCCTGAACTAAGAATTTTAGTTAATCATTGATAAAATCCGCTTCTGCACGCGACTCAAGTCGTTGAGGAATTAGAAAAGTGATTTTGTTTCATTTGCCAAATAAGTACTTCCTCTGGGTTTTGTTTTAAGGTTTTGAGATCTTGGATTTACCAAAGAGTATCCTAGAAGAAAATTTGTCCTTTGTGACAAGCAATGGACTTTTTATTATATACTAAATTCATAATGACATTGGGATGTATTTTGCAGAGAGTTCTAGATTCAGAACTTTGGCATGCATGTGCTGGCCCCCTTGTCTCTTTACCAGCAGTTGGAAGTAGAGTAGTATACTTTCCACAAGGTCACAGTGAACAGGTTAGTTAATTAAAATAATATAATGTTACATTATTGTATTGTATTTTCTTCCATTAAACAAAACTCTTGTGGACACTGCAATGTTATTAATGGAATAGTTATGGTCGGTAACAATGATTTTTTATCAGTTAATCTGTACATGCTTGAGATATCATTCAATTTTTAAATTTATGGTTATTAGACAGAGAGTCATCTATCTTCCTCTAATTCCCCACTTAACTGATAAAGGGGAAAATATTGAATTAGCAGAGTTGTTTGGGGCTGGATTTAGACAATTACTGTAGGGTACTTCGGTCAATACTGAATATACACATTACTAAACCTTTAAGGAAATGTTGTACGGGAACTTTCTTTGCACCTTTACAAAAAGTAATTTATATTTTTACAATCTTTGATTTGAACCTTAACATCAGTGTCGAACTAAAACTTGGTTTGCAGTCCTCAAGTATAACTCAGTAATGTGGTATAAATTTTGTATCTGTTGACAGACAACACTTCCTTTGCATTGAGACTTACTAAAACCGCACCAATAGAAATACGTAATGCTAAAGGATTGAATTATAGTAATTTTTTTAACTGTGCACTTTCAAAGGCATAACTTATAAATTCATTTGAAGGTTCATTTCATTGTTGGAGGTGATGGACTTAAGCGTATGCGATTGGAAGAGATGAGAGAAAAGCATTCTCTACAAGATCAAGTTGAAATGTTAGGAGCTGTGCAACATGCACAAGTCCGATCCGTTCTCATATCTGGACATATCTTCTCAAATAGGTTAAGCTTCCTTAACACTTTCTCTGTTTTCTTTCAGCTTTGCAAAAGTGGGTTTATAGTTCTTCTGCCTATTTATGGAAGTTATTTAGTTCTAGAAGCTTAAGTTTCCTTTCTTTTAAGATGTTGGGGTTCTTAACATCAACACCAGTTATTATACACATCTATTTTTAGTCATTAACAACAATTGGCTTGTTTCAGTTCCTTAACAGAAGGTTTTTTCATAGCTATCTTAGAGGCTGCTAGTTGTGGATTGTTAACGGTCAGCACACGTGTTGGAGGAGTTCCCGAGGTAGTTACAACAGATTTTCCTTCTATGCCTGTTCATGATGGGATTTTTTATTGATTTTCTGAGAATTTCGTTTATGAACTTCAGTTTCTTTTCAATTCAACAATTTTGGAAGGCTGTCTTGAGAGGATTGATATATCTTCAATTCTTTGCTATATAGGTTTTGCCAGATGACATGATTGTTTTGGCTGAACCTCATCCCAGTGATATGGTGTTCGCAGTTCAAAAGGCTATATCTATGCTGCCAAAAATTGATCCACAAGTCATGCATAATCGAGTGAGTTTGTTTTTCAAGTTGTCTTTTCTAATGCATTTAGTGGGGAAACTAATTCCATTTTGTTTACGTATTTTCTGTAGATGAGGGAACTCTACAACTGGCATGATGTTGCCAAAAGGACTGAAATTGTGTATGACCGTGCTTCGAAGTGCTCCAATCAAAATCTGCTAGAACGTCTCTCATGGTACACTAACATCATAGGTTCAATTTTATAGCAATGGAAACATATAGTAGATATAGTTGTAATACGAAGTCCACAATTCATTCAATTATGTTATTTTGTTAATTACTTGAGTATAAGATTACTTAATCTGCTTGTAACATAAGCTTGTTGATACTTGGTAAAGCAATGACTTTCGGGATCATTATTTGAAAGCACTAAAATGATGGCAAATTTTTTATGAGGATAGTAGTTCAGGTGTAAAACTGATACCTAGTATAAAAGGAGGAAATGAGTCTTATTATAGATTTTTTCCTCTCTCTATTCAAATATGGATGTCAGTTTAATATTAGAGCATACTTGCTGTATGAATTGAGGAACTACTTCTATCAGTGCTGATTTTCTCTGTTCTCTAGATACCTCTTTTGTGGAGCATGGGCAGGCAAGCTGGTGGTCTTGAATGTTCACGATATGTTTGGGCGTAATTATGCTTTCGTAAATCGTAACTGGACTACTCGTGTAATTATGCTTTTGAAAAATTATTTATCAATTCGTACCGACAGAATTTGCTTGGAAATTTGCGAGGGATATTTCCGAGGGATTTGCGAGGGGTATTTCCGAGGGATTTGCGAGGGACATTTCCGAGGGATTTGCGAGGGATATTTTCGAGGGAGTTTCCGAGGGATTTGCGACGAAAACGTTTCCGAGGGAATTTTCCGTCAGAAATCGTTTGCGAGGACCGTTTATCCCACGGAATTTTGTCCATCGGAAATTCCGTCGGAAACGTGAATTAGCGACCGATTTTCCTGCTTTTCCGAGGGATTTTTCCCTCGGAAATCACCGAAATTCTTGTAGTGACATACACATTTATAACTCACATTTCACAACTAAAAACAACTAAACAAAAATCATTCCTAAAAACAAAAATAAATAAAAACTAACCGTTTTGTGCCTATGCGAACTCCGGTGCGGTGGCTGTCCGGTGACTGTGCGAACTCCGGTGGGTGGTAAGAAATAAATTTGTGCCTATGGTGAGGAATGAGAGAGAGAAACAATTAGAGAGAAATAAAGAGAAGGTTCGGAGAGAGAGAGAGAGAGAGAGAGAGAGAGAGAGAGAGAGAGAGAGAGAGGGAGAAAGAGAGAGAAGAGTGAGAAGAAACAAACCTTGGTAGCGTGGACGGTGGTGGTGTGGTTCACTGTTTTGTTTTGAGAGTTTGAGAGAAGAATGGAGAAGAGGAAAGAAAGTGACATGTGAGAGAAGAGAGAATGGCGGCGTTACTTGCTGCGACGGAGGAAAGGGGATGGGTGGTGGTGGCGTGGTGGTGGCGGAGATAACTGGGTGAGTGTGAGTGAGGTGAGAGTGAGTGAGGCGAGAGTGAATGATGAGAGAAGAATGTGTTACGGAGATAGGAAAATTTAATAAAAATTAGCAAGGGATATTTTGCGACAGATTTGAATAATAGCGACGGATTTTACTATTAGCGACGAATTTGGGAATCTTACGATTTCCAAGATCTGCCAACAGTCATGTCAGCGTTAGCAACGGAATTGACTGTTAGCGACGTATTTGAATTTTAAAAAAAAATGGTGCGCCTTGTAGCGACGGAATTGGCTGTCGTTAAATCCCTCGCTAATTTTGATTTAGCGACGGATTGGGTATCCCTCGCTAAAATCCGTCGCTAATCCTGCATTTTTTTTTGTAGTGTAAGGGTGGATTGTTGAAAAAGAAATCCATATATGATTCTTTTTTAATTTCATACATATTAAAAAAATGAAAAAAGAAAAAGGAAAAAAGGTTGTCAAAAAAAATGATTAGGAAATAGAATTGTGACATTAGGCACTGCACTAATTTCTCTGAAATAATCATCACGCGCCAGAAATGATTATACTACAATTACACTTATACAATTGGCAATAAATTGAAGGGTGTTTTTTTACCCCCTCATTATACCCCATACCCCCGTAACCCTTATAAACCCTAAAATACCCCTAATTTTTTTTAAAAAAAAAATTAAAAATTTTCTGGAAATATAGACAAATCCGGAAATCATTATTTTAAAACTTTCCGGAAACACCTCAAAGGGGGTATTTTCGGAAACCAAATTGACTTTCGAAAATACCTCTTTTGAGGTGTTTCCGGAAAGTTGTAAAACATATACTTCCGAAATTATCTCTCACACATGTACTTCCGGAATCATTATTGTTGATACATACATGGTCAATACACGTACAGCAACACATCTTTCTATGTTCAACTTGGTCAACACATATTCTTGTTCAACTTGGTCAACGCATACTTTTGTTCAAATTGATTCAGACACACGTGCAACACAAGTATATCCGGAAACACAGTGATTGCGATACACTTTTGTGGATTATTCCCGGAAACACCTCAAAAGAGGTATTTCCGGAAGCCAATTTAGCTTTCGAAAAGACCATTTTTGAGGTGTTTCCGAAAAGTTTTAAAATAATAGTTTTCGGATTTGTCTATATTTCCAGAAATTTTTTATAAAAACGTTTTTTTATTTAAAATTAAGGGTATTTTAGGGTTTATAAGGGTTATGGGGTATAATGAGGGGGGTAATAAAAAAAACTCTAAATTGAAATCATAAATCCACTACGCAATTACCAATCCAACATCATAAATCCGTTTTGTCACTTCACGACTATTTGTATTGATAATTCTGTTTATATTGATAATTCCCCTTTTGTCACTTCACAGCTATTTGTCACTTCATCTAACTACAGATTTATATTGATAATTATATGTTTTGTCACTTCACAGCCATTTCTCGGATTTATCTATTTAGTAGATAAATTCGTAGTTAGAAAATGAACTACGGATTTATCTCTTAATAGATAAACCCGTTTTGCATTTTGGAACAATCGATTTATCTATTAAATAGATAAATCCGTTTTTCAATTTTTTTAACTACGGATTTATCCATTTAATAGGATAAATCCGTTTTTCATTTTTCTTAGGGTTAATTTGGGGATAATTGAATTATGTGGGGATATGGTGTCTAAGTGCGGGGTATAAAAAATATTATCCTTTCCATATTGGTAGCACAAGCCCATCAAGGTCAGCCCGATCACTTGGCCAGGGAAGTCGGTTTACCCTCCACGATCACGAGTAAGAATGTGCCGAGCAGTTAGAGCAGAAGTTGAGCTCGTGGTGCAAGAAAGTGGACGGTTACCATAGAATAGAAAGCATATAAGGAGGAGAGACACAAGAAGCGACAGACGCAAATAGATACAGAGAAACACTAGCATAGACCGGATAGACAAAAATTTATCCGGTGAACCATCATATTAGTCCGATTATATCAATAATCTTATTCAAGTACACTAGTGTCCACCTAGGCTCATTCATGTATGTGTAAAATTCTAGAAAGGTCATTTGATATCTCAAGATGTATCCACTTACTATAATCCTCTATCCACTAGTATAAATAGAGGGTCTATGTATTGTGCGAGGCAATCAAATAAACGCAAGCATGTTACACAAAATAAGAATTCTCTCCTTCCATTTCCTACTTTCAACCACTTCCTCCAACAGTCCCACGGGCGCACGGTATATAGTAAAAAAACTATAAATTTTATGTTTTTTGACTAAAAAATATAAATTCTATGTTAAAATTATATTAATACGAAATTTGATAAAGATACATAACAAATTAAAGAGTAGGTGATTGTCAAATAAAATATTAAATAGTAGGTGCTTTACGGTCAGGGATTATGTAAGGCACTCATCGATGTACGAGTCAAATTGACGGTATGATATAATACAAAATACTATAAGTGGTTGAGATGATATCAACCAATATAAAATCCCACTCATTTATACTATATCCTAGAGTCAATTTATTGGTACACCGATGAGGGACCTGATCCCTCACCCTGAAATCCACCTAAATAGTAATATTATATCACATACAATAAAAAGCATATACATTAGTAATCCTAATAACGAATAAGAATGAGAAAAAAACTCAATAATATGTAGATCCACCGTGCGTAGTGCCACACAGTGTATAGAGATAATATAAATTTTATGTCTAAAAATTAGGGTTATATATGGTTTTTCTCCTTATAAAATTTGAAAATTTGCATTAATCCCTATAAAAAACTTCGCTCACTTGAGGAAGCTTTCATTACATAACTCTAGAGGTAACCAAGGGATACGCCCCCAAACCGCTATTTTGTGTTTCAAAGTAGCTGAGAGGGAAAATAAGGGGCGCCATCTCTCAACAATGAGATAGTGGTCAGCAATCTTCGATGGTCCCTCAAACAAAGCATGTTTATAATCCTCTTGTGAAGCAAGCCTAACCAAATAATATCCATCAACAAGGTCTGTTACCTTGATAGCTCCATTCTTTGTCCATTCCCGTTGTAGCTTGGCTTCAAGATGCTTGAAACTAACCCTCTTCCCTAACACCTTGACAATATGAGTGTTTCTCCATGGTTTAGACCAAGCCTCCAGTTCCTCATCAGTACAAGTAACTTCTGGTCCAGGTACAAATGGTTTAGGTTTTGGGTCATAATATTCCTCTTTGTACCATTTTTCTTAGGAAGTTCCTCCTCTTCCTCTCCCCATATCTCCTCATCAAGGTTATCCTCTCCAAAAGCATTGAGAAGTTTATCCCCATAAGATTGAGAATGTTGGGTATCCTCCATTTGTGAATCTCGAATCTCAGTAGTAGTGTCAGGTACATTCTCACTGCTTTTCATTTTCTTAGTGCTCCTTTGCAGGTTACCTATCTCGTCTCGTGAATATAAGCGGTTGGCTGTGCTGAAGCAGCTGCCCTAATGGAGCTCATGGTTGTTTGCCCTAGTGGAGCTCAAAAAAATGAGTTTTTATTCTTAGAACAATACCCGCCGAATTGCGTCATTATACACGTAAAAGATAGTGATTTTAAGGAAATAAAAAATATTTTTTTTTAATATAGAATGCGGGGGACAACTGCCCAATCTACTGTAGTAGGAAAAACAACAATTTGACTAACATGTACTGCATAAGCAATATCGATCAAACCTAGTAAAAGTAAAGTGCTACAAGATGCCAACCAAAATACAATAAAAGGTGGTTTGGTCGTGATTGACACACACGTATAGGAACCCCAGCTAGCTAGCATAGTTTAGTGAAACAAAATGGCTGGGTCAAGTAACACTAAGCAAATTAAGAACTTTATTAACATTAAAAACACATATATCACTAGTGCAAAAAAGGGATTTAAAGTCAGGCGAAAAGCGGATTTAAAGTCAGGCGCCCGCTTGACTTTTATTAAGTCGACTTTGTATGTCGGGAGTTTTAAAGTCAAGCGATAGCATGACTTCGTAAGTCTGATTTAAAGTCAAGCATTTATTTCGCCTGACTTCGTAAGTCAGTTTTAAAGTCAAGCATTTATTTCGCCTGACTTCGTAAGTCTGTTTTAAAGTCAAGCATTTATTATTGCCTGACTTCGTAAGTATGATTTAAAGTCAAGCATTTATTCTTGCCTGAGTTCGTAAGTAGTTTTAAAGTCAAGCATTATTGCGCCTGACTTTAAAAGTTTTTTTTCTTCAAATTTTTGGTTTAATCTCATATACACCCTGGTTATACGAATTATGTTCTCTTGATAATATTATTAGGAGGATATTTGAAGCACAATAGATAAATCTCATATACACCCTGGTTTTATCCAGATTTCCATGGGATCCCCATCAACATCTAATCCATGGTAATATATATAATAGTGATAATATATAGAATAACTAAAAGTACAAAAGCTAAATGCATTAAATTCGTTAAACCAAAATAATGTGAGAATAAAAGCAATACTTGAGTGCAATTCCTACTAAAAAGATTACTAAGTCAACAACAATAGAATTTTGCAGGCATGCAAGTACTTATACATCAAATGTAATACCATATATACCCTCAGTGTATCATCTAAAACATCCTTAAGAAAAGCCACATCATGTTCAAGTCTTACATTGTCAGAGTGAACAATGTTAAATAGGTTGTTGGCCTCTTCTTGTGCTAACTCTGCACCAGCAAGCTTCTCTCAGTAATTCAATCTCCTTTAGTGTATCAGTCAATTTTTTCTCCATATCTTGCTCAGCAGCTTCTCTGCAGCTTCTCTGCTTGCTAATGCAGCTGCTAATTGTCCCTCCAAATTTTCCTCTCAGAACCATGTTCAATTGCGGATACTAGACTTTGTCGAGCAATGGAGTCATTGAAACGTTGGGAAGATTCATTTCTAAGGTGAGAGGCCAATCCAGTGGATGATGAATTAGAACAACTCTGTCTCCCTTTGCTTCCATGAGTGACCACCAGCACTTTGTCTCTGTATCAAATGCCCATACTACAAAAGGAAAAGAGATAATTAGAACAACTCTACATCATAAATCAGGATAAAGCTATTACATGTGCGAAGGATAGAGTTGAACCAGAAATTTTGTCACTTCCAGGGCCTGTTTTCCCTCCAATGAGGAGTGCCTCTTTCCCCCAAGAAATCTGGTCAAATTATCATCAAGCACAAGAGAATATTGAGATTGAGATAGGACAAATCGAATCAACTAGGAAACATTGAACAAAAAAATGAGCTGACTGCAGGGGAAATCAGAATCCCATCAATTCATCATACACAAACATCAACCAAAAAAATAATAAATCAGAAAAAAAAATAAAACTAGTACTCACGCACTTCATTCCAATCAACACTAGCTGCTATGCTGGAGTTAAAGAATTAGATTATATTATTTCAAAGAAGACATTGAAATGTGAAGAAAAACAAGAACGATTAAAGAAAGGCACGAAAACAAAGGATACAATTTGGTTGAGTCAATATGCTGCCATTAGTTATTCAAAGAAGTATGAATGAGTTGATATTGCTCATGAAGACACAACATTAGTCCTAGTCCTAGTAAGTATAAAGTATGTATAAAGAATAATGAATTACCTAACACCAGAACATATTGCACAGACCCAATCTTGTTTATAGCATTCAACTCTTCCTTTGAAATCTTGAACAATTCCCTTAAAGGGTGATCCCATGATTCCCATAGCTGATACAAATATTAATTAGATATATAAATGAATGGACAAGTTTTTCAAGAAAAATAATTGCATTTGAAGAATGACATAAAGTGTAATGTGTAAATGAAATTAACTTTTGGGCTAATGAAGTTGATTTGCAGGCATATATGTATCCATGATAATGGAGTCAAGAGGGAAACGAAAAGAGACAAGATTGAAACTTTAAAAACAGTTGGATACACGTGATTGATGAAATTGGTTTAAAACCGCGTATCAGTGTGTAATGTATACAACAAAAAAAAACAGAGAAAACAATAGTATTGTATATAGGAAAACAATAGTCTTGTTTCAATGCATATGATTCCATACTTGCCCTAACTCAGTTTCAATTATGCATATCCAAACTCAGTTTACCTTTGCATTGACACCATCAGGCATAATCCTGTTCTCCAACAGCATTTGCCCACTGACACAGTAGGGATCCAACTCCACCAGCTGCTGCATGTACAAGAATTGTGTGACCAAGTTCAACCTGTAAAGTAACTAGCCTCATCACCCGTGAGATGCACGAGGGAGCTAGTATCGACAAAATTAATCCTTCTAATTTGAATGAAGATTAATATTAAGAAAAAGTTTAAAAGTCTAGTAATAAAAGCATTAAAAAAAGCTCAAAAGATACCAAAAGAAACAACACCTTAGAAATTCCAATTATAATAGCATTAGTATTTAGGTATCCAAATTACAAACTAAACATAATCCATTACAAACCAAACTTACTTAGCAATCCATATTGCATTCAGTAAACATATTGCATTCATCTCAATATTTTGCAGCAAATATATAAAAAGCAGTAGCTAATAGCTGCTGTGAGTGAGGTGATCAAGAAGCCAATAATTAATTACAATTGCAATGGTTTGACATTGATGGGAAGGCCATGTTGTGGCTTCAAAGTGAGGTGGTTTACAGGTGCATGTTCATATATAGTCAGGGGAAATGGAGCAAGAAAACCTTTGAAGAATTAAAGCAATCACTGTCTTAGCTTCATCATTATCATTGCCAATAAACTAATAATCTATATGAAAATTAATCTTACTATTGGTATCAATACTTCTTCAAAAGATACTCCAGAATAAACAATATCATCTCCCTTGAGCCAAAATTCATAGAGCTGCAACATCAAACAAATTATAATCAATTTTCCATTAAGATTTAGTCCACAAAACAAAAGTAAATCATAAAAGCAACTTGGAATAAACATGGTCTGCATTTCAGCTACACACGCATTGGACCTCTTCCATTCAAACAAACTAACAAAGGCATGGCTACGGGGAAGAGAAAAAATCTCATGAAAAAACCATGAGAGCAAAAAATCATAGAAAAAGAAAGAAAATGGTAACTATATAACATGTCCAAATACTATATAGCATACCTTCAATATCAAGTCTTGCTACACTTGAAGTCCAGTACCACACTTTCAATTTCCATAAAGCCAAATAGAAATGCTTAGTGCTCTATTTCATTTGGCAAACACTAACACCAATAGAAAACTTTAACATTTGCAATTTAAAAAAGCTTAATTAGTGACTCACATACTACTATAATAGATTTGATGTAGTTATGAATAGGGAAAGACAAATAGAAATTGAGACCTGGGCTGTTCTCAAAGTGGGGCATTCTCTTCAAGATTTTCCATAAAGTGGTGCTTGCTTTAACCTCCATTGCATAGCGTCTGAAATCAAAGAGATGAAATCGAAAGAATCATAAAAAATAAAATAGTGTGGTACGATTGGAGAAATTAGATGAATGAGTGATAATAGTAACTTATTAAAAAGGAATGAGTCCTGTAGCACATTCTATAATTGATTGGCATTTCACATGGAGTTTTCTAAAGACTATATGTTTTTAAATTTTAACATTCAGATAATTTAATGTACTAATTTTAACATTTAGATAATGTACTCATTTGTATGTGCTACTGCTAGTGCCAACTTTTCAAGGGCAATGTAGTTGTACTTTCCATGCAAATTTAAGCCTTGATGCTAGCTTCAGTAACTTATTACTATATGATTGATAATAAATGTAGTGCAACATAGAATACTTGCTTCAATTGGAAGACAACTTTATTGAATTTCCAATAGACAGAAAGGGCATAAGAAAATGATATACATATGTCATCCACAGAATCAATAATCAATCATACCAATTTCAGCTGTCCATAATGCTCGAGAACAGACAACATACGTTCCTCATTCCAGACTGGATTCAAGTTACTTTTCACTACATTTGTCTGGACAGTCTGTAGGCAATAGCACCAAATCAATTTCAGAAAAAAAAATGATCACAATTTATGGTTTTTCAACTATAAATAAAAAGTTAAAGAGCAACAGTTCCATGAGAACACGTATGGGTAAGAAGAACAACCAACCTGTTGGCCGAGGTTCAAAACAACATATGGGTCACTTGACTTTATATCCCTAATGGCTAAATTTGTGCCTTTAACCACCTTCACCTTCAACATTCCAATGAATTCTACCATACCTTCCTGTTGTCACCACCAATATCAGTCAGTCCAAGGAAATCACAAGAGAATAACTGCATTGCCATTGCTGCCTAAGCTGTAAAGTAAATATAGTTGAAATAGAGAAACATTTCAAAACAAACAAACTCATGAGTTTAATCCCTTTGCCACTGGTTCACATTTTCCCAAACCAAACACGTCAGCTATGCCAAGATTAATTGGGGGAAATTTGAGCCAACAACTAAACAGTTTAAATTGGTATGTAAAGTTTCTGAATGTTGGTAGTAGAACCTTAGTTTATGCAAATGAGATCCATTTTTGTGTGCCTTCCAGATGAGATTCATATCTCATCCAGGTTGTCTTTTGCAGTAGACGAATTAGACATTTAACATGCAAAATGTGTAAATAAATACGTAAATCATCTTCTCAAGTTGAATCCTTACACTGCAGGGATGTAACACTTGCAGCGGATCCTTGACCCAGTTGAATCCTCACCTACAAAGAAAAGAAAGTGTTACCTGAATAAAAAGAAAAGGATCAGCAAAAAAATTACTTGGATATCCAGCATCAGAAACAGAAGCACACGTCACCACAGGATTAGCAACCGGCCAAGCAGCACTCTCATCATTTGATACATTCGATTGCACATAATAATCAAGAGTAAACTAATTCATCCCTCAAATCCACATCACAAAAACAAAATTCCCAATTAAAATAATTTCATATTGATCAATCCATCATAACACAAACAAAACCCCCCAACATCATAATTCTCAATACACAAAAATGGTAGTTAAAAAAACACTAAACTTTTTTAATTTTCTTTTGAAAAATTATAACTTTAAGAGAGAAATTAACACAATCATGCATATGAACAACTACACAATAAACATAGAGAGAGAGGGAAGGAAAGGGAGAGAAACTTACAGATTCTATGGGCTTTAGAGAGAAAGGGGAGTGACCAAAGAAAATTCCAATAGAGCAAGAACCCTCATTGTCTTCTTGACAACCAAAAGGGGAAAGAGAAGTATGAACAGAAGGAGAAAACGCAAGCCAACCATATAAACTCGCAATCGATCCAAATAAAATGAAACAACCAAAGAAGAAAACGAAACCAGAAGACATTAACCGGTTATAGTACTGTTGATTCTCTAATCTCCATCTACACCAACACTTCATGCTCATATCACAACAACTACCGTTCTCACCACCAATAGAACCGCCACCGCTTCCACTACCGCTGCCGCCGGCGCCAATCTGCCCTGAACCCATCGAATTAAAAGGGTTGACAGAATCATGGAATTTATTGGGTATCTCGAGTCAACCTAAAAAACCATAAGAAAAAATGGTAGAGAAAGAAAGCAATTTTTTTTAACACAGAGGGAGAGAGAAGAAAGAACCAGTTAAAACCGTCCTCCAACAGTTGTGCCGCACCACCATCTTCCTCCGCCTCTTGCCAACGCTACCACGTCTCAGCCACACACAACAGCAAACACAGAAGTTAGGGTTTTGAAAAGGAAAATCATCAAAACAGAATCTAAGTGAAGAATCTACCTAGTGGAATGGTCCGCAGCAAAACCTTGCAACAGAGAGCCTGAAAACAGAAGATCGGAATCTTAGGGTTTCGCTGAAGATTAAAGAAATCAGTGAAACAAGAAAGATAAGTGAGAGATTCATACCTTGTGTAGTCTCTGCTATAGTTAGCTTGAAGGATTCAAGCATCGTTTGCTTCGCAGTAATGAACCAGAGAGAGAGAACCTTCTGAAATCGTGAGAGGGGAAGCTTTGCTTGGAAGAAGAAGCTAGGAATCAGAGAAGAAAGGAGAAAGAATCGAAGAGGCGAAGGCTTCATGAGTTCTGAGAGTGAGAAAGGTCTGAGAGTGGAGAGCTTGGAAGAAGAAGCTAGGAACCAGAGAAGAAAGGAGAAAGAAAAAGGCTAAGGCTTTGCGTAAAGTGAGAAAGGTCTGAGAGTGGAGAGCTAGGGTTCGCGTAAAGTGAAAATCTCTTTTTCTATTTTGGTACTTTAGAAGTCAAGCGAATACACGCCTGACTTCTAAAGTACTAAAAAAGAAAAAAAGAATTTCACCCTTAATTACAAGTTTGCCGCCGTGTTTACTTATGTAGTCAGGCGAATACACGCCTGACTTTTAAAGTCTAATTTTTTTCCTATTTTTTCACTTTAGAAGTCAGGCGTGTATTCGCTTGACTTTAAAACTCGCGAGTTTTGCCTCTTAATTACAAGTTTGCCACCGTGTCTACTTATGTAGTCAGGCATCTGAGCGGCTGACTTTAAATGTCTAATTCTAATCCCATTTTTGCACTAGTGTATCATCAGAGCACAAGAAGTGCTATGCAATATGCAAGTATACATAAACTGCATTTAATCGGCATAAATATTACAACCAGAAAAGAGCCAAGTAACATTTATCCATTCCCATACTAGCTAGAAAACAAAGCCTAAAGCCACCACTTTGTCTCACAACACATACGTAACTAGGTAGCTCATTTCTTAGTGAGCTGCAGTTAGGGTACATGGCTCATAGCAGAAGTCTTTGATTTCATCGCAACGCAAGTACACTTCATGGGAAGTGATTCTCTACAAACGCAAGATTTGCAAGTTGGGGGACACTCTGGTGTAACATATGCACAGCGACACCGAGGACGAATTGATTTTGTGCATAAACATGAGTCTCAACACGGTGTACAATTGGAGCTAGCTTCAATAGTTGAAGCCAAATTAAACCCAGAACGGAAAGTAATAAAGCTAGTTCCATCTTCAACTCCATCTCTCTTTTCTTTTTCCTGAATAGTTCTGTTGTATATAAAGAGGAAAATATATATGTGTTTATAAGTAGATTTAATTTGAAGGGGGATGGCTAACTAGTCACAATGTCTTACTTTGCTTCCTTTTATTTATTTAGAAAATTATACATGTGTCGTGGATAATCTTGGTGAGATATCTCATGATGTTTATTCTTCATTTCATCAATTAGGCTCCCATGCATATATTTAATAATAATATAACAAAGGAGTAATGCCTTCACGACAAAAGAATAGATATATGCTGAATAATGACAATCTATTTTGGATAAAACCGAAAAGCCGATTGCGTCGAGGTGGTGTTTAACCCAAGGTGATTACTTGTTAGATTTATGATATTCGACATCTAATTATTTAATGACACATATTTTTTTTTTTATATTTAAGTATATTTTAAAACTAGTTTAAACATTGCACTAATTTTACTTACTCCATGTCATATTCAATAAAACTCAATAGAATGATAGAATTATCCTTAGTCAAAAAGGATAAGAATGTGTTTCTATATGTGTATTAGGAATTTGTTTGGGAGACCACGTCTAACAAAATATCTTTACATGTAATTTTTATTGACTATTTAATTGTGAAGTCTCATTGAATTTTATGGTGTAGTTCTTTGCACCAATTCTATTCTCATTTGCAACTCCATTGCGATCTCTGTTGCGCCCAAAAGTCCACCGCAATCCATTTTGAGTTGGTGACCACTTTGTCCTTAGTGTCTCCTTCTCGCCCAATATCTTAGGAAAGGACTCAGTTCCAACCTTGTATTTAGCTCTGATGGGACCTCCATTGTGACTTGTGAGTTGTCTTGAGCCCAAAGATACCAAGAGGCTTTTATGCTAGTATTGAGATATCTCATGGTTCTCAACCTTAAGCCTCCATCCTTCTTCCGTTGACAAATTCTATCCCAACTAATAGAATGAAACTTTCTTTGGCCATTCTCCTCTCCCCAAATGAAGCTTCTATAGATTTTTGTCAATATCTTCACAAACCCTTTTTCTACGTGTAGATTCTTTGTGTTTCTTGTTTTAATTCTCCTTTGGATTTGTGTTTCTTACTTTTTGTTTAGTTAAAAAAAATTGATGCCCTAAAAGCACTTGCTAACAATATTTTCCTACCTATTGAGTCTCTGGGTTTCTTGTTTTAATTTTCCTTTGAGTTTGTGCATATTTGACCCAAAATAATTGTTCTCCTTGGTAATTTCTTTTTTTCCCACATTGGAACGAATTTATGTAACGGAAAAATGCACATTCTTAAGGAAAACAAACTTCATCCTCACCAATTTGAAATTCAAGGCTATAATGGAGCTAAAATAGAATCACATCACACAAACCCAACTATTCGATTATGATGATTTTCTACGGAGGTAGAAAAAGATTGTGTTACACTTCCTAAAGCTAGACCAAAGAGAGTTTCTCAATCTCAATATTAGTATTTAACTCAAAGTTACCAAAAAGATGTTTAAAATATTGGAGTGGGATTGGAACTAAAAGAGGAGTTAACCAACTCACCAACTAAATTATCTAGTTATTTACAAAGAGATAACCAACCAACAGGAAAACAAGATAATAATAGCGTGATAGTGAAAACCTAGTAATTAAGGGTATTTTAGCAAGAAAATAATTAATGCAATCAAAAATTTAGAACGTGGGTTATAAAATGAAAAACAAGTATGACAAGGCAAGATAAAGAAAAAGAACAGAGTGTGTCAATTAAGAAAACATCAATTAGCATAGAAAACATCGATTAGGATAGCATGGTTCAAACATGGATAGAACACTGACAAGGCAAGGAACTACACTTAATCACCCATTAGAAACAAGTTAACATAACACACACAAACACAAACCTCATGTAACCAACTACCCATTACAAACTAGTTAACATAACACACACAAACCCCAACACCCCTCACTTCTTACAACCAAGACTAGGACCATTCTTAGGATCACCTCATAATAGAGGCTCATCATCATTTTGTGCATCATCCTCCTGAGAGCTTTGTTCATACTTTTTGTTGTAGTCATTAGAGCTATCAGACCTGTCAAACGTTTTCTTGGCATCTGAATCTTGTTCGTTCTCCTATTCCTCCTCTTCCTCTTCCTCCTCTTCCTCTTTCTCCTCTTCCTTTTCATCCTTCTCTTTCACATACTCATTCTTTTCCTCTTCATTATCTTCTCTCTCTTTCACATACTCATTATTGTTTGCCATGTTTTTCTGAGATAGAGAGTTGTATTTTTTTTAAATAAGATAAGTAGAGAGTGTTGTATTGTATGTGATGTGAAAAAGTAATATGGTGAGCATACACTTTTAGATAAGATAAGTAATATTGTTTGCCATCCTTCTACAAGTCATATAATGATTGGCCACCCAATTTACTTTTTATAAAAAAATATATTTATTTCTTTAAACTCCTAGAATATATAAAAAATAACACATTCTATATTACTTCAGTTTTTCCATCCCTCTCCCCATTCCCAAATATGTAGTAACACAAAATACCTTCCAATCCAATTCCCCCTATTAAGCCATAAGCTATAGAATATGTAAAAGGCGTCAACAAAATAGTCACCAATGCAGGTATAGCTTCCACGATATCATCCCAATTAATCTCCACCACCCATCTCATCATCATCACACCAACCAAAATAAACTATGGACCAATTGCCCACGGTGGAATCGAAGCCAACAATGGCGTGAAAAAGAAAGCCAAGAAAAAGATACCCTGCCACAGTTACCACTGTTAACCTTGTTCGTCCACCTTCACGAATCCCAAAAGAGCCCCCACAATAGTTGAAGACGCCTCGGCCATGTCAGCCACTTAGACAACTAGCCACTGATGCCCTCGACGCCTACTGCCAATTCCAAATTTTACCACCCTCCACACCTCAATCCCCTACCCCCACCCAAATGAAGCCATCAACAACCTTCTAACACAATTCTCTACACCATTTGGTTGGTTAGTTATTTAACTACTTTATTTAGTTTTTAATTACCACTACACACATTCCCCCATTCCCTTTATTTTATCAATCTGTTCTCTTTTGTTTAAATTTTTTCGTATATTTATTTTCAAATTTTTTAGATAAGTAATTATCATCATTCCTATTAACATCGTTTGTTTTACAACATACTTCATTAAAAAATAAGCACCAAAATTTTGCTTGCATTTCAATATAACGTTTCCCAAAATCAATTTCACATTGCAAAATAGGTTGTTAATAATAATTACTCAGGGTTTAACTCGTATGATCATTATGAATAATTTTAACTTTCGCATTCAAAAATAAGTTGTTAGCAAAATAACAATACAATAGGGGATTCAATCGACTGTACAGTCGGGTTAATTTGCATTTTAGTGCTAATGAGTTGTTCGATTCAGGAGTTCTAAAACCTCTATAAAAGCTATCTAAAAACATTAATAAAAAACATCAACACATAAACTTTTTATACTAAGAACTATGTTGTCTTTGATTTCTCCATCGCACCACGTAGGAGCTGGGGCACGCTCCCGTCAAGCGCAAAAATAAACAACTTTCATTAAGTCATTTTTATTTCATTTCATTCAAACCTTACAAAATAATAATAAGGAATTAAGTCGACTGTACTGTCGGATTAAGCTGCATTTTAAGATGAATGAGTTGTACGGCTCCAGAGTCTTACAATCCCTATAATCAACTATTAAAACATTAATTAAAAAAAAAACCAAACAAACTTTTTCTACCCAAAACTACGTAGCCTTTGATTCTCTACCCGGATATACGTAGGAGGGGGCACCTCTGTCAAGTGCAATAATAAAAAATATTTTTTAGTATTTTCTAAAACGTTTTCTTGTTAGTTCTCAATAAAAACACACAAAAATAAAGAAATTTTATTTAGTCCTATTAAATTCTTTTCATTATAAAAGGGAAATAAATATTTTCAAAGTTAATATCTTTTTGCACAACTAATCAGAGGTAACCTTTTTTAAAAGGATGTCGTTGGGTGCTAATACCTTCCACTCGCATAATCGACTCCCGAACCTAAAATATGGTTTTCAATACCATTTTCGTTTTTAAGGGGTTTTTCAGTATATTTCTTAATAAATAAGTATTGATGGCGACTTTATTGAACGCGAGAGATCCTCCGGATTTTTCGAGTACAACAGTTATAACTTGCATTTTCTTGTATTTTTGCCTTTTTATCACTTACTTTTTATTTACCCATCGGTCAAAATTATTACCTTCAAACACTCCACACACTTTCTCTTTTTTTTTTTGATTCGATTCCACACAGTTTCTCTGAATAGATGATTTGCCTTTTGATATAGTGGCACTATGCACTGGTTCAGAAACAAGGAAGTAGCCTCTATGGTGAAAAGAAAAAGGGACCTCTTGCTACACAAGGGCATGGGTGAGTTACAATGTTAGTGGGTGTTTGGTTTCATGGTGGGAAGCACCGAAATCGATTTTAAAGTGTGAAAACGTGATTTCACCAGAAATTTTGATGTTTGGATCAAGGAGAAGAATCGATTCCGAATTTTTTTCAAAATATTCCCTCATTTCCCTTTTTGATGTTGCAGCACCTCACTCTATTTTGAAACTTAATTTTGCTTATTTTCCATATATTCCATCATAGTCCACGCTTCCATGTGTTTTTGATTTTGCAGCGGCAGCAACACCTTGGTCGCTAGCTAATAGCTACGAATCTATGATCTGTGATGATGGTATTTTCTTTGCTTTGCTTCCGTTTATGAATGGTGTTTGGATTACTTGAATTGAAAAAAGTGAATGGCAGTGGAAAAAGTGAATGGCACTACATTTCTTCTAACTCTCCATTTGTTTTAAATAATAATAATAATAATAATAATAATAATAATAATAATAATAATATAATAACTATTGTGTTTTTATAAATTATAATATTTTAATAATTAACATTATATAGATATTGTACTAGATTTTAAGTTATATTTTTTATTTGTAATTTTAATTTAGATACTTTATATTTATTGTTGTGATGCTAATTAAATTTGTTTATTTTATCAAATTTAAGTTATAAATATAGTTTTAAACTAAGACCTATCTTGGTAATTTCACTCATAAAAGCAACTCTAATCTAATCTATCGAAACAACAAGAAAATTGGTAAAATCATCCAATAAGAAGTGTCGGTGTCCACATACTACATAGTTATAGAATATAAATTAATTTTTATATTTAATTTTTCACATAATACTCATGGATCCTTATTCCCAACCTTAACGCCCCATAAGATTAATATAAACACGATGGGAAAGGGATATTATTTAAAGATTCAAAGATACTTTTATTTTTTTCATTTTGTAATGTCATAATTCTGTGATATTTTTTTCAGTATATATAATATACCCACATAACGTGCAAAAGTAGTTTCTCCCATGGCTATGGCACAAAATATATATGAACAACAATAATCCAACTATATATCATTCACATATCTACAATTAGTTTCTCCCATGGCTATGACACAAAATATATATGAACAACAATAATCCAACTATCATTAACATATCTACAATTAGTTTCTCCCATGACTAGTGACACTACTTAAGGTGAAACTAACTCGGTCTCATACACTTCTAATTGATAACAAGTCTGCCCTATGTCTTACTAAGAATCCTATGGCGCATGGAAGGACAAAACATTTACCTAAGAGATCAAGTCACCAGAGGCAACTTGGTGGTAGGCTAATGTCCAACCAAAGAACAACTTGCAGATTCATTCACTAAACTAAGGAGAGAAATAGGAATGGTTGCTTTCTAACCAAGCAACCCTATGGCTGTTATCTAGGGGCCTGTCATAGATTGTTATGTTTTTTAAGGCTATTGTGAGGGGCTTGTCTTGATGACTAGTGTGTGTTCTAATCCCTCCTATAGGCTTAACCTAAGTGTTAGGGTTTTCTCATTAAGGTAGGGTGTTGAATTTGTAATTCAAAAACCCTTAAGTAAATTAATTGGTTGCAACAATAGCCGTTGCATTCTAACTAGTTACTATTAACTACTTAGTTAGTCTTTTACTACAAGTTTGTTGAAAACAAACTTAACAAGTTTTAGAAAACTTGTATATATACAAACCACACAAATTTGAATATTGTTACGGATTGGGCCTTTAACTCTAAGGCCCAACACCACATCTAGATCCATCAACCAATGGTGGAGATTAAAGACCTAGATCCAATGGTTGCCATTAGATCCCAAAACCTATAAATAAGCATTCAATGCTAACATTAATGGTACACACTTTTCCAATCCTCTCACTTGTAATTGACCCACTCATTGACTTGAGCGTCAGAGTGTCATTGCAGGTACCACCCCACCTCGGATCGGAGCATTAGCCCGGATTGACCAAGAACTCAAATACCAACTATCTCGGATCGGACCTGGTATTCAAGATCGGATACCAAGTCAGGGATACGGTATCGAACATTGGCGACCACAGTGGGAGAATCTTGAACTCTAGTCCCTCCCCCATCTCCTTGGCCAGCAATGGCTCCAGTACTACGATATAGGAACGTCTCCAGTGTAATAGTTAGACCCGATCAACAGCAAGAAACTCCCGAGGGGGTAGCGGTCACTCTCCCTCGCAGCTCGGCCCACGGCCACAACTCGTCCAGACACTACAAGAATAAGCCTATATTGCTACCAATAGTTCCCACGGAGAACTGTCCGTCGCTAATTTGCGACGGCTTTGCGACGACTTTGCGACGACGAGTGAGATTGTGCATTGGCGGTAAAAATTCCGCTCATAATTTGCGACGGGAAGGCAAGTTGGTCGCTAATTTGCGACGAAAGAGGATGTTCGTCGCAAATTTGCGACGGATGGTTCGTCGCAAGCCCGCCGCAAATTTTAATTGTAATTTTTAACCACGCGAACCCTATTATCTCTTCTCTCTCAGACAACAAACACAGAACACTCTCCGCCACTCCTCTCGCGTTCTCCTCCCCGCCTCACTCCTCTGGCGTTCTCACGCCGTTCTCCGCCGTGCACTCCGTTCGCGAACTCGTCGCCACCACTCCACCCTCTGGCGCGCGTCTCTTCTTCGGTCGTGGCTCACAGTTTCGTCGCACCACTCCACCCTCCGGCGCGCATCTCTTCTTCGGTCGGCTCACAGTTTCGTCGCACCACTCCACTCCACCAGGTAAATCACCTTCCCTTTTCTTCGGTTGGTTCATGTGATGCATTTTAGGGTTTTGAAAGTTTTTGATTTCTGTTTTATGATGCGTTTTAGGGTTTTTGATTTATGCATTTTAGGGATTCAAATCATTTTTGATTGTTGTCCAAATCATTTCTCATGAGTCTGTGGAACCCATTATTATTGTTGTGAAGCCAACCTTGAGAGGGTGTAATCTGGGGGTGGAATCCTGCTGTTGCTGTCCAAATCGTTTTAGGTGCTATATAGATATCTTAAGTACTGTTGTTGCTGTCCAATTACTCTAATCCATAACTTACTTTTTATTTGATTTTCGAATGTGCGAATGATACATATAATAGTTAGCGGGTTATGGGGATTTCAAGCAGGGATTGAACTCCTTTGTGTTATAACACGATTAACGCCAAAATGGAAGCAATTCTAGGCTCCTA
This sequence comes from Astragalus membranaceus, assembly GCA_039519185.1. Lineage (NCBI taxonomy): Eukaryota > Viridiplantae > Streptophyta > Magnoliopsida > Fabales > Fabaceae > Astragalus > Astragalus membranaceus. The sequence goes on from CM076849.1 coordinate 16,442,101, forward strand.
CTAGATACAGTTCTGCATGAAATTTTCTGCTGAGTTTTAATGCCTAATTTTTATTACCATGTGATTTATATATGTTGATATGTTAGTGTTGAATGAGAATTCAGAATTTGGTTAAATTTGGAGTTGATTCGAGGCATATTTTGGTGTTTGTAGATGAAATTTCATTAAGAAGTGTAATGGTGTTTGTAAATGTGTTAAAATTTGAGTGGTATGTGACTGAATGATGCTCTGAGGTTATCTTTTCATGTTTACAAGTATAAATCTGTCGGCATGTTTTCTGCTCCCCAGACAGTCCAGGTACCGGTCGACGCTGTTCAACAGCTCGTCCAACTACTGACAAGGCAGGCCGAGGCTGACCAGCAAAGGAGTCAGCGCTACTCCCAGTTGGAAGCCGAGATTGCCGAGATCCGGGCCCGAGACAACCCGGATCGGTCTTCTCCTCAAAACTATTCTCCCGGCAGAAGAACTTCCAGCAAAAGGCGTCATCGGTCTCCTTCTTGGAGGAGGCACCACCATCGCTCGCCACCCCGTCGAAAAGGGAGACGAGGATCTGGAACTCCCCCGAGGGAGACTCGGGACGACACTTATTACCCCGAGGACTCTCCTCACCGAAGCTCATCATTAGCATCCTCTTCCCCGAGACGACGTTCTATAAGCCGGGGAAGTCCCCCGAGGCATGAACATCGCCGCCCTCGCTCTCCGAGGTCCCCGGTTAGGCGCCCTATCCAGAGAGCTCCCCCAAGGGAGAGATCAACGGCGCAAAAAGGACCCTTCACAGCTAAGATCGACTACTTTCCGGTGTTGTTGACTCTCTTTCATATGATGTAAGTTGTGCATTTTTAGGACCAATTGTGTAGGTTTTTCATTGTATCATAGTCATTATCTGGGGATTTAGTTTAGTTTAGATAATTGTAGTAGGAAGTCCTGTTGTAAGCAATTTCTTCACTTTTTGGGAGCTAAATTGTACTTGAAGACCTCCAGGTGTTGTTGCATCAACTGGTGAACCAGACACTTGCCCAGTGGTGCACAACAATTGGAGGAGGAAGTTCTGAAGAACATCGCGTCGCGACCAAGAGGGTTCGCGACGCGATGAAGGTATGAAGATTGGAAGAAATTGGTTCTGAAGAATCTCGCGTCGCGACCAGGAGGGTTCGCGTCGCGACCCTGCACTAAAACGCACCATCGCGTCGCGATGGAATCGTGCCGCGTCGCGATGGGTTTTAAAAATTAGGGTTTTAAAGACTTTTGAGCGTGTTTTTCGAGGACAACGTCTTGGGAGCGCAGCCAGGGTTAGAGAAGCGAATTTGGAGCGATTTTGGAATCCTCTCTTCACTTGGGAACAAGTTGTTGAAGGCCTCTATGTCATCTACTATTGTTTCTTCTTCTCTTATCTTTTGTTGTAATTTCAATTCCATGTGTAACTAATTTTCTTGATTGGGGAGAGATGATTCTCCCCAACCCTATCATGTGAACCTTTGCTGAAGTTAATTCCATTGTTTGTTTGTTATGAATTGTCTAATTTATCTATGCTTAATACTTTATAATCACACATGATGATTATAATGTTCTAGGGTTAGCAATCACCTAAGGAATTAGGGTTTATTTTCTGGATATGATAAATTAGATCATGGAACTCCGATCACCATAGGAATGTGGGGTCTGATTCATGAACTCGTTAATTCTCAATCTTAATGCTTTACCCTTTGGCATGATTCACCTAAGGAATTAGGGTAACTCTTAGGTTAATAGGGGTTTTGAGGCAAGGAATTGTCCCTAACCTATTTTAGTGAATTGAGTCTCGTAATTAACAAATAATGTGTAATTGGCTAAGGGTTCATATGATAGGAAAGGGGGGATGAATCAATCCCTAATCGTTTTTTTTCTCATATTTAAACAAGCATTTTAATTTCACGTTACAAATTTCTTAAATCAATCATTCACAATCCAAGAATTAGTCAATTTGACCTTGTTGCAAATACAATTGTCATACCCCAATTTTGTCCGCCTTCTTTTAGTCACTTGTTTTATTTAATTTGTATTTTGAGTAGTTAGAATAGCGTCTTTTTTTTAATTTAAGCCAATTTCAATTATCCGTTCAATTAAGCCGAAATACCGTTACTTAAGCTAGGCATGCGCGCGAATGATCGATCATTTCGCGCATTCTTCAGTTTAATCTTAATGTTTGGGCCTAGTTGAACCTAAGTGGGCTTATTTAAGTCGCTTTTCTCACTATTGGGCTTATCATTTTGATTTGGGCCTACAAACGTAGTTCCGATTCATTTTTTTAGTATTTATCGCTTAATGGGCCTATTTCTTCTATTTGGGTTTCATTCTAAGCACTTTTGTTCAGTCGGGCCCATTTTCGTTTTGTGTTTGGCCCAACTTCTTAGTTCTTTTTTTTAGTATTCTTTATTTGCTTTTTTAATTTATTTTGAGTAGTTCATAGTCCAAAAATGTCAAATATTATTTTTATTACAATTTAGGAGTGTTTAGAGTCCAAACTGTTCAAAAATACAAAAAAATATAGAAAACGAAAATTACAAAAAATATAAAAAAATAATACAACTTCTATTTTGGCTAAAAGCAATAGTCCCTTTTATAAATTCTATTTCTTTTTCACCAAAGAGTTTGCTGCTCCACTATGCACCAGCCTGCAAACATAAAGCAGAAAACAAACAAAAGGCATCAACTACCTCAGAAAAAGCAGAATCATGAAATAGGAAATGTGAAAGGGACATTTCAGGAACCAAGCTGGCATCATAAACAACAAAACAAAGTCAGAGTCTCTATATAACAGGGAGGAGACAGAATCACAGGGGGGGAATCATATGCACACAGAGAGAAATATACACACAGCAACATACCCACAGTCAGAAACAACACAAAAAAAATAGTAGCAAACAGAACCATTCGCATACAGAAAAATGCACACACAACGGCAGAGAAGTCCCGGAGAAAACACAACAACTCACAAGCACCAAAGATTGAAGCAGTAGCAGTCAAAGCAACAGACAGCAGTAGCAATAGACAGCAGTTAGCAACAACAACAAATCAGTTTTCACCCAGGGGGCATGTTGGTTTGACCTTTACTCTTATACGCATTTTTTTTAACTTACTAGAATAGTTTAGAAATCTTATGTAGATGATAGGAGTGTTTCTAAGACTAAGCAGAATTTAAAATCAATACTGAAAAATATTGTCCAACATGTATTAGTTTACAGGAAATAGAGAAGATTTGTAAAAAAGGATTATTAGAACAAATGAAGGATTAGTGTACAGAACAAATAAAATTAGAGTTTTATGTTACTCAAAAAAAAAGTGAAATTAGGATATGGAGATAGCAGTATGTTTGTTTCTGAAAAAATATAAACTATAGAGAAGGAGAAAATATTGGATTAAAGCTAAACATTAGAAAATCAGAGATCAAGAGAAAAGAATGGTACAGAACCGTAAAAACAAAAAAAAGGGAATGAAACTCACCTCATAGACGCCGGCCACCGTAGACGGTGGCCGTTGGCCGTGCACCCTCCGCCGTACCACCACCGTGACCAAACCGAACCTTCTCAACCATCGTTTTCACCACCGTTCTCCTCCCCTACGCAACCACCACTTCATAGCCACCACCACCGTGCAACCAAACTACCACTCAATCACCCCAAACGACCATCACCAACAGCCTCCTCTCTCTCCTCACCACGAAAACCGTCCCTTTCCCCATCACTGTCCACGGCGTCCACCCTCACCAACAACCGTCCCTTTCACCCTTTTTTTATTTTTCAGACTTCTACTAACACCCCTGCATTTTACTTCTCGCGCCCTCCCCTGAAGCCCATGATTTTTTTTGGAACGCAGCCCAGCTTACAAAAATAAGCTGGGCTCACTGTTTACACCCCAGTTTTAATAATACAGCCCTCCTTTTACTTGCACCCCATTTTACTACTGCACCCCCTGTTTCTTTTTTTTTAATTTTGTTTCTTTCCTCTAAATAAACTTATTTTTTTTACAAACCTTTTTTTCCCAAATAATGGATAAGCGCTTCCCAAAATAAAAATTAATCCAATGGCGAAAACTCTTCAAAATCAAAACTTTGTTAGTAGTCTTGCGAAGCCTTTGCTTGCATGATTATTAACAATGGAGTGCTAGTGATAATCACCCATAACCTTTGTTAGTTTGATTATCATGAATGCTTTCAATTTCAAAAGATATTTTCCCAAGCATCAAAAATCATGGCAAGTGTTAGTAATGATCACCCATAACCTTTGTTAGTTTGATCATTATGAGCACCCTCCACTTTTCAAAACCTAAGCAAAAAGACTATCACTTTCGAGGCCTTAGAACTACGTCGCTTTGATTCCCATTTGGGATACGTAGGAGCGAGTCACATTCTCGTCAAGCGCAATCATAAAAAGTTTAGCATTTGCATAATAAAAAGAAAAGAGTTATTTTCATAACAAAAAAGAATCACTTCCGCAAACCAAAATCATTTAAAGAACAAAAACCTTTTCCTTTCTAAAATCATTTTCAACCCATCGTCGCTAGTGGTTAATCAGAACCTTTGTTCGTCTAGCCATTGGTGACGATGTCTTTTTCCCAAAAGAACAACAAGCGATGATCACTCATAACCTTTGTTAGTTTGATCATTCGTGCCAATCAATCTCTTTCGAAAACCCTTTTCAAAAGAACAAATAAAAACAAGTCGCTACTAATAGTCAATCAGAACCTTTGTTCGTCTGACTGGCGGTAGTGACTCTCATTTTCAAGAGTACTTAGCGGTGATTACCCATAACCTTGGTTAGTTTAATCATTCACTAAATGCTCGTCCTATTTCGAAAACTCACTAAAAAAGATAAAAAACAAAAACTTTTCAAAAAGACAAAAAAGAACTATATAGCTTTGAGTTCTCCATCGCACCGGGAGATACGTAGGAGCGGGCCATGTCCCGTCAAGCGTTTTTTTTCTAAGAACCCATTCTTCCCCCTTTTCCTTTTTTTCATAATAAGTAAAGATTTTCATTAAGAATTTTTCAATAAGAAGTAGAGAGGAAAAATTAAGTATTTTCAAGTCAACACACTAAAACCACACATTTAATTAAAGGTTCCCTCTCAGTAGAGAGGACGTGTGGGGTGCTAACACCTTCCCTGCGCGTAACCGACCCCCGAACCCTATTCTCTAGTCTCGCAAGACCAATCGCTTTCCAAAAAAGGTTTTCCTAATATTTTCCTTAATAAATATTGGTGGCGGCTTCATTGTCTTAGGAAAAGTTGTGAACGAGGAAGGTTCTCCCTTGGGGACTTTTTCGGGCGCAACAGCTGGCGACTTCACTGGGGACAAAAAAAACATTTTTTTCAAAAGTGGGTCAAGCCTAATTAATTAAGTGTGTGGTTTGTGTGATTGATTTGAACATCTTGCTTTGCCTTTATTCTTCTTCTTTTTCATAAGCATGTTGCATCCATATGCATTCTTCTTCTATGTTTTCTTTTGTTTAAAATAATAGATAGTTACTTCTTTGCTTAAATGCTTAGTTCCCTCATGCATATTTCCCCTCTCTGGTCATGTCCCCTTCTTCTTTGCTCGCTTTCTTGAGGTAAGTAGTGCATTGTTGTCGGCACCCTAGATTAGTTGTATTTGATTGGTATTGAGCCCTAGGGTAGACGACATGTTATTGTTTTCTATTGTCTGGACTGTTCTGGATTTTCATTTGCAGGTGGGGTAGTTTTTTTAAGGAAATGCCCTTCGCACACACACGCACTTGTACCTTGAGGCTATATGATTAGAGAAAGAGACCATAACCCAGGTCTATTAGGATACCATAGGATGAGTGGATTCGAGTAGTGGGAGCCCATCAGGACCTTTGTCCGTTTGGCTACTCGTGAAAGTTTCAATCAGAGTTGTGCTCTTTTATGATGCTTCGTATCTAGCAGTTTGCTGCATTTACGGGGATTTTCATGAGAGGGACTGCGGCTCTGATGGCCTTTGTGAGGGTGTGAATAGAGCTACATGAGAAGATTATCCCTAAAGTGCCTTAGATCATAGGTTCTACCCCCTTTTAGGTCACAAGGGCTTCCCAAATTGTATGCTGCACTGTTGCATTTCGTCCAGTTAATTTTTCCCTCAAAGATTTTCAAAAATAAAAAAAAAGATACGATTTTCCCTTAAACGCCTATATGAGGTGGCATATAATGTGAAAGTTTTCTAAATTCCGTCTGTGAATACCCTCCTTATGCAGAAACCTCAAAAAAAGAAGTATCTTGTATCCTGCATCATTGCATCATTGCATCATTACATCATTGCGTCATTTGCATTAAATAAAATTCCAATTTTGAAAAAAAATTATTCATCTTGCATTTCATTTCATTGCATAAAAATGAAAAAACAATTATCATCTTCATAGCTTAAGCATTTCGTTTATAATCAAAAAAGAGGAAAAAGCTCCTCGCCAAGTTCATCTAAAACATGGCATTCATGCATAAGCATTATTTCAAAAAAAAAAGACCAGTAGAACTACGTAAGCTTTGATTCCTCATTACAATGGGGATACGTAGGAGCGGGTCTTACCCCGTCAAGCACATTTTTCTAAAATCTTTTTTCCAATAAATCATTTGCATCTCCAAATAATTTTGAAAATCATGTTCCAAAACTAAAAATCAAAAGTTTCCAATGCATGCATCTTCTCTAAACAAAGAACAAAATAGAAAAGCTCTTCATGTAAAAGCTCAATGAGTAAAAGTGCACCTTCGAATGACGAAGGGTGATATCTCAAATTTGTTTGTGCACTACAAATTTGAGATGTTACTCTACGGTATCGGGGGCACTTTGACCCTATCATGTGGGGTTTTGTTTTCAAATAAGAGAATAAGTTTGAGTTAACCAAATGTCGAAGCATTTCAGTATATTGCGTGAAGTATTGAGTCAGGATCCACTCAATGTTTCATGCAAGTTACTCAGAGTAACGACAATTGGTTGCCTCACATCATCATTTGCATACATCCTTGCATTACATAAAACAAAATTTTCAAAAAAGGCAAAAAGCAAAACTTTCAAAAAAAAAAATCATCGTAGTCCTTTCTTTTACCGGGCTACATGAGGTGATGTTCCCAAAATTTCAGTCGCCAAACTCGAAAAAATGTTTTCATATGCATGTCAAGTCGCATTATCGCCGCCATTTTCATATAAAGACATCATTTGCATGGCATAAAACAAAAACTTGATAAAATTCATACATGCATTTTTCTCAATCTCATTTAGGTTTGTCAGGAGTGCATTCTCCGCACGTGTGCGTTTCCATTCACTAAGGCTTTTTCCCCTAATTTTCTCGAAAGATCCAAAAATCGTGTCTTATTAGGAGCGTGTCTCATGCATTATTGTTGTCCTTTTTCACACATCATGAAAAATAATACATTAACCTCTCATTTTGCATGCATTTCCATTCAATAAAAACCATGTCTTCCCACGCATGTTTTTTTGTGAGTATCATGCATTTCATTGCACAAAAAATGAAAACAAGAAAGCATCTCATTCACAATCATGAATAAAAATCATCATCAAATTTATTCAAAATGTAGCATTCATGCACCATTTCATTAACCTCATCACTTTGATTCAAATACATCATTCCTCCATACATGCATCTTTCAAAAAAGGAAGGGGCATTGGCATTTCATACTTTGCCTTGCCTCTAAAAAAAATCATCATTTAGAAAAAAGCATCATTCCTGCATCTTTCATCATTCAAAAGAAAAAGGGGGCATCAGCATTTCATATCTTGTCTTGCCTCTATAAAAATCATTTGGAGAAGAAGCATCATTCTTGCATCATTCATCATCCAAAGATGCACTGGCATTTCATATTTCGTCTTGCATAAAAAGAAAGCATCAAAAAGAAAAAACCTTTAGAAAAATCACACTTTTCAAGTGAATATGCTTTCATACATTTCATTTTCATCATGTATACATCATAATGTTTTCATCCATGCATTGCATACAACAAAAATGTTGTGATGAGAGACGAGATGTTCTTGCAAAGTAATCTTTCCTTTTTGGAAAAGTTTACCCTCACTCATTTGCAAACTCAAGGTGTTCCAAGGCACTCAGTTTTTCACATCAGTAGCTCATTTGTATTTCCTTCAAAAAAAAGCATTACATCTCATCCATTCCATGATAAAAGACCGAAACAGTTCATCAAAAAAATTTTTATATCATGTTTTAACCAATGATAACTCTCTGTGAAGCGTTCTTCTAGTAAGCATGCATGCCAGGTGCAGTTTCTCTTGTTTGAGTCAGTCAATTTCCTTCATTTATCATCATTCCCCATCCAAGTCTAATCCCGCCCCGTCCACCCATAAAGCGCATATTCTCTCCCATCAGTGCATACTTGACTTTTTGGTTCATTCTCACTAACACTTTAAGTCCTCCATGCTGGGGCAATTCTGTGATCACTAATTTTCCTTGTCGATATCATATTCTTTTAGTGCAAATCTTTCTAAAAAATAGATAATAAATAAAAAGATAAAATAAGCTCGCTAGGTTGAAAACCCGCAAAGGGCGGCCTAGGCAAAAAAGAGCGCCCGGTGGATTGAAAACTCGCAAAGAGCGGTCCAGGCAAAAATTAGGGCAAAAGAGCAAACACATGAAGATAGATAAATTATTGTCCTAAAGTTAAGTCTTACAGAAATAAGCAATCGGGACTTGAAATTTGGCCATCTCTCCATACCCTCAAGAACCTAAAATCCCAGAAAGTCCATTTCCTACCCCTCTTAAGCCAAAGATTCAAAATCACAAAAATACCCTTTGTTACCCATCTTAAGCCAAGAAAAGCCCAAGATATCCCCATCACTCTGGACGAGGGTTAATTCCACATCAAAGATAGTATATCATTCTCACCCAAGTCAAAAGGAAAGGAAATCCACAAAAGGAGGGGAATAACAAAGTTTCAAAAAGGAGAATCCCAAAACAAGGAAAGGAAGACAAAGGGAGTATAAATTAAGAGTCAATACATTTTGTCATGAAGCATAAGAGCTCCCCTTCAAAGAGGCCCTCAGATTCAATGGGTTCAATCACTTCCCCTTCAAAGAGGCCCTCAGATTCAATGGGTTCAATCATTTCTCCTTTCAAAAAAGCCCTCAATTCATTGGGTTCAATCATTCCTCCTTTCAAAAAAGCCCTCAATTCGTTGGGTTTAGCCATCTTTTCTTTCATAAAACCTTCAAACACCTCATCAAACTTAATAACCATTTCCCTCACAAATCATTGACCATCGGCCAACACCGAATAAGACCCATCCTCCCCATCAACCCCAAACACTTCATTAAGCTCAATCATCCCCTTCTCCACATCACAGCCCTAAAAAGTCCATTCCGATCAATGACTAATTGCCTTCGTTTTCTCAAGTTTTAATTTTGGGACAAATAATTTTATATATTTGCGACGTGTTTGCTCAAAAGGAAAAAAACAAACAAGCAGAAAAAAGAAAGCTGCTCAAAAAGAAAAAACAAACAATCAAAAAAGGAAAGTTGGTAAAAAAGAAGAAGGACTCGCACTCCAAGATGCATTTGTGTTGCATTAAAACAAGGTCTAGTGGTCACCAAGTGGAGCCTCTCATCATACTAAAAAGTCAAAACTTTCATTGCATTTAAGTTGTTCTTAAAGAAAACCAAAAGTGTGTACTAGGGGGCATTCCCTTCACCTCTCACTCCACTCAACTTTGGGGAGTTTTGTTCATTGTCCACCCCATTCATATATCACCCTCAGTTCATAACCATCACCATAACTTCACAACCACACTCACAGAAACCAATTGAAATGTCATTCGAAAGTGGGGCAAGCGCGTTCCCATTCCTTCACCTCATTCATTCCTACAAAACCTCACCGGGGCAATCTCTCAACTCACTATCCTAAACAAGGCCTTGCCATTCTAATTAGGGCAGCTTTGTCCTTGTTACGACTGGGGCAACATCAAACTTTATGGGTGAGACAAAATCTCTTTTGATCCACCTTCCCTTTCAAAAGCCGAAGCATTCCCAATTCATCATCTTCTACGCCCCTAGTTGTTGTCACCACTAGACAGGGGCAAACTATTCACTCATCAAAGACTTGAATTAGGGCAATCTTGTATCTCTTGACCCCCCATAAGTTTCGGCAATAACCATGTCTGTCATTCCTTCACTCGCCATGCCCTAAACCAATTCCAAGTTAACTGACTCATTCATTCATATTTGCACTCTTATGCATGCTTACTAGACAATGCTTCAAAAGAGAGAGCACAAGTTGTTTACAATTCAGTCATCATGGAAAGAAAGAGAAAACAAGTGAGGTTGTTTGTAAGCAAAAACCTTGAGAACACCGGAGTTTGAATCAAATTCAATTTTTCAACAGAATGGTCAATAATAATTTCAATTCCTTGCATCCAAAGTCTCGCTTCTCATCATCACAAAAATGTTTACCTCATGCATCTAGGCATTCCAATCTATTCATTATAGCATATGCATCAAAGCATTACATTTGCATCTTCACATTTTGTGCATTCATCACATAGCAAAAAGAAAAAACGTTCCACGTCAGTTGCACCATATTAATACTTGCATTTCATAGAGGAAAATAGTAAAGAAGAAAAGCAGAAATCTTTTCATTGCATTGGCATCATATTAATGTTCGCACTTCATAAAAAGGAAAAGAACAAAATCATTGCATGTCATTCACCACTAGAGCATTACATTTTGCATCAGATATCTCATAGAAAAAGCAAAGAAAGCAAAAAGAAAAAAAGAAACCACAAAAGCAACACAAAAGCATTCCATGTCATTCACCATTCCACAAGATACTAATCATTGCATGCACCATTGCATCATCAAAATTCTTCAGACCATTAGATCAATACAGACATATGTTGACCCATAAACCAGACCTTTGCGTCCATAATTCAAAGCTACTCCCTTGATCCCAAGCGATCCTCATTTCATGTTTTCTCATTCATTTCTTTTTCATTAACACATCCAGTGTTGACTCTCACTTGCAAACTCCAAACAAACAACAAAAAGAACAGAAACATTCCTTGTCATCCAGAATTCCATATCATTCATCATTTCACAAGCATTCCTTTGTCATTCAATCATCAAACATTAAAGCGGTGCATTGCATCTTATTAACGTTAGCATTTCCATAAAAGAAAAAGAGCAAAAATCATTGCATCAAACATCAGAGCATTGCATCATATTAATGTTTGCATTTCATAGAGGAAGCAAAAAGAAACAAACAGAAGTTAGAACAGGAGCATTCCATTGATCAAAGCATCAATCACCGCATACACTTGCATTCAAACATCAAAGCATTATGTTGATATTTGCATTTCATAAACTACAAAGAAGAAGCAGATACAAAAGAACAAAAGCATTCCATAATATTCAAGACATCAATCATGGCATACGTCTGCATTACATTGCTAAGCAAAATGCGGATGAACACAAGATGTTAATCCTCATGCCTAGTTCTAAGAATCAGCACTTCAAGTGTCAATCTTCAATCTAATTCTCAAGTCAGTCATCCTGGACTTGTCAGTCTCAAAATCTCATTCCCAGTCACTCCTTCAGTTCGGAGTTCAAATGCTCTCGGGTCCCAAGTGGTTCATTAAAAGCACGCTAAGTGCTCATCCTCATTTACTGTTTTCTCATCAGCACGCCAAGTGTTCGTTTACTGCTTTCTCATCAGCACGCCAAGTGTTCATTTACTGCTTTCTTTCTAGCAAACCAAGCATTCATCATCATTGCATCAGACATCGAATCGAGTCTCAAAATACAAAATCATTTTCAATAAATAGGAGACTAAGTCGAATGTACATTCGAAATAGTCATCACGATAGGACACTTGAATTGATCACTCAAGAATCCTAAGGTCCCTATGCCAAAAAAAAAAACAAACAAAGACATTCAGTGTCGTCTACATCATAGTAATGTTTGCATTCCATAAAACAAAAAGAACCAAAGATTCATCATCCCATCAAACATCAAAGCAATATAGTTGCGTCACATCAATACTTGCATCTCATAGAAGAAAAGAAAGCTAAAACATCCCATGTCATTCATCATTTCATAGCAATATTCACATTTCATAGAAAAAAGGCAAGGAAGGAAAAGTTTTCCATTACATGTCATCTGCCATTTCATCAAAACACAAGAGCATTACATATCATCAAACACCAAAATTTTGCATTCGCATACCTGCACTTCATCAAAAGAGCAAAACAGAAAAGAGAAATTCAGATGTTTGGATTACATTCATCATAAGAAAAAGAAAATGGCAATCATGGCATTTGCATTGCATGCATTGGTTCATTTTTCAGCTGCAGACAAGTGGGAGAGGATAAACACCACAGTGTTAATGCTCGCCTTCAGATTCCAGAAAATGTTCACCAAGTTGGGAGTTCAGAAAAAAAGAAAAAAGAAAAGAGAGAAACAAAAAAAGAAAAGAAAAAGAAAAGAGAGAAACAGAAAAGAAAAGAAAGAAAGAAAAGAAAAGAGAGCGCTCAGGCGCGCATTGCGGATTGGAGCCCAGAGAGATCATCGCTCCCTTCTGCCCAGGTCTCACATTGTGTACGAGCAACGCGATGGACCGCAGCCCCATGTGAGGTTCAACGGAATAGTTGTATCAGCCTAAGATACAGTGGACGGCGTGCATTGATCTGTATATCAGTTCCGGAGCTGATAACGATCCCCCCGGTCGCTCGAAAAGGCCAACAGGAAGAGCGTGCTCCTCAAAGCCACGTGCAAACTCGGATTCGTCAAGAGTTCGTTTAAGGATTACAGGTTTTAGGCAGCCTGGGCAATTTACCGCTTTCTGCACGCCAAGTGCCCATTTTACTTTTCTGTCTGCACGCAAGTGCCCATTTTACTTTTCTGCCTGCACGCCAAGTGCCCATTTTACCTTTTCTGTCTGCACGTCAGTGTTCATTTACTGTTTTCGAATCGACACGAAAGTGTCCATCTTTCCAAAAAAAAAAGAGAAATTCGGGTTTCTCTAAGTAGACAAAATTGGTATAGTTTCTGAATTCTTTATTCCTATTTTATCTTCGAAATATGTCTCGGCCAATTCATATTTCTTGATAAAATCCGAATAAAGTGGGGCAGCTGTCATACCCCAATTTTGTCCGCCTTCTTTTAGTCACTTGTTTTATTTAATTTGTATTTTGAGTAGTTAGAATAGCGTCTTTTTTTTAATTTAAGCCAATTTCAATTATCCGTTCAATTAAGCCGAAATACCATTACTTAAGCTAGGCATGCGCGCGAATGATCGATCATTTCGCGCATTCTTCAGTTTAATCTTGATGTTTGGGCCTAGTTGAACCTAAGTGGGCTTATTTAAGTCGCTTTTCTCACTATTGGGCTTATCATTTTGATTTGGGCCTACAAACGTGGTTCCGATTCATTTTTTTAGTATTTATCGCTTAATGGGCCTATTTCTTCTATTTGGGTTTCATTCTAAGCACTTTTGTTCAGTCGGGCCCATTTTCGTTTTGTGTTTGGCCCAACTTCTTAGTTCTTTTTTTTAGTATTCTTTATTTGCCTTTTTAATTTATTTTGAGTAGTTCATAGTCCAAAAATGTCAAATATTATTTTTATTACAATTTAGGAGTGTTTAGAGTCCAAACTGTTCAAAAATACAAAAAAATATAGAAAACGAAAATTACAAAAAATATAAAAAAAATAATACAACTTCTATTTTGGCTAAAAGCAATAGTCCCTTTTATCAATTCTATTTCTTTTTCACCAAAGAGTTTGCTGCTCCACTATGCACCAGCCTGCAAACATAAAGCAGAAAACAAACAAAAGGCATCAACTACCTCAAAAAGCAGAATCATGAAATAGGAAATGTGAAAGGGACATTTCAGGAACCAAGCTGGCATCATCAACAACAAAACAAAGTCAGAGTCTCTATATAACAGGGAGGAGACAGAATCACAGGAGGGGAATCATATGCACACAGAGAGAAATATACACACAGCAACATACCCACAGTCAGAAACAACACAAAAAAATAGTAGCAAACAGAACCATTCGCATACAGAAAAATGCACACACAGCAGCAGAGAAGTCCCGGAGAAAACACAACAACTCACAAGCACCAAAGATAGAAGCAGTAGCAGTCAAAGCAACAGACAGCAGTAGCAATAGACAGCAGTTAGCAACAACAACAAATCAGTTTTCACCTAGGGGCAGGTTGGTTTGACCTTTACTCTTATACGCATTTTTTTTAACTTACTAGAATAGTTTAGAAATCTTATGTAGATGATAGGAGTGTTTCTAAGACTAAGCAGAATTTAAAATCAATACTGAAAAATATTGTCCAACATGTACTAGTTTACAGGAAATAGAGAAGATTTGTAACAAAGGATTATTAGAACAAATGAAGGATTAGTGTACAGAACAAATAAAATTTGAGTTTTATGTTACTCAAAACAAAAGTGAAATTAGGATCTGGAGATAGCAGTATGTTTGTTTCTGAAAAAATTTAAACTATAGAGAAGGAGAAAATACTGGATTAAAGCTAAACATTAGAAAATCAGAGATCAAGAAAAAAGAATGGTACAGAACCGTAAAAACAAAAAAAGGGAATGAAACTCACCTCATAGACGCCGGCCACCGTAGACGGTGGCCGTTGGCCGTGCACCCTCCGCCGTACCACCACCGTGACCAAACCGAACCTTCTCAACCATCGTTTTCACCACCGTTCTCCTCCCCTTCGCAACCGCCACTTCTTAGCCACCACCACCGTGCAACCAAACTACCACCCAATCACCCCAAACGACCACCACCAACAGCCTCCTCTCTCTCCTCACCACGAAAACCGTCCCTTTCCCCATCACTGTCCACGGCGTCCACCCTCACCAACAACCACCACCAACAGCCTCCTCTCCCTCCTCACCACCAACGACCGAACCCTCTCCTCAGCCACCAAACACCACCACTGTCCAAAACACCACTGACCATCATCGCTCCTACCACCCACGAACCGCCATCGTCGCACCACCACAACGTCTCCGTCAAACCGCCACCACCAAGACCGAAACACCACCACTCTCCACCCAAACTGTGAGCGCCCCACCACCTTCGCGCTGCGGTTTCCTCTCTCTGTCACCAAGCTTCGTTTGAAGCTTCGGATCCTCCCTTTCAGCAACCGTAAACGGCGGAAACGAAGGGTAGGGAAAGGGGATCGGTGGCTATGAGGTGAGGGGAAGGCGAAATTTCGGTTGGGGATGAGGGGAGTGGGTGAACGGTGGCAAGAAGAAGAAGAGGGGAGGTAGGGTTGAGGGAAAGAAACAATCGGCCGCAGCCAAGAGAGAGAGAGAGAGAGAGAGAGAGAGAGAGAGAGAGAGAGAGAGAGAAAAAAAAAATTAGGTTTGGCCATTTTAGGTTGGAGACGCCGCGTGAGAAGAATAGAAGAAATTAGGGTTTCCAATTTTAGATTTAGGCTTTTATAGTATGATACAGGGGCATTTTCGTCCTTTCACCCTTTTTTTATTTTTCAGACTTCTACTAACACCCCTGCATTTTACTTCTCGCGCCCTCCCCTGAAGCCCATGATTTTTTTTGGAATGCAGCCCAGCTTACAAAAATAAGCTGGGCTCACTGTTTACACCCCAGTTTTAATAATACAGCCATCCTTTTACTTGCACCCCATTTTACTACTGCACCCCCGGTTTCTTTTTTTTAATTTTGTTTCTTTCCCCTAAATAAATTTATTTTTTTTACAAACCTTTTTTTCCCAAATAATGGATAAGCGCTTCCCAAAATAAAAATTAATCCAATGGCGAAAACTCTTCAAAATCAAAACTTTGTTAGTAGTCTTGCGAAGCCTTTGCTTGCATGATTATTAACAATGGAGTGCTAGTGATAATCACCCATAACCTTTGTTAGTTTGATTATCATGAATGCTTTCAATTTCAAAAGATATTTTCCCAAGCATCAAAAATCATGGCAAGTGTTAGTAATGATCACCCATAACCTTTGTTAGTTTGATCATTATGAGCACCCTCCACTTTTCAAAACCTAAGCAAAAAGACTATCACTTTCGAGGCCTTAGAACTACGTCGCTTTGATTCCCATTTGGGATACGTAGGAGCGAGTCACATTCTCGTCAAGCGCAATCATAAAAAGTTTAGCATTTGCATAATAAAAAGAAAAGAGTTATTTTCATAACAAAAAAGAATCACTTCCGCAAACCAAAATCATTTAAAGAACAAAAACCTTTTCCTTTCTAAAATCATTTTCAACCCATCGTCGCTAGTGGTTAATCAGAACCTTTGTTCGTCTAGCCATTGGTGACGATGTCTTTTTCCCAAAAGAACAACAAGCGATGATCACTCATAACCTTTGTTAGTTTGATCATTCGTGCCAATCAATCTCTTTCGAAAACCCTTTTCAAAAGAACAAATAAAAACAAGTCGCTACTAATAGTCAATCAGAACCTTTGTTCGTCTGACTGGCGGTAGTGACTCTCATTTTCAAGAGTACTTAGCGGTGATTACCCATAACCTTGGTTA
Source organism: Astragalus membranaceus (assembly GCA_039519185.1). Lineage (NCBI taxonomy): Eukaryota > Viridiplantae > Streptophyta > Magnoliopsida > Fabales > Fabaceae > Astragalus > Astragalus membranaceus. The sequence continues at coordinate 16,458,627 of CM076849.1, forward strand.
GTTTAATCATTCACTAAATGCTCGTCCTATTTCGAAAACTCACTAAAAAAGATAAAAAACAAAAACTTCTCAAAAAGACAAAGAAGAACTACGTAGCTTTAGGTTCTCCATCGCACCGGGAGATACGTAGGAGCGGGCCATGTCCCGTCAAGCGTTTTTTTTCTAAGAACCCATTCTTCCCCCTTTTCCTTTTTTTTCATAATAAGTAAAGATTTTCATTAAGAATTTTTCAATAAGAAGTAGAGAGGCAAAATTAAGTATTTTCAAGTCAACACACTAAAACCACACATTTAATTAAAGGTTCCCTCTCAGTAGAGAGGACGTGTGGGGTGCTAACACCTTCCCTGCGCGTAACCGACCCCCGAACCCTATTCTCTAGTCTCGCAAGACCAATCGCTTTCCAAAAAAGGTTTTCCTAATATTTTCCTTAATAAATATTGGTGGCGGCTTCATTGTCTTAGGAAAAGTTGTGAACGAGGAAGGTTCTCCCTCGGGGACTTTTTCGGGCGCAACAACAATCCCTGAGGATCCACCGGTATCTTACCGTTTATTTTATTACTTGCAACGTTTTCAGTACACTTGCTGAATTCTTAACAAGTTTTTCACCACAACAGAAAAGGCCATCAGGGGCGCTTTTTTTATCCATTTGGGGCGTTTTCGGGCGCCCCTAAAGCTTGCGCTCCTGTAGGTGGTGACCAACTGGAGCGCTTGTAAGAGGCGCCCCTGATGGCCATAGCGCAGGTGACCAACTGGAGCGCTTGTAAGAGGCGCCCCTGATGGCCATAGCACAGGTGACCAACTGGAGCGCTTGTAAGAGGCGCCCCTGAATTTCAAAGGACAAAGGACATCAGGGGCGCTTTTCCTAAGCGCTCCTGATGCTATATTTTTTTTTTTTAAATTCTTTTTACCAAATCTAACCAGTTCCAAATCTAACCGGTTCCAAATCAAACCTGCAGCAACAACAACCTAAAATAACCAATTGAATTGGGGGATCAAATTTTCAAACCAGCCAATTCAAAATCAAATTCCAAATAAAAAACTTATAAATGCATCTAATATCCATACATAGAGAGAACAAAAATAATATGACATCCAATGTAGCAACAAAATTTACATGCCACAAAGTAGCAACAAAATTTACATGTCCACAAAGTAGCAACAAAATTTACATGTCCACTTATTGAGTACAAACAAGCTACCCAAAATGAGCAAAAAAACAAGCTACCCAAAATGACTTGAATTTCGATTTTGATTAATCAAAGAAGCAACATAATGACACCACTCGCCTTTGACCTCAGTAAGTATGTCATCAGAAAATGGAGCTCCAACCTCGTATCCTGGAAAATACTTCCAAAATAAAATAAAATAAAATAAAGTTAGAACTAAGTTGTTAAATGCTTGATATGGAATTGCTAGCTTATCAAAAAAGAAACTATATAAATTACATACATTTAGGGGAATTTCCATTTGTATGTCAGTGATTATGTCCTTCATATACTTCATAACGTAATATCCACAATCAACATTGTTTGGTTGTCTCGGACACTACAAATCAAAAAAAAAATTAATTGTTAAAATGCGAGCAAAATTTACATGGATAAGAATAATATTGATTATAAACTTACCTTTATTACTATCCAATTTGTTTTATTGTTCCCACCTCTAGTCCTAACCTCATTTGATGCCCAAAAAGTTGCCAAACAACTGAAACATCATACATATAACTATATTAATTAATCGAAATAGATACATAATTAATATTGAAATATGTGATGTATCTAAATACACACCTTTCAAACATTCCTCTCATCATGGCGTGTTTGCTATAATCACCGTGACACGAATCCAAATAGAAAATTCTATTTCTCCTAGCATCAATCACCAACAATACCCAATGTACACTACCAAAATATTTCGATAATTAAATAAATAAGACATTTTTGAAAAAACACATTATATATATATATATATATATATATATATAGAGAGAGAGAGAGAGAGAGAGAGATTAAATTTCTTACCCTCCTAAGTTAATGGGTGCCAAAAACCAGCAATCACAGCTGCTTTCAAGTGTCGAAGCCAAGCGTGTATTGATATAGGCTTTTATCGCTTCCTTGCTTTCTTTAACCGCTTCCTTCACGTCCTGAAGTTGCTTTTTTGTCATTTTTTTTGTCAATATGAAGGTTGCGTAGAAAAGTACGTTCGGGATCCAAAAATATAAATCTTTGTCTTTGTTCCATGGTGCTCAAAATCACATGGTACAAATACCTATAGTTAAAATGTAGACAAATAAATTAACATATGATAATAAATGTACAGTGGCCGCAAATTTACTTGATAATACCTATAGTTAAAATGGCCGCAAATAAATTAACATATGATAATAAATGTACAGTGGCCGCAAATACCGCAAATTTACTGCTGGTCTCGACGTCCCAAAATACTTTTAGAACCAGCTATTGGTTCATCTGGGATAAATGAAATGTTCTTTGGAGGATAAAGATTGCAGAACCACTAGCAATCAACATTAGATACAGAAGGTCATTTGAGGGGTAACAACCTAGTCATAGGGTTAATGTGGTTCATGATTTTACATTGAAAGAGACAAGTTTAAGAATTGAACCGGATAGCAAAAATCCACCAACTGATTATGAAGCAGATGAGACTCAAGTGAAAGCCTTTCATGAGAGGTTGGTTCGGTAAACTAATCAAAGAAACTTCTAGACTAATAAAATACAATCTAAATTAACTCGAATGGTAACAGGAATGCCTAAGTCATGGTATTAGCACACAGTTAGTATGGTAATGGGGAGTATGTTGATTTACATATCAGCAACAATAACAATTTAACTAGCAAGTCCACTGCAAACTTTTACAATATAAACACTATTAGATAAACATGATAATTGATAAAGGTTTGACATCACCGTGTACAAAAGCAGGACAACACTAAAAATATTAACTGGAAAAAATAAAACTAAATCTTCACTAGGTGTTCCAACATACTCTCCAGCTCCATTAGATGATCCTGAAGAACATCTATTTCAGTCTGCTGGTCTTTCCTATACCGTGATGCATTACATTTAGGACACGACTTTAACAATGCATGTTCATTCCGAAATAAAATGCAATCATTTGGACAAGCATGTATCTTCTCGTAGTTCAAACCAATGGTGCCTAACATTTGTTTTGCATCATACGTCCGAGAAGGGAGCACGTTGTCTTTCGGCAACATATCTTTCAATAGTGCGAGTAACTCCGTAAAGCTCTTATCTGTCCATCCGTGGCAAGTTTTCAAGTTATACAGCTTTATCACAGCCAATAACTTTGTCAATTCAGTACAGCCCGCATACAACGGTGTCTCCGCATCGGTTATCAACTTCTCAAACATTTGAGGACAGTCATTAAGATCATCTTCAACCGCCTTTGTCATCTCTTCAAATTCGTCGCCATCAACTGTATATGTTTCAGGATAATCAACCGGATCACATCTTTGAGTGCTATTATCCATATTCGAAGGTTCACCTCTTTCCTCGCCATGCATTGTCCAACAAGTATAACTTTGATCGATTCCGTTGGCCTTTAAATGTCTTTCCAACTCAAGTGCAGTAACTCGATTGGCGTAGCAACATCTTAAACAAGGACACTTGAACTTACTAGAAGTTCCTAAACGTCGAACGGCAAAGTTCACAAAATATTCCACGCCTTCGCCATATTCTTTCGATAGACGATTCGCAGACATCCAATTTCTATCCATATTAGACCGAAATTTAATATAAATTCCTGATAAGAGAACTTAAACATATTAGAATAACACACAAAGTACAATTTTTCTAACCTAAGACATCAGAGTTAGTTCTTTTATAGTTTAACTTAAAAATTTTGCTATATAACAACCGAAATTTATTATATCTAATTTCCTGATAAGAGAACTTAAACATATTAAAGGTGAAAAACACACAGAGTACAATTTTCTGATCCCAAGCCATTCAACCTTGGATAACGTCTTTTCTATGCAATTTAACATCCATCATCGTGCAATTTAATCCAATTTTCGATTCAATTTCAACTCCAATTCAAACAATCATCAATTTCAAATACACCAATACTTATGAGTACATATGTCAATTGCTCAAGTGTCTAAACAATAACCACAATAAAAAGAAGAGAGAATAAGAAAAGTACCGTAACAAGGGGAAGCAACAACGAACTTGACCTAGATGTGAACGGCAACAAGACAGAACTCGAACCTCCGCAAAAAGTACTCGAACTAGACATAAAAAAATGAATTAATCAACAAGTAGGAGTAATATGCCAATTCAAGGTATTTGCTGTTACAAAAATGAGACATGTGATGTAAGGTGGGACAGGCAGTGAGAATATATATAATGGCCAACTAGGTGCTGCAAGTTGCACCAGCAAGCATAGAACACATGATATAACCGTTTATATTCTCACTACAAAAAGAAAACTTCTTCTTCATTCGAAGAGAACTTGGAATCATTGATTCCTCTTCATGCTGTTAGATTCGCATTTTTTTTTTTACATGTTGCCCTCTTTGATCATGACAAAAAGGGGGAGAAGAATAGAGTTTTTAATATTTAGAATAAAGTTTTAATATTCAGCATGCATTTGCATTTACTTGCATACAGTCAATAAAACAGGGGGAGCATCATGATAGGGGGAGTATCGTATACATTATCTGTTTGAACTAACCTCCCACCTTGAGATGAGTTAATGTTTTGTCATCATCAAAAAGGGGGAGAATGTGGATACCTTGTGTTGCAGGTAACCTGATATTGCAGGATGTGTTTTGATGATGAAAAAGACAAAGGTAAGATTGACGGTCAAAGTCAATAAAAGTGACTAAACGTCAAAGTCACAATCCAAGACAAGCAAGCCAAGAACTGAAGATTCAAGTTTAAGGGTAGTCCTTAAATATAAGGGTAGTCCTTAGGGTTTGGGTGTGTCTTAGGAAAAAGTGTAAGCTCTTTCAAAAGGTCAGCTCGTATCTCAAAGTCTCACACACTCACAAAGTTTTTTTAAAGTTGCATGCATATTTACGTAAACATTTTTATCACCTTTAAAATAACAAAATCGATTTCCTCATGCATAAACAAATATCAAAATCGATTTTCAGGTAAAATAGAAAAGGTAGAATCGATTGTCAGGCCATGTATTTTCAATACACAAATCGATTTCTGAGCCAAATAGTTTTTAAGGGAAGAATCGATTCCCAATCTTTTGCAAACAACTGAGAATCGATTCCCACTTGTCTCAGGCAAGCTGAAAATCGATTCCTACATATTTTCACTAAGTATAGAATCGATTCCTAGCTTTCCATGGCACTCAAGAATCGATTTCCCATATTTTCCAAACAAAGATAAATCGATTCCTCACCTAAATAAATTGATTCCTAGATCAAATACATTTTAACAAAGAATCGATTCCTACACTATTTTCAACGTAAAAATGAAATCCTCATAGCCTATAAATAGGCAGTGCTTCACGATTCATTTTACACAACACACAACTCAACCCACTTGCATGAAACAGAAAACTCTTGAGAAAACTCTTCACGCTTATACTTTTGCTCGTCACGTACCGTTGGTCTGTCTGAGCTGATCTGTTGCTAAGAGTTAGTTGGGGTTGTACTCTTCAAGTTGTAATATCTGCCTACACTAGAGGTATTTCTGCGTTTACAATTGTTTATTATTTAATTGTTGTGTTTTGTTCTAGGGAGTGGGGTATCTCTCTAGGGTAGCTGCATGTACTAGGAAGTGGGGTATCTTTCTAGGGCAGTTGATTGTAACAGGGGTGGGGTATCTCTTGTTATTGTTATATTAGATCTGAGGGCTCTCTATAGGTGGGGTATCCTAGGAGGAGAGTGCCTGAGTCTGTAAAGGTTTTCCAAGGCACCTGTAAGCCTTGTTGTTTTAGTGGAAAATCTCACAAGGGTGTGAGGACTGGACGTAGGTCACTAGGAGGTGACCGAACCAGGATAAATCTCTGCGTGCTTTACTGCTTTCCTGCTTTACTGTTATACCGCTTTACTGCTTTATATTCTAATTCCTTCGCTTCCACTTAACCTGCGCGAAAATTGATCTAAGTCATTGAAAAGGGGAAAAACATTTTCAAAAGATCTGAAAAGTTTTTAAATCTCAATTCACCCCCCCCTCTTGAGACTGAAGCCACTTGGTAACAAGTGGTATCAGAGCTAGACTCTTGTATAAAGGGCCTAGCAGCTTCAAGAGAAATGGCTTCAGGTTGGTCTACGCAAGAGGGTGCTTCTCTTACCCGTCCTCCGGGATTCAACGGGAAAGATTACGCATATTGGAAAGAAAGAATGAGAATCTTTATTGAAGGGGTAGACTTAGATGTTTGGGATGCTGTGGAAAAAGGACCCTATGTCCCCACACACATAGTAGATGGTATTCTTACTATTAAAAGTAGAAATGAATGGTCTGATGATGAGAAAAGAAAAGTACAACATAATTTACGTGCCAAAAATATTATTACTTCTGCTTTAAGTCCTGATGAATTTTTTTGAGTTTCAAACTGTAAATCTGCCCAAGAAATGTGGGATAATCTCCAAGTTACTCATGAGGGTACAAATGAAGTGAAAAGGGCAAGAACAAATACTCTTATCAGAGAGTACGAATTATTTAGAATGAATACAGGTGAAACAATACCAGAAATGCAGAAAAGGTTCACTCACATTGTGAATCAGTTAAGCTTGTTGGGTAAGTAATTTCCTGCAGAGGATCTAATCAACAAAGTTCTGAGATGTCTGAATAGAGAATGGCAGCCCAAGGTTACTGCTATAGCTGAATCAAGAAATTTAGCTACTATGACTCTGGCTACTCTGTTTGGTAAACTTCAAGAGCACGAGCTAGAACTCACTCGTCTAGCTGAGTACGAAAATACAGATAAGAAAAAGAAAAGCTTGGCTCTAAAAGCATCTTGTTCTAGTCAATTTGATGATAGTGACAACTCAGATGATGAAATTGATGAAAATGAAGAGAATATGGCTCTTATGGTTCGGAAGTTCAAAAGGTTCATGAAAGGCAACAACTATCCAAAGAAGAACTTCAAATCAAAAAGGTTCTCTAGCAAAGAAAGTACATCCGGTCCTCCTACTTGTTATGAATGCGGGAAACCCGGGCACATGAAAATGGAATGTCCTAATCTACAGAAAAAGGACTCCAAATCTGAAAAGAAGGCATTCAAAAATAACAAAGGAAGAAAAGCCTACATCGCATGGGAAGACAACTGCATGGATTCATCAGATGAATCAGAAGATGAAGAAGCTCAAGTTGCATTAATGGCTGACCATGAAAGCGAGAATGAAAACGAGGTAATTTCTAACCCTAACTCTTTACAAAATGCATATGATGACTTATATGAAGCTTTCACTGAGTTGCATGATGATTCTATGAAATTAGCTAAGGCATTAGATAAATCAAAGAAAACCATTGCTAATCTTCAAGATGAAGTTAATGTTTTAACTAAAGAAAAATTAGAACTTAGGAAAGAAAATGATAAACTTGTGTATGTTAAAGAAAATTATGCATGTGATAAATGTATAGAACATGAAAAGAAAATCAATGAACTTGAATGTACAATAGACAAAATGCCCAAATTGCATCTTAGGATTCAGAGAAATAATTTTGTGAAAAGCAATATGCATCATAGACCTAAGTTTTCCACTAAACCTTATATTAGATGTTACTATTGTGATAAACCTGGACATACAGCTTCTGTTTGCAGGGCAAGAGGTAAGCAAACTATGAAAAAGGTATGGGTTCCCAAAAGGACCATACCAAGCACTAACCCACAAGGACCCAAAGAGATTTGGGTACCTAAAACCTTGTTTTGAACCAATGCAGGTATGCTTCAAGGTACGGGGGTCAGATTGGTACCTTGACAGCGGATGCTCAAAGCACATGACTGGAGATATTACAAAGTTCCTAACTCTTACCCCCAGATCAAGCGGTCATGTGACTTATGGTGACAATAACAGAGGAAGAATCCTTGGTGAAGGTAAAGTTGGTAAAGACTTATCTACTGCTATTGATAATGTGCTCTATGTTGAAGGTCTTAAACATAATCTTTTAAGCATTAGCCAACTTTGTGATAAAGGAAATAGAGTAATATTTGACTCAGGTTCATGCATCATTGAGGATAAACAAAGTAAACAAGTTAGAATGATAGGAAATAGAGTAGAAAACATATACATGATGAGTTTAGATAGTGTTTCATCACATAATGCATGTTGCCTCATTAGTAAGGAAGAAAACTCTTGGTTATGGCACCGTAGGACAGCTCATATTCATATGGATCATCTTAACAAGTTAGTGTCTAAAGATCTAGTTAGTGGTTTGCCTAATATCAAGTTTGAAAAAGATAAATTGTGTGATGCATGCCAAAAGGGTAAACAGGTAAAAGTGTCATTTAAATCAAAGAATATTGTGTCTACTAACAAACCTTTGCAGCTGTTACACATGGATCTATTTGGTCCCTCAAGGACAAAAAGTTATGGTGGAAATTACTATGCTCTAGTTATAGTAGATGATTATTCAAGGTATACCTGGACTCTCTTTCTGGCAAATAAGAGCGAAGCTTTTGGAGCATTCAAAAAGCTTGCTCGCAGCATACAAAATGAGAAAGAATTGAAGATTGTCTCAATTCGATCTGATCACGGTGGAGAATTTGAAAATGAAAAATTTGAAATCCTATGTGAAGAACTTGGTATAAATCACAACTTTTCAGCACCTAGAACTCCTCAACAAAATGGAGTTGTTGAAAGGAAAAATCGATCATTGGAGGAACTTGCCAGAACAATGTTAAATGATCATGACATCCCAAAATATTTTTGGGCGGATGCTGTAAGTAATGCTTGTTATGTTATGAATAGATTTCTAATTAGGCCTATTTTAAAGAAAACCCCCTATGAACTTTACAAGGGGAGAAAACCAAATATTTCACACCTTCACACCTTTGGTTGCAAATGTTTTGTATTGAATAATGGAAAAGACAACCTAGGTAAATTCGATGCTAAAGCTGATGAAGGAATTTTTCTTGGTTACTCTTTATCTAGCAAGGCCTTTAGAATTTTTAATAAAAGAAATAAGGTAATTGAGGAATCTGTACATGTTACATTTGATGAAACTAACCCCAAAAGGCTGGGAAAGGTTATTGATATTGCAGATGAACCTGAAGAGTTAGAGATAGGTGAGAAGAAGAAAGAAGAAGAAACAAAAACCACCCCTCAAGAGAAGTCAGAAGAAGGATCAAGCAGTGAACTTCCCAAGGAATGGAGAATCCCAAGGGATCACTCGCTTGAAAATGTCATAGGTGATGTAACAAAAGGGGTAACTACTCGTAACTCTCTTCGAAATGCATGTAATCATATGGCTTTCGTATCTCAAATTGAACCTAGAAATATAGATGAAGCCGTAGTTGATGAACATTGGACTATTGCTATGCAAGAAGAGTTAAATCAGTTTGAAAGAAACGAAGTGTGGGATCTAGTTCCTAGACCTGATAAACACCAGATAATAGGCACAAAATGGGTGTTTAAAAACAAGCTAGACGAATCGGGTATAATAATTAGGAACAAAGCTAGACTAGTTGCTAAAGGTTATAATCAAGAAGAAGGAATAGACTATGATGAAACGTATGCTCCTGTAGCTAGATTAGAAGCTATTCGCATGTTACTTGCTTTTGCATCAATCATGGATTTTAAACTGTATCAAATGGATGTTAAGAGCGCTTTCTTAAATGGTTTTATCCAAGAAGAAGTATATGTTGAACAACCTCCTGGCTTTGAAAATTTCGAAAAACCAGACCATGTTTTTAAACTCAAAAAGGCTCTATATGGTCTGAAGCAAGCTCCCAGAGCTTGGTACGAAAGATTGAGCAAATTCCTACTCAATCATGATTTTCAAAGAGGAAAAGTTGACACTACACTTTTTATAAAAAGATCAAAAGATGACATCTTACTCGTGCAAATTTATGTGGATGATATTATTTTCGGTGCTACTAATGAATTGCTTTGCAAAGAATTTTCAAGTATTATGCAGAACGAATTTGAAATGTCAATGATGGGAGAACTCAACTTCTTCCTTGGGCTTCAAATAAAACAAACAAACAACGGCATCTTCATATCCCAATCAAAGTACTGCAAAGAACTACTCAAAAGGTTCGAAATGGACAAAGCAAAAGAAATGTCCACACCAATGAGCACCTCATGCTACTTGGACAAAGATGAAGAAGGTAAACCGGTAGAACTAAGCAAATACCGAGGTATGATTGGCTCTCTTCTCTACTTAACTGCTAGTAGACCGGACATCATGTTTAGTGTCTGCATGTGTGCTAGGTATCAAGCAAATCCAAAAGAGTCACATTTAGTAGCTGTCAAAAGAATAATGAGATATCTGGTAGGCACTCAAAATGTTGGTCTATGGTACCCAAAAGGTGCCACATGTAGTCTTATTGGTTATTCAGATTCTAACTTTGCAGGATGTAAGTTGGATAGAAAAAGCACTAGTGGAACATGTCACATACTAGGTAGTGCATTAGTCTCATGGCACAGTAAGAAACAAGTCAGTGTCGCACTGTCAACTGCTGAAGCAGAATATGTTGCAGCAGGGAGCTGTTGTGCACAAATCCTCTGGATGAAGCAACAACTTCTTGACTATGGTATAGATCTAGATCATATTCCTATAAAATGCGACAATACCAGCGCTATCAACCTTACAAAGAACCCCGTCCAACACTCTAGGACCAAGCATATAGAGATAAGACACCATTTTCTTAGAGATCATGTCCAAAAAGGGGATTGTGTAATCGAATTTGTGGAATCGGCAAAACAGCTAGCTGATATTTTTACAAAACCTTTACAAAAAGAAAACTTCTTCTTCATTCGAAGAGAACTTGGAATCATTGATTCCTCTTCATGCTGTTAGATTCGCATTTTTTTTTACATGTTGCCCTCTTTGATCATGACAAAAAGGAGGAGAAGAATAGAGTTTTTAATATTTAGAATAAAGTTTTAATATTCAGCATGCATTTGCATTTACTTGCATACAGTCAATAAAACAGGGGGAGCATCATGATAGGGGGAGTATCGTATACATTATCTGTTTGAACTAACCTCCCACCTTGAGATGAGTTAATGTTTTGTCATCATCAAAAAGGGGGAGAATGTGGATACCTTGTGTTGCAGGTAACCTGATATTGCAGGATGTGTTTTGATGATGAAAAAGACAAAGGTAAGATTGACGGTCAAAGTCAATAAAAGTGACTAAACGTCAAAGTCACAATCCAAGACAAGCAAGCCAAGAACTGAAGATTCAAGTTTAAGGGTAGTCCTTAAATATAAGGGTAGTCCTTAGGGTTTGGGTGTGTCTTAGGAAAAAGTGTAAGCTCTTTCAAAAGGTCAGCTCGTATCTCAAAGTCTCACACACTCACAAAGTTTTTTTAAAGTTGCATGCATATTTACGTAAACATTTTTATCACCTTTAAAATAACAAAATCGATTTCCTCATGCATAAACAAATATCAAAATCGATTTTCAGGTAAAATAGAAAAGGTAGAATCGATTGTCAGGCCATGTATTTTCAATACACAAATCGATTTCTGAGCCAAATAGTTTTTAAGGGAAGAATCGATTCCCAATCTTTTGCAAACAACTGAGAATCGATTCCCACTTGTCTCAGGCAAGCTGAAAATCGATTCCTACATATTTTCACTAAGTATAGAATCGATTCCTAGCTTTCCATGGCACTCAAGAATCGATTTCCCATATTTTCCAAACAAAGATAAATCGATTCCTCACCTAAATAAATCGATTCCTAGATCAAATACATTTTAACAAAGAATCGATTCCTACACTATTTTCAACGTAAAAATGAAATCCTCATAGCCTATAAATAGGCAGTGCTTCACGATTCATTTTACACAACACACAACTCAACCCACTTGCATGAAACAGAAAACTCTTGAGAAAACTCTTCACGCTTATACTTTTGCTCGTCACGTACCGTTGGTCTGTCTGAGCTGATCTGTTGCTAAGAGTTAGTTGGGGTTGTACTCTTCAAGTTGTAATATCTGCCTACACTAGAGGTATTTCTGCGTTTACAATTGTTTATTATTTAATTGTTGTGTTTTGTTCTAGGGAGTGGGGTATCTCTCTAGGGTAGCTGCATGTACTAGGAAGTGGGGTATCTTTCTAGGGCAGTTGATTGTAACAGGGGTGGGGTATCTCTTGTTATTGTTATATTAGATCTGAGGGCTCTCTATAGGTGGGGTATCCTAGGAGGAGAGTGCCTGAGTCTGTAAAGGTTTTCCAAGGCACCTGTAAGCCTTGTTGTTTTAGTGGAAAATCTCACAAGGGTGTGAGGACTGGACGTAGGTCACTAGGAGGTGACCGAACCAGGATAAATCTCTGCGTGCTTTACTGCTTTCCTGCTTTACTGTTATACCGCTTTACTGCTTTATATTCTAATTCCTTCGCTTCCACTTAACCTGCGCGAAAATTGATCTAAGTCATTGAAAAGGGGAAAAACATTTTCAAAAGATCTGAAAAGTTTTTAAATCTCAATTCACCCCCCCCCCCCTCTTGAGACTGAAGCCACTTGGTAACAGATAATAGTCAATACAAACACAAATACAAACACAAACACAAACACATAGAGTGCATTAAATAATCATAACAAAATGGCACAATCCATATCTAAGCTAAAGTGTGTCCCAACAACTAATAAGAATGTTGGAAAACAAGGTGGTAAGTAATCAACAACTGCTCTGTTCACGATACAGGTTCCTTGGCAATATAAAACATGCTAGAACCAACATATTAGGTAGAATTTGTTTCACATTTAATTTGAAGAGCCTTTTTTTTAGTACATATTTGAAGAGTATTTTAATTGTAGTTTCTGTTATATTATTCATTCACTTATAAGTTATATCTAAACCTATACTTCATATTTCCTAGGTTTGAAAAGCTTTTAGTACCTACACTAGTCTTAACATCAAAACAATAAACAGACCAATCGATTAGAGGAAAGAAATGTTGAATGAAGAAGAAAAACAAACCTTATGAGTGCCACAGAAAAGAGCAACAATGAGTAGGATCTGAGTACATTGCCTAGATTTCAAGACAAATGGCAGGTTACTAATAGTTTAAAGAGTTTATAGTTCTAAAAGTATGTTTGTACTCAAAATTATAAATCCTAATTGTTGAATTACTGAAAAATGGCATAGTTATTTAGCAAACTAAATGCCTTATAGAGCATAAGCCATAAGGTAATAAAACTGATACGAATCAACAAAATGACAGCTAAAATCAATGCAGAAAATCAACTCAAACAAAAGATACGTGTATTGTTCTGTACTGCTTCAAAAATCTTAATTCTCCAGTAAAATATGATCAAAATATAATGCATAGTTTACATAAACAAACACTTAGATCATTTGATAATAGCTTTTAGTTGTTCAGAACCATACCTCTGTCCTATAGCGTGTATCAGGTGCTGGAATATTTAGTCTTGCCTTCCAATCTTGTGAGCTAGTATAGAGAATCAATTGAGGAAGAAATTAGAACACACTCTTTCGTTAGGGAAGAACAATCACACCAGCTTTATCCGGCAGTAAAATAATTAAACAAATGGATGGCAAGGCAAACATCAACCCATATCATACTAGATTTGCAACAGCAAGGCACTAAGCATTGATTGTGGACTTCAACTCAATTTTACGTTTGAGAATTTTACGTTTGAGCATAAACATACAACCAAACTCAATGTAATTGGTTATGTTAAACAGCTTATTTTAGGAAGCAAAGCATCAGAACCTAGAGCCTCATAAAACATAATCCAAGCATTCAGGTTTACTGCTCAAAATTTTGTTTCAGCAACCATTTACAAACCATACCAACTTTGAAAACCCTTTTTTACATGAAAAATGTTCTGAACCCCAAACAAAAATTCCATTCTTCACTAGCTAAATAAGAACAGAAAATCCAAGAGTCACAGCACTCCATGAAAGATTGAAAGGTAAATCAAGTAAACCACATTGGAGACGGAAAAAATGAGAGAAGAAAGTACCTAGTATCTTCTCCTTCTTGTAGAAAACAGAGTTCTCCTTGCAGCTCAAATCCCCTCCGCCTAACGCAACTCACCCTCTCATCTCTACTGCCGCGGCTCACCTCCATTTTTGCCGTTCATCTTATGCTTCTGCCTTTTTCAGAATAATTTTTTTTTTCAATCTATCTTTTGTTACGAGCCGGTTGCTTCCTAGTGAACTCGTTTCGGCACCGTGTCGCAATCCTGTTGAACTCCAGTCGTGAATCGGCGGGGTGCGTTATTTCATTTGCAAACTCCTTCCGAACCCCCGCTGGATTTGAACCCAACCCACACCATTCGCGTGGCCGAAGCTCTCGATGGTAAACCCCCTGACACTGTAACTGACAAGTATGAATACTTCCTTCGCGTAACAGAGAGAGAGGGAGAGACAGAGAGAAGGAGGTGTGAGGAGTGGAGAAGGGGCAATGGGAGGTTCTGCGTTGACGGCGACGGTGGCGTTGACGGTGGCGGTGCGCTTCCGTTGTGTTCTTAGGGAGAGAGAGTGAGACGTTGAGTGTTTAGGTTTGAAGAGGGAGAGTGAGTCGTTACGGTGATCTGATGAGAGGGAGATGGGGAATTAAGAAATTTTAATATAAGGCATCAGGGGCGCTTCTAAAAAGCGCTCCTAAAGGCCCTGCGTGTTTTGGCCTTCAGGGGCGCTTTTCTAAAAAAGCGCCCCTGAAGGCCAAAACACGCAGGGCCTTTAGGAGCGCTTTTTAGAAGCCCCCCTGATGACCAAAATACGGAGGGCCATCAGGGGCGCTTTTAGAAAGCGCCCCTGATGGCCCTCCGTATTTTGGACATCAGGGGCGCTTTTTAGAAAGCGCCCCTGATGATGGCGCCCTTTTTTAACAATTCTGTTGTAGTGTTTGGCGCCTAGATCAATTGGTAGCACAAGAACTCTTGTTTGACCCGGAAATTGAAAAACTAGCAAAAGCAACCCGAAAACAAGCTAGGCTTGCTAAGCAGCAAGCGAGAGAAGAGCCACAAGTACCCTCAGCTTCTACCGCCTTACCGGAATCCTCTTCTAGTGAGGAGGAAGAAATGGGTGACGTTCCACCAAGACGTACACTTGGTGACTACGGAAGGCGAAACCAGTGTGCTCAGGCACTAGCTTTCCAGCCTATGGGCGTGGCCCGATTTGACATTAAATCCTCTGTGCTCACTGCCTTGAGAGCAGAGCAGTTTGCTGGGTCGGACGCTGAAGACCCAAACCAGCACCTCTTTCAATTCTATGAGATATGTGGGACTACACACCCGGAAGGGGTGACTGACAGTGATAAGAAGGTCCGACTATTTCCTTTTACTCTCACAGGCCGGGCAAAGGATTGGGCAAATACTCTCCCAGGGACAGTCAATACTTGGGCTGACCTGGAAAACAAATTCTTGGAGAGATTCTTCCCAATCTCCAAGTTCATAAGGAAACGAGCTGACATCTCCAATTTTACTCAGGGGGATTCAGAGTCGTTGTATGACTCCTGGGAGAGGTTTAAATTATTACTCAAGAAGTTCCCTGGACATGGGATTGATGATTTCTTACAGCTGCAGACCTTCTGTCATGGTTTGAGGCCACCGACTAGAATGTTGTTAGACACCTCGGCTGGAGGGTCTCGTGGTACCAAGACATGGGAGGAGGCCAAGCAGCTAGTTGAGGACATGGCCTCCGATGAATACAAAATTCAAATTGATAGGGGAGGTGTGAGTAAGAAGGGTGTGTTGGAGCTCGATTCCAGCAGTGCAGTGCTAGCTCAGCAGAAACTAATGTCCATGCAAATTGAGGCACTCACAAAATAGTTGGCAGCAGCTTGTGAAGTAGGGTCCAAGAGCCAAGCAACCGTCCAAGGAGTCCAGGGAGGTGGTTGCAATTACTGTGGCAGAGAGGCCCACGAAGGAGACTGTGCAAGCCAAGAAATGATGGAACAGGCTAACTTTATGGGAAATTTCCAAAAGCAAGGTGGGAACCCCTATTCCAACACCTACAATCCTGGGTGGAGGAATCATCCCAACTTTTCGTGGAAAAATAATGAAGCCTCAGGTTCCCAACAGCAACCTCAAGCTCCTCAGCAACAAAAACCCTTGTGTAGGTTGGAAGAGGCACTGACACAGTTTATGCAACAGACCACTAATAACTTCCATACCAATGAACAGGCGCTGCTCAACATGAAAAAAAATAATGAAGCTTCCATGAAAAATTTGGAAACTCAGATTGGGCAGCTCTCCAAGCAAATTTCCGAGAGGTCTAGTGGTGGTTTCCCTGCAAGGACTGTCGACAATCCCAAAAATGAGACCTGCAATGCTATCTCATCAAGAAGTGGTATGGAGTTGGAATATGAGGTAGCCAAAAAGAAGGGAAGAGAGGAGTTGGAACAAGCTGGTGAAGTAGTTGAAAATGATGTGGTAGTTGAAAAAGAAAGTGAAACAAGGAGAGAGCAGCTTAAGGGAAAGGCAAGTGAGAGGCCTAAGGTAATCTCTGCATATATGAGATTGCCTTACCCTCCAACTCCCAAAAGGAATGAAAAGGAGGGGCATTTGAGTAAGTTCAAAAATGAGAAAGCTGTGGCACTCACTGAAGAGTGTAGTGCCATCATCCAGAACAAACTGCCCCAAAAATTGAAGGACCCTGGGAGCTTCACCCTCCCATGTACAATTGGTGATAAGAAGGTAGAGAAGGCTCTATGTGATTTAGGGGCTAGCATTAATTTGATGCCCTTAGCCATATGGAGGAAGATGGGGAAAGGAGAAATCAAACCTACCAATATGACCTTGAGACTTGCTGATAGGTCCATCCGGGATCCTTATGGGATTGCGGAGGACGTCCTGGTCAAGGTTGGTAATTTCCTCTTCCCAGTGGACTTCGTCATTCTGAAACTGGATGGTGACACGAACGTCAAGAGCTCCATTAAAAGAGAAAATGATGTCCCATTCATTTTGGGAAGGCCTTTCTTAGCTACCAGCAGGGCTGTGATTGATGTAGCGGACGGAACCGTGAAACTAAGGGTCCAAGATGAATGTGTGACCTTCAATGTGCTTGAATCCACAGCCCCTACGAAGGTAAAAGAGGAATGCTATGATCTTGGAGCCACTGACTCAAGTGAGGTTGAAAAACAAGAAAAGTGGGAGGTTCAGGTAAAGGAGAAGTGCGATGGTCTTGGAGCCACTAATTCGAAGAAGGTTGAAAAAAAAGAGAAGTGGAATAAGAAGGTTAAAGAGAAATCAACTGCTGTGTGGGAAGATATGAAGGAAGCTAAAGGTACAGCTGGTGAGAGCTGTACAAAGGAAGTGGAGTATGCTATTGGAGTGCTGAAAGAGGCACTAAGAAAGTTGAAGGCTCCACCTGAGCCAAATTGAGCTAACTTCTGACAACCGTCAAGCTAGTGACGTTAAAGAAGCGCTGAGTGGGAGGCAACCCACTGAGGTACCAAGTCTTTAATTTAATTTTAATTTCAGTCTTTATTTTATTTTATTCTATTCGCTGTTAATCATGGCTTAAGAAGAAAATTTTTATTTGGTGTTCGGACGACTTCGCTTCGCGAAAGAAGGTGATTTCCAAGAAAAAACTATTTCTGATGGATTTCGCGTCGCGAAGTCATGGTGTCGCGTCGCGGCGGTTCCAAAAATTCTTTGAAAAACTGAATCTGCGTGATCTCGCGACGCGATGAAAACGGGCCGCGTCGCGATGCGACGTTTTTTAGCATAAACCTGGGAAATCCGAACACAACACAAAAATATTTTTAAATCTTCTCTTTTCCCCCTCTTTCGCCACACTACGAATCCCCCTCCCCATTACGGTTTTTGCTCGAATTTGGTCGTGGATTCTTGCTATTTGCCATTAGCTCATCATCACCAGCATCTCCAGGAACTTAAATGGAGAAAAGAGCAAGGACAGGTGCCTCAAGGAAGAGACAGGGGAACCAGAGAGAAGAAGAACCAAGAAGGTTCAAATCCCCAGCACACGAGGAGAGGTACCACCAAGTGGTCAAAGGCAAAAAGATAAATCCGGAAAGGGCCTTCAACCTCAGCACGGGGGAATTCCCCATCATTACCTCCACCCTCCGAGAATTGGGTTGGCTCTCGCTCAACTCAATGATCAAACAGGCTAACCAAATCCTGGTGAGGGAGTTCTATGCAAATGCCTATGGGGAGGAAGATGACAGAGTTTCAGTGGTTAGGGGAAGAGAGGTGTCTTACTCTCCTGACACCATCAACAGTCTCCTCGGGCTACCTACTACTGCTGATTGTGCCATGATGGATGCCTGGGACAGCAGGGGGGAGTATGATTATGAGGGTTTGCTGGGAGAGTTGTGTCGTCAAGGAGCAACGTGGGACAAATATCTTATCGGTCCGATTGGACAAACCTTTCCCCGCCGCTTCTGCAACATGGCTCTGAAGGCAATTCCTAAGGCCTGGAACAATTTTTTCAATCAGTCTGTCATTTCATGCTCCAACTCCACTGATGTCAAGACCAAGGTAGCCATGGGACTACAAGCCATCTTGAGAGGCCAGAGGGTAAATCTGGGGAGAGCCATTTCAGCGAGCATTGCAGAGATCGTCAGATGTCCTAGGGCTAGATTGGGGCACTGCTCGATCATCCATGCATTATGTACACAGCAGGGCTGCCCTGAGTATCCAGATGATCTTCTAGTTGACCCCAGGGAGGGTATCACAGCAGCATGGATCTTAAAGCAGCCCGATGGGCCCATAGATGGAGCAGCACCACAGCAGCCAGCAGCTCCTGCAGCACAGCAGTCAGCAGGCCCATCTTACCGGCAGCAGTTTCAGACCGACTCCTCTTTCCAGTATGACCTCCTCATGGCCAGCTGGTGTGGGTCGTCTCTGCATTGCAGCAGCAGGGCATAGATACTTCACACTTGGCATCATCCAGAGTCCACCGTGCTGCTGAGGAGTATATGGCGGAGAACAGAGCAGCAGCCGCTTCATCTTCATCAGTACCCCATACAGAGCAGCAGCCAGGCCCCCAGGACCCCCTACTCTCGAGGGATGATATTATTGAGCATCATATTTCATTTTACTGAGCAGGAGGCTCATTTATTTTATTGTTCTATTCAGACATTATTATTTTGCATTTTGAGTTGTACTTGTCCCTATGTGACTTTATTTTGCACTTTGGTCTGTACTTATTATTATAACTTACTCCGTGATATTGAGGCACCACTGCCCTATTCTCTTTGTGTTAAAGCAGCTTCAATGATGATGATGTGTGGCATTTGGCTTCACATGTGTACATTTTTCCTTTTGAGCACTCGCACGTCAAGTATCATCATCAAGTAATAGCAGTGGTCATGACAAAAGTTGCGGAAGTTCTTTATCATCTGTGAGCAGCATCTCTCAAGTTTCATCTCTACAATACCAACTGTGAGGTTTGAGCCTAAACACCTTCTTATATATTGTGTGTATTCCTTGCCTGCATTAGTCTGCAGAACTTGACATTGTACTTAATTATCTTGCATTTGATTTTCATACACACTGAGGCACTTCTTTTGGCAACCCTGAGCCTTTCAAGCCACCTTTTAAAATGCTTATCCTCTGCTAGCCCCTCTGAGCCTATTGTTAGTTTTTATAATGTTTTTTCTGAACTTCATAGCCTAGTTTTTCTTTAACTTGGAGTTAGGTAACAAAAGCTGTGAGAGTGGGGAAAATTCTAGGTTTGGGGTTGCTCGTGGAATAGCAACATGCTAAGTTTGGGGTGGTATACAAGAGAAGGATAAATCAATATATATATATATATATATATATATATATATATATATATATATATATATATATATATATAATCCTTCTCTTGTTGGTTGAATGTTTTGGAAAAACTGGTGAGTAAGCGAATGTGAAATTGACTGAGAGAGAGATAGGCCTAACTCCAAGTGCAACCTACTTATCCAAAATTATCCACCCTTACCTAAGCCCCGCTATAACCCTTAAAGTCCTCAAAAAGTGTGTATGCAAGTCATCTGTATAGATTGATATAGAACTCTGTCAAGCCTATGAAACGATGATGCAGGTATTGTGAATTGAGTGAATACCCTAAACACCTCAAGAGTGAAACACTAGTGAGATGTGTGCAATGGAGAAAACTTGAGAATGCTGCCTGCTTATGATTCGTTATTTCCAATTCAGTTGTCATGTTACTGTATTAGGTTGACGATGATAGTTGACGTGCTAATGTGTTTAAGGTTGGTGTAGCATATGTAACAGCTAAATAGAAAAAAACTGCCACAGGCTGAATTGAATGTTTGCTTGAGGACAAGCAAAAGTTTAAGTTTGGGGTTGTGTTGACTCTCTATCATATGATGTAAGTTGTGCATTTTTAGGACCAATTGTGTAGGTTTTTCATTGTTTCATAGTCATTATCTGGGGATTAATTAGTTTAGTTTAGATAACTGTAGTAGGAAGTCCTGTTGTAAGCAATTTCTTCACTTTTTGGGAGCTAAATTGTACTTGAAGACCTCCAGGTGTTGTTGCATCAACTGGTGAACCAGACACTTGCCCAGTGGTGCACAACAATTGGAGGAGGAAATTCTGAAGAACATCGCGTCGCGACCAGGAGGGTTCGCGACGCGATGAAGGTATGAAGATTGGAAGAAATTGGTTCTGAAGAATCTCTCGTCGCGACCAGGAGGGTTCGCGTCGCGACCCTGCACTAAAACGCACCATCGCGTCACAATGGAATCGTGCCGCGTCGCGATGGGTTTTAAAAATTAGGGTTTTAAAGACTTTTGAGCGTGTTTTTCGAGGACAACATCTTGGGAGCGCAGCCAGGGTTAGAGAAGCGAATTTGGAGTGATTTTGGAGTCCTCTCTTCACTTGGGAACAAGTTGTTGAAGGCCTCTATGTCATCTACTATGGTTTCTTCTTCTCTTATCTTTTGTTGTAATTTCAATTCCATGTGTAACTAATTTTCTTGATTGGGGAGAGATGATTCTCCCCAACCCTATCATGTGAACCTTTGCTGAAGTTAATTCCATTGTTTGTTTGTTTGTTATGAATTGTCTAATTTATCTATGCTTAATGCTTTATAATCACACATGATGATTATAATGTTCTAGGGTTAGCAATCACCTAAGGAATTAGGGTTTATTTTCTAGATATGATAAATTAGATCATGGAACTCCGATCACCATAGGAATGTGGGGTCTGATTCATGAACTCGTTAATTCTCAATCTTAATGCTTTACCCTTTGGCATGATTCACCTAAGGAATTAGGGTAACTCTTAAGGTAATAGGGGTTTTGAGGCAAGGAATTGTCCCTAACCTATTTTAGTGAATTGAGTCTCGTAATTAACAAATAATGTGTAATTGGCTAAGGGTTCATATGATAGGAAAGGGGGGATGAATCAATCCCTAATCGTTTTTTTCTTCTCATATTTAAACAAGCATTTTAATTTCACGTTACAAATTTCTTAAATCAATCATTCACAATCAAAGAATTAGTCAATTTGACCTTGTTGCAAATACAATCCCTGAGGATCGACCGGTATCTTACCGTTTATTTTATTACTTGCAACGTTTTCAGTACACTTGCTGAATTCTTAACAGGTGCCCAAACACTTGGAAAAACCCCCTGAAGGTTTAAAGATGCATGACGGGACTGGTGATCCTGATCGTCACCTTGATTATTTCGACACAATGATGCAATATCGGAACGTCCCGGAAGAAATCAAATGTCGAAATTTTCCTCTTACCTTGGAGAAGTTGGCACTGGACTGGTTCAGAGCCCTCAAGCCAAACTCAATACCCTTGTGGGACCAGCTGGCGAAGCTATTTTCGGCCCATTTCGCCCACTCCAAGATGAAACCGAAATCTCGGAAAGTTTTGCCAGCAATTCGACAAGGGAAGAAAAGTCGGAAAGAGTCATCGAGGGGTTCAATAAGGAAGCAGCTCAGGTCCGGAACCTCGATGACTCTTTTCGACTTTTCTTCATGGAAGACGGTCTTCGAGAAGGAAGTCTTTTCCAAATCGATGTTGGAGTAAATCAAACCGAATCGCTTGCCGAGTTCCTCCAGCGATCTCAGAAGTACATCGATCACGAAGAAGGAGCGGTTGCGAGAAAGTCAAGTGCCGACCCTGGAATGTTCAAGCCTCGGAATGAGAAGGAGGCCCGGAATGATAGTAAACCCAGACCTCGCAACCGGCACCAGCATTATTCTGACCTAAACGAAACAAGAGCTAGAATCTTAGCAGAGTGCATGAACGCAGAATTTAAGGAAGTCAAGTTCCCCGATCTGCTCCCGCACAGACCAGGGCAGCGCTCAAACAAGTACTGTCGGTATCACCGAAGCAGAGGACATGACACTAACCGCTGCAATGCTCTGAAAGACGGCATTGAAGACTTAATCAAGAAAGGGAAGTTGAGCCAGTACGTGGCTAAAGCACCCCAACACGAGACCGAGGTTAAAGAAGAGAAGGTTGACCTTAAAAAGAAGGGTAAAGCTCATCAAGAAAAAGAAGAAAGCTCGGAGGATGAGCGCGATTTCCGAAAATCGAAGGGTCGACCGGTAATGATGGTTATCTCTGGGGGTTACCCCGTCGAGGCTTCGGGTAAGACCATGAAAAGAAAATGGAAGGAGATCATGTGTGCTGCTTCCACCTCGGCAGTAACTGTTAGACTATCCGATAACCTTAGAGGGGGGGTGAATAAGGTTATGTGTAAATCTTGGATTCTTTTCAAAAGAAATGATAAGTTTGTTTTAAATCAAATGCGGAAACTTAGATTTAAACCTTATATGATGCAAGCAGGCAGATTTAGGCACAATGAGATGTTCTACTATTTTCAATATACACAATAAGAATATTTATAAGAAGTGTAGTGATATTGAATATAGTAGAGAGTAGATCAATTGCAGTGATATGGAAGATGATAGATAAACAGATCAGAATAGGGATATGCTGACTACGCTATGATTGGTTTTAACAATAAACAGATGTTTTATGTTTAGCGCAGTATAACAATAAACAAACAGAAATGACAAATAAAGTAAAAGAGTAGGGATAGAGATACACCAGGAATTTTACGAGGTTCGGGATAAAAGCCCTACGTCCTCGGCCTCCGGCTTTGCAACCTTTGGACTTGATAACAACCACTATATGAAGAATGTTTTACAAACAGGCAACTTCAAATAGCAAATCTCAATTCCCCCGAACTGAGAACCCGAGCACCTAGCTAAGGATTTCAACACCGCTTCAATCTCCTGATTGAACGACCCAAGAGCACCTCCCAGAATTTCAATACCACATCAATCTTCCCTAATTGAACGACCCAAGATCACCTCCCAGGATTTCAAACCAACTCAATCTCCTGATTGAGAGACCCAAGAAAACTTCCCAAGATTTCAAACCAACTCAATCTCCTGATTGAGAGACCCAAGAAAACTTCCCAGGATTTCAAATCAACTCAATCTCCTGATTGAGAGACCCAAGAAAACTTCCCAGGATTTCAAAGTGACCCCACTTAAAATAACGAATACAACTTTGAGATCTATGATCCAATCACTTCGGACAGTATGACAGTATAGTAACTTTAGATGAGTGATATGGAAAATAGAAAATGATATGAAAGTTGAAGCTCTATTTTCTCTCTTTCTCAGATCTAGAAAATGTATGTGAGAAGCAGAGAGGAGTTGTGAATTGTGGTGTGAGGTGTGTTTTGAAAATGAGAAACACACCTCCTATTTATAGGCGTAGGAAAAAATTGATTTTTGAAAACCATTTAATGCATAGGATAATCGATTAAGGCCTTTATGTTTTAACAAGCCATAATCGATTATTTGACAAACTTGGAAACATTTATTTGCTTGATAATCGATTATGTATAGAAGGCAAACAAGCATATAATCGATTATCTTGATAAAAAAAGGAAACATTACTTTGCTTGCTAATCGATTATGTATGAAGTGCAATAGGCATGTAATCGATTATTTTGATGTAAAAGGAAACATTGAGAAGCTTGCTAATCGATTATGCTTTATAAAAAAGGAAAGAAAGGCAAGCTCTTAATCGATTATTTGTTTTAATTAAAATAGGAGAGTAATCGATTATGTGCTCTGAAAACATTCAGGCACCTAATCTATTACCATAATAGATTATCTTTGTAAAAGGATAGGATTTTGATTTCAAGCCTTCAACAAAACTATTTTTAGGGTTTAAGCTTTCAACAAAAATAGTTTTAGGGTTTTTGTTGCCACCTTATGCTTGCATGCAATTTTTATAAAACATTTTTCAAAACTATTTTGATGCACCATGCATGTTTTGAAAAACTCATCTCTCAGCTACTAAAAGTCATAGACCTTCAGTGATAGGACCTTACACAGTGTCCTAAAGAAAGCTGATAAACAATTAGGTCTTGACTTCTGAGGTGGCTTCTTCTCCAAGCTGCTCCATTTTAATCTTCCTGCTCTTTGCTTTATGTCCTGTACTTAATTCAACTTGAACCATTAGTAGATAAGGTGTAATTTGTTATCATACAAAACAAGGAGTGTTTGCCCTTGGCTCAACAGTAACCGCAACTCCGGAGCGACCCCCCTTGGCGTTCGGCGACCGAGACTTACTATATGGTAAACCCAACAAGCATGTACCTCTTTTAATCAGGGCGGTCATGGCCAACCACGAGATAAGGAGGATCTTGGTCGACCAGGGAAGCTCGGCAGATATCATCTTTATCGACCTTTTGAGGAAACTGCAGATCTCGGAGGAAGACTTCACCCCTTACCGAGGATCAGACCTTTCGGGCTTCAACGGGTCCCGGACCAAGCCGTTCGGCTATTTGGAGCTAATGGTCACCTATGGCGAAGAACCGTTGGAAAGGACGGTCAAGACCAAATTCCTAGTGTTGTCATGCCCTTCGGTCTACAACTGCATCATCAGAAGACCGACTCTAGGAAGGCTCGGGGCGGTAACCTCAACGGTTCACCTGAAAATGAAATTCTACTCTTTGTGCAACAAAGCAATCACCCTTGATGCCAACCTAGAGTCCGCCCAAAGATGTTTCTATCTGCACGTAAAAGCGGACAGGCAGGCCTCAGAGGAGGGGGTTCCCCCCGTAGAAGCAGAAGCCCAGAAAGATCCCAAAAAGAGGAGAAACGATCGAGCTGCCGAGGTCAATGTCACAGACCTCGATGCGAGGTACGACCCTAATAGCTCTGAGGAAGAGAGCGATGACGAGCTAACCCGGGAGCTGAAGAAGAAAATCAGGCGACCCCAACCTGATGGAGAGTTCGTACAGATCCAATTCGGGGAGGATCCAACCCAAACTGTCCAGATCGGATCCGACCTCTCTGAAGAAGTAAAAGCAAAGCTCGCCCTATGTTTAAAGTCTCACGCCGATCTCTTTGCTTGGTCGGCGAAGGACATGCCCGGGATCCCCCCAGAAGTCGCCTGTCACCAACTGGCAGTTAACCCTAGAGCTAAGTGGGTTGCCCAGCGCAAAAGAGCTCAAAGCAACGAGAAAGCAGCTGCTACGGCCAAGGTCGTTGATGATTTAATTAAAGCTGATTTTGTAAAGGAAGTCAAGTACACAACTTGGCTTTCGAACCCTGTCACTACAAAAAACGGAACAGATTGCGGGGGTTTTTAAGTCACTTAACGGGGGTTTTAAACCCCCGCAACGTAATCTGCGGGAGTTTTAAAAAACGCCGGAGTTTCAAGTGCCGCAATCATTTTGCGGGAGTTTTTAGAAAACGCTGGTATCATGTCTTTTAGCGGGGGTTTTACTACGGGGGTTTTTAACCCCCACGATTAGTGGAGGTTTTTTTTCAGGGGGTTATAAACCTCCTTAAATCAAGTGATTTGTAGGAGATTTATTTTTGTGGAGATTTTTATTGCAATAGTTGATAGGACTTTTTTGTGGGGGTTATCACCTCCTATAATAGACACAATATTTCATTTGCAATTTGAGAATTTCTTTTTTCCTTATCTCATTATCATATTTTAATCGCTAATAACTATATATACATCTTACATAAACTACCAAGCTTAATCAAAAAACTGAAAATTTCATTAAAAATATAACTGTGATTACATAAATGTAATGTCAAATATCTAAAATATTTAATGTCATCCAACTCAACCATAATAAAAAGAAACAATTGGAGCTCAAATATCTATTGTCATACAGCTCAGAATGATAATAGCATCAAAGAAATCCTAAGCTAAAGGATCCTAAAACCATTAACTGTTGCTAGCACTGAATGATCCACTTGCATCCATCGGAGAATGAGGCTCACCTACACACCTGCACGAATATCAAAAATCAAAATAAATAAGAACTAAATATGAGTCTCTGCTAGTTTTATTGAATAACTAATAAATCAAGTTAGTATGACTGCATTGCATGTTTTATAGTGTAACTAATAAATCAATGGGAAGTTTGATATACATTCTAAACTTAAATAATGGCTTACGTTCTCTAGTGTTGATTGATCAGAACTCAAGTTTAAAGAGTTCACTATTACAGGTTTAGTACTACATCAGTTATCAACAGCACTGTTGAGAACTAGGCAAGTATTATAGTTGACATTTCAAAAACAATCTCTTTTGGGGGCAGAGTATCAAACAAATTTCATCTCACCAGAACAATGTCAATTGTAAAGAGCATTTCTATTTTATTGAGTGAATAAACTGCTATTCTAACATCAATCATAGAAAAATGATACTTCAACCAATGCTTTTTTAGAAAGACTTCAAACTATTAGTGGATACCACAGCCAGAGAGTAAGAGTCAACTTCCACCAATACTCATTCCATTCATTTTATATTTGTATATATTTATTTGACAATTAAAAAAACTAAATTGAGCTGAGGAATGAAATTCAACAGATGTCTACTAGAAGGAAAAAAAAAAGTTTTAAAGAAATCCTAACCTGAGGAATGTACTTTATGGTAGTCATAAGCACTTGAATTGAGCTGAAACAAGATCAATTTAAACAAGTTAGAACAAAACTCAATCAAATCCAAACTAAGGCAACTTGATCTTTTCAGATTCTCCAAAATATAGACCAGCACTATAACAAGGGTAGGTCTGAAGCAATTCAAAATGCATTCTGATCTTTGCACTAAGATTCGATAAGCAATGATTCTAAAGTTTGTATATTAGAAAGAAAGAAGTTAATTGAATGTCAAAAAGAATGAAACAGATGCAATTAACCACACAAGCAGAGACAACAACTTACTTGAAGATGGAGAGAAGCCAAAGCCAGGAATGATTAGACAAAGCAATGAAGAAACAAATTGCAGCAGTCAACCAAACAAAAATGACAACTCCAACAGAAATTTTGGACACTTTCCAACTTCCACGCTACAATGAAATAATTACAAAGTTAAGCAAAATGAGTAATTCAGCCAAAAAACAACAAAGAAAATGAACAATATCCTGTGAGCACCTCCTGCATGGGACGTAATCTGAGATCGGTGCTGCCAAGAACCAAAGAGCTTGATTTCAGATCAAGGCAATCCACTTTCCACTAGGAACAAGGACTCTGCAACACAATGGTGTATTGCCACCAGCACCAAACTGCCAATATACCAGCATAAAGATATCACCTCATCAAGGGAAAAATATTAAAATCTACTCCAAAAGGCCAACGAAATGAATTCGGTTAATTACAATACAATTTCCATAGGAACATTTATAAAACAGTAATAGAACAAATCCATGTGAAGCAAATGTAGCTTGCTCATTCTCAACCAGTTGAGCTAGCCTGTGCTCCATGTTTTTGAATTACCATCCACATGTTTATTCGACAGCTTCTCAAGGTCAGCATCAATAGCAAAACTAAAGAAAATATTGTTGTGCACATACCTACTATTAAAATTACAGTGATGAGCCAAAAGCATTCCAAGTTCAAAGGAAAACTTGGTTTGGGGAAGAAAAGGCATTATCACATTTAATAACAAAGCGTATGAGCTATGACAACAACAATCTGAAAAGGACTTATGAGCACAAAAAAAATGATATTATAATTATAGAGACCAACTAGAAACCACATAGTGAAATCAAAGATAAAACTACCTTCAGAAGTGTTGTCCAATCAACGCCAGCACTTATGAAGCTTGGAGAGTCAAATTTCTTTATTGACTGAAAAATAAGTATTTGAAGAAATCACATGTATTAGTTTGTCTATTTTTCAAGTTTTGATTTAGGAAACATAATTAACTCACATAACAAGCATCCTAACACACACATACACCCATAAGCATTTTATTTTGAATTACACACTTTGTCACACAAGTACTGGAATACAAGCAAGTGAACCAGAGAGTATACTCTATAATATTAATATCATACCAGTTACCAGAAAGTTTTTTGAAAAGGAAAACTAAATCATTTGGAAATAACAAACTTTTTTATCAGTAAGTGCCAAAATCCCATAGGAATACATTCAACAATAGTACTATAATATGAGCACCCCAAAACAATAGCCAAATGTCATGTTTGGGAAAATAAAATACAAACAAGTAAGGGTGTGAGACGACATACACTACAGTCCTCTGCTCAGACAAGTTCTAATTCCCATCACCATCTTCAAACGATAATCTTAATGCAAATAATACCCTAAAAATACCAAATAGAATAAACAAATTATAAGAAACGATGAAGAAATCGAAGGGAAAGAATCTCACCAGGACAGAGCGAGTGACAGTGTGATTCAAGGGTTCCATGTTCAGAGTTTCAACAGAGCGATTTGTGAGTTCCAACAGACCTATTGCGATTCTAGGGTTTCAACTGAGTGGTTCAATCGCGGGATGCAATAGAACAAGGCGAACGACTGCGGCTTCGAGCAAAAGGAAGAACAAAGAAGAGTAAGGCCAAGGGTTTGATGAGAATTTCCGTGCAGTGGTGAACAATAATTAGAAAGCAACAGAAGATGGAGAACAAGGCTTGAATTGAATCTTTAACAAGATCTGCAACAATAGAAGAGGGTTTCATGTTTGAGACATTGAAGCAAGGAGGGTTTACGAAGAGGGTTTGCGACTAGAGAAGATAGAAGAGGGTTTGCGATTGTGAAAGTGAAGAGGGAAACATGAGAAGAGAAGGGTTTGCGAAGTTGAAGGAAGGGTTTGCGAAATTGAAGCAGGTTTGCGATTATGAGAAGAGAAGGGTTTGCACAGAGAAGATAGAAGAGGCAAGAGAATAGAGAAGAGGGTTTTCCCACTGTGAAAGGGTTTGAGGAAAGTGAAGAGAAATGAAAAAAAAATTCGTAAAAAGAATCTGAAGCGGCGGTGAAATTTAGAAGAGGGAAAAGTAAAAGTTAAAAGAGGGAAAGTGTTTTTTTTATACATGTGTGAAGGGTATTTTTTTACAAACTGCAGAGGTTTTTTCTTGACAATCGGCGGGGGTTTTAGAACTCCTTAAATTGAAACAAATTTTTTAACTGAAGTACCGAAGAATTCTTTTTTTAACGTTAAATTGAGGGGGTTTTTAAAACCTCCCTAAAAAAACCCCCGCAATCTGTTCCGCTTTTTGTAGTGTGTACTTGTTAAGAAAAGCAATGCAAAATGGCGAATGTATGTTGATTATACCGATCTTAATAAGGCCTGTCCTAAGGACGCCTTCCCTGTTCCAAGCATTGATCGGCTCGTCGATAATGCTTCAGGTTTTCGCTTACTATATTTTATGGTTGCCTATTCCGGGTATAACCAAATCCCGATGCCCCCCCCCCCCCCCCCCCGCGTCCAAGAAAAAATGGCCTTCATGACTGACCGCGGTAATTTCTGTTACCGGGTCATGCCATTTGGTTTAAAAGATGCGGGGGCCACCTATCAAAGAATGATGAACAAGGTTTTCCGAAAACAGATCGGTCGTAATGTGGAAGTCTACCTCGATGACATGATCGCAAAAAGCGAAGGTGAGGACCTCCACATAGTCGACCTGGAAGAGATCTTCGCAGAGATCCGAAAAAACAATATGAGGTTGAACCCGGAGAAATGCACTTTCGGAGTCTGGGCTGGGAAATTCCTTGGTTTCTACCTCACAAAAAGGGGCATTGAAGCCAACCCGGACAAGTGTCGAGCTGTGACGGAGATGCACACCCCGTCTACCAAGAAAGAGCTTCAAAAGCTCAACGGCATGATTGCTGCACTATCTCGTTTCATTTCCAATGCTGCTTTGAAATCACTCCCTTTGTTTAAACTGCTTAAAAAAGAAGCAAAACACGAATGGACCCCGGAGCGGGACGAGGCCCTCTCCCAGCTCAAGAAAGTTTTGACCGAACAACCAATCCTAACTCGGCCAAACCTAGGGGAAACCTTATACCTGTACTTAGCTATCTCGGAAGAGGCCATTCGCGCCGTACTTATTAGGGAGACGGGTCAGAGTCCAGTATACTTTGTGAGCAAAATTTTACAGGGATCAGAAGTTAGATACCAGAAAATAGAAAAAATCGCCTTTGCTCTGCTCATCTCGGCACACCGTGTCCGACCTTGCTTTGTCGCTCACCAGGTCGTGGTACGGACAAACTATCCAATTCGGCAGATCCTACACCGACCTGACTTAGCAGGACGAATGATTAAATGGGCAGTGGAACTCTCTGAGTTCGGCATCAAATACGAGACTAGACCGGCCATGAAAGCTCAGATACTTGCCGACTTTGTCGCCGAGATGGCTCCCGCCGACCCTGAAGACGAGTTGTGGACGCTCCATGTAGATGGATCCTCAAATCCAAAAGGGAGTGGTGCATGACTAATGCTTGAAAGACCGACGGGCATTGTAATCGAGGTATCCCTCACTTTTGGTTTCCCTACTTCAAACAACCAGGCAGAATACGAGGCATGCATAGCAGGACTCCGACTTGCCCCCGACCTCCGAGTTACTCGTCTTTCTTTAAACACGGACTCATTGTTGGTAGTCTCTCAAATCGGGAAGCAATACGAAGCCAAAGACCCGACCTTGCAGAAGTATTTAACCCGTGTGCGGGAACTACTTTCCTATTTCGTGTTTACGGAGGTTAAACACGTTCCTAGGACAGAAAATATCAGAGCGGACATTCTTTCCAAGCTCACCAGCACCAAAATTCCAGGAAATCACCAATCAATAATCCAGGAAACGCTAAACAAACCAAGCGTCCTCCCAAACCCAGAGACCAATTTTTCGGTCAATGTGGTTGAGGAAAGCAAATGTTGGATCTCGCCATTAATGGAGTACATCAAGTCAGGAGAAGAGCCTCCGAACTCACGCGAAGCCAAGATCGTCAGGAGGAAGGCCTCGTCTTTCTCCATAATCGATGGAATCCTCTACAGAAAAAGCCTATCTGCACCACTGTTAAAATGCGTTGAAGGGGAGGAAGCAGATTACGTCTTGGCCGAGATCCACGAGGGGATCTGCGGAAACACCTTGGAGGTCGGTCTCTAGCTCGGAAGGCCTTAAGAGCAGGATATTTCTGGCCAACCATGGAGACCGATGCAAGAAACTATGTCAAAAAATGCAACCAATGTCAAATCCATGCCAAGGTCCACATAGCACCTCCTACCGAGCTCACCAGCCTCACCTCGCCATGGCCCTTCGCATGGTGGGGAATAGATCTCTTAAGGCCATTCCCAACTGCCCCCGGTCAGATCAAGTACTTGATAGTGGCTGTAGATTACTCCACAAAATGGATTGAAGCCGAGCCTCTAGCCATCATCAACGCAAGGAACTGTGTCAAGTTCTTCAAAAAGAATATCATGACCAGATTCGGGATTCCCGAGGTAGTGATCACTGATAACGGAACCCAGTTCACCGACAAAGGCTTCAAGAAACACATGTCCGATCTTCGAATTAAACACCGGTTCACCTCAGTAGAACACCCGCAAACTAACGGACAGGCAGAGGCCGCCAACAAGATTCTCCTCAATGGATTGAGAAAGCGGCTTGATGAAGCTAAGGGAAAATGGGTTGAAGAACTACCTTATGTGTTGTGGGCCTACAGAACCACCCCGCAGAGCTCAACGGGGGAGACCCCTTTCCGACTCTCGTACGGGACAGAGGCGGTAATCCCTGTCGAGATCGGAGAACTGAGTTGGAGGACCCTCCACCCAAAGTCACCAGAGGACAATAATCAGGCGTTAAAAGAAAACCTCGACCTCGTCGACGAAATCCGAGGCCAAGCTTCCCTTAAAGAAGCACTAATAAAGCAGAGGGTAGCAGCCCGGTATAATTCAAAAGTTATTCCAAGGGATCTTGAAGTCGGTGACTTGGTTTTACGTAGAGCCGACGTCGGCTTAAAGAACGCCGCACAAGGGAAGCTCGCCCCAAATTGGGAAGGACCATACCGAGTTGTATCTAAAATCGGTAAAGGCGCCTATGAGTTGGAGACCTTGGTCACAAAAGCGATCCCAAGGACTTGGAACGCCACCAAATTAAAAAGTACTACAGTTGAGGTACGCTTTGGTGAAAAACAGTGTATACCGATGTTATCATTTCTTTTATTTCAGAACGGTGTATACCGATGTTGTCATTTCTTGTTAAAGGACGGTGTATACCGATGTTATTATTTCTTTTATATGAAGAACGGTGTATACCGATGTTATCATTTCTTGTTAAAGAACAGTGCATACCGATGTTATCATTTCTTTTATGTGAAGAAGCTTGTATACCGACGTTATCTTTCCGTCTATGTGAAGAGCGGCATATACCGAGAATATTTACCTATGCTTTAAAAGACGGTGTTCACCGACGATATCGATGGCCGAGGCAGCCACAACCCTAAGGGGCGAGTTCGATCTGGGCTGACTCCCGGTAAACTGCCCCGAAGGCGACATGTGTCACGTGGTCAACGTAAAAAAATGAACGCACCAGTTGGCCGAGGTTGCCACTACCCTAAAGGGCGAGTTCGATCTGGGCCGAATCCCAGTAAACTGCCCCGAAGGCAATGTCCACCACTTGAGCGAATTAAAACGCAAGTGCATAAATTTAACCAACAGAATAGAGCAAGGCCGAGATACATAAAATAAATGAGTATTACAAGTCGCCCTGGATACGGCCGGGTCCTCAAATTCAAAAAGGTTACAAAATATTACAAAACTCTGGTTCCGCCCGGAACCCGGGACTTCCCTCGCCACCGGTTCCACCCGGAACCCAAAAATTAATCTACGGGAAAAACACTGGCAATACAGACCCTAGGAGGGGGTGGGTAAACAATCTCACGCTCCTCAGAGCCAGATTTGACTTTAACAATCTGCCCGCCTTCCACAGTGTGATCCACACTCAGGACCTCCTGGTCTAGGAGCAGAGAAGGGTGAATCACAGCGATCTGAGCTAGCGCTTTTTCAAAGCTCTCCGCAGCTACTTCGACAGCCATGTCAGCCACCTCGATCATTTCAAGCTCGGCGTCTCGGATCTTCTTGCGAGCTTCCCTAAGCTCCTCTTCTAGTTCGGTAACCCGGAGCGAAGGGTCCGTGCTGGTCCCAGCCTGGATCTGCCCGGCTCTCCGAATCCCGGCTTCAGGCTCAGAAATCCGTACCCTCAACGAAGTAACCACCTCCACAGTATGCCTTTCTTGGCTCTCCAGCTCGGAAATTCGAAGCTCGATTTCCTTATTTTTGTTAAGAGCAGAATCCTTCTCCTCCTCAAGTTTATCCCTCTCCGCCTGGAGTGCGGACAGGTCTTCCTGGGTCTTCACGAGAGTTGAAGACAGAGACTCATACTTTTTCTGCAGCTCAGCCCGGAGATCCCGTTCAGCATCCCTCTCCACCAAGGCCCCTGAAATTGTGGAAATAAGGAAGTTAAGACCAGAACTACCCAAAGCGAAATCAATGCAGTGAACCCTTCTATTTACCTTTGGCCTGACTCTCGGCTTCCGCCCTTTGAAACTTGGAAACATCGGCCAGATGCCGAAACAGCCTGGCGGCGGCTTCCACCGGATCGGTCCGGGAATCCTCTAGGTGCTTCTTCAAAAACTCGCCGTCTATCGAGCTACCAGAAGATCTCGAAGCTTTATGCTTCCCGTGGCGACTTTTCTTTGAAGCTCGAGGGGAACCAGCCTCCCCAGTGTGCCCCCTTTTTTCTGGGGCCCGAGACGCAGAGGCAGGATCTTCCTGCAGCAAAGGCCACTGCCTTTTCCGATGTTGGAGATCAGCAGCCCGATCTTCAACACTAGCCACGCTGGCCACGGTGGCAGTGTTGATCGGAATGGCAGGCAAGGGCTCATCCCGATGAGGAGTGGGTTGAGGATTCTGCTGGACGCCGGCCCTCCTCTCCGCAACCGCCTTCAAGCGGGAAAATTTGTCAGTTCCCATGCTATCTGCAAAACAAAGAATAGAAGAAATGTTAGAAAAAGCCCCAATTAAAAACTAATGACATCAGCTATCAAAACCTACCAAGCACGGCTATCACTTGGGACCTAGAGCCCGCCCCGACCAGCCGGGCTACATCAATTCCGAACTTCTTGGGATCCTGGTAGGGAATCAGGTCGGCAAAATTGGTCAAGATCGCCAAAGACTTCTGATCTATGGGAGTTAACCTGCTTAAGGTGACGGTATACGCATGAGGTCGCCGATTGAAATGAGAGAGGGACCACCCTATTTGAAACTTGGTGGACTCCAGGGATTCCCCATCAGCACCGTACTTTCCGACATAACTCACGGCCTCCTCATTCACAGGCCCGACGAAGAAGTATTTTTTTTCCAAATTTTCAAAGAATCGGAATAGGGCATAAAAATTTTGGTGCCCCACCTAGCCCAGAATCTCACATGTTCCCACCGATCCTTGGTCCCATCCTCGTGCCTCCGATTAACCTCGAAGAGGTAGAAAAACAGATCAGAGGACATAGGCCTCTCCAAGTGAATGCACATCAGCTCGAAAGCCCGCAAGAACGCCCATGCGTTGGGGTGAAGCTGGGAAGGAGCGAGGTTCAGAATTCCCAAAGCCTCTTGCTGAAAAGCGGCGAATGGGGGGGTGATCTTCATGTCAAAGATCGTCACTCCATACTTGACGAACTTCAAAGCCTTTGGCCAAATTGCCACATGTTGACCTTCAGTCTTTCCCTCCACGCTCCATATTTGATTTTCTTTCCTAGAAATCCAGTGGACGATGTGGCTCAAGTCATCTCCGGCCCGGTAAATGGACTGAATCTCCCTCAATGTTTCTGACACCCAAGAGTATTCTCGAGGGACATTCAGAGGGAGCTCCAAGGGGACATCAACCGGCCCAACCCCGATGCTGGGGTATTGATCGGAATCGCCTTCTTCACGAACGGGATTTCCTTGGTAGTCGAGCCCATCCTCGTTGTTTCGACTTTCAGCAACCTCGGCTTCGCTATCGTCGGAACTCCAGCTAGTGCCCCCTTGCTCTTCGTCGTTCGGTTCGGTGTCGGACACTTCCGAGTCAAGCACCACTATCTCAGGTTGATCTTCCTCCGGCAGCTCATTGCTAGGAACCCCGGGAGAACGGTCATCAGCGTGAAAACTAGCTGGAGCGGAACCAAGACCGTCTTGAACCTTGGGTTCAACTGACCCAGGGGCACCGGTACGAGTTTCGACCAAGTCTCTAGGAGCAGAAGCCATGGCTTTGGCAACAACGGAGCGATCTACGTTAGCAACCCGACGGGTCTGTTTTGTCCTCGCCAGATCGGACCTGCAAAAATGGGGGCTTGGCGGGTCAGGTTGATACTAAACAGTGGGTCCACAACCAATGCGGAACCCGACCTGACGACCCCCACTCTGTATCAATAAATACGGGCTTTGAGAGGCCCCGACCATGGCCTAAAGCAAGAAGCGACAAATAAAAGAAGGGGACTAACCTTGCAAGATGGGAAGCTCGCCGACACTTGAAGCTGATCACGTACTTCACCGACCTCACTGAAACTCACCACGGAACTCTGAAATGAAAGGCTAAGAGACGAGATTAGGATCGGATATCAAAGCAATTCTCAGAAATCAGTGCAAATGAGAGAGGTCCCCTCCCATATTTATAGGAATCTGAGGGCCTCAAAGTGGGCCTGGGCCTAAAGCTACACGACCCATGGCTAGCCCCTAGACAGGAGCGTCTCCCAAAACGCCATCATTACTCCAATCACCCTCGAACGACGCGTCCCATCAATAACATCAATGACAGTAATGGAAATCGATGCGTCGCTTTAAGTGAAACGCCTCGAGTCACTCGTCCTACCTCGGCCTCGGAAGATCACCACATGTAATGAGAATCGATGCGTAGAACACCTCGAGTCACTCGGCCTACCTCGGTCTCGGAAGATCGCCACGTGTAATGAGAATTGATGCGTAGAACACCTCGAGTCACTTGGCCCACCTTAGCAAACCGTCGGGAAACCGGCCCGACATGAGTCTCTCACGCTCGGAGGTTGGGGGCAAAACGTAAGCAGAAGCAAAAGGCCGGCTTTCAAAGCTCATCGCGGCCTTCCAAAAATAACAAGTCTAGCCCTCCCCAAGGCGACCCGACTTGGGGGGCAACTGTTACGGATTGGGCCTTTAACTCTAAGGCCCAACACCACATCCAGATCCATCAACCAATGGTGGAGATTAAAGACCTAGATCCAATGGTTCCCATTGGATCCCAAAACCTATAAATAAGCATTCAATGCTAGCATTAATGGTACACTTTTCCAATCCTCTCACTTGTAATTGACCCACTCACTGACTTGAGCGTCGGAGTGTCATTGCAGGTACCACCCCACCTCGGATCGGAGCATCAGCCCGGATTGACCAAGAACTCAAATACCAACTATCTCGGATCGGACCTGGTATTCAAGATCGGATACCAAGTCATGGATACGGTATCGAACAAATATATATATATATATATATATATATATATATATATATATATATATATATATATATATATATATATATATATATATATATATATAGACACACACACACACACACACACACACACACACACACACACACACACACACACACACACAACAGTCCATGTACAGTCCAAATTACAATGAAATAAAAAAACTACTTTACATGTTTTACATTCTGCTCTTCTATTTATTTTCTTGCTTGAATGTTTTTCTCGGTCCTCCAGGTATAGTGACTTTCAACAGTTGGTTGAACCTCATACAGAGAGAAAGAAATAACTGAGTTAGAGTTCATTTTTCGAGTGTGTGAATATGAAGTAGGAAGGTACAATCAATGAGAGAAAGGGAGGATTTACCTTTTGTAATTCTACAAAAGGCGTGTTGTGTTGATACTGTTGTTCATTCCCAAGAAAACCATCACATTGCATGCAAAGAAAGAATATACAGAGTTAGGATTTGAACGAAAGAAACAAATCAAGTATAAAATCACAAATTGGTGATTTATACCTTCGAAGGTGCTTATTTGTACCTTCGTTAAACTCAGTAACTAGAAATTGTTGCATGCAAGAAAGGAAACGCATAGAATTAGGTCGTTCTTTAGGGTTTGCTAAAATAGAAGAATTGAAGCAGAAAACGAAAGGGTTTTTAGTAATACCTTATCGCAATCATCATTGAAGCAACGCTGGAGCCATTCAGTCTTCAATTCCTGCAAATCAATAGTAAACAAGTTAACCCTAGCAGAGCAACAGTGAAAATGAAGAAGACGAAGTAGAGCCACAGAGAGAGAAAGAGTACCTGAAACAAAGATTAGGGTTGAATATCGCTTATATACTCTGGGTGCTGAAGCGGGTTGTTTTTCCCGCGTGTTTATCCGAAGTGCAAAGGGTTTGGGTTCCGCAAGAACCCGAATCTTGGAGTTGATTTTTTGTCAACATACTGTGTGTTGTTTGTTGGACTGGCCTAACCTAATTGGGCCTAGTTCCACTAGTTACACCCCTGGGATTGATAATACAACCCCTACAGTTTTAACGGAGACGCCATAAAGAATTATAGAGAGGGTGGAGGAGGTTGCGAAGAAGACGGGGGTGGTAGTGACGGTGAAGGAGAATGGTGGTGGAGCTAAGTTGGAAGGGCGAGATGGTAATGTGATTGCATTTGTGTTGGTTTACCGGTTAAGGAATGAGCTGTTTATCGTTGAAATGAAGAGACGTGAAAGGAGGGATGAATGTGATTCGCGTTTTTGGAAAGATAAATTGTGATCTTTGCTTCTTGAGTTGGCTAACAAACACAAAGTGTCGGTCTCTCGGTGACTTCTTAATTGATTCATCAAAAATGGATTTTATTTGGGTATTTATCATTTTTTTTGTATAGGGTATCTACATCTGAATCCATTGTTGGGAATTCAATGATGTGTTAATAGTTTTTTTTACAGCAATTATGTTAATTTTGCCTTAAAACACAAAATACAGCAACATAACAACACTTAGTTCAAGACTCGTAATGTGGGTCAAATATTTCCTAATGGTTTTCTAATTAATTAGTGACACATATAAAAGAAAAATATCGTTTTTTTAAAAAAGAGTTTCTTTTATTAACCTATGATTGTTTAATTGAAGATATCGGAAGAAATAAAAATGAAAAAAGACAATAACCTTTACCAATAATGTAATTTTTATCGACTTTACATTTATCTCATTTTCAAGAAGCTTGCAATTAAAAAGTACTTCTACTTTTGGCTTCTCCCAGGGGATTGGTGTTGGTTGCAACTTGAAATTGCATCAAGTTGCATAACTAATATTTAAAAATTACCACTGTACTTTCCTTTTTCTAAATACTCACAAATAACTTAACAGCTTCCGTCAATTTTCAAAGTCATTTTCTTACTAGTGTACAACTAAGTTTACCAAAAATACTTTGAGAATTTTTATAAAGTTTTGTTTGGGTGGCGATCATGAACATCAATGGCAAGTTGGGAGAGGTCCTACTTGTATCAGTTATCATTTATCTATTATTATCTCAACTCTCAAGCAATCAATGCACGTGGTGCATTTAATATTCTAATCCTTTGAATTGCTTGAGGCATTTACAACTAGAAACAGAATCATACAATACAACCAGATAATAGGTAATTTTAAACTCCGTATTTATAGTAGACCGTTGGTGCATGTGTCGTAGTTCAATCTCTAACGACATCACAGTCACAGAATTTTGATTATATTTTGTTACAGATGAGATGTATTACGATTTTAATTAGTTAGACATTTCATCAAACAGTTTGCATTCAGTTTATTAAGCAGTTTATCTAAATTCTGCTAATAGATCCTTTTCCATCTATCAATGTTGTGTTGTCCATGGTCACAAATGATTAAAAACAATGTGCGGTCATTGCTGATGCGAATCCTACTGAGACGCCAAACTTCTCCAAGAACAACCAAGAAGGTGTACATGATATGTTCTCATTGCGCTCTCCTTGGACACACAAAGGAGAAAGGTTTTAAACTCCATGGATATCCCCTATAGTTACAAGAAGAATACAGCCACATTATTATTATTATTATTATTATTATTATTATTATTATTATTATTATTATTATTATTATTATTATTATTATTATTATTATTATTATTATTATCATCATCAAACCTGCTTGCTTTTATCAAGTTCTCTTAGATATCTTCAATGATTTTAACTCATCAATCAAGTGAAGCAAGTTGTTGTTGTAAGAGTGTCCACCTTTCTCTATAGTCCTTTTGGCAGCATGAGAAAGATTTTTTTGCTTTCAACCTCATTTCTTTGCTCTCTTGACCTCTTCCCATCAAAGGTATAACTCAAACTAAAAAAACATTGGGTTGCCTCTCACGGGCTAGGAAAGATCGCTTGAGTTCCATTCTCGCCTCTCACAGACTAGGTATAACTCAAACTGAAAGACATTGAGTCGTCTCTCACAGGCTAAATTAAATCACTCGAGTACTATTCTAACTACTCACAAGCTAGATAACTCGAACTGAAAGACATCAGGTTGCCACTCACAGGCTAGGTAACTCAGACTCGAAAACAGAGTCGCCTCTCCCAGGCTAAGCACGATACAGACAGAATATTACTCGAACACCATCCTCACCTTTCACGCGTTAGGTGACTCATCTCGATAACAATCATATAAAAATCATGTATCTCACAAAAATACATACACCCTCAAGAGTCATCTTCTTTACAACTTTTATGTTCATGTGTCAATTACTGAAGTGAATCTTAAAAAACAAAAAGTAAAGATTTCTTATTTACAGTGAATGGCCAGTTTTTCAGTTTTTAAGTTTCGTAGGTTGGGTTGAAACTGATGTGCAGTCAGTTCTGTAAATCTTCATGCTGGAAAGTAGAGCTATCAATATGGCCCATAAAGCCCAGCCTTAACCCACATGGACAAGGGCCAAAAGCCGATCCAATGTAAAAGCCATATAGCAAAAATGCCCACAAAGCCGTGTGGTCAGGTCTAGGGACAGTCCATGGGTCTTAAAGTTTTATTTTTAGAAAAACTCTGGAAAAAATAGGTTGGCCCACCATTATCAAACAGCATATTTAGGCCAAAGCTTGCTCATTTGATTTAACATTGTAGGCATGCAAAAATGCACTTCAAGGGTACCAAAAGGAAAAGTAAGGAATAATTTCACAAATCACGGAACAATTTACTGATTTTGATTTCAACAGACTCATGAGGTATTATAGTAAAATAACTAATAACAAACGTAAAATCTTCTCTTGCTTTTTCTTGATTTCTTGCGAGTGTCTCCAAAATAAAGTTTTGCCTTGTTCTACGCTGTCCACTTGAGAGTTCCTCAGTTATTTCAGATGACACCACCCTTTATATACAAAAGCAGAAGAAAAACATCTTTAAAAGTTAAAAGTAGAGTTGGAAAAAACTTTTTGCTGAGAGCTCCAAAGTAATTGATTTTTATGCTAGTACACATATTCCAGAAACATGTATTCTAGTTAAAGAATGCTTAGAGTTGGTTTAATCAATTGACCTTATCTCCAATGAAGTTCAACATTCTTGAAATTTTTCGTATGCAAAGCAGATGGCATCAAAGTAATGTTAGTTTCGATGATATCATTGCTAGTGTAACTTCAAAAAGGGTGTGTCAGGCAGAATCAGACAAGTTGCCAATTAATTGGCAATCACTAAAATTATAGAAGCTTTCACGAATCCAAATATGAAGCTCAATCATCCATTGTCACAAGCACTATACCACAAAAAATTTACTATGCTTAATTTGCTAATGAGCAATTGAAGCTTTGATTCTTGACAACACAAGTGGCTGCGATGATAACATTAGATTTTTGCAACTATTGATATTAAACTATTAAACTCTAATTACAATTATTGAAGACTCACAAATACACATATAAGCAATATACTATATTCCTATATTATATATGCAAATAGCTAGGACAGCCAAGCAAGCAGTACATAACATGACAATTTTATGCCAACAATTATAAATCAATAGAAGTTCAAGTGATGAAATTCATCCCAAAATAAATTGTTGTTGCTGATAACCAACCAACGGAAAAGTACTAAACAATGAAACTGGCACTGGTAAGCACTACAAGAAAAGAAGCTATTAGCGACGGAAATTAGCGAGGGACCATTAGTCCCTCGCAAAAACTGGGATTAGCGACGGAATTTGCGAGGGAATAGGGGTTGTCGTATTTTTGAGAATTAGCGACGGAATTTTAGACATTAGCGAGGGAATTTCCGTCGCTAATGGCAAAAGTAAAAATATTTGCGAGGGAATGTCAGTTCCGTCGCTAATTCTCTTACTCTTCACCACCACCACCCCCCCACCACCACTCTCACTCCTCTCTCTCTCTCTCTCTCTCTCTCTCTCTCTCTTTCTCTCTCTCTCTCTCTCTCTCTCTCTCTCTCTCTCTCTCTCTCTCTCTCTCTCTCTCTCTCTCTCTCTCTCTCTCTCTCTTTCTCCCTTACTCTTCTCCTTCTCTCTCTACTCTAAACCACCCATCACTACCACCACCACGCCACCACCACCACCACACCACCACCACACCACCACCACCACGCCCCCACCACCGTCGCCACCACCACCACCACCACCACACATCACCACAAAATTAATAATATAATATAATATTCATTAATTAATAATAAATATATAAAAAAACAAGTCATTCAGCACTGGACACATGTCATTTTTTTTTGAAAAACTGCAGTCATTAGCGAGGAAATTAGCGAGGGAAATGTCCTTCACTAATTCCTGCGCATTTACCAACCCCTGCAACTGAGTCCCGTCACCTGAAAAGTAAAAGTCATTAGCGAGGGAATTAGCAAGGTTTGAAAAAACGGAACGAGACAGCAAAAACGGACGAGACAAAACGGTCTCGGTTGCTGCCGTTACCGTTATGAGCCGCTACAATGGAGTGATCGAAAATCACGGCAAAAAACGATACAAAACCCCGTTACGGCCGCGACGTCCGTGACAAAACGCCGTTACGACCGCAACGGCCGCGGAAAAACGCTGTTTAACAGAAAAAGTAGAAAAGATTCTTCTTCGTCTAGTGTTTCTCAATCATTTGGTGATTTTGGTATTGCTGCACAATCTGATAGTAGTCAAGGTAATTATCCATCATATTACCAACATCCATCTTACATGCCACATGAGTATTATCCCTATATGCCAAATCCTAACCTACCACAATACCAACCTCCTATGAATTATAGTGATTCATCGGCAACTTCTTCATATGGTTACCAACAATTAGAACCACCAAGAAGCTCTGAATTGTTTGATTATGTTTTTGGAGGAAGTGGATATAACAATGATGAAGGTGATAGTGAAAGTTATGATCCTGCACGTCGTTCTACCATGTGGTGACTAGTGATCCAATTAACAACTTTTTAGTAATCTTTTTTCCAATATATTAGTAGTTTCTTATGATGTAATGTGAACTCGAGGTATCCAATTTATCGTGAACTTTGTTTGAAGATCTATTTTATCATGAACTTTGTTTTAAGATCTAAGATGAACTGTTATTAGATAATTTATCATAAACTTTTATTAGATACTAACTTATTCATATTGTTATTTTTTAGTTTACTTTAGACTTCTTATAATAATAAAAAAACATTAATTTAAGTTATTATATATTATATGATAGTACAAATAATTTTATTTAATTTTTTGCATTATTGTGGTTAATTCA
Source organism: Astragalus membranaceus (assembly GCA_039519185.1). NCBI lineage: Eukaryota > Viridiplantae > Streptophyta > Magnoliopsida > Fabales > Fabaceae > Astragalus > Astragalus membranaceus. The sequence continues at coordinate 16,501,722 of CM076849.1, forward strand.
CACCGCGACGGCCGCAACACGTATCGCAAAGACCGAAACAGCTGAAACCGCGACAGCCTTAACGCGGCCGCGACCGCATCCGCTATTTAGAACCTTGGTATGGAGTTCATTATAGATGCATCTTAGAAAATTTAACGACCTCTATGGAGGTGATAGTGTAACTTTAATCTATTACCAGAGTATAAACAATGAAACAAATCAAATTACTTCATTCATGCCCGAGTGAGATAGGGTTTTCCCAAGTATTATCAACTGATCTGCTTTTCTTCTATATTTTATTTCCAATGGATATTTGTTTTTCTGCCGATCAGTTAGCAACTTGATGCTCTGACTTTAATGGATTCCATGAATTTTTGGGGCATGAAACTGATGTGGATTATAAAATGAAGGGTATTTTAAGAAGAAAATAATTAATGCTAGTAATTAAGGGTAGAAACTAATAAAGTACATGTAATTAAGGGTATTTTAGCAAGAAAGTAATTAACGCAACCAAAAAATTTGAACGTGGGTTATAAATGAAAAAAACAATTATGACAAGGCAAGATAAAGAAAAAGAACGGAGTGTGCCAATTAAGAAAACATCAATTAGCATAGAAAACATCAATTAGGATAGCATGGATCGAACATGGATAGAACACTGACAAAGTAAGGAACTACACTTAACCACCCATTAGAAACTAGTTAAATAACACACAAACACAAACCCCAAATAACCAACTACCCATTACAAACTAGTTAACATAACACACACAAACCCCAACACCCCTCACTTCTTACACTACTTACAACCATGACTAGGATCACTCTTAGGATCACCTCATAATAGAGGCTCATCATTTTGGGCATTATCCTCCTCAGAGCTTTGTTCATAGTTTTTGTTGTAGTCATTAGAGCTATCAGAGCTATCAGACTTGTCGGACGATTCCTTGGCATCTGAATCTTGTTCTTTCTCTTCTTCCTCCCCCTCCTCTTCCTCTTCCTCCTCTTCCTCCTATTCCTCTTTCTCCTCTTCCTTTTCATGCTTCTCTTTCACATACTCATTCTTTTCCTCTTCATTTTCTTCCTTCGCATCTGAATCTTGTTCTTTCTCCTCTTCCTTTTCTTCCTTCTCTTTCACATACTCATTCTTTTCCTCTTCCTCCTCTTCATTTTCTTCCTTCTCTTTAGCATACTCATTATTGTTAGCCATGTTGTTCTGAGAGAGAGAGAGAGAGAGAGAGAGAGAGAGAGAGAGAGAGAGAGAGAGAGAGAGAGAGAGAGAGAGAGAGAGAGAGAGAGAGAGAGAGAGAGAGAGAGAGAGAGAGAGAGAGAGTTGTATGTTTTTTAGATAAGATGAGCAGAGAGAGTTGTATTGTATGTGATGTGAAAAAGTTATATGGTAAGATGGTTTATATATAGATTGAAAGGATGGAGATGAGAATGGTGAGCATACACTTTTGGAGATGGTGAGCATACACTTTTAGAAAAAAACAATGGAGAACTCTACCATAGCCATTGAGTTTTGGTGGGTTAAAAACAGCAAAATAAAACCCCTTTACCCCATTCCCCTGTCCCACACATCAGTCAGCTGGTCTAACAACTCCTCCCACACCTATGCTAGCTACAACAACTCCTTTTACTACAATTGTACAATTTGACAACTAATACTTTTCCCATAAAATAATTGAGAATTTCAATAAAAAAACCTTAAATAAATAAAAAGCACAAAAGAAGGTTACAATTAAGTCATATAATGATTGACCACCCAACTAACTTTTTTTATAAAAAAAGATATTTATTTCTTTAAACTCCTATTATATATAAAAAATAACACATTCAATATTGCTTCAAAAATGTTAGAACAAACTCACTACATCCACGTTAAAGGCATAAAGACCAAATGCCTACAAATGTAACCAAAAAGAGTTAGAGTCCATGACCATCTTTCATGATGGTGGGTTTTGTTGGATTAAAAACAGCAAAATAAAACCCATCTACCCCATTCCCTGTTACCACACATCAGTTAGCAGTTCCAACAACTCCGCCCACACCTCTGCTAGCTACAACAACTCCTTTTACTAGAATTATACAATTTGACACCTAATACTTTTCCCATAAAATAAATGAGAATTTCAATAAAAACACCTTAAATAAATAAAAAGCACAAAAGAAAGTTACAAGTCATATAATGATTGGCCACCCAACTTACTTTTTTTTATAAAAAAATATATTTATTTCTTTAGACTCCTATCGCCCCCTTTATAAGGCAAAATCGCCTTTTCAGTAAGTTAGGCGGGAACGGATCCAATGTGTTAAGCGACAGAAACACCTCACTATTTATGCTTTTCAGTGGCACTCCCGTAATTAAGCGAAACATAACATGCAATTGTAAATCCATCAAAATTCCTTGTCCTCCTTTTCCTCTCTCAACCCAACGCGCTTCCTACGCTGAAACCACGGGTTTTCCAGAGAAGCAAATACTACTCTAAAATTCAACAAGAAAATATAGAAGAGGAGAGGAAAAAAAACAAGGTAAAAACAAAGTTATAGAAACGGAGGAGGAATGAAAAAAAGAAGAGGAGACAGCCTCTGTCAACCAGCTCCAGCACCACCGGCAACCACCACCATCGTTGCGGCTTCCATCTCTCTCAGCATCTTCACATCTCTCTCTCTCTCTCTCTCTCTCTCTCTCTCTCTCTCTCTCTCTCTCTCTCAGCTACCGTCCCTTCACCACACCCTCTCACGAATTCTCTATCCCTGTTAACCACCTCTCGACCGCTTCTCTTCCCCCTCCTCCATACAATCAAAACCACCGCCTCATAGATTTGAGCAAATCGGAGTGAAACCCGATCGTACCGGAAGAAGCTAGATCTGAGCAAACAAAAAGGAAAAATATAGACGGAGTGAGAGAATGATGGTAATCCGCAACATGCAGAGTCAAACGAAGAGTGAGAGTGAGAGGAAGAAAACGAAAAGGCTTGGGTAATTGGAGGCTTCGATGGAGGAGGTTTAGGTTCACGGTGGGAGGTTGAGATAAGCTGAGGGAAGAAGAACGGAAAACAGAAGAGAGAAAGAAGGGAGTATAAAGAAAGGGAGTATAAAGAAAGAGAGCGTGGTTTGAGTGAGAGAGAGTGAAAGAAAAGTTTCTCTCCATGTTGTTTGAGAAAGAATGAGACTTTTTTTTTGGTAATAGAAAGAATGAGACTCTAATAGAAAGAGAAAAGGAATGGTGTAAATAATTGTTGTTTACCCAGAAATTCAAAAAACTCCCCAACTCCACACATTAGTCAAGGACCCACCATTTAATAGTCCACAAGTTTCAATGTCACAATGATGCAAAACCAAGATGGCGTTGAAATTTAGGATGTTTTGCTTACCATTGTTATAATCAAGTTATAAGTATTTACTTGTCTGAGTGTGTAATTTTAAATTGCGTTAGTATTCATGTATTATAACTTAAGGCCTGTGCATAGCACAGGCGCAAGGTCTAGTTATATATAAAAAATAACACATTCAATATTGCTTCAAAAAGGTTAGAACAAACTCACTACATCCACGTTAAAGGCATAAATACCAAATTGTACACATCAGGCAGCTGGTCCAACAACTCCTCCCACACCTCTGCTAGCTACAACAACTCCTTTTACTACAATTGTACAATTTGACACCTAATACTTTTCAGATAAAATAATTGAGAATTTCAATAAAAACACCTTAAATAAATAAAAAAGCACAAAAGAAGGTTACAAGTCATATAATGATTGGCCACCCAACTTACTTTTTTTATAAAAAAATATAATTATTTCTTTAGACTCCTATTATATATAAAAAATAACACATTCAGTATTGTTTCAAAAATGTTAGAACAAACTCACTACATCCACGTTAAAGGCATAAAAACCAAATGCCTACAAATGTAACCAAAAAGAGTTAGTGTCATGACCATCTTTCATGAAGGTGGGTTTTGATGGATTAAAAACATCAAAATAAAACTCCTCTATCCCATTCCCTGTCCCACACATCAGTCAGCAGCTCCAACAACTCCTCTCACACCTCTGCTAGCTACAACAACTCCTTTTACTACAATTTGACACCTAATACTTTTCCCATAAAATAATTGAGAATTTTAATAAAAACACCTTAAATAAAAGAGACTTGATTTCCTTTTTAGTGAAAACTTCAAATTCCAAGTTAAAATTAAAATAATTTATAATGAAAAATAAATAATTATTACTTACTTTAAATTGGAATGCATTTCCGTATTCATGTTCAATTTAAACTGATATAATATTTTGGAATTTTAAAGAGAGTAAATATTATTTTATATGTATATATTTATATTTATTTATTTGAACTTAAGCTGTAACTTTTCAGTTTTTATCTATTAAAGAGTCGTTATAATCCACTTTAATTTCAACTTATTAATTTTAATAGGCATATTTAGATATTACAATTTTTTAATTTCCGCACAAAATCAGTTTCAAAGACCCGTTGCATTCTTCTCATCATTTGATTAGTTTTTAATACCCCGATGGTTAACCTACAAATATTAAGTGTTACTAGTTACCCCCTGCTATTAGTTTTAGCTAACAACGTTAAGTCTATACTGACTTTGCAGGGAGGTAACTAGAAACACTTAATATTTGCAGGGGCTAACTAGATCCCACTTAATATTTGCAGGGAGGTAAATGGATCAACGTGATATTTGCAGGGTGGTAACTAGATCCCAAATGACTGCCAAAACTAACGTTAGCTAAAACTAACAGCAGGGGGTAACTAGAAACACTTAATATTTGCAACGTTTGTTTTGAAAGTTTTTTTTTTTTGCAGGGGGGTAAATGGATAAACGAGATATTTGACGGGGGTAAATGATATTTAAGCCTTTTTTCAAACCTTTTTAACAGTTAAAAATGCTTCTAACTTTTTTATTTGTAATATAATTTATAGAATACCATTAGTCTCTAGCAATACAAAATTTAATGTGTCATCATATAAGTATAACATAATAAGGTGAGACGGTTTATTGACAATATAAATAAATAATAAATATGAATTATAATATTTCACTAACATGGATAAGGAAGAAGCTATATGTCGTGTTTAACAATCAAACATAATTCAAATTATTTAATAATAGAAACTAATTATCATTTTGAGAGGATGAAGGTATGTGGAAGAAGAACAATGATTTTTTCAAGGCTTAAATATCATTTACCCCCTGCAAATATCACGTTTATCTATTTACTTCCCTGCAAAAAAAAACTTTCAAAACAAACCTTGCAAATATTAAGTGTTTATAGTTACCCCTGCTCTTAGTTTTAGCTAACAACGTTAAGTCTATGCTGACTATGCAGGGAGGTAACTAGAAACACTTAATATTTGCAGGGGGTAACTAGATCCCACTTAATATTTGTAAGGGGGTAAATGGATATACGTGATATTTGCAGGGGGTAACTAGATCCCAAATGGCAGACAAAACTAACGTTGTTAGCTAAAACTAACAGCAAGGGGTAACTAGAAACACTTAATATTTGCCAGGTTTGTTTTGAAAGTTTTTTTTTGTAGGGAGGTAAATGGATAAACGTGATATTTGCAGGGGGTAAATGATATTTAAGCCTTTTTTCAAACCTTTTTAACAATTAAAAATGCTTCTCACTTTTTTATTTGTAATATAATTTATAGAATACCATTAGTCTCTAGCAATACAAAATTTAATGTGTCATCATATAAGTATAACATAACTAGTGAGTATGACCCGTGCGATGCACGGGTATACAATATCTTGTTAGTAGCTTAATTGATAATAAAATATTTGATGTACATAGAATATTTATAAAAAATTCTTTGTATATTAATATATTTATATATATATATATATATATATATATATATATTAGTATGTCTTATTGAATTCAATCTAAGTATTTAATCATTATCATTTTAAAATATGTATTAGAAAAATCTTAATTTATTTTAAAGTTTAGGGTGTGGACAATTTATGATGTCTGAATTATATAAACCATTTTTCTGCTTGAATATAGAGTTGTTTACAGCCTACATATGTGTATAGCAACAATATGACAAATAAATTTATTTGAACATAACTTAGCCAAAACACAACGTAAGTGGTCGATGGAGGGATAATGCTAAATGAGTTTATTTTACAAATTAGTATTTTTAATTAGATTTATCATTACTATATTTTAGCGTAATATTATATATAATATTCACCACTAACTCTATTTTTTTTGACAAAGACACCACTATCTCTATTAAAAATATAAAATTTATATTAGTTTGCTATCTTTCAAAAATATTCATCTAAAAATTGTATGACTCATGAGAGAGAAATGAACTTTCGATTTCTTGAAATGTGAGCCATATATTAATATTTGTGGTCAATAATAACACTCATTTCATAAACCAAAAGCTATATATTACTATTATAAGTAATAGTAACATATTGAAACTCAACATAGCTAGTAATTAAAAATTTTATTTGGATATACAAAATATCAAGTTCATATTAAAAATCAGTTCACCCAATTATCATTTCCTTTTACACCACATTCCTTGACTATTGTGACAAATTTGAATCCGGTTCCATGATAGAATTTGAAAATATTTTAATTGGAGATGAGTATATTTTAATGCATATGAATATTTCATTGATCATATTCTTTTTCTGATTGTATAGGTGTGTGTGTAGAATAAATTGAGACATGATACTGGTGAATATGAGTACACAATATGAAATGATTTGGTCTCAATCTAAAATACAAAGCATTCAATGTCAAGGACCATATAATGGGATTTGCTTAATGATATGTATAATATGAATAAGCTGGACCATATAATGGTCGATTGTAATTACTGAGTAGTGAATGAAATTCAAAATAGGTCAATCAATTTTGGAAATAATTTGGTAAAAAATTAGAATTAGAATTAGAATTAATGTGATGTATTTGAATTGATTTATTTACTATAAAATTATATTTAAATTGATTTATTTAAATTGCAAGTTTGAATTTGCTGTTCTAGTACGTTTTTTTTGTTACCATGTCATTGGCGTGTAGTTTCCACCCGCTTTGCTGGGGACTAAACTACGCTTGGGAACCCGGCCGGCCACGAGTTTCCGGCTTTGCCGACCCGTGTGGTTCTCCCCTCTTAACAGAGTCTTTGCCACACCCAAGATTCGAACCCAAGACCTTGAGATGGGATCCAAGTCCAGTTACCACTTGGACCAATCCTTGTTGGTTCTGCCCCACTACGTTTGAAAAAATGGATTATTATTGTGTTTGCAATAAAAACATATCATGTATACAAAACTGTAATAATGTGTTATATTAGAATTAGAATTAGAATTTAAAAATATTATAAATGTATTTTTTTTAATTTTTTTGTTTTGGGATTTATGTTTTAGAATAACAAATTTTATGTTTCAGAACAAATTTTAGTTTTTTTTTGTTTTTTTTGCATTCATGTTTTAAATGCTAAAGTGATGCCAGATATTTATAATTTTGAAACTCAAATGACTAAAAAATTAGCTATGTGATGTTGGGTGGAATCTGATTAATTGGCTGAGATATGGTGCTGTTTCAGATTTGTTTTAATTTTGGGAAGTTTTATTTTGACCACAATTAATGGGAACGATTTGATAACTATCAATTAACTAACGATTATTAATTATTGATTTTTTAATTTTTTTAAATCAAAATAACACTTGGCAATGATGTGTCAATTGAGAATGTTAGGTGGACAAATAATGAACTGACATGTGTGAGATTCCTATTAGAAATTATTCTCAATTGTAAATTTAATAGATTTGTGTGGGTCTGTCTATTGCAACATAAATTGTGAACATGTTAAAGTCTTATTTTTGTTACATTTTTAGTGACATATGTCTTTAAAATTTTTTGTACCACTGACTCAAAGTCCTGGATCCTCCCGTGATGACCACCTTAATTGAACATGAATTGATATAATTCTTAAATAAATTGCTACTTGTATCTAAAGCATATGTTTCATGACTTCCATTTCAATCAAACATTCGAACATAGTGTTATGAAAACATTAACAGATATATGATATATACTCATGTGATCATTATATAAACAACATTAGATTTTAAAAGAAAAGCACTACAAAAAGATATCTGAGAAGTAATAGATCAAGGAACACACGATGCATAATGCAAAGGAATCTAACACAAATTTTCCCCTAAAAAAAAATAATACCTTGAACGTAAATATGTAATGCAACAACTCTTGGGTAAAGAGAAATGAGATGGTTAGAGGAAGAAATAAGGAGAAAAAAGATAAAAAAAATTAAGAAAAAATATTGAAAAAAAGATGGGTGAGAGAGTGTTGTGGTGTGAAAAAATGAAAAAAGTTTGAAAAAGTGTGAGAGAGAGTGAAAAAGGTTTAAAAATAAAAAAGTAAAAAAAAAATGTGTTAATTTACCTAAGTATCCTCCAATTGCTTAGTTGAAAAAAATGTAAAATTTGCATTTTCTTTTTACAACTAAAATTTGCATTTTGACGCTGGTTGACGTATTTTGAAAAAATGGTAAAATTTGCATTAATGGAAATTGTTCTGTAACTTGCTGTCTTTTCGGGTCGATCCGAGACTGCAATTGGTAGTGCTCCTATCGGGTCAGATCTTTATGTTTTGGGCGAGAGGAGGGTACCTGCAAAGACACTCTGACGCTCAAGTCAGTATCGAGAATTGTGGAGTCTGTAGGAGGGTACCGCTTTGCTGGTGACTAAACTACGCCTGGGAACCCGGCCGGCCACGAGTTTCTGGCTTTGCCGGCCCGTGTGGTTCTCCCCTCCTAACAGAGTCTTTGCCACACCCAAGATTCGAACCCGAGACCTTGAGATGGGATCCAAGTCCAGTTACCACTTGGACCAATCCTTGTTGGTTCTGCCCCACTACGTTTGAAAAAATGGATTATTATTGTGTTTGCAATAAAAACATATCATGTACACAAAACTGTAATAATGAGTTATATTAGAATTAGAATTAGAATTTAAAAATATTATAAATGCATTTTTTTTAATTTTTTTGTTTTGGGATTTATGTTTCAGAATAACAAATTTTATGTTTCAGAACAAATTTTTGTTTTTTTGTTTTTTTTTTGCATTCATGTTTTAAATGCTAAAGTGATGCCAGATATTTATAATTTTGAAACTCAAATGACTAAAAAAATTAGCTATGTGATGTTGGGTGGAATCTGATTAATTGGCTGAGATATGGTGCTGTTTCAGATTTGTTTTAATTTAGGGAAGTTTTATTTTGACCACAATTAATGGGAATGATTTGATAACTATCAATTAACTAATGATTATTAATTATTGATTTTTTAATTTTTTTAAATCAAAATAACACTTGCCAATGATGTGTCAATTGAGAATGTTAGATGGACAAATAATGAACTGACATGTGTGAGATTCCTATTTGAAATTATTCTCAATTGTATATTTAATAGATAAGGTGAGACGGTTTATTGACAATATAAATAAATAATAAATATGAATTATAATATTCCACTAACATGGATAAGGAAGAAGCTATATGTCGCGTTTAACAATCAAACATAATTCAAATTATTTAATAATATAGAAACTAATTATGAATTATTTATAGGTCTTAATTTTTTGAGTGGTAACTGCCATTATGACTATGCGTATATAACTATGGGTTCATCTCTACGGGTCTTCCAAGACAAGAAATTTGGTATTTTGAAATAAGGCTTCTAGAATTAAGTTTTGGATGGTCTTGGAGATCTTTGAGTGTATCTTTTTAAGTTGTATTTGGGTATTTCTAATTTGGGTGTGATACAAGAGTTTGATATTGGGGATTCTTGGTGTTTTATCTTCTTAATGTTATGTATGACACATAAATTTGTGTTTCTTTTTAGTTAAGAATTTGAATCTTTGTGCTTGGTATTTTTTTCTTCTTCTTTTTTTAGGGTAGTTATGTATCGAATATGTACTTCGTGATTAAATGATTGTTTCTCTTTTAGTATTTTTCTTTGATTTCAGCATTTGAGGATTTTGATATTTTATCTATCATGTTAATACTACGTTCATTTTAAGTTTATTCATTACTCATTACCTTCATTAGATTTTTTTCGATGAGTGGTGAAAATTTTCATTGGTTTGACTAATGTTTGCATTTTTCAACATTTTCTTATTACTTTTTCCAATGAACATTCTTAATATTGCATACATTGAATGAGATAAAAAATTACAAAGAAATTACAAAGTCCTCCTTTATTGATTACTCTAAATTCTTGAGTTGATATATTGATTTTTAATGCCTATTGCATTGAGCTTCACAATGCTTCTCACTCTTTTTATTTATAATATAAAGTAAACAAAAAATATTTTAAAGACAAATTCAAATACCACCTTACAATGTTAGATACTAAATACCACATTACCTATTCATTATTAATACAATGTATTTCCAGATTAATAAATGTTATGCAATGAAAAAAAGTAATTTTAATAAACCATTAGACAACATTCAGCAAATTACATACAAAAAAGTTCAAACAGAATAATAAAAATAAGTAATATTATAATAACTTCGAAACAAATCATTTTAAACAAAGATGTGCATTGCACGGGTTTAAACCTAGTTATACACGTAAAAGATGGTGATTTTAAGGAAATAAAAAACAAATTTGTCGTTGTCAAAATAAAACAAAACAAACTTGAGGGAAACTAAAGGCTTTTAATTTGAGTGCCAATGAGATAACAAAGAATGCGGGGGACAACTGCCCAATGCACTGTAGTAGGAAAAACAACAATTTGACTAACAACATGTATTGCAAAAGCGATGTCGATCAAGCCTAGTAAAAGTAAAGTACTCAAGATGCCAACCAAAATACAATACAAGGTGGGATTTGGTAGAGGAGTACCATAAGAGGGTACATATTTCACATTGAGCTCAAAAGGACTACCTGCTGCTCGAGTATTAGAAAGATGAACTTGTTCGAGAGTGTCGTTGGCAATAAACTTAGATTGAGAGAGAAGATAACTTCTAGGTGAGTAGGCAACTTCAACCCCCAATAAGTAGCAAAGAATGTCGAAATTCGTCTCGAATTGCTAGGATAGTTGTCATTTCAACTCATTAATCCCATTAACATCATCCCATAACGATAATCTCATCAACATATAAGGAGAATATAATATGATCATGGGAAGTGGACTTGAGAAGCAAAGAAAAATCATTATCACACTAGAGCAGAACCTGAGTGATGTAATCATAGTAGAGAATTCTCAAATGAGGCTCAAGGAGCTTGTTTATGAACATAAAGGGAGGAAGATGATGAAGAAATGACATAAAAGCTCTGTTAACATTGTTAACGAACACAGGTTGACACAATGACTAAACTCAATGATGTTTAGAAATGTGAGAGACTTAGTAATATTGTTATTGTCACGTACTAAAGTTATATTTGAGGGACCAAACTATTAACTCCTTTTTCTATTTTAGTGTAGTAGACGTGGGGAAAATTTACACTTCAAAAACCCTTAGCACGGAGTCAAACTCAAATCACCGAGTATTAAAGCCTCACTTACTGGTTGCGCTCTGAAGCAAGTTTAAAGTAGTAATTATAGAACTTTTTTATTATCACAAGATAGTATTTGGAGATCTCTTTAAAGATAGTGTTTTTTTTTTCTTGTTTTTTGAAAAGCAAACATTGAGATGATATATATATATATATATATATATATATATATATATATATATATATAGTCGAGCACAAGGGATACTGATCTCATTTACAATCTAGAAAAATCAGTTGCCACAAAAAGAAAACTCACGTCTGGACTTACCCATAGCTTCGAACCGTCACTGAGATAGGGATAGGGAAAGAATCCTGTCCACAGCAAGAGTTTAGTGAAAGAAAATGGCAGGGCCAAGTAACACTAAGCAAATTAAGAACTTTATTAACATTAAAAACACATATATCATGAGAGCACAAGAAGTGCTATGCAATATGCAAGTATACATAAACTGCATTTAATCGGCATAAATATTACAACCAGAAAAGAGCCAAGTAACATTTATCCATTCCCATACTAGCTAGAAAACAAAGCCTAAAGCCACCACTTTGTCTCACAACACATACGTAACTAGGTAGCTCATTTCTTAGTGGGCTGCAGTTTGGGTACATGGCTCCTAGCAGAAGTCTTTGATTTCATCGCAACGCAAGTACACTTCATGGGAAGTGATTCTCTACAAACGCAAGATTTGCAAGTTGGGGGACACTCTGGTGTAACATATGCACAGCGACACCGAGGACGAATTGATTTTGTGCATAAACATGAGTCACAACACGGTGTACAATTGGAGCTAGCTTCAATAGTTGAAGCCAAATTAAACCCAGAACGGAAAGTAATAAAGCTAGTTCCATCTTCAACTCCATCTCTCTTTTCTTTTTCCTGAATAGTTCTGTTGTATATAAAGAGGAAAATATATATGTGTTTATAAGTAGATTTAATTTGAAGGGGGATGGCTAACTAGTCACAATGTCTTACTTTGCTTCCTTTTATTTATTTAGAAAATTATACATGTGTCGTGGATAATCTTGGTGAGATATCTCATGCTGTTTATTCTTCATTTCATCAATTAGGCTCCCATGCATATATTTAATAATAATATAACAAAGGAGTAATACCTTCACGACAAAAGAATAGATATATGCTGAATAATGACAATCTATTTTTGATAAAACCGAAAAGCCGATTGCGTCGAGGTGGTGTTTAACTCAAGGTGATTACTTGTTAGATATATGATATTCGACATTTAATTATCTAATGACACATATTTTTTTTTTATATTTAAGTATATTTTAAAATTAATTTAAACATTGCACTAATTTTACTTACTCCATGTCATACTCAATAAAACTCAATAAGTATGATAGAATTATCCTTAGTCAAAAAGGATAATAATGTGTTTTTATATGTGTTGTAGGAATTTGTTTGGGAGACCACGTCTAACAAAATATTTTTACATGTAATTTTTATTGACTATTTAATTGTGAAGTCTCATTGAATTTTATGGTGTAGTTCTTTGCACCAATTCTATTCTCATTTGCAACTCCATTGCGATCTCTGTTGCCCAAAAGTCCACCGCAATCCATTTTGAGTTGGTGACCACGTTGTCCTTAGTGCCTCCTTCTCGCCCAATATCTTAGGAAAGGACTCAGTTCCAACCATGTACTTAGCTCTGATGGGACCTCCATTGTGACTTGTGAGTTGTCTTTATGCTGGTATTGAGATATCTCATGGTTCTCAACCTTAAGCCTCCATCCTTCTTTCGTTGACAAATTCTATCCCAACTAATAGAATGAAACTTTATTTGGCCATTCTCCTCTCCCCAAATGAAGCTTCTATTGATTTGTGTCAATATCTTCACAAACCCTTTTTCTACGTGTTGATTCTTTGTGTTTCTTGTTTTAATTCTCCTTTGGATTTGTGTTTCTTACTTTTTGTTTAGTTAAAAAAAATTGATGCACTAAATGCACTTGCTAACAATATTTTCCTACCTATTGAGTCTTTGTGTTTCTTGTTTTAATTTTCCTTTGAGTTTGTGCATATTTGACCCAAAATAATTGTTCTCCTTGGTAATTTCTTTTTTTCCCACATTGGAACGAATTTATGTAAAGGAAAAATGCATATTCTTAAGGAAAACAAACTTCATCCTCACCAATTTGAAATTCAAGGCTATAATGGAGCTAACATAGAATCACATCACTAAATTAGAATTTCAATAAAAACACCTTAAATAAATAAAATGCACAAAAGAAGGTTACAAGTCATATAATGATTGGCCACCAAACTTACTTTTTTTATAAAAAAATATATTCATTTCTTTAAACTCCTAGAATATATAAAAAATAACACATTCCATATTAATTGCTTCAAAAAGGTTAGAACAAACTCACTAAATCCATGTTAAAGGCATAAAGACCAAATGCCTACAAATGTAATTAAAAAGAGTTAGAGTCCATAACTATCTTTCATGGAGGTGGGTTTTGTTGGATTAAAAACAACAAAATAAACCACTCTACTCCATTCCATGTCCCACACATCAATCAGCTCAGCAGCTCCAACAACTCCTCGCACACCTCTGCTAGCTACAAGAACTCTTTTTACTACAATTGTACAATTTGATAATTAATACTTTTCCCATAAAATAATTGAGAATTTCCATAAAAACAACTTAAATAAATAAAACGCACAAAAGAAGGTTATAAGTCATATAATGATTGGCCACTCAACTTACTTTTTTATAAAAAAATATATTTATTTCTTTAAACTCCTAGAATATATAAAAAATAACACATTCAATATTACTTCAGTTTTTCCATCCTCTCCCCATTCCCAAACATGTAGTAACACAAAATACCTTCCAATTCCCCCTATTAAGCCATAAGTTATAGAATATGTAAAAGGCGTCAACAAAATAGTCACCAATGCAGGTATAGCTTCCAAGATATCATCCCAATTAATCTCCACCACCCATCTCATCATCATCACACCAACCCAAATAAACTACGGACCAATTGCCCACGGTGGAATCAAAGCCAACAATGGCGTGAAAAAGAAAGCCAAGAAAAATGTAACACCCCGATAAATTCTAACATGTAGAATCACCGAAATGCACTAAATGGTATACATCAGAGTAACTTCCTGTTATTGAATTATTGAACACAACTAAAACTTTCGATAATACATATCAAATGGTTCTCTGAACCTCATTAACTTCCTGAAAATGCTTAAGTTTCAAAACTTAAGACTTGTACATAATCCTGGTGTTCAATACTTAAAACAAAAAGTAGCGGAAACGATTTACAACTGATACATGATCGTTATACAATCGATAGCATAGAAACAGTAAATGGGACAAAGGTCCAAAACATGAAACTCAATCTTCAATGACTCCAAGAGTCGCACCGGCTAACCGTGCTTCGTCGCCTTTGCTTTCCCTGTTTCTTTGTAAAAACCACAAATATGAAGGGTGAGATAAACATTATCTCAGTGAGTCCTATCGATACCCCTTACTAACTCTAGCGGTTCATTATGCTTTACTTTGAACTCGTGGAGTTGGACATGAAATTAGTATCAGATTGAAGAGTAAGAAAAATGAAAGAGGATGGTGTGATTTTCGCTTACATGCAATCCTTGGAACTGAATTCCCTTTTCCTCTCCTCTTCTCCTCTCTACGCGTCTCTCCTCCCTTCTCTCTCTCTTGTTCTTCAAATTTTCAGAAATGAGGAAAATGGGAAGTGTGGGGGTGAAGGAGTTGACTTGGTCAGCTGAGGGGGTAGTCACTTAAGGTTGGGAAAAAGACTCTTCTACCCTCCTTCATTAGCATTTCATTTAATTCACCTCTAATCCAACAATTACACTCAAACTTCTACACTTAGCACAAACTACCAATTATGTTTAAACAATAATATTATTTATTTCAATCCTCTCATAATTGAGTAGTTCACTTGAATTTAATTATCACATAATAACCTCTTGTGCTAAATTTTGATTTAGCCTACAATTCGCCTTAACCTTTTTCACTAATTTAAATAAATTAAATTAGCTAGTTAGGGGATGTTACAAAAAAGATACCCCGCCACATTTACCACCGTTAACCTTGTTCATCCACCTTCACGAATTCCAAAAAAGCCCCCACAATAGTTGAAGACGCCTCGGCCATGTCGGCCACTTAGACAACTAGCCACTGATTGCCCTCGACGCCTACTGCCAATTCCAAATTTTACCACCCTCCACACCTCAATCCCCTACCCCCACCCAAATGAAGCCATCAACAACCTTCTAACACAATTCTCTACACCATTTAGTTGGTTAGTTATTTAACTACTTTATTTAGTTTTTAATTACCACTACACACATTCCCCATTCCCTTTATTTTATCAATCTGTTCTCTTTTGTTTAAATTTATTCGTATATTTATTTTCAATTTTTTTAGATAAGTAATTATCATCATTCCTATTAACATCGTTTGTTTTACAACATACTTCATTAAAAAATAAGCACCAAAATTTTTCTTGCATTTCAATATAACATTTCCCAAAATCAATTTCACATTGCAAAATAGGTTGTTAGTAATAATTACTCCGGGTTTAACTCGTATGATCATTGTGAATAATTTTAACTTTCGCATTCAAAAATAAGTTGTTCGCAAAATAACAATACAATAGGGGATTCAATCGACTGTACAGTCGGGTTAATTTGCATTTTAGTGCTAATGAGTTGTTCGATTTAGGAGTTGTAAAACACCTATAAAAACTATCTAAAAACATTAATAAAAAACATCAACACATAAACTTTTTGTACTAAGAACTACGTTGTCTTTGATTTCTCCATCGCACCACGTAGGAGCTGGGGCACACTCCCGTCAAGCGCAAAAATAAACAACTTTCATTAAGTCATTTTTATTTCATTTCATTCAAACCTTACAAAATAATAACAGGGAATTAAGTCGACTGTACTGTCGGATTAATCTGCATTTTAAGACGAATGAGTTGTACGGCTCCAGAGTCCTACAATCCCTATAATCAACTATTAAAACATTAATTAAAAAAAATAACCAAACAAACTTTTTCTACCCAAAACTACGTAGCCATTGATTCTCTACCCGGATATAGGTAGCAGGGGGCACCTCTGTCAAGTGCAATAATAAAAAATATTTTTTAGTATTTTCTAAAACGTTTTCTTGTTAGTTCAAAAAAAACACACAAAAATAAAGAAATTTTATTTAGTCCTAATAAATTCTTTTCATTATAAAAAGGAAATAAATATTTTCAAAGTTAATATCTTTTTGCACAACTAATCAGAGGTAACCTTTTTCGAAAGGATGTCGGGGATACTAATACCTTCCACTCGTATAATCGACTCCCGAACCTAAAATCTGGTTTTCAATACCATTTTCATTTTTAAGGGATTTTTCAGTATTTTCCTTAATAAATAAGTATTGATGGCGACTTCATTGAATGAGAATTGATGCGTAGAACACCTCGAGTCACTCGGCCCACCTCAGCAAACCGTCGGGAAACCGGCCCGGCATGAGTCTCTCACGCTCGGAGGTTGGGGGCAAAACGTAAGCAGAAGCAAAAGGCCGGCTTTGAAAGCTCATCGCGGCCTTCCAAAAATAACAAGTCTAGCCCGCCCCAAGGCGACCCGACTTGGGTGGCAACTGTTACGGATTGGGCCTTTAACTCTAAGGCCCAACACCACATCCAGATCCATCTACCAATGGTGGAGATTAAAGACCTAGATCCAATGGTTCTCATTGGATCCCAAAACCTATAAATAA
Source organism: Astragalus membranaceus (assembly GCA_039519185.1). Lineage (NCBI taxonomy): Eukaryota > Viridiplantae > Streptophyta > Magnoliopsida > Fabales > Fabaceae > Astragalus > Astragalus membranaceus. The sequence continues at coordinate 16,519,058 of CM076849.1, forward strand.
GCATTCAATGCTAATATTAATGGTACACACTTTTCCAATCATCTCACTTGTAATTGACCCACTCACTGACTTGAGCGTCGGAGTGTCATTGCAGGTACCACCCCACCTCGGATCGTAGCATTAGCCCGGATTGACCAAGAACTCAAATACCAACTATCTCTGATCGGACCTGGTATTCAAGATCGGATACCAAGTCAGGGATACGGTATCGAACAAATATACATATATATATATATGTATATATATATATATGTATATATATATATATATATATATATATATATATATATATATATATATATATATATATATATATACACACACACACAACAGTCCGTGTACAGTCCAAATTACAATGAAATAAAAAAACTACTTTACATGTTTTACATTCTGCTCTTCTATTTATTTTCTTGCTTGAATATTTTTCTCGGTCCTCCAGGTATAGTGACTTTCAACAGTTGGTTAAACCTCATACAGAGAGAAAGAAATAACTGAGTTAGAGTTCATTTTGCGAGTGTGTGAATATGAAGTAGGAAGGTACAATCAATGAGAGAAAGGGAGGATTTACCTTTTGTAATTCTACAAAAGGCGTGTTGTGTTGATACTGTTGTTCATTCCCAAGAAAACCATCACATTGCATGCAAAGAAAGAATATACAGAGTTAGGATTTGAACGAAAGAATCAAATCAAGTATAAAGTCACAAAGTGGTGATTTATACCTTCGAAGATGCTTATTTGTACCTTCGTTAAACTCAGTAACTAGCAATTGTTGCATGCAAGAAAGGAAACGCATAGAATTAGGTCGTGCTTTAGGGTTTACTAAAACAGAAGAATTGAAGCAGAAAACGAAAGGGTTTTTAGTAATACCTTATCGCAATCATCATTGAAGCAACGCTGGAGCCATTCAGTCTTCAATTCCTGCAAATCAATAGTAAACAAGTTAACCTTAACAGAGCAACAGTGAAAATGAAGAAGACGAAGTAGAGCCACAGAGAGAGAAAGAGTACCTGAAACAATAGGGTTGAATCTCGCTTATATACTCTGGGTGCTGAAGCGGGTTGTTTATCCGAAGTGCAAAGGGTTTGGGTTCCGCAAGAACCCGAATCTTGGAGTTGGTTTTTTGTCAATATACTGTGTGTTGTTTGTTGGACTGGGCTAACCTAATTGGGCCGACTTCCACTAGTTACACCCCTGGGATTGATAATACAACCCCTACAGTTTTAACGGAGACGCCATAGAGAATTATAGAGAGGGTGGAGGAGGTTGCGAAGGAGACGGGGTGGTAGTGACGGTGAAGGAGAATGGTGGTGGAGCTAAGTTGGAAGGGCGAGATGGTAATGTGATTGCATTTGTGTTGGTTTACCGGTTAAGGAATGAGTTGTTTGTCGTTGAAATGAAGAGACGTGAAAGAAGGGATGAATGTGATTCGCGTTTTTGGAAAGATAAATTGTGATCTTTGCTTCTTGAGTTGGCTCACAAACACAAAGTGTCGGTCTCTCGGTGACTTCTTAATTGATTCATCAAAAATGGATTTTATTTGGGTATTTATCATTTTTTTTTGTATAGGGTATCTACATCTGAATCCATTGTTGGGAATTCAATGATGTGTTAATAGTTTTTTTTACAGCAATTATGTTAATTTTGCCTTAAAACACAAAATACAGCAACATAACAACACTTAGTTCAAGACTCGTAATGTGGGTCAAATATTTCCTAATGGTTTTCTAATTAATTAGTGACACATATAAAATAATTAATAAAAAAGAAAAATATCGTTTTTTTAAAAAAGAGTTTCTTTTATTAACCTATGATTGTTTAATTGAAGATATCGGAAGAAATAAAAATGAAAAAAGACAATAACCTTTACCAATAATGTAATTTTTATCGACTTTACATTTATCTCATTTTCAAGAAGCTTGCAATTAAAAAGTACTTCTACTTTTGGCTTCTCCCAGGGGATTGGTGTTGGTTGCAACTTGAAATTGCATCAAGTTGCATAACTAATATTTAAAAATTACCACTGTACTTTCCTTTTTCTAAATACTCACAAATAACTTAACAGCTTCCGTCAATTTTCAAAGTCATTTTCTTACTAGTGTACAACTAAGTTTACCAAAAATACTTTGAGAATTTTTATAAAGTTTTGTTTGGGTGGCGATCATGAACATCAATGGCAAGTTGGGAGAGGTCCTACTTGTATCAGTTATCATTTATCTATTATTATCTCAACTCTCAAGCAATCAATGCACGTGGTGCATTTAATATTCTAATCCTTTGAGTTGCTTGAGGCATTTACAACTAGAAACAGAATCATACAATACAACCAGATAATAGGTAATTTTAAACTCCGTATTTATAGTAGACCGTTGGTGCATATGTCGTAGTTCAATCTCTAACGACATCACAGTCACAGAATTTTGATTATATTTTGTTACAGATGAGATGTATTACGATTTTAATTAGTTAGACATTTCATCAAACAGTTTGCATTCAGTTTATTAAGCAGTTTATTTAAATTCTGCTAATAGATCCTTTTCCATCTATCAATGTTGTGTTGTCCATGGTCACAAATGATTAAAAACAATGTGCGGTCATTGCTGATGCGAATCCTACTGAGACGCCAAACTTCTCCAAGAACAACCAAGAAGGTGTACATGATATGTTCTCATTGCGCTCTCCTTGGACACACAAAGGAGAAAGGTTTTAAACTCCATGGATATCCCCTATAGTTACAAGAAGAATACAGCCACATTATTATTATTATTATTATTATTATTATTATTATTATTATTATTATTATTATTATTATTATTATTATTACTACTATTATTATTATTATGATTATTATTATTGTTATTATTATTATTATTATTATTATTATTATTATTATTATTATTATTATTATTATTATTATTATTATTATTATTATTATTATTATTATTATTATTATTATTATTATATCATCAAACCTGCTTGCTTTTATCAAGTTCTCTTAGATATCTTCAATGATTTTAACTCATCAATCAAGTGAAGCAAGTTGTTGTTGTAAGAGTGTCCACCTTTCTCTATAGTCCTTTTGGCAGCATGAGAAAGATTTTTTTGCTTTCAACCTCATTTCTTTGCTCTCTTGACCTCTTCCCATCAAAGGTATAACTCAAACTAAAAAAACATTGGGTTGCCTCTCACGGGCTAGGAAAGATCGCTTGAGTTCCATTCTCGCCTCTCACAGACTAGGTATAACTCAAACTGAAAGACATTGAGTCGTCTCTCACAGGCTAAATTAAATCACTCGAGTACTATTCTAACTACTCACAAGCTAGATAACTCGAACTGAAAGACATCAGGTTGCCACTCACAAGCTAGGTAACTCAGACTCGAAAACAGAGTCGCCTCTCCCAGGCTAAGCACGATACGGACAGAATATTACTCGAACACCATCCTCACCTTTCACGCGTTAGGTGACTCATCTCGATAACAATCATATAAAAATCATGTATCTCACAAAAATACATACACCCTCAAGAGTCATCTTCTTTACAACTTTTATGTTCATGTGTCAATTACTGAAGTGAATCTTAAAAAACAAAAAGTAAAGATTTCTTATTTAGACTGAATGGCCAGTTTTTCAGTTTTTTAGTTTCGTAGGTTGGGTTGAAACTGATGTGCAGTCAGTTCTGTAAATCTTCATGCTGGAAAGTAGAGCTATCAATATGGCCCATAAAGCCCAGCCTTAACCCACATGGACAAGGGCCAAAAGCCGATCCAATGTAAAAGCCATATAGCTAAAATGCCCACAAAGCCGTGTGGTCAGGTCTAGGGACAGTCCATGGGTCTTAAAGTTTTATTTTTAGAAAAACTCTGGAAAAAATAGGTTGGCCCACCATTATCAAACAGCATATTTAGGCCAAAGCTTGCTCATTTGATTTAACATTGTAGGCATGCAAAAATGCACTTCAAGGGTACCAAAAGGAAAAGTAAGGAATAATTTCACAAATCACGGAACAATTTAATGATTTTGATTTTAACAGACTCATGAGGTATTATAGTAAAATAACTAATAACAAACGTAAAATCTTCTCTTGCTTTTTCTTGATTTCTTGCGAGTGTCTCCAAAATAAGGTTTTGCCTTGTTTTACGCTGTCCACTTGAGAGTTCCTCAGTTATTTCAGATGACACCACCCTTTATATACAAAAGCAGAAGAAAAACATCTTTAAAAGTTAAAAGTAGAGTTGGAAAAAACTTTTTGCTGAGAGCTCCAAAGTAATTGATTTTTATGCTAGTACACATATTCCAGAAACATGTATTCTAGTTAAAGAATGCTTAGAGTTGGTTTAATCAATTGACCTTATCTCCAATGAAGTTCAACATTCTTGAAATTTTTCGTATGCAAAGCAGATGGCATCAAAGTAATGTTAGTTTCGATGATATCATTGCTAGTGTAACTTCAAAAAGGGTGTGTCAGGCAGAATCAGACAAGTTGCCAATTAATTGGCAATCACTAAAATTATAGAAGCTTTCACGAATCCAAATATGAAGCTCAATCATTCATTGTCACAAGCACTATACCACAAAAAATTTACTATGCTTAATTTGCTAATGAGCAATTGAAGCTTTGATTCTTGACAACACAAGTAGCTGCGATGATAACATTAGATTTTTGCAACTATTGATATTAAACTATTAAACTCTAATTACAATTATTGAAGACTCACAAATACACATATAAGCAATATACTATATTCCTATATTATATATGCAAATAGCTAGGACAGCCAAGCAAGCAGTACATAACATGACAATTTTATGCCAACAACTATAAATCCATAGAAGTTCAAGTGATGAAATTCATCCCAAAATAAATTGTTGTTGCTGATAACCAACCAACGGAAAAGTACTAAACAATGAAACTGGCACTGGTAAGCACTACAAGAAAAGAAGCCATTAGCGACGGAAATTAGCGAGGGACTAATGGTCCCTCGCAAAAATTGGGATTAGCGACGGAATTTGCGAGGGAATAGGGGTTGTCGTATTTTTGAGAATTAGCGACGGAATTTTAGACATTAGCGAGGGAATTTCCGTCGCTAATGGCAAAAGTAAAAATATTTGCGAGGGAATGTCAGTTCCGTCGCTAATTTTTTTACTTTTCAGATGATGGGACTCAGTTGCAGGGGTTGGTAAGTGCACAGGAATTAGCGAGGGACAGTTCCCTCGCTAATTCCCTCGCTAAATTTAACTTTTCAGATGATGGGACAGTTCCCTCGCTAATTCCCTTGCAATTTTTTTTTTCTTTGTTTCCTTAAATCCGTTTACACTCTTCTTTCTCACTCACTCTTCACCCTTCCTCTTCCCTTCCTCTTCACCCTTCCTCTTCCCTTCCTCTTCCTCTACTCTCCACCACCACACAACCACCACCACCACCACCATCATCACCACCTCCCCTCACACTCTCCTCTCTTTTCACTCTTCCAACACCACCACCACCACATACCTCCTACCACTCTCACTCACTCTCTCTTACTCTTCACCACCACCACCCCACCACCACCACTCTCACTCCTCTCTTTCTCTCTCTCTCTCTCTCTCTCTCTCTCTCTCTCTCTCTCTCTCTCTCTCTCTCTCTCTCTCTCCCTTACTCTTCTCCTTCTCTCTCTACTCTAAACCACCCATCACTACCACCACCACGCCACCACCACCACCACACCACCACCACACCACCACCACGCCCCCACCACCGTCGCCACCACCACCACCACCACACATCACCACAAAATTAATAATATAATATAATATTCATTAATTAATAATAAATATATAAAAAAACAAGTCATTCAGCACTGGACACGTGTCATTTTTTTTTGAAAAACTGCAGTCATTAGCGAGGGAATTAGCGAGGGAAATGTCCCTCGCTAATTCCTGCGCATTTACCAACCCCTGCAACTGAGTCCCATCACCTGAAAAGTAAAAGTCATTAGCGAGGGAATTAGCAAGGTTTGAAACAACGGAACGAGACAGCAAAAACGGACGAGACAAAACGGTCTCGGTTGCTGCCGTTACCGTTATGAGCCGCTACAATGGAGTGATCGAAAATCACGGCAAAAAACGATACAAAACGCCGTTACGGCCGCGACGTCCGTGACAAAACGCCGTTACGACCGCAACGGCCGCGGAAAAATGCCGTTTAACAGAAAAAGTAGAAAAGATTCTTCTTCGTCTAGTGTTTCTCAATCATTTGGTGATTTTGGTATTGCTGCACAATCTGATGGTAGTCAAGGTAATTATCCATCATATTACTGTTGCACCCCAAAAAATCCGGTTCGGACTTCTCATTGTACAACGTGGAAAAGGTATGGAGCCGCCACCAATATTTTAATTTTAAGACCAAAACATTGAAAAAAGGTCTTTTAGACAAGGCGGATGGTCTTTCGAAAACTAGAAATATGGGTTCGGGGGTCGGTTAGGCATGGGGAAGGTATTAGCACCCCGTACCTCCTTTCTACCGAAAGGGAACCTTTAATTAAATGTGTGGTTTGAAGGGTTGATTTGAAAATGCTTTTATTTTGCCTCTTTATTGAAAAGGGAGTGAGAAGACTTAATGAAAATTTTTATTTTTGGCGCTTGACGAGAGTTGGCCTCTCGCTCCTACGTATCTCCTGGTGCGATGGAGAATTCAAAGCTACGTAGTTCTTGGTTGTCCTAAAAAGGTTTTTGTTTTTTAGTCTGTTTAGATGAGTTTTCGCAGTAGGAGTGAGGATTCGCAATGACCAAACAACAACGGTTTAGAGTGGCCGCGCTACTAACTCTTTTGAAAATGAAATTATCATTAACAACCAAACGGCAACGGCGCGAGTGATCATTAATGATAATCGGTTTTGCTTTTGATTCGAGTGTTCGCGACGACCAAACAACAACGGTTTAGAGTGGCCGCGCTACTAACTCTTTTGAAAATGAAATTATCATTAACAACCAAACGGCAACGGCGCGAGTGATCATTAATGATAATCGGTTTTTATTTTAGATGATCAAAAAGGGCTTTCGCAATCGAATTAATTTCGGTTTGTTGTGCTTGACGAGGACGTGGCTCGCTCCTACGTATCCCAAATGGGAATCAAAGCGACGTAGTTCTAAATTTTTGGTTTTGAAAAGGTTTTTGAAGTAGGACGAGCATTAGCGAATGATTAAACTAACTAAGGTTATGGGTAATCATCGCTAAGTACTCATGCGAAATTGAAGACCGTTCATAGAGATCAAACTAACAAAGGTTATGGGTGACCTCCACTACTTGCTTATTTTTGTTTATTGAAAATGCTTTGAAAATTAATTGGTTTGGAAAAGAGTTTTTAGAAAATAAATAAATCATTTTCAATCGAATTCTATGTCCAAAACCAAATGCAAAATGCATGAATGAAGTTCAAACATATTCAACTAATCAAGCAATCATGAACATGTTGACCATCAACTATGATTAAGCATGCCGATATAATCAAGAGATTTAATTGTCAAAGATGCGAGACAAAGTTCTCAAAACAATTGTGTTTGTGTGTGAAGGGGAATTGCTACACAAGTTGGGAGCAATCTCAAGAGGGGCACATATACCTCTATGCTACACATGTTGGTAGTCTTATAAGGGCACATGATTGTGTAAAAGGGTTTGTGCACAATTAAGTCAAGACATTCAAATGGCATCAAGAACAAAGAAATACAATTAATCATAGGCATAGAGTATTCTAGGTTAGGTGAATGAACATGTGAGCAATGATGCATGATTAGGCAAGCATGTGAATGCATGAGCATACAAGGAACGAATGAGTATTATCGAATGCAAGACATAATGTTAATGAATGCATGAACATATGAAAATGAGTGCAAGACATAGTGTTAATGAATGCATGAACATGTGAAAATGAATGCAAGATATAATGTTAATGAATGCATGATCATATGATAATGAATGCAAGACATGATATTAATGGATGCATGAACATGTAAGAGAGTATGAGAATGCAAGAGGCATAAGCATATATGAATGCATGAACATGTAAGCATATGAAAGTATGCAAGTATTAATGTGCAAACATAAGAATGTGTCACACAAGTGATGAAATGCAAAGTGTGAAAATGTTTTGGGTATTTTTGCAAATTGACAAGTAGTAAAACTTTTAGTAAAAAGTTAGTAAATGGTAAAGTAAAAATGCATGAGGCAAATGGTATTTACTTAATGAAAGGGTAAAGTAAAAATGTAAAAAAAGTAAATGGTAATTACTTAATGAAATTGTAAAGTAAAAATGTAAAAAAGTAAATGGTAATTACTTAATGAAATGGTAAAGTAAAAATGTAAAAAGGTGGTTAAAAGTCAAAAACACACTAACACAATTACACTTATCTACACAAGATCAAACAACACATTTTGAGCACTAAGATATGCATAAAAATGGGCTCTATGGCCGAACCCCTATATGAGCATAAACACCAAATTTTTCATGCCAAAACTCATAATCAACACATAGAACAAATCATGCAAATCAAGCACATCATGCATTTTATTTACATAAATCAAGGAGTGAAAAGAAAGCAACAAAAACCCTAAATTCTAAGGCTCAAAACCGAAACCCCTACACCCATAAATCAAGCCAAAATTCAACTTGCAAGTTATGATATGAACAAGAAGATGCATATAATATGTGAAAGCCCTCTATTTATGGAAAAGTGAGAAAATGAGTGTGAAAATACAAACTACATGGTTAAAAACACAAGAAAGTTCCCCTCAAGGCCAAGGACTCAGTGCCAACACCCAAGGCTCCCAATGTCCTTGTCATAATGTTGGAAACAAGTCCTCTAAGCCTTTTGAGAAGGGAAAGAGGAGTAGAAGAAAGATGTAAAATAGGCTTACCTCAAGAAATAACTAGAAAAGGAATAAAGATGTAAAATAGGAGCAAGAACACTTGAAGAACACCTCCAACAATCTAGATCCTCACGCGAATCCTCTTCCTTGGGTGGACTTTGATGAAACTTGGATGATTATGGAAGCTTGGAAGGAGAGTTATTGAATAGATGAAGGATTATCAAGCTTTGGTATTTGATGGTTGAAGAAATTGTGGAGAGAAGATGGAGGAGAGGGTTTTCCTTTTGAGAGAGAGGGGAGGAGAGTATTTGCAAGAGGGATGCCCAATGAGGTGAGTGGTTTGTTAGGGTTTTTGGTGTAGGAGAAAAAATGGGAAGGTTTTCTTTGAGATGGAAGAAAACAAGATGAAGTGAGGAAGAGGAGGGGGGGCTACGAATTTCTTGGTCTTTTTGGAGAGGAGAGAAGTGAGTTGTTCTTCTTCAAATCCTTGGGAGGCCAAAGATCTAATGGGTTTAAGTTTGTGAGAGGGAAATAAAGAAATTAGTGTGTATTTAGTGGTGTAGAGAGAAAGAAGGTAAAAATATGTTGTGTATTGAATGTTATTGGATTCAAAGGTGTGCTTGTCATGATGAAAGGCTTTTTTGTGATGTGCACTTGATGGGGGCTGAAGTGAAGGTGGAGTGAGGGAGGTGGTTTGCTTGTAAAATCGGTGCTTACTTTGGCCAAAAATGGATAAAAGCAAAAAGCACCTAAAAGGAATTAGCCCTAATTCTAAAAATACAATAAGCATCCAATATTATTTTGTTATTATTTTTTTTATTTTGATTTCAGATTTCATATTTTTAATTATACATATTTTTTGAGCCTTTTTGAAAAAAACCGTTACAATTGACCAAAATACCCTTTTTGACGCTAAAACCCTAATTTGCCCGAAAAATGCTTTTCAACCCTAAAAATGATTTCAAGAACCTTGGAATGCCTTCTAGGATCCGAAATGCAGTGCATAAGGCTCTTCGCTCTTCAATTTATTCATTTTTGTGGAAAATTAGGGTTTTGACCTAAGTCGGACAAAATTGGGGTATGACAGCTGCCCCTCTTTATTTGGATTTTACCAAGAAATATGAATTGCGCGAGACATATTTTGAAGGTAAAATAGAAATAAAGAATTCAGAAATTATACCAATTTTGTCCATTTGGAGAAACCCGAATTTTCTTTTTTTGGAAAGATGGACACTTTCGTGTCGATGCGAAAACAGTAAATGAACACTAACGTGCTGATAGAAAAGGTAAAATGGGCACTTGCGTGCATACAGAAAAGTAAAACGGGCACTTGGCGTGCAGACAGAAAAGTAAAACGGGCACTTGGCGTGCAGACAGAAAAGTAAAACGGGCACTTGGCGCGCAGAAAGCGGTAAATTGGGAATTCGGAGGCTGCCTAAAACCTTCTAACGGACTCTTGTCGAGTCCGAGCTCTGGGGGGTGGCCTTTTCGAGCGACCGATCAACATCAGGTCCGGAACTGATTTGATCAATGGATTTACGCTATGCCTTAGGCTGACACAACTAATCCGAAGGACTTGACGAAGTCTGATGGATCCATTGCGTGCTCGTATGCAATGTTGTGATCTGTGGAAGGAGTTCACTAACTCGGTGGGAGTTCACTAACTCTGTGGGAGTTCACTAACTCTGTGTTGAGGGAGTTTACTAACTCAGGGTTGATGGAGTTCTAAAAATGAGATTTTTGGGATTCTCTAGCCCGAAGTAACTTTTCTCTTGGATGGTGCATGAAATGCGTGCACTTGGATGTTTGGGGTGCACATGAATGCAATGATTGACTTCGGTGGGATGCCTTTTCTGTTTGATTTTTCTCTTCTTTTCCTTTTGTTATTCTTTCGCTCTTCTGAGATGCGAATTTGAAGGCGTAATGTACTGTTTGATGCCATGGAGTGATGACTGGTATGGATGATATGAGAATGATGAATGATGTGAAAATGTTGTGTTCTTTTATGTTCCGTCTTCTGTGATTTTCTTCTCTCCTTTCTTATTTGCTCTTTTTTTCTATGGAATGCAGATATCTATGTAAATGGAGTGTGAATGTATGTTATGCAAAGTGTATGTGATGTGATGATTTCAATGGAATGATGGATGCTATGAGATGCTATTTTTGATTTTTTTCCTTTTTATTTTGGTTAAGGATCAACACTTCAAGTGCCTACAAGGTAAACATCCTAATCCCCAAGGATTAAGGTGAGCACCAAAGCCCTACAAGATAATAACCTAATCCCTAAGGATCCAGGCGAGCACTGAAGCCCTACAAGACAACAACCTAATCCCTAAGGATCCGGGCGAGCACCGAAGCCCTACAAGATAACAACCTAATCCCTAAGGGTTAAGGCGAGCACTAAAGCCCTACAAGATAACAACCTAATCCCTAAGGGTCTAGGCGAGCACTGAAGCCCTACAAGATAACAACCTAATCCCTAAGGGTTAAGGCGAGCACTAAAGCCCTACAAGATAACAACCTAATCCCTAAGGGTCTAGGCGAGCACTGAAGCCCTACAAGATAACAACCTAATCCCTAAGGATCCAGGCGAGCACTGAAGCCCTACAAGACAACAACCTAATCCCTAAGGATCCGGGTGAGCACCGAAGCCCTACAAGATAACAACCTAATCCCTAAGGGTTAAGGCGAGCACTAAAGCCCTACGAGCGGCCAACTTTAGGCGACCCCCTCATGTGCTGAGATAGCTGGTTAAAGAATTTTTCCTATTTGTCTTTTTGCTATGTGAGGATGCAAATGCAGTATTTTGATGCATGATATGACAAAATTTTTTGGGGTATTCAAGTACTTTTTTTGTGAATACTTTCATAATGATGAGACGCGAGACTTTGGATGCAAAAGTGGGGGTGAATTTGATCATCCTTTTTCTTTGGAAAAGCTAGTTTTGATTTAAACCGCGGTGTTCTCAAGGTTATTATTTACAAGCAAACCCATTTATGTTTTCCTCCATTCCATGATAACTGAACCTTCAATAACAATCTTGTGCTTTCTCTATGAAATATTGCCAAGTGAACACACATGAACATGCAGACGCCAGGTGAGTGTTTAGGATGAATGCCAGACTGCCCCAATTCAGGCCTTCGGCGACTGTGAATGAATGACTTGCCCCTGTCCGGAGTGTGAAAGGAAGCGGAGTGAAAGAGCAAATACGCAGGAACTAGTGCCGTGGCTGACACCGGGTGAAAGGATGAATGGCCATGGATGGACACTGAACAGACTCTCCCCGGACTAGGGTGGGCAGGTGGTGAAGAGAATACCCCAACTTTTAGATCTGAGTGGTGTTCTCAGTGCAAATCTTTGGTTCTCTGTGAATGTCTCAACTTTTGACATGAAAGAAACCTTTCTTGGTGATCACTAAACCTTGTTTTAATGCAACTTGAGTGTGTTTTGGAGTGCAAGTCCCTCTTTTTTTTTTATTTTGTCAGCTTTCTTTTTTCTGACTGTTCGTTTTTGTTTCCTCAGTTCTCTTTTTTTTTTGAGGGTTTATTCTTTCTTGATCAGCTTTCTTTTTTCTGATCGTTTGTTTTTTCTTTTGAGCAAACACATTGTACATAGATAGGCTTGTTCGTCCTAAGATTAGAATCTGAGAGAACAAAAGCAACCGGTCATTGATCGGAATGGACTTTTCAGGATTGTGGTGTTTTGTGGAGGAAGGATAGTTAGGCTTAATGAAGTGTTTGAGGCTATTGGGAGGATGAGTTTTGTTCGGCGTTGGTTGACGGTTAACGGTCTATGAGGGAGATGGTTATTGGGCTTATTTGGGCTTTGTTAAGGCAAATTTGTGTCTCATGGTAGAATGGCTGAGGGGTTTGGTGTTGGGGCCAAAGGAAGTGTTTGAAGGTTTATGGAACCAGATGTTGGAAAATTTATCGAGACAAGGGTCTCTTGTGCTTTGTGGCAACATGTATCAGCTCACAACTTATTATTTTTTGTCTTTTTGATTTTTTTTTTTGACTCATTTGTTTCATTTTTCGGACTTTTCTTCTTTCTTTGCTTTTGAGTCGAGTGAGCTGATGCACTATTTTTGTTTTTGATGTTTGAAGTGATCCTTGTCTAGGGTGATTAGAGGGTATATTTTGGAGTTTGGTTTTTCTTGGCTTAAGGTAGGTAGGAAAGGGACTTTCTGGGATTTTGGGTTCTTGAGGGTATAGGGAGGTGGCCACACTTCATCTCAAATCCCGATGGCTTATTTATTTTTGTAAAACAAGACAACGGTTCATCTATCTATATGTGTTTGCTCCTTTCTTTGCATTTTTTCTCCTTTTTTTTTATGCCCTAACTTTTGCCTGGACCGCCCTTTGCGGGTTTTCGATCCATCGGGCGCTTTTTTCTGCCTAGGCCGCCCTTTGCGGGTTTTCCACCTAGCGAGCTTATTTTCTTGTTTATTATTATCTTTTGAAAGACTTGCACTGAAGGAATACGATATTAACAAGGAAAATTAGTGATCACAGTCTTGCCCCAGCATGGAGGACTTAAAGCGTTAGACTGAACTAAAAGTCAAATATGCACTGATGGACTTATGATAAAACAGGGCAATGGCGATCTTGAACAAAAGCGACTGAAAAGGGCAACTTTTATAGATGACGATGCTGAAAAGGAAACATGTGCCCTTATTGAAATATCCTAAGGCCTTGGGCAGAGCCAGAGGATTGCATTACATAAAATTTGCTTTGAACTGAAAACTACGTGAAAATGCATGACGAAGACACAAATGCTTGACGATCAACACCTCGATCCTCTTCAACTACTGCCATCCCGGCCTGACAGCCCTGATCTCAAAGGGTTTAGTCCTTCACCTCCCTCATCAAAGGTCAACTGTTTTGTATCAATAAGATCCTGAACCGACTGCTTCAAAGGATGACAGTTCTCAGTAGAGTGACCAATTGCCCCAGAATGGAATTCACAGGTAGCCTTTGCATTATACCTTCTTGGGAATGGAGGTTGGACTGGCTTCATCCCACGAGGAGAGATCAACCTATGGTTGATTAGATAGCTGCACAAATCAGTGTACGACACAAGAATGGGGTCGTACTGACGTGACTTTCCTTGTCCCACTATAGCATTAATTTCTCCATTTTTCCTTGCAGGCAAATCACTAGCATTGTCGGCGCCAGTAGGATTGCAGGGGATTCTTCCTCTCTTCATCCCGACTTCAAGTCTTGCCCCTACTTTGATCACATCTGAGAAGCTTGAGGACCCACTTCCAACCAGACGTTCATAGAAAACAGCTGGGAGAGTTTCCATAAACATGTACACCATCTCCTTTTCAGTCAATGGTGGCTTCACCTGAGCAGCTATGCTCCTCCATCTTTGAGCATATTCCTTAAAGGACTCATGATCTTTCTTGCTCATATACTGCAGCTGAATCCGATCTGGAGCCACGTCTTTGTTGTATTCGTACTCCTTTAAGAAAGCTTCAGAAAGGTCCTTCCAACTGTGGATGTCGGAAGGCTGCAACTGCATGTACCAATCCAGAGATGCCCCAGTTAGGCTGTACTGGAAGTAGTGGATGAGCAGTTTGTCGTCGTGATTGTATGCGGTCATCCTTCGGGCGTACATGGTTACGTGTCTATTTGGGCAGCTGGTACCACAATATTGGTCAAAGACTGGCACTTTCATCTTTGGGGGAATAACCAAGTCTGGAACAAGACATAGATCACGGGCGTCTTTAGCTTTGGTCTTTGAATCCTCTATGGCTTTTAAACGCTTTTCCAACTCATGCAACTGATCTCTGGGTTGAGAGTTCTCAAATAGGTGACCTTGAGGATCACTATCCATATTGAAAAGAGAAACCTCATGTGGATCAGCACCTCCCAGGGCGTGAGCAGGATAATTAACCCCAGATCCCGGATGGGGAATAGCAGTCACAGCTTCAGCGGGTCCCGAGGTAGGAAGGATGGTTGCGGCCCCACCTGGGCTTACAACAGCAGTATCTTCGGTAGTGGTCCCGTTTTTCAAAGCTTGCAGGGTGCCCATCATTTCAGTCATCTGCATTCTTATCGCATCCATCTGCATTTCTATCACCCCGACTTTATTATTTAACGCCTGATTCTCTTGGACTAGTGCCTGATTCCCTTGGACTAGCTGCTTGAGGACTTCCATAATCGGATTATCTAGACCTGAATTGCCGGGATTCTCAATCACTAGGTTTCCTTGATTGGTCGCCATGAATCTTGAGTCTGAAGCGGATATCGGCAAACCAGTTGGCCTCTTTCTAGAGATAACAGGGCACACAACATAAGCGCAAGAACGAATGACTGAACAAATGCATGCGACACTTTAGGCTTTACGGGCGGGGCTAGACTAGGACGGGGAATGATGATAAAGCAGGGAAACTGACGGACACGGACAGGGGCGACTGCACATGGCATGCATACCTAGAAGAATGCTTCACATGATAGAAAAAATTTATGAACAATTTTAATATTTTATCATGGGATGGATCAGATGCAAAAATTTTGAAGTTATGTGAATGAGCTGCTGACTCGAGAACTGGGTACTTTGGAACACCTTGAGTTTTTTTTTTTTTGGGAATGACTATTTTGCAAAACCGTCTCGTCTCTCATCAAAACCTTTATTGTACAGATCATGATATGCAAATGCATGGAAAAATGACCACTTGAGAAGTGTACTTATTCTAAAAAATAAAAAAAATTGTTTTTTTTTTGGTGCAAGATGAAATACAAAATTTCAATGCATTTTTGAATGCAAGAATGATGCTTTTTCAAAATGGCTTTTTTCATTTGTTATGCTTGACGGGGCGGACCCGCTCCTACGTATCCTCACTGTGATGAGGAATCAAAGCGTACGTAGTTCTACCGTGTCTTTTTTGAAATAATGCTTATGTATGAATGCCTCGTCTTGGATGAACTTGACGAAGATTTTTTGCATGATTATAAATGAAATGCTTATGCTATGCAGATGATAATTGTTTTTTGTTTTATCTTTATGTAATGAAAGGGAATGCAAGAGGAATGATTCTTTTCAAAATGGGAACTTTATTTAATGCAAATGACGCAATGATGTAATGATGCAATGATGCAGGATGCAAGATACTTCTTTTTGTTTTTTTTTTGAAAAATGCGGGCTATACGTGGTTTCATATGGCCATAGTAAGAGAAAGGCTACAACGGCAGCTCGTTCTCTCTTTTTTTGAAAAGAGTGGGCCATATGTCACTTCGTACGGACCGGCAGAAGAAAGGCTACAACGGCAGCTCTTTCTCTACTTTTTATTTGAAAAACCTCCTGCTCTTTTTTGAAAACATGTCTATATTACGATGCAACACACAATTTGGTATGCCCCTTGTGTCCTACGAAGGTGGGGACCTAAGTTCTAGGACAACTCAAATGTTCCTCCCATGTGGGTTCTAGTCACTTCCTCACCAGGTTACCAAAGCTAATTCTCTTTCACAGTAGCACCCACAACGATGGAACGCCATCTGGTGTGAGGCATCATGAAAGAGCATACTCTGGCTGAAACTTTCGTGAGAGTCGGAAGGACAACAGTCCAATTGCCAGTCACTACTCGTTTCCACTCCCCTAAGTCTTGTCAGACCTTGGGTTTTAGGCCTCTCTCAAAGCACATAATCATAAGGGTGTGAGTGTGTATGGTAAGGGCGTACCACTTAAAACTACCCGACACATATTACCCCACCTGCAAGTGAGACGCCAGAACAGTCCAGAAAAAGCAAGGTAACAACATGTCATCTACACTAGGGTTCAATATCAAATAAGCTAGCTTGGGGTTTCAACAACGATCAGGTACATTGCTTACCTCAAGAAAGGGAGCCAAGAAGGGGGGGGGGGTCCGAATAGAATTGGGGAGAAATGCATGAGCATAAGCAATAAAAGAAAAGAAGATAGGGAACAAACATAGAAGAAGACAAATGCGTATGCCTACAATTAATGATAAGAAAGAAAGGAAAAAGAATGAAGGCAAACAAGGTATCAGTCAAATCAACAATACATTAAACCACACATCTTAATTAGTTAGGCTTGACCCACTTAAAAAAAGAAAAGTCCCCAGTGGAGTCGCCAGCTGTTGCACCCCAAAAAATCCGGTTCGGACTTCTCATTGTACAACGTGGAAAAGGTATGGAGCCGCCACCAATATTTTAATTTTAAGACCAAAACATTGAAAAAAGGTCTTTTAGACAAGGCGGATGGTCTTTGGAAAACTAGAAATATGGGTTCGGGGGTCGGTTAGGCATGGGGAAGGTATTAGCACCCCGTACCTCCTTTCTACCGAAAGGGAACCTTTAATTAAATGTGTGGTTTGAAGGGTTGATTTGAAAATGCTTTTATTTTGCCTCTTTATTGAAAAGGGAGTGAGAAGACTTAATGAAAATTTTTATTTTTGGCGCTTGACGAGAGTTGGCCTCTCGCTCCTACGTATCTCCTGGTGCGATGGAGAATTCAAAGCTACGTAGTTCTTGGTTGTCCTAAAAAGGTTTCTGTTTTTTAGTCTGTTTAGATGAGTTTTCGCAGTAGGAGTGAGGATTCGCGATGACCAAACAACAACGGTTTAGAGTGGCCGCGCTACTAACTCTTTTGAAAATGAAATTATCATTAACAACCAAACGGCAACGGCGCGAGTGATCATTAATGATAATCGGTTTTGCTTTTGATTCGAGTGTTCGCGACGACCAAACAACAACGGTTTAGAGTGGCCGCGCTACTAACTCTTTTGAAAATGAAATTATCATTAACAACCAAACGGCAACGGCGCGAGTGATCACTAATGATAATCGGTTTTTATTTTAGATGATCAAAAAGGGCTTTCGCAATCGAATTAATTTCGGTTTGTTGTGCTTGACGAGGACGTGGCTCGCTCCTACGTATCCCAAATGGGAATCAAAGCGACGTAGTTCTAAATTTTTGGTTTTGAAAAGGTTTTTGAAGTAGGACGAGCATTAGCGAATGATTAAACTAACTAAGGTTATGGGTAATCATCGCTAAGTACTCATGCGAAATTGAAGACCGTTCATAGAGATCAAACTAACAAAGGTTATGGGTGACCTCCACTACTTGCTTATTTTTGTTTATTGAAAATGCTTTGAAAATTAATTGGTTTGGAAAAGAGTTTTTAGAAAATAAATAAATCATTTTCAATCGAATTCTATGTCCAAAACCAAATGCAAAATGCATGAATGAAGTTCAAACATATTCAACTAATCAAGCAATCATGAACATGTTGACCATCAACTATGATTAAGCATGCCGATATAATCAAGAGATTTAATTGTCAAAGATGCGAGACAAAGTTCTCAAAACAATTGTGTTTGTGTGTGAAGGGGAATTGCTACACAAGTTGGGAGCAATCTCAAGAGGGGCACATATACCTCTATGCTACACATGTTGGTAGTCTTATAAGGGCACATGATTGTGTAAAAGGGTTTGTGCACAATTAAGTCAAGACATTCAAATGGCATCAAGAACAAAGAAATACAATTAATCATAGGCATAGAGTATTCTAGGTTAGGTGAATGAACATGTGAGCAATGATGCATGATTAGGCAAGCATGTGAATGCATGAGCATACAAGGAACGAATGAGTATTATCGAATGCAAGACATAATGTTAATGAATGCATGAACATATGAAAATGAGTGCAAGACATAGTGTTAATGAATGCATGAACATGTGAAAATGAATGCAAGATATAATGTTAATGAATGCATGATCATATGATAATGAATGCAAGACATGATATTAATGGATGCATGAACATGTAAGAGAGTATGAGAATGCAAGAGGCATAAGCATATATGAATGCATGAACATGTAAGCATATGAAAGTATGCAAGTATTAATGTGCAAACATAAGAATGTGTCACACAAGTGATGAAATGCAAAGTGTGAAAATGTTTTGGGTATTTTTGCAAATTGACAAGTAGTAAAACTTTTAGTAAAAAGTTAGTAAATGGTAAAGTAAAAATGCATGAGGCAAATGGTATTTACTTAATGAAAGGGTAAAGTAAAAATGTAAAAAAAGTAAATGGTAATTACTTAATGAAATTGTAAAGTAAAAATGTAAAAAAGTAAATGGTAATTACTTAATGAAATGGTAAAGTAAAAATGTAAAAAGGTGGTTAAAAGTCAAAAACACACTAACACAATTACACTTATCTACACAAGATCAAACAACACATTTTGAGCACTAAGATATGCATAAAAATGGGCTCTATGGCCGAACCCCTATATGAGCATAAACACCAAATTTTTCATGCCAAAACTCATAATCAACACATAGAACAAATCATGCAAATCAAGCACATCATGCATTTTATTTACATAAATCAAGGAGTGAAAAGAAAGCAACAAAAACCCTAAATTCTAAGGCTCAAAACCGAAACCCCTACACCCATAAATCAAGCCAAAATTCAACTTGCAAGTTATGATATGAACAAGAAGATGCATATAATATGTGAAAGCCCTCTATTTATGGAAAAGTGAGAAAATGAGTGTGAAAATACAAACTACATGGTTAAAAACACAAGAAAGTTCCCCTCAAGGCCAAGGACTCAGTGCCAACACCCAAGGCTCCCAATGTCCTTGTCATAATGTTGGAAACAAGTCCTCTAAGCCTTTTGAGAAGGGAAAGAGGAGTAGAAGAAAGATGTAAAATAGGCTTACCTCAAGAAATAACTAGAAAAGGAATAAAGATGTAAAATAGGAGCAAGAACACTTGAAGAACACCTCCAACAATCTAGATCCTCACGCGAATCCTCTTCCTTGGGTGGACTTTGATGAAACTTGGATGATTATGGAAGCTTGGAAGGAGAGTTATTGAATAGATGAAGGATTATCAAGCTTTGGTATTTGATGGTTGAAGAAATTGTGGAGAGAAGATGGAGGAGAGGGTTTTCCTTTTGAGAGAGAGGGGAGGAGAGTATTTGCAAGAGGGATGCCCAATGAGGTGAGTGGTTTGTTAGGGTTTTTGGTGTAGGAGAAAAAATGGGAAGGTTTTCTTTGAGATGGAAGAAAACAAGATGAAGTGAGGAAGAGGAGGGGGGCTACGAATTTCTTGGTCTTTTTGGAGAGGAGAGAAGTGAGTTGTTCTTCTTCAAATCCTTGGGAGGCCAAAGATCTAATGGGTTTAAGGTTGTGAGAGGGAAATAAAGAAATTAGTGTGTATTTAGTGGTGTAGAGAGAAAGAAGGTAAAAATATGTTGTGTATTGAATGTTATTGGATTCAAAGGTGTGCTTGTCATGATGAAAGGCTTTTTTGTGATGTGCACTTGATGGGGGCTGAAGTGAAGGTGGAGTGAGGGAGGTGGTTTGCTTGTAAAATTGGTGCTTACTTTGGCCAAAAATGGATAAAAGCAAAAAGCACCTAAAAGAAATTAGCCCTAATTCTAAAAATACAATAAGCATCCAATATTATTTTGTTATTATTTTTTTATTTTGATTTCAGATTTCATATTTTTAATTATACATATTTTTTGAGCCTTTTTGAAAAAAACCGTTACAATTGACCAAAATACCCTTTTTTACGCTAAAACCCTAATTTGCCCGAAAAATGCGTTTCAACCCTAAAAATGATTTCAAGAACCTTGGAATGCCTTCTAGGATCCGAAATGCAGTGCATAAGGCTCTTCGCTCTTCAATTTATTCATTTTTGTGGAAAATTAGGGTTTTGACCTAAGTCGGACAAAATTGGGGTATGACAATTACCAACATCCATCTTACATGCCACCTGAGTATTATCCCTATATGCCAAATCCTAACCTACCACAATACCAACCTCCTATGAATTATAGTGATTCATCGGCAACTTCTTCATATGGTTACCAACAAATAGAACCACCAAGAAGCTCTGAATTGTTTGATTATGTTTTTGGAGGAAGTGGATATAACAATGATGAAGGTGATAGTGAAAGTTATGATCCTGCACGTCGTTCTACCATGTGGTGACTAGTGATCCAATTAACAACTTTTTAGTAATCTTTTTTCCAATATATTAGTAGTTTCTTATGATGTAATGTGAACTCGAGGTATCCAATTTATCGTGAACTTTGTTTGAAGATCTATTTTATCATGAACTTTGTTTTAAGATCTAAGATGAACTATTATTAGATAATTTATCATAAACTTTTATTAGATACTAACTTATTCATATTGTTATTTTTTAGTTTACTTTAGACTTCTTATAATAATAAAAAAACATTAATTTAAGTTATTATATATTATATGATAGTACAAATAATTTTATTTAATTTTTTGCATTATTGTGGTTAATTCACACCGCGACGGCCGCAACACGTATCGCAATGACCGAAACAGCCGAAACCACGACAGCCTTAACGCGGCCGCGACCGCATCCGCTATTTAGAACCTTGGTAAGGAGTTCATTATAGATGCATCTTAGAAAATTTAACAACCTCTATGGAGGTGATAGTGTAACTTTAATCTATTACCAGAGTATAAACAATGAAACAAATCAAATTACTTCATTCATGCCCGAGTGAGATAGGGTTTTCCCAAGTATTATCAACTGATCTGCTTTTCTTCTATATTTTATTTCCAATGGATATTTGTTTTTCTGCCGATCAGTTAGCAACTTGATGCTCTGACTTTAATGGATTCCATGAATTTTTGGGGCATGAAACTGATGTGGATTATAAAATGAAGGGTATTTTAAGAAGAAAATAATTAATGCTAGTAATTAAGGGTAGAAACTAATAAAGTACATGTAATTAAGGGTATTTTAGAAAGAAAGTAATTAACGCAACCAAAATTTTTGTACGTGGGTTATAAATGAAAAAAACAATTATGACAAGGCAAGATAAAGAAAAAGAACGGAGTGTGCCAATTAAGAAAACATCAATTAGCATAGAAAACATCAATTAGGACAGCATGGATCGAACATGGATAGAACACTGACAAAACAAGGAACTACACTTAACCACCCATTAGAAACTAGTTAAATAACACACAAACACAAACCCCAAATAACCAACTACCCATTACAAACTAGTTAACATAACACACACAAACCCCAACACCCCTCACTTCTTACGCTTCTTACAACCATGACTAGGATCACTCTTAGGATCACCTCATAATAGAGGCTCATCATTTTGGGCATTATCCTCCTCAGAGCTTAGTTCATAGTTTTTGTTGTAGTCATTAGAGCTATCAGAGCTATCAGACTTGTCGGACGATTCCTTGGCATCTGAATCTTGTTCTTTCTCTTCTTCCTCCCCCTCCTCTTCCTCTTCCTCCTCTTCCTCCTCTTCCTCCTCTTCCTCTTTCTCCTCTTCCTTTTCATGCTTCTCTTTCACATACTCATTCATTTCCTCTTCATTTTCTTCCTTCGCATCTGAATCTTGTTCTTTCTCCTCTTCCTTTTCTTCCTTCTCTTTCACATACTCATTCTTTTCCTCTTCCTCCTCTTCCTTTTCTTCCTTCTCTTTAGCATACTCATTATTGTTAGCCATGTTGTTCTGTGAGAGAGAGAGAGAGAGAGAGATAGAGAGAGAGAGAGAGTTGTATGTTGTTTAGATAAGATGAGCAGAGAGAGTTGTATTGTATGTGATGTGAAAAAGTTATATGGTAAGATGGTTTATATATAGATTGAAAGGATGGAGATGAGATGGTGAGCATACACTTTTGGAGATGGTGAGCATACACTTTTAGAAAAAAACAATGGAGAACTTTACCATAGCCATTGAGTTTTGGTGGGTTAAAAACAGCAAAATAAAACCCCTTTACCCCATTCCCCTGTCCCTCACATGTCCCTCACATCAGTCAGCTGGTCTAACAACTCCTCCCACACCTATGCTAGCTACAACAACTCCTTTTACTACAATTGTACAATTTGACAACTAATACTTTTCCCATAAAATAATTGAGAATTTCAATAAAAAAAACCTTAAATAAATAAAAAGCACAAAAGAAGGTTACAATTAAGTCATATAATGATTGACCACCCAACTAACTTTTTTTATAAAAAAAGATATTTATTTCTTTAAACTCCTATTATATATAAAAAATAACACATTCAATATTGCTTCAAAAATGTTAGAACAAACTCACTACATCCACGTTAAAGGCATAAAGACCAAATGCCTACAAATGTAACCAAAAAGAGTTAGAGTCCATGACCATCTTTCATGATGGTGGGTTTTGTTGGATTAAAAACAGCAAAATAAAACCCCTCTACCCCATTCCCTGTTACCACACATCAGTTAGCAGTTCCAACAACTCCGCCCACACCTCTGCTAGCTACAACAACTCCTTTTACTAGAATTATACAATTTGACACCTAATACTTTTCCCATAAAATAAATGAGAATTTCAATAAAAACACCTTAAATAAATAAAAAGCACAAAAGAAAGTTACAAGTCATATAATGATTGGCCACCCAACTTACTTTTTTTTATAAAAAAAATATATTTATTTCTTTAAACTCCTATCGCCCCCTTTATAAGGCAAAATCGCCTTTTCAGTAAGTTAGGCGGGAACGGATCCAATGTGTTAAGCGACAGAAACACCTCACTATTTATGCTTTTCAGTGGCACTCCCGTAATTAAGCGAAACATAACATGCAATTGTAAATCCATCAAAATTCCTCGTCCTCCTTTTCCTCTCTCAACCCAACGCGCTTCCTACGCTGAAACCACGGGTTTTCCAGAGAAGCAAATACTACTCTAAAACTCAACAAGAAAATAAAGAAGAGGAGAGGAAAAAAACAAGGTAAAAACAAAGTTATAGAAACGGAGGAGGAATGAAAAAAAGAAGAGGAGACAGCCTCTGTCAACCAGCTCCAGCACCACCGGCAACCACCACCATCGCTGCGGCTTCCATCTCTCTCAGCATCTTCACATCTCTCTCTCTCTCAGCTACCGTCCCTTCACCACACCCTCTCACGAATTCTCTATCCCTGTTAACCACCTCTCGACCGCTTCTCTTCCCCTCCTCCATACAATCAAAACCACCGCCTCATAGATTTGAGCAAATCGGAGTGAAACCCGATCGTACCGGAAGAAGCTAGATCTGAGCAAACAAAAAGGAAAAATATAGACGGAGTGAGAGAATGATGGTAATCCGCAACATGCAGAGTCAAACGAAGAGTGAGAGTGAGAGGAAGAAAACGAAAAGGCTTGGGTAATTGGAGGCTTCGATGGAGGAGGTTTAGGTTCACGGTGGGAGGTTGAGATAAGCTGAGGGAAGAAGAACGGAAAACAGAAGAGAGAAAGAAGGGAGTATAAAGAAAGGGAGTATAAAGAAAGAGAGCGTGGTTTGAGTGAGAGAGAGTGAAAGAAAAGTTTCTCTCCATGTTGTTTGAGAAAGAATGAGACTTTGTTTTGGTAATAGAAAGAATGAGACTCTAATAGAAAGAGAAAAGGAATGGTGTAAATAATTGTTGTTTACCCAGAAATTCAAAAAACTCCCCAACTCTACACATTAGTCAAGGACCCACCTTTTAATATTCCACAAGTTTCAATGTCACAATGATGCAAAACCAAGATGGCGATGAGTCGCCCCGTCAAAAAAGAAAGAAAGCATTGATTCATTTTTTCCTCTTCTTCATTTTTGTACAAGATTTGTTTTTTATTTGAGTTAAAATTGGTACAACCTGATTATCTTTCTTCTTGATTTTTCTTTGGTGAATCTTTCGTTGAAATTTAGGGTGTTTTGCTTACCATTGTTATAATCAAGTTATAAGTATTTACTTGTCTGAGTGTGTAATTTTAAATTGCGCTAGTATTCATGTATTATAACTTAAGGCCTGTGCATAGCACAGGCGCAAGGTCTAGTTATATATAAAAAATAACACATTCAATATTGCTTCAAAAAGGTTAGAACAAACTCACTACATCCACGTTAAAGGCATAAATACCAAATGCCTACAAATGTAACCAAAAAGAGTTAGAGTCCATGACCATCTTTCATGAAGGTGGGTTTTGTTGGATTAAAAGCAGCAAAATAAAACCCCTCTACCCCCATTCCCTGTCGCACACATCAGTCAGCAGCTCCAACAACTCCTCCCACACCTCTGCTAGCTACAACAACTCCTTTTACTACAATTGTACAATTTAACACCTAATACTTTTCAGATAAAATAATTGAGAATTTCAATAAAAACACCTTAAATAAATAAAAAAGCACAAAAGAATGTTACAAGTCATATAATGATTGGCCACCCAACTTACTTTTTTTATAACAAAATATAATTATTTCTTTAGACTCCTATTATATATAAAAAATAACACATTCAATATTGTTTCAAAAATGTTAGAACAAACTCACTACATCTACGTTAAAGGCATAAAAACCAAATGCCTACAAATGTAACCAAAAAGAGTTAGTGTCATGACCATCTTTCATGAAGGTGGGTTTTGATGGATTAAAAACATCAAAATAAAACTCCTCTATCCCATTCCCTATCCCACACATCAGTCAGCAGCTCCAACAACTCCTCTCACACCTCTGCTAGCTACAACAACTCTTTTTACTACAATTTGACACCTAATACTTTTCCCATAAAATAATTGAGAATTTTAATAAAAACACCTTAAATAAAAGAGACTTGATTTCCTTTTTAGTGAAAACTTCAAATTCCAAGTTAAAATTAAAATAATTTATAATGAAAAATAAATAATTATTACTTACTTTAAATTGGAATGCATTTCCTTATTCATGTTCAATTTAAAACTGATATAATATTTTGGAATTTTAAAGAGAGTAAATATTATTTTATATGTATATATTTATATTTATTTATTTATTTGAACTTAAGCTGTAACTTTTCAGTTTTTATCTATTAAAGAGTCGTTATAATCCACTTTAATTTCAACTTATTAATTTTAATAGGCATATGTACATATTACAATTTTTTAATTTCCGCACAAAATCAGTTTCAAAGACCCGTTGCATTCTTCTCATCATTTGATTAGTTTTTAATACCCCGATGGTTAACCTACAAATATTAAGTGTTACTAGTTACCCCCTGCTATTAGTTTTAGCTAACAACTTTAAGTCTATACTGACTTTACAAGGAGGTAACTAGAAACACTTAATATTTGCAGGGGCTAACTAGATCCCACTTAATATTTGCAGGGAGGTAAATGGATCAACGTGATATTTGCAGGGTGGTAACTAGATCCCAAATGACTGCCAAAACTAACGTTA
This sequence comes from Astragalus membranaceus, assembly GCA_039519185.1. NCBI lineage: Eukaryota > Viridiplantae > Streptophyta > Magnoliopsida > Fabales > Fabaceae > Astragalus > Astragalus membranaceus. Next base: position 16,545,098 of record CM076849.1, read on the forward strand.
GCTAAAACTAACAGCAGGGGGGTAACCAGAAACACTTAATATTTGCAATGTTTGTTTTGAAAGTTTTTTTTTTGCAGGGGGGTAAATGGATAAACGCGATATTTGACGGGGGTAAATGATATTTAAGCCTTTTTTCAAACCTTTTTAACAGTTAAAAATGCTTCTAACTTTTTTATTTGTAATATAATTTATAGAATACCATTAGTCTCTAGCAATACAAAATTTAATGTGTCATCATATAAGTATAACATAATAAGGTGAGACGGTTTATTGACAATATAAATAAATAATAAATATGAATTATAATATTTCACTATATAACATGGATAAGGAAGAAGCTATATTTCGTGTTTAACAATCAAACATAATTCAAATTATTTAATAATAGAAACTAATTATCATTTTGAGAGGATGAAGGTATGTGGAAGAAGAACAATGATTTTTTCAAGGCTTAAATATCATTTACCCCCTGCAAATATCACGTTTATCTATTTACTTCCCTGCAAAAAAAAACTTTCAAAACAAACCTTGCAAATATTAAGTGTTTATAGTTACCCCTGCTCTTAGTTTTAGCTAACAACGTTAAGTCTATGATGACTATGCAGGGAGGTAACTAGAAACACTTAATATTTGTAGGGGGTAACTAGATCCCACTTAATATTTGTAGGGGGGTAAATGGATAAACGTGATATTTGCAGGGGGGTAACTAGATCCCAAATGGCAGACAAAACTAACGTTGTTAGCTAAAACTAACAGCAGGGGGTAACTAGAAACACTTAATATTTGCCAGGTTTGTTTTGAGAGTTTTTTTTTGTAGGGAGGTAAATGGATAAACGTGATATTTGCAGGGGGTAAATGATATTTAAGCCTTTTTTCAAACCTTTTTAACAATTAAAAATGCTTCTCATTTTTTTATTTGTAATATAATTTATAGAATACCATTAGTCTCTAGCAATACAAAATTTAATGTGTCATCATATAAGTATAACATAACTAGTGAGTATGACCCGTGCGATGCACGGGTATACAATATCTTGTTAGTAGCTTAATTGATAATAAAATATTTGATGTACATAGAATATTTTAAAAAAATTTCTTTGTATATTAATATATTTATATATATATTAGTATGTTTTATTGAATTCAATCTAAGTATTTAATCATTATCATTTTAAAATATGTATTAGAAAAATCTTAATTTATTTTAAAGTTTAGGGTGTGGACAATTTATGATGTCTGAATTATATAAACCATTTTTCTGCTTGAATATAGAGTTGTTTACAGCCTACATATGTGTATAGCAACAATATGACAAATAAATTTATTTGAACATAACTTAGCCAAAACACAACGTAAGTGGTCAATGTAGGGATAATGCTAAATGAGTTTATTTTACAAATTAGTATTTTTAATTAGAGTTATCATTACTATATTTTAGCGTAAATATTATATATAATATTCACCACTAACTCTATTTTTTTTGACAAAGACACCACTATCTCTATTAAAAATATAAAATTTATATTAGTTTGCTATCTTTCAAAAATATTCATCTAAAAATTGTATGACTCGTGAGAGAGAAATGAACTTTCGATTTCTTGAAATGTGAGCCATATATTAATATTTGTGGTCAATAATAACACTCATTTCATAAACCAAAAGCTATATATTACTATTATAAGTAATAGTAACATATTGAAACTCAACAAAGCTAGTAATTAAAAATTTTATTTGGATACACAAAATATCAAGTTCATATTAAAAATCAGTTCACCCAATTATCATTTCCTTTTACACCACATTCCTTGACTATTGTGACAAATGTGAATCCGGTTCCATGATCGAATTTGAAAATATTATAATTGGAGATGAGTATATTTTAATGCATATGAATATTTCATTGATCATATTCTTTTTCTGATTGTATAGGTGTGTGTGTAGAATAAATTGAGACATGATACTGGTGAATATGAGTACACAATATGAAATGATTTGGTCTCAATCTAAAATACAAAGCATTCAATGTCAAGGACCATATAATGGGATTTGCTTAATGATATGTATAATATGAATAAGCTGGACCATATAATGGTCGATTGTAATTACTAAGTAGTGAATTAAATTCAAAATAGGTCAATCAATTTTGGAAATAATTTGGTAAAAAATTAGAATTAGAATTAGAATTAATGTGATGTATTTGAACTTGGACCAAACACTTTAAGTTTGCTATATTCGAATATGCTGGATTAGAAATAGAATTTCAAAATATAAACAATTAGTATATCACTGGTTTAAAAAATTTTGTTTATCGATTTATTAATTTACCATAAAATTATATTTAAATTGAATTATTTAAATTGCAAGTTTGAATTTGCTGTTCTAGTACGTTTTTTTTTGTTACCTTGTCATTGGCGTGTAGTTTCCACCAGCTTTGCTGGGGACTAAACTACGCCTGGGAACCCGGCCGGCCACGAGTTTCCGGCTTTGCCGACCCGTGTGGTTCTCCCCTCTTAACAGAGTCTTTGCCACACCCAATATTCGAACCCAAGACCTTGAGATGGGATCCAAGTCCAGTTACCACTTGGACCAATCCTTGTTGGTTCTGCCCCACTACGTTTGAAAAAATGGATTATTATTGTGTTTGCAATAAAAACATATCATGTATACAAAACTGTAATAATGTGTTATATTAGAATTAGAATTAGAATTTAAAAATATTATAAATGTATTTTTTTTTAATTTTTTTGTTTTGGGATTTATGTTTCAGAATAACAAATTTTATGTTTCAGAACAAATTTTAGTTTTTTTGTTTTTTTTTTGCATTCATGTTTTAAATGCTAAAGTGATGCCAGATATTTATAATTTTGAAACTCAAATGACTGAAAAATTAGCTATGTGATGTTGGGTGAAATCTGATTAATTGGCTGAGATATGGTGTTGTTTCAGATTTGTTTTAATTTTGAGAAGTTTTATTTTGACCACAATTAATGGGAATGATTTGATAACTATCAATTAACTAACGATTATTAATTATTGATTTTTTAATTTTTTTAAATCAAAATAACACTTGGCAATGATGTGTCAATTGAGAATGTTAGGTGGACAAATAATGAACTGACATGTGTGAGATTCCTATTAGAAATTATTCTCAATTGTAAATTTAATAGATTTGTGTGGGTCTATTGCAACATAAATTGTGAACATGTTAAAGTCTTATTTTTGTTACATTTTTAGTGACGTATGTCTTTAAAATTTTTTGCACCACTGACTCAAAGTCCTGGAACCTCCCGTGATGACCACCTTAATTGAACATGAATTGATATAATTCTTAAATAAATTGCTACTTGTATCTAAAGCATATGTTTCATGACTTCCATTTCAATCAAACATTCGAACATAGTGTTATGAAAACATTAACAGATATATGATATATACTCATGTGATCATTATATAAACAACATTAGATTTTAAAAGAAAAGCACTACAAAAAGATATCTGAGAAGTAATAGATCAAGGAACACACGATGCATAATGCAAAGGAATCTAACACAAATTTTCCCCTAAAAAAATAATACCTTGAACGTAAATATGTAATGCAACAACTCTTGGGTAAAGAGAAATGAGATGGTTAGAGGAAGAAATAAGGAGAAAAAAAATAAAAAAAAATTAAGAAAAAATATTGAAAAAAAGATGGGTGAGAGAGTGTTGTGGTGTGAAAAAATGAAAAAAGTTTGAAAAAGTGTGAGAGAGAGTGAAAAAGGTTTAAAAATAAAAAAGTAAAAAAAATGTGTTAATTTACCTAAGTATCCTCCAATTGCTTAGTTGAAAAAAAATGTAAAATTTGCATTTTCTTTTTACAACTAAAATTTGCATTTTGACGGTGGTTGACGTATTTTGAAAAAATGGTAAAATTTGCATTAATGGAAATTGTTCTGTAACTTGCTGTCTTTTCGGGTCGATCCGAGACTGCAATTGGTAGTGCTCCTGTCGGGTCAGATCTTTATGTTTTGGGCGAGAGGAGGGTACCTGCAAAGACACTCTGACGCTCAAGTCAGTATCGAGAATTGTGGAGTCTGTAGGAGGGTACCGCTTTGCTGGTGACTAAACTACGCCTGGGAACCCGGCCGGCCACGAGTTTCTGGCTTTGCCGGCCCGTGTGGTTCTCCCCTCCTAACAGAGTCTTTGCCACACCCAAGATTCGACCCCGAGACCTTGAGATGGGATCCAAGTCCAGTTACCACTTGGACCAATCCTTGTTGGTTCTGCCCCACTACGTTTGAAAAAATGGATTATTATTGTGTTTGCAATAAAAACATATCATGTACACAAAACTGTAATAATGAGTTATATTAGAATTAGAATTTAAAAATATTATAAATGCATTTTTTTTTAATTTTTTTGTTTTGGGATTTATGTTTCAGAATAACAAATTTTATGTTTCAGAACAAATTTTAGTTTTTTTTTTTTTTTTGCATTCATGTTTTAAATGCTAAAGTGATGCCAGATATTTATAATTTTGAAACTCAAATGACTAAAAAATTAGCTATGTGATGTTGGGTGGAATCTGATTAATTGGCTGAGATATGGTGCTGTTTCAGATTTGTTTTAAATTTGGGAAGTTTTATTTTGACCACAATTAATGGGAATGATTTGATAACTATCAATTAACTAATGATTATTAATTATTGATTTTTTAATTTTTTTAAATCAAAATAACACTTGGCAATGATGTGTCAATTGAGAATGCTAGGTGGACAAATAATGAACTGACATGTGTGAGATTCCTATTTGAAATTATTCTCAATTGTATATTTAATAGATAAGGTGAGACGGTTTTTATTGACAATATAAATAAATAATAAATATGAATTATAATATTCCACTAACATGGATAAGGAAGAAGCTATATGTCGCGTTTAACAATCAAACATAATTCAAATTATTTAATAATATAGAAACTAATTATGAATTATTTATAGGTCTTAATTTTTTGAGTGGTAACTGCCATTATGACTATGCGTATATAACTATGGGTTCATCTCTACGGGTCTTCCAAGACAAGAAATTTGGTATTTTGAAATAAGGCTTCTAGAATTAAGTTTTGGATGGTCTTGGAGATCTTTGAGTGTATCTTTTTAAGTTGTATTTGGGTATTTCTAATTTGGGTGTGATACAAGAGTTTGATATTATGGATTCTTGGTGTTTTATCTTCTTAATGTTATGTATGACACATAAATTTGTGTTTCTTTTTAGTTAAGAATTTGAATCTTTGTGCTTGGTATTTCTTTCTTCTTCTTTTTTTAGGCTAGTTATGTATTGAATATGTACTTCGTGATTAAATGATTGTTTCTCTTTTAATATTTTTCTTTGATTTCAGCATTTGAGGATTTTGATATTTTATCTATCATGTTAATACTACGTTCATTTTAAGTTTATTCATTACTCATTACCTTCATTAGATTTTTTTCGATGCGTGGTGAAAATTTTCATTGGTTTGACTAATGTTTGCATTTTTCAACATTTTCTTATTACTTTTTCCAATGAACATTCTTAATATTGCATACATTGAATGAGACAAAAAATTACAAAGAAATTACAAAGTCCTCCTTTATTGATTACTCTAAATTCTTGAGTTGATATATTGATTTTTAATGCCTATTTGCATTGAGCTTCACAATGCTTCTCACTCTTTTTATTTATAATATAAAGTAAACAAAAAATATTTTAAAGACAAATTCCAATACCACCTTACAATGTTAGATACTAAATACCACATTACCTATTCATTATTAATACAATGTATTTCCAAATTAATAAATGTTATGCAATGAAAAAAAGTAATTTTAATAAAACATTAGTCAACATTCAGCAATATTGTTTTTGTCACGTATTAAAGTTATATTTGAGGGACCAAACTATTAACTCCTTTTTCTATTTTAGTGTAGTCGACGTGGGGAAAATTTACACTACAAAAACCATTAGCACCGAGTCAAACTCAAATCACCGAGTATTAAAGCCTCACTTACTGGTTGCGCTCTGAAGCAAGTTTAAAGTAGTAATTATAGAACTTTTTTATTATCACAAGATAGTATTTGGAGATCTCTTTAAAGATAGTGTTTTTTTTTCTTTTTTTTTGAAAAGCAAACATAGAGATGATATATATAGTTGAGCACAAGGGATACTGATCTCATTTACAATCTAGAAAAATCAGTTGCCACAAAAAGAAAACTCACGTCTGGACTTACCCATAGCTTCGAACCGTCACTGAGATAGGGATAGGGAAAGAATCCTGTCCACAGCAAGAGTTTAGTGAAAGAAAATGGCAGGGCCAAGTAACACTAAGCAAATTAAGAACTTTATTAACATTAAAAACACATATATCATGAGAGCACAAGAAGTGCTATGCAATATGCAAGTATACATATTTTTTGTATAGTTTAGTGAAAGAAAATGGCAGGGCCAAGTAACACTAAGCAAATTAAGGAGTAATGCCTTCACGACAAAAGAATAGATATATGCTGAATAATGACAATCTATTTTGGATAAAACCGAAAAGCCGATTGCGTCGAGGTGGTGTTTAACCCAAGGTGATTACTTGTTAGATATATGATATTCGACATCTAATTATCTAATTATCTAATGACACATATTTTTTTTTATATTTAAGTATATTTTAAAATTAGTTTAAACACTGCACTAATTTTACTTACTCCATGTCATACTCAATAAAACTCAATAAGTATGATAGAATTATCCTTAGTCGAAAAGGATAATAATGTGTTTCTATATGTGTATTAGGAATTTGTTTGGGAGACCACGTCTAACAAAATATCTTTACATGTAATTTTTATTGACTATTTAATTGTGAAGTCTCATTGAATTTTATGGTGTAGTTCTTTGCACCAATTCTATTCTCATTTGCAATTGCGATCTCTGTTGCCCAAAAGTCCACCGCAATCCATTTTGAGTTGGTGACCACTTTGTCCTTAGTGCCTCCTTCTCGCCCAATATCTTAGGAAAGGACTCAGTTCCAACCTTGTATTTAGCTCTGATGGGACCTCCATTGTGACTTGTGAGTTGTCTTGAGCCCAAAGATACCAAGAGGCTTTTATGCTAGTATTGAGATATCTCATGGTTCTTAACCTTAAGCTTCCATCCTTGTTTCATTAACAAATTCTATCCCAACTAATAGAATGAAACTTTCTTTGGCCATTCTCCTCTCCCCAAATGAAGCTTCTATTGATTTGTGTCAATATCTTCACAAACCCTTTTTCTACGTGTATATTCTTTGTGTTTCTTGTTTTAATTCTCCTTTGGATTTGTGTTTCTTACTTTTTGTTTAGTTAAAAAAAATTGATGCACTAAATGCACTTGCTAACAATATTTTCCTACCTATTGAGTCTTTGTGTTTCTTGTTTTAATTTTCCTTTGAGTTTGTGCATATTTGACCCAAAATAATTGTTCTCCTTGGTAATTTCTTTTTTTCCCACATTGGAACGAATTTATGTAACGAAAAAATGCATATTCTTAAGGAAAACAAACTTCATCCTCACCAATTTGAAATTCAAGGCTATAATGGAGCTAACATCGAATCACATCACACAAACCCAACTATTCGATTATGATGATTTGCTACGGAGGTAGAAAAAGATTGTGTTACACTTCCTAAAGCTAGACCAAAGAGAGTTTCTCAATCTCAATATTAGTATTTAACTCAAAGTTACCAAAAAGATGTTTAAAATATTGGATTGGGATTGAAACTAAAAGAGGAGTTAACCAACTCACCAACTAAATTATCTAGTTATTTACAAAGATAACCAACCAAGAGGAAAACAAGATAATAATAGCGTGATAGTGAAAACCTAGTAATTAAGGGTATTTTAGCAAGAAAATAATTAATGCAATCAAAAATTTAGAACGTGGGTTATAAAATGAAAAACAATTATGACAAGGCAAGATAAAGAAAAAGAACAGAGTGTGTAAATTAAGAAAACATCAATTAGCATAGAAAACATCGATTAGGATAGCATGGATCAAACATGGATAGAACACTGACAAGGCAAGAAACTACACTTAACAACCCATTAGAAACAAGTTAACATAACACACACAAACACAAACCTCATGTAACCAACTACCCATTACAAACTAGTTAACATAACACACACAAACCCCAACACCCCTCACTTCTTACACTTCTTACAAGCAAGACTAGGACCATTCTAAGGATCACCTCATAATAGAGGCTCATCATCATTTTGTGCATCAGCCTCCTCAGAGCTTAGTTCATAGTTTTTGTTGTAGTTATTAGAGCTATCAGACCTGTCAAACGTTTTCTTGGCATCTGAATCTTGTTCTTTCTCCTCTTCCTCCCCTTCCTCTTCCTCTTCCTCCTCTTCCTCTTTCTCCTCTTCCTCTTTCTCCTCTTCCTTTTCATCCTTCTCTTTCACATACTCATTCTTTTCCTCTTCATTATCTTCCTTCTCTTTCACATACTCATTCTTTTCCTCTTGCTTTTCTTCCTTCTCTTTCACATACTCATTATTGTTAGCCATGTTGTTATGAGATAGAGAGTTGTATGTTTTTTTAAATAAGATAAGCAGAGAGTGTTGTATTGTATGTGATGTGAAAAAGTAATATGGTGAGAGGGTTTATATATAGATTGAAAGGATAGATATGAGATGGTGAGCATACACTTTTGGAGATGGTGAGCATACACTTTTAGAAAGAAAAAAAACAATGGAGAACTCTACCATAGCCATTGAATTTGGTGGGTTAAAAACAGCAAAATAAAACCCCTCTACCCCATTCCCTGTCCCACACATCAGTCAGCAGCTCCAATAACTCCTCCCACACCTCTTCTAGCTACAACAACTCCTTTTACTACAATTGTACAATTTGACATCTAGTACTTTTCCCGTAAAATAAATTAGAATTTCAATAAAAACACCTTAAATAAATAAAATGCACAAAAGAAGGTTACAAGTCATATAATGATTGGCCACCAAACTTACTTTTTTTATAAAAAAATATATTCATTTCTTTAAACTCCTAGAATATATAAAAAATAACACATTCAACATTGCTTAAAAAAGGTTAGAACAAACTCACTACATCCACGTTATAGGCATAAAGACCAAATGCCTACAAATGTAATTAAAAAGAGTTAGAGTCCATGGCTATCTTTCATGAATGTGGGTTTGATTGGATTAAAAACAGCAAAATAAAACCCCTCTACCCCATTCCCTGTCCCACACATCAGTCAGCAGCTCCAACAAGTCCTCCCACACCTCTGCTAGCTACAACAACTCCTTTTACTACAAATGTACAATTTGACATCTAGTACTTTTCCCGTAAAATAAATTAGAATTTCAATAAAAACACCTTAAATAAATAAAATGCACAAAAGAAGGTTACAAGTCATATAATGATTGGCCACCAAACTTACTTTTTTTATAAAAAAATATATTCATTTCTTTAAACTCCTAGAATATATAAAAAATAACACATTCCATATTAATTGCTTCAAAAAGGTTAGAACAAACTCACTAAATCCATGTTAAAGGCATAAAGACCAAATGCCTACAAATGTAATTAAAAAGAGTTAGAGTCCATAACTATCTTTCATGGAGGTGGGTTTTGTTGGATTAAAAACAACAAAATAAACCACTCTACTTGTAACACCCCGGTATTTCTATATACTAAAAATACCCAGGTGCACCATAGTAACACATCAGAGATATATTTCCTGCTTAGACACTGAATATCACTATAAATTTTTCGCTGAATATAACCCAAACCGTCTTATTTACAACAAGACAATATGGTTCTCAGACCATACACCATCAGCATCTATAGTATTCAGTATCATACAAGAAAGCGGAAGAAAGATATACATTAAATACATAATGTTTTAGTATACAGACAATAAAAGGGAAATAAGCTTAAACATAAAGCTAGGCTATCAGCAACCAGTCTGAGCTCAAACCACTCGTGCCTCTTGGATTTCCGTTGTCCCTGTGTCTCTGTAAAACAACAACATTTAAACAGTGAGATACAATCTCAGTGAGTTCTACCGAAACCCCTACTAACACTCTCGGTTCAGTTATTAGATCTTTTATAACTTAACACGACACCGACTGCAAAACATTGCTACTCTCGGTATGTCGTAACATAAACAAAGTGCGGCACCGACTGCGGAACATCGCTAACCCCGGTGTATCGCACAAGAAACAAAGTACGGCACCGACTGCGGAACATCGCTAACCCCGGTGTATCGCACAAGAAACAAAGTACGGCACCGACTGCGGAACATCGCTAACCCCGGTGTATCGTACAATATTCTTTAACATAACACCGACTGCGGAACATTGCTAACCCCGGTGAACGTGTTAACACAAGTACGACACCGACTGCAAAACACTGCTAACCCCGGTGAACGTGTTAACACAAGTACGACACCGACTGCAAAACACTGCTAACCCCGGTGTATCGTACAACAAACAAAATACGGCCCCGACTGCGAAACACCGCTAACCCCGGAGTACCGTATAACAATCTTTAACATAACACCGACTGCGGAACATCGCTAACCCCGGTGAACCCCCCTACCAATAGTACATTCTCCCATTGGCATGGAGCCTAGGGAAGGGGATCATGACTGCCCCGCCTAGTATGTTACACATGGGTCGTCACCCAACTCGATATACTATATACGTATATCTACAATACTATGAACCCACGGTCCATCAAATCAAACAATCAATGAAACGCTTTAATCCATATTTTATAAAATCCAAGTTCACACTCGCACTCTAGTTGACCGCTTTTCGACACAATTTTCAATATCAAAAACAGTTCATTTTGCCTTAAAAATAGAATATTCAGTTAGGCCTCTGAATAAGCTTTCCAACGCATCTTAGAACACCTCAATCGGGTTCCCGGATCAAAAGTTATCGCGAAAACAAAAACAGTGTTTAGTTGCTGAAAATTCTGTAAACCGTCGCGACGCGAACTGCTACCGTCGCGACGCGAAAAACGACAGAAACATTTTGCGTGACAAAACTGGGCCAGGTCGCGACGCGATGAGAATGGGTCGCGACGCGACCCTCTGCAGAAAAGTGCAGGTTTTCTGTTTTCTTGCGAAATTCGCTATTCCGCTCAATTCCGATTCTTGTTCCGATCAAAAACAGATTTGACAACCATAAAAACAGTTCCAATCAAAGTCACACAATCATTCAAGTCAATCAAAAACTCATTCAAAAACGGATTTTATCAAAACGCGACATATTTCCCAATTAACGGTTTTTAAGTCAAAATCTTTCGAAATCAAATCACCAAAAATTCCATTTCAACGCGACACAACTCGAGACTCGCTCCGATCGATTCCCAATCCGAAACAGACAATATCCAGAAATATTCCAGTCCAGCGAAAGCGGTAAAACAGTTAATTAATTAATTCGAAACATAAAATCCTAAACGTGAGTAGAACTCACCCTTGAAGCGTGAACCACGATCGAGCTGAATTCGCCGAGTAACCACACGAACATTCCCCGCATAAACTTTCCGTTCCGACGTCGCTCCAATCCGCTTCCAAAACTTTCCGCTCGATCACGAAACCTCTTTTTGACCGAAATGCCGAATTCCTCGAAATCTTCCCCGAACACTATTCATCTTCTTCCTCAAGCTCAAAATCACTATTCATCCAAAAACCCCAAATTTTAACTTTCGCATTCAAAAATAAGTTGTTCGCAAAATAACAATACAATAGGGGATTCAATCGACTGTACAGTCGGGTTAATTTGCATTTTAGTGCTAATGAGTTGTTCGATTTAGGAGTTCTAAAACCCCTATAAAAACTATCTAAAAACATTAATAAAAAACATCAACACATAAACTTTTTGTACTAAGAACTACGTTGTCTTTGATTTCTCCATCGCACCACGTAGGAGCTGGGGCACACTCCCGTCAAGCGCAAAAATAAACAACTTTCATTAAGTCCTTTTTATTTCATTTCATTCAAACCTTACAAAATAATAATAGGGAATTAAGTCGACTGTACTATCGGATTAATCTGCATTTTAAGACGAATGAGTTGTACGGCTCCAGAGTCTTACAATCCCTAAAATCAACTATTAAAACATTAATTAAAAAAATAACCAAACAAACTTTTTCTACCCAAAACTACGTAGCCTTTGATTCTCTACCCGGATATAGGTAGGAGGGGGCACCTCTGTCAAGTGTAATAATAAAAAATGTTTTTTGGTATTTTCTAAAACGTTTTCTTGTTAGTTCTAAAAAAAAAACACACAAAAATAAAGAAATTTTATTTAGTCCTATTAAATTCTTTTCATTATAAAAGGGAAATAAATATTTTCAAAGTTAATATCTTTTTGCACAACTAATCAGAGGTAACCTTTTTCGAAAGGATGTCGAGGGTGCTAATACCTTCAACTCGCATAATCGAGTCCCGAACCTAAAATCTGGTTTTCAACACCATTTTCGTTTTTAAGGGATTTTTCAGTATTTTCCTTAATAAATAAGTATTGATGGCGCGACTTCATTGAATGAGAATTGATGCGTAGAACACCTCGAGTCACTCGGCCCACCTCAGCAAACGGTCGGGAAACCGGCCCGGCATGAGTCTCTCACGCTCGGAGGTTGGGGGCAAAACGTAAGCAGAAGCAAAAGGCCGGCTTTGAAAGCTCATCGCGGCCTTCCAAAAATAACAAGTCTAGCCCGCCCCAAGGCGACCTGACTTGGGAGGAAACTGTTACGGATTGGGCCTTTAACTCTAAGGCCCAACACCACATCCAGATCCATCAACCAATGGTGGAAATTAAAGACCTAGATCCAATAGTTCCCATTGGATCCCAAAACCTATAAATAAGCATTCAATGCTAACATTAATGGTACACACTTTTCCAATCCTCTCACTTGTAATTGACTCACTCACTGACTTGAGCGTCGGAGTGTCATTGCAGGTATCACCCCACCTCGGATCGGAGGATCAGCCCGGATTGACCACGAACTCAAATACCAACTATCTCGGATCTGACCTGGTATTCAAGATCGGATACCAAGTCAGGGATACGGTATCGAATAAATATATATATATATATATATATATATATATATATATATATATATATATATATATATATATATATATATATATATATATATATAGACACACACAATAGTCCATGTACAGTCCAAATTACAATGAAATAAAAAAACTACTTTACATGTTTTACATTCTGCTCTTCTATTTATTTTCTTGCTTGAATATTTTTCTCGGTCCTCCAGGTATAGTGACTTTCAACAGTTGGTTGAACCTCATACAGAGAGAAAGAAATAACTGAGTTAGAGTTCATTTTCCGAGTGTGTGAATATGAAGTAGGAAGGTACAATCAACGAGAGAAAGGGAGGATTTACCTTTTGTAATTCTACAAAAGGCGTGTTGTGTTGATACTGTTGTTCATTCCCAAGAAAACCATCACATTGCATGCAAAGAAAGAATATACAGAGTTAGGATTTGAACGAAAGAATCAAATCAAGTATAAAGTCACAATTGATTAAAGATTTAAAGTCGGATTATTGAATTTATCCGACTTTAAAACGCGTTTTAATAAAAGATTTAAAGTCGGATTATTGAAGTTATCCGACTTTAAAACCGTATTTTAAAGTCGGACGCCCATCCGACTTTAAAATTTCAGACTTTCTAAGCCGCCTTAATAGAAGTCGGATGAATATCCGACTTTGAATGTCCAAAATATCCGACTTTAAATCCTGTTTTTTTACTAGTGTTTATACCTTCGAAGGTGCTTATTTGTACCTTCGTTAAACTCAGTAACTAGCAATTGTTGCATGCAAGAAAGGAAACGCATAGAATTAGGTCGTACTTTAGGGTTTGCTAAAACAGAAGAATTGAAGCAAAAAACGAAAGGGTTTTTAGTAATACCTTATCGCAATCATCATTGAAGCAACGCTGGAGCCATTCAGTCTTCAATTCCTGCAAATCAATAGTAAACAAGTTAACCCTAGCAGAGCAACAGTGAAAATGAAGAAGACGAAGTAGAGCCACAGAGAGAGAAAGAGTACCTGAAGCAAAGATTAGGGTTGAATCTCGCTTATATACTCTGGGTGCTGAAGCGGGTTGTTTATCCTGCGTGTTTATCCGAAGTGCAAAGGGTTTGGGTTCCGCAAGAACCCGAATCTTGGAGTTGGTTTTTTGTCAACATACTGTGTGTTGTTTGTTGGACTGGGCTAACCGAATTGGGCCTAGTTCCACTAGTTACACCCCTGGGATTGATAATACAACCCCTACAGTTTTAACGGAGACGCCATAGAGAATTATAGAGAGGGTGGAGGAGGTTGCGAAGGAGACGGGGGTGTTAGTTACGGTGAAGGAGAATGGTGGTGGAGCAAAGTTGGAAGGGCGAGATGGTAATGTGATTGCATTTGTGTTGGTTTACCGGTTAAGGAATGAGTTGTTTGTCGTTGAAATGAAGAGACGTGAAAGGAGGGATGAATGTGATTCGCGTTTATGGAAAGATAAATTGTGATCTTTGCTTCTTGAGTTGGCTCACAAACACAAAGTTTCGGTCTCTCGGTGACTTCTTAATTGATTCATCAAAAATGGATTTTATTTGGGTATTTATCATTTTTTTGTATAGGGTATCTACATCTGAATCCATTGTTGGGAATTCAATGATATGTTAATAGTTTTTTTTACAGCAATTATGTTAATTTTGCCTTAAAACACAAAATACAGTAACATAACAACACTTAGTTCAAGACTCGTAATGTGGGTCAAATATTTCCTAATGGTTTTCTAATTAATTAGTGACACATATAAAATAATCAATAAAAAATAAAAATATCATTTTTTTAAAAAAGAGTTTCTTTTATTAACCTATGATTGTTTAATTGAAGATATCGGAAGAAATAAAAATGAAAAAAGACAATAACCTTTACCAATAATGTAATTTTTATCGACTTTACATTTATCTCATTTTCAAGAAGCTTGCAATTAAAAAGTACTTCTACTTTTGGCTTCTCCCAGGGGATTGGTGTTGGTTGCAACTTGAAATTGCATCAAGTTGCATAACTAATATTTAAAAATTACCACTGTACTTTCCTTTTTCTAAATACTCACAAATAACTTAACAGCTTCCGTCAATTTTCAAAGTCATTTTCTTACTAGTGTACAACTAAGTTTACCAAAAATACTTTGAGAATTTTTATAAAGTTTTGTTTGGGTGGCGATCATGAACATCAATGGCAAGTTGGGAGAGGTCCTACTTGTATCAGTTATCATTTATCTATTATTATCTCAACTCTCAAGCAATCAATGCACGTGTTCTAATCCTTTGAATTGGACACACAAAGGAGAAAGGTTTTAAACTCTCCTTTGTATCAGTTATCATTTATCTATTATTATCTCAACTCTCCTTGGACACACAAAGGAGAAAGGTTTTAAACTCCATGGATATCCCCTATAGTTACAAGAAGAATACAGCCACGTTGTTATTATTATTATTATTATTATTATTATTATTATTATTATTATTATTATTATTATTATTATTATTATTATTATTATTATTATTATTATTATTATTATTATCAAACCTGCTTGCTTTTATCAAGTTCTCTTAGATATCTTCAATGATTTTAACTCATCAATCAAGTGAAGCAAGTTGTTGTTGTAAGAGTGTCCACCTTTCTCTATAGTCCTTTTGGCAGCATGAGAAAGATTTTTTTGCTTTCAACCTCATTTCTTTGCTCTCTTGACCTCTTCCCATCAAAGGTATAGCTCAAACTAAAAAAACATTGGGTTGCCTCTCACGGGCTAGGAAAGATCGCTTGAGTTCCATTCTCGCCTCTCACAGACTAGGTATAACTCAAACTGAAAGACATTGAGTTGTCTCTCACAGGCTAGATTAAATCGCTCGAGTACTATTGTAACTACTCACAAGCTAGATAACTCGAACTGAAAGACATCAGGTTGCCTCTCACAGGCTAGGTAACTCAGACTCGAAAACAAAGCCGCCTCTCCCAGGCTAAGCACGATACGGACAGAATATTACTCGAACACCATCCTCACCTTTCACGCGTTAGGTGACTCATCTCGATAACAATCATATAAAAATCATGTATCTTACAAAAATACATACACCCTCAAGAGTCATCTTCTTTACAACTTTTATGTTCATGTGTCAATTACTGAACTGAATCTTAAAAAACAAAAAGTAAAGATTTCTTATTTAGACTGAATGGCCAGTTTTTCAGTTTTTTAATTTCGTAGGTTGGGTTGAAACTGATGTGCAGTCAGTTCTGTAAATCTTCATGCTGGAAAGTAGAGCTATCAATATGGCACATAAAGCCCAGCCTTAACCCACATGGACAAGGGCCAAAAGCCCATCCAATGTAAAAGCCATATAGCTAAAATGCCCACAAAGCCGTGTGGTCAGGTCTAGGGACAGTCCATGGGTCTTAAAATTTTATTTTTAGAAAAACTCTGAAAAAAATAGGTTGGCCCACCATTATCAAACAGCATATTTAGGCCAAAGCTTGCTCATTTGATTTAACATGGTAGGCATACAAAAATGCACTTCAAGGGTACCAAAAGGAAAAGTAAGGAATAACTTCACAAATCACGGAACAATTTACTGATTTTGATTTCAACAGACTCACGAGGTATCATAGTAAAATAACTAATAACAAACGTAAAATCTTCTCTTGCTTTTTCATGATTTCTTGCGAGTGTCTCCAAAATAAGGTTTTGCATTGTTCTACGCTGTCCACTTGAGAGTTCCTCAGTTATTTCAGATGACACCACCCTTTATATACAAAAGCAGAAGAAAAACATCTTTAAAAGTAATTGCTTTTTATGCTAGTACACATATTCCAGAAACATGTATTCTAGTTAAAGAATGCTTAGCGTTGGTTTAATCAATTGACCTTATCTCCAATGAAGTTCAACATTCTTGAAATTTTTCGTATGCAAAGCAGATGGCATCAAAGTAATGTTAGTTTCGATGATATCATTGCTAGTGTAACTTCAAAAAGGGTGTGTCAGGCAGAATCAGACAAGTTGCCAATAAATTGGCAATCACTAAAATTATAGAAGCTTTCACGAATCCAAATATGAAGCTCAATCATCCATTGTCACAAGCACTATACCACAGAAAATTTACTATGCTTAATTTGCTACTGAGCAATTGAAGCTTTGATTCTTGACAACACAAGTAGCTGCGATGATAACATTAGATTTTTGCAACTATTGATATTAAACTATTAAACTCTAATTACAATTATTGAAGACTCACAAATACACAAATAAGCAATATACTATATTCCTATATTATATATGCAAATAGCTAGGACAGCCAAGCAAGCAGTACATAACATGACAATTTTATGCCAACAATTATAAATCAATAGAAGTTCAAGTGATGAAATTCATCCCAAAATAAATTGTTGTTGCTGATAACCAACCAACGGAAAAGTACTAAACAATGAAACTGGCACTGGTAAGGAGCAAGGTTTGAAAAAACAGAACGAGACGGCAAAAAACGATACAAAACGCCGTTACGGCCGCGACGTCCGTGACAAAACGCCGTTACGACCGCAACGGCCGCGGAAAAACGCCGTTTAACAGAAAAAGTAGAAAAGATTCTTCTTCGTCTAGTGTTTCTCAATCATTTGGTGATTTTGGTATTGCTGCACAATCTGATGGTAGTCAAGGTAATTATCCATCATATTACCAACATCCATCTTACATGCCACATGAGTATTATCCCTATATGCCAAATCCTAACCTACCACAATACCAACCTCCTATGAATTATAGTGATTCATCAGCAACTTCTTCATATGGTTAACAACAAATAGAACCACCAAGAAGCTCTGAATTGTTTGATTATGTTTTTGGAGGAAGTGGGTATAACAATGATGAAGGTGATAGTGAAAGTTATGATCCTGCGCGTCGTTCTACCATGTGGTGACTAGTGATCTAATTAACAACTTTTTAGTAATCTTTTTTCCAATATATTAGTAGTTTCTTATGATGTAATGTGAACTCGAGGTATCCAATTTATCATGAACTTTGTTTGAAGATCTATTTTATCATGAACTTTATTTTAAGATCTAAGATGAACTGTTATTAGATAATTTATCATAAACTTTTATTAGATACTAACTTATTCATATTTTTATTTTTTAGTTTACTTTAGACATCTTATAATAATAAAAAAACATTAATTTAAGTTATTATATATTATATAATAGTACAAATAATTTTAATTAATTTTTTGCATTATTGTGGTTAATTCACACCGCGACGGTCGCAACACGTATTGCAACGACCGAAACAGCCGAAACCACGAAAGCCTTAACGCAACCGCGACCGCATCCCGCTATTTAGAACCTTGGTAAGGAGTTCATTATAGATGCATCTTAGAAAATTTAACAACCTCTATGGAGGTGATAGTGTAACTTTAATCTATTACCAGAGTATAAACAATGAAACAAATCAAATTACTTCATTCATGCCTGAGTGAGATAGGGTTTTCCCAAGTATTATCAACTGATCTGCTTTTCTTCTATATTTTATTTCCTTTGGATATTTGTTTTTCTGCCGATCAGTTAGCAACTTGATGCTCTGACTTTAATGGATTCCATGAATTTTTGGGGCATGAAACTGATGTGGATTATAAAATGAAGGGTATTTTAGGAAGAAAATAATTAATGCTAGTAACTGAGGGTAGAAACTAATAAAGTACTAGTAATTAAGGGTATTTTAGCAATAAAGTAATTAACGCAACCAAAATTTTTGAACGTGGGTTATAAATGAAAAAAAAAATCATGACAAGGCAAGATAAAGAAAAAGAGCGGAGTGTGCCAATTAAGAAAACATCAATTAGCATTGAAAACATCGATTAGGATAGCATGGATCGAACATGGATAGAACACTGACAAAGCAAGGAACTACACTTAACCACCCATTTGAAACTAGTTAAATAACACACAAACACAAACCCCAAATAACCAACTACCCATTACAAACTAGTTAACAGAACACACACAAACCCCAACACCCCTCACTTCTTACACTTCTTACAACCATGACTAGGATCATTCTTAGGATCACCTCATAATAGAGGCTCATCATTTTGGGCATTATCCTCCTCAGAGCTTAGTTCGTAGTTTTTGTTGTAGTCATTAGAGCTATCAGAGCTATCAGACTTGTCGGACGATTCCTTGGCATCTGAATCTTGTTCTTTCTCTTCTTCCTCCCCCTCCTCTTCCTCATCCTCCTCTTCCTCCTCTTCCTCTTTCTCCTCTTCCTTTTCATCCTTCTCTTTCACATACTCATTCTTTTCCTCTTCATTTTCTTCCTTCGCATCAGAATCTTGTTCTTTCTCCTCTTCCTTTTCTTCCTTCTCTTTCACATACTCATTCTTTTCCTCTTCCTCCTCTTCCTTTTCTTCCTTCTCTTTATCATACTCATTATTGTTAGCCATGTTGTTCTGAGAGAGAGAGAGAGAGAGAGAGAGAGAGAGAGAGAGAGAGAGAGAGAGAGAGAGAGAGAGAGAGAGAGAGAGAGAGAGAGAGAGAGTTGTATGTTTTTTAGATAAGATGAGTAGAGAGAGTTGTATTGTATGTGATGTGAAAAAGTTATTTGGTAAGATGGTTTATATATAGATTGAAAGGATGGAGATGAGATGGTGAGCATACACTTTTGGAGATGGTGAGCATACACTTTTAGAAAAAAACAATGGAGAACTCTACCATAGCCATTGAGTTTTGGTGGGTTAAAAACAGCAAAATAAAACCCCTTTACCCCATTCCCCTGTCCCACACATAAGACAGCTGGTCTAACAACTCCTCCCACACCTATGCTAGCTACAACAACTCCTTTTACTACAATTGTACAATTTGACAACTAATACTTTTCCCATAAAATAATTGAGAATCTCAATAAAAAAAACCTTAAATAAATAAAAAGCACAAAAGAAGGTTACAAGTCATATAATGATTGACCGCCCAACTAACTTTTTTTATAAAAAAAGCTATTTATTTCTTTAAACTCCTATTATATATAAAAAATAACACATTCAATATTGCTTCAAAAATGTTAGAACAAACTCACTACATCCACGTTAAAGGCATAAACACCAAATGCCTACAAATGTAACCAAAAAGAGTTAGAGTCCATGACCATCTTTCATGATGGTGGGTTTTGTTGGATTAAAAAACGGCAAAATAAAACCCCTCTACCCCATTCCCTGTTACCACACATCAGTCAGCAGTTCCAACAACTCCGCCCACACCTCTGCTAGCTACAACAACTCCTTTTACTAGAATTGTACAATTTGACACCTAATACTTTTCCCATGAAATAAATGAGAATTTCAATAAAAACACCTTAAATAAATAAAAAACACAAAAGAAAGTTACAAGTCATATAATGATTGGCCACCCGACTTACTTTTTTTATAAAAAAATATATTTATTTCTTTAAACTTTCTTTAAACTCCTATTATATATAAAAAATAACACATTCAATATTGTTTCAAAAAAGGTTAGAACAAACTCACTACATCCACGTTAAAGGCATAAATACCAGATGCCTACAAATGTAACCAAAAAGAGTTAGAGTCCATGACCATCTTTCACGATGGTGGGTTTTGGTGGATTAAAAGCAGCAAAATAAAACCCCTCTACCCCTATTCCCTGTCGCACACATCAGTCAGCAGCTCCAACAACTCCTCCCAGACCTCTGCTAGCTACAACAACTCCTTTTACTACAATTGTACAATTTGACACCTAATACTTTTCAGATAAAATAATTGAGAATTTCAATAAAAACACCTTAAATAAATAAAAAAGCACAAAAGAAGGTTACAAGTCATATAATGATTGGCCACCCAACTTACTTTTTTTATAAAAAAATATAATTATTTCTTTAGACTCCTATTATATAAAAAAAATAACACATTTAATATTGTTTCAAAAAGGTTAGAACAAACTCACTACATCGACGTTAAAGGCATAAAAACCAAATGCCTACAAATGTAACCAAAAAGAGTTAGTGTCATGACCATCTTTCATGAAGGTGGGTTTTGATGGATTAAAAACAATAAAATAAAACTCCTCTACCCCGTTGCCCGTCCCACACATCAGTCAGCAGCTCCAACAACTCCTCTCACACCTCTGCTAGCTATAACAACTCCTTTTACTACAATTTGACACCTAATACTTTTCTCATAAAATACATGAGAATTTTAATAAAAACACCTTAAATAAAGGAGACTTCCTTTTTAGTGAAAACTTCAAATTCCAAGTTAAAATTAAAATAATTTATTATGAAAAATAAATAATTATTACTTACTTTAAATTGGAATGCATTTCCTTATTCATGTTCAATTTAAAACTACTATAATATTTTGGAATTTTAAAGAGAGTAAATATTATTTTATATGTATATATTTATATTTATTTATTTGAACTGAAGCTGTAACTTTTCAGTTTTTATCTATTAAATAGTCGTTACAATCCACTTTAATTTCAACTTATTAGTTTTAATAGGCATATGTACATATTACAATTTTTTAATTTCCGCACAAAATCAGTTTCAAAGACCCGTTGCAGTGTTCTCATCATTTGATTAGTTTTTAACACCTCGATGGTAGACCTACAAATATTAAGTGTTTCTAGTTACCGACTGCTCTTAGTTTTAGCTAACATCGCTAAGTCTATGCTGACTTTGCAGGGAGGTAACTAGAAACACTTAATATTTGCAGGGACTAACTAGATCTCACTTAATATTTGCAGGGGGTAAATGGATAAACGTGATATTTGCAGGGTGGTAACTAGATCTCAAATGGCTGCCAAAACTAACGTTAGCTAAAACTAACAGCAGAGGGTGAAGCTATATGTCGTGTTTAACAATCAAACATAATTCAAATTATTTAATAATAGAAACTAATTATCTTTTTGAGAGGATGAAGGTATGTGGAAGAAGAACAATGATTTTTTCAAGGCTTAAATATCCTTTACCCCTGCAAATATCACGTTTATCTATTTACTTCCCTGCAAAAAAAAAAAAACTTTCAAAACAAACCTTGCAAATATTAAGTGTTTCTAGTTACCACTGCTCTTAGTTTTAGCTAACAACGTTAAGTCTATGCTGACTAAGCAGGGAGTAATTTCCTGTATTAGATATTGAACATAAATAGAAACGACTCATAAAATAGAGTCCAATATCCAAATACCAAGAAATAGCGGAAACGATTTTACAACTTATATATATACAAGCTACACAATCGAGAATACAAATACTTTGAGGGAAATGACATCCATAGCGAAAACTAAGTCTTCACTGTCTTCATAGGCACACCTCCTAGCTGTGCTTCTTCAATTACTCTTCCCCCTGTTTCGCTGTAAAAACCACAAAACATAAACAGTGAGATAAACATCTCAGTGAGTTCTGCCGAGACCCCTAACAACACTCTCGGTTCAATTATAAAACCTTTAACTGGCAATTATGTTATTGAATTGTAAATAATCACTGGTAATTTGATTAATGAATTACAAACATAAACTGGTAATTCTATGTGAATTACAAACATAAAATTTTTAGTATTTAATTAGCACGTCACCAACTACCGCAAGCTTAGGTGAACCCCGCATAGCCAATAGGTGTACAATTCCCAAAGGAAAAACATAACAACATAGGGGCCTAGGTCAAGGGCTCATGACTTCCCTCACCTAGTATGCTATTTCATAGGGGTCGTCACCCCGACTAGATATAATATATATATCAAGCATCATAGACCGGTTTAGATGAATAATTAATAAACATCCCGCGTCAGTTGCATAATAACAGATATAATGATCGGTTTAGACAAAATATATTCATCTCGCATCAATAGTATAATAACAGATATAATGACCGGTTTAGAGAAAATATATTCATCCCGCATCAATTGTATAATTCAATAAATAGAACGTACCATAGACCGGTTTAGATGATTTAATAATCATCTTGCGTCATTTATACAATATTACATAGGACTCATAGTCCGCTTTCCTTTCGATAAAAACATGTCCTCACACGTATACTATATTTCAGTTTTTCGAAACATTTTATAACTTTAAAAACAGTTCATTTTGCCTTTTTAATTGAATATCCAGTTAGGCCTCTGAATAAGCTTTCAAACGCATCTTAGAACACCTCAATCGGGTTCCCGGATCAAAAGTTATCGCGAAAACAAAATCAGTGTGCTTTGTTGAAAAAGTGCAAAGTGTCGCGACGCGAACTGGCTCCGCCGCGACGCGAAAATTGACAGAAATGCAGAAAAATAGATTTTCAAAACTCGTTTTTGTGTCGCTTCGCTTTCTAAACGGCACCGAGACATCCCATGAACTTTGTAACTTAAAAACAGTCCAAAACCACATCAAAACACATCCAACCAACATCAACTTATTCAATCAACATCAATTAATAACCAACCATATTCATCAAACAATCAAAAACGGATTTGATATCGAACATGATTTTCAACGGTTTTTAAACGAAAACATTTCTCGACACGTACAATAAACCGAGACATTAATTCAACATATCAATTCACTTCAATCAATCAATCAAACATATCAATCCATAACACTCAAACATCAATTTCCTCAAAATCCGTTAATTGTCGATTTAACGGTTTTTCGACTAAAACGACATTTTACACGCAATTCAAGTCAAAACAATCACATCAAATAATCAATCAAATCAATCAACATAGAATTCATTTCAATCAATCAACTCAAAACATAAAATCCTAAACGTGAGTTGAACTCACCGATTGTGATGAAAATCACAAATAGCCGAGACTTTCCGCGAAATTGATTTTCTGACATAACCACACGAACGCTCCCCGAATCAACTCCACGTTCCGGCGACATCTGTATCCGCCCCCAAAGCTTTCCCCTCGATAACGAGACATCTATTTGACCGAAATACCGAATTCCTCGAAATCCCGTCATTCGAATCCTAATCACCAAACACTATTCATCATCTTCAACCTTCAATCACTATTCACACATAAACCCCAATTTTTTGACAATCAACCCTAACTCTCCAATCTATGATTCCTTCTCTCCAAGCTAGCAATCAACCTCTTGTTTGTGTTTCCCAAGCTTCCTAACTACCCAAAGGAAGAAGAAAGCTCTCTAAACCTCTCTTTTCCCAAGCTTCCTAACTACCCATATTTCCAAGGTTTGTTTTGAAAGTTTTTTTTTTCAGGGAGGTAAATGGATAAACGTGATATTTGCAGGGGGTAAATGATATTTAAGCCTTTTTTCAAACCTTTTTAACAATTAAAAATGATTCTCACTTTTTTAATTGTAATATAATTTATAGAATACCATTAGTCTCTAGCAATACAAAATTTAATATGTCATCATCTAAGTATAACATAATAAGGTGAGACAGTTTATTGACAATATAAATAAATAATAAATATGAATTATAATATTCCACTAACATGGATAAGGAAGAATCTATATGTTGCGTTTAACAATCAAACATAATTCAAATTATTTAATAATAGAAACTAATTATGAATTATTTATAGGTCTTAATTTTTTGAGTGGTAACTGCCATTATGATTATGCGTATATAACTATGGGCTCATCTCTACGGGTCTTCCAAGACAAGAAATTTGGTATTTTGAAATAAGGCTTTTAGAATTAAGTTTTGGATGGTCTTGGAGATCTTTGAGTGTATCTTTTTAAGTTGTATTTGGGTATTTCTAATTTGGGTGAGATACAAGGGTTTGATATTATGGATTCTTGGGGTTTTATCTTCTTAATGTTATGTATGACACATAAATTTGTGTTTCTTTTTAGTTAAGAATTTGAATCTTTGTGCTTGGTATTTTTTTCTTCTTCTTTTTTTAGGGTAGTTATGTATCGAATATGTACTTCGTGATTAAATGATTGTTTCTCTTTTAGTATTTTTCTTTGATTTCAGCATTTGAGGATTTTGATATTTTATCTATCATGTTAATACTACGTTCATTTTAAGTTTATTCATTACTCATTACCTTCATTAGATTTTTTTCGATGAGTGGTGAAAATTTTCATTGGTTTTTGACTAATGTTTGCATTTTTCAACATTTTCTTATTACTTTTTCCAATGAACATTCTTAATATTGCATACATTGAATGAGACAAAAAATTACAAAGAAATTACAAAGTCCTCCTTTATTGATTACTCTAAATTCTTGAGTTGATATATTGATTTTTAATGCCTATTGCATTGAGCTTCACAATGCTTCTCACTCTTTTTATTTATAATATAAAGTAAACAAAAAATATTTTAAAGACAAATTCAAATACCACCTTACAATGTTAGATACTAAATACCACATTACCTATTCATTATTAATACAATGTATTTCCAGATTAATAAATGTTATGCAATGAAAAAAAGTAATTTTAATAAACCATTAGACAACATTCAGAAAATTACATACAAAAAAGTTCAAACAGAATAATAAAAATAAGTAATATTATAATAACTTCGAAACAAATCATTTTAAACAAAGATGTGCATTGCACGGGTTTAAACCTAGTTATACACGTAAAAGATGGTGATTTTAAGGAAATAAAAAACAAATTTGTCGTTGTCAAAATAAAACAAAACAAACTTGAGGGAAACTAAAGGCTTTTAATTTGAGTGCCAATGAGATAACAAAGAATGCGGGGGACAACTGCCCAATGCACTGTAGTAGGAAAAACAACAATTTGACTAACAACATGTATTGCAAAAGCGATGTCGATCAAGCCTAGTAAAAGTAAAGTACTCAAGATGCCAACCAAAATACAATACAAGGTGGGATTTGGTAGAGGAGTACCATAAGAGGGTACATATTTCACATTGAGCTCAAAAGGACTACCTGCTGCTCGAGTATTAGAAAGATGAACTTGTTCGAGAGTGTCGTTGGCAATAAACTTAGATTGAGAGAGAAGATAACTTCTAGGTGAGTAGGCAACTTCAACCCCCAATAAGTAGCAAAGAATGTCGAAATTCGTCTCGAATTGCTAGGATAGTTGTCATTTCAACTCATTAATCCCATTAACATCATCCCATAACGATAATCTCATCAACATATAAGGAGAATATAATATGATCATGGGAAGTGGACTTGAGAAGCAAAGAAAAATCATTATCACACTAGAGCAGAACCTGAGTGATGTAATCATAGTAGAGAATTCTCAAATGAGGCTCAAGGAGCTTGTTTATGAACATAAAGGGAGGAAGATGATGAAGAAATGACATAAAAGCTCTGTTAACATTGTTAACGAACACAGGTTGACACAATGACTAAACTCAATGATGTTTAGAAATGTGAGAGACTTAGTAATATTGTTATTGTCACGTACTAAAGTTATATTTGAGGGACCAAACTATTAACTCCTTTTTCTATTTTAGTGTAGTAGACGTGGGGAAAATTTACACTTCAAAAACCCTTAGCACGGAGTCAAACTCAAATCACCGAGTATTAAAGCCTCACTTACTGGTTGCGCTCTGAAGCAAGTTTAAAGTAGTAATTATAGAACTTTTTTATTATCACAAGATAGTATTTGGAGATCTCTTTAAAGATAGTGTTTTTTTTTCTTGTTTTTTGAAAAGCAAACATTGAGATGATATATATATATATATATAGTCGAGCACAAGGGATACTGATCTCATTTACAATCTAGAAAAATCAGTTGCCACAAAAAGAAAACTCACGTCTGGACTTACCCATAGCTTCGAACCGTCACTGAGATAGGGATAGGGAAAGAATCCTGTCCACAGCAAGAGTTTAGTGAAAGAAAATGGCAGGGCCAAGTAACACTAAGCAAATTAAGAACTTTATTAACATTAAAAACACATATATCATGAGAGCACAAGAAGTGCTATGCAATATGCAAGTATACATAAACTGCATTTAATCGGCATAAATATTACAACCAGAAAAGAGCCAAGTAACATTTATCCATTCCCATACTAGCTAGAAAACAAAGCCTAAAGCCACCACTTTGTCTCACAACACATACGTAACTAGGTAGCTCATTTCTTAGTGGGCTGCAGTTTGGGTACATGGCTCCTAGCAGAAGTCTTTGATTTCATCGCAACGCAAGTACACTTCATGGGAAGTGATTCTCTACAAACGCAAGATTTGCAAGTTGGGGGACACTCTGGTGTAACATATGCACAGCGACACCGAGGACGAATTGATTTTGTGCATAAACATGAGTCACAACACGGTGTACAATTGGAGCTAGCTTCAATAGTTGAAGCCAAATTAAACCCAGAACGGAAAGTAATAAAGCTAGTTCCATCTTCAACTCCATCTCTCTTTTCTTTTTCCTGAATAGTTCTGTTGTATATAAAGAGGAAAATATATATGTGTTTATAAGTAGATTTAATTTGAAGGGGGATGGCTAACTAGTCACAATGTCTTACTTTGCTTCCTTTTATTTATTTAGAAAATTATACATGTGTCGTGGATAATCTTGGTGAGATATCTCATGCTGTTTATTCTTCATTTCATCAATTAGGCTCCCATGCATATATTTAATAATAATATAACAAAGGAGTAATACCTTCACGACAAAAGAATAGATATATGCTGAATAATGACAATCTATTTTTGATAAAACCGAAAAGCCGATTGCGTCGAGGTGGTGTTTAACTCAAGGTGATTACTTGTTAGATATATGATATTCGACATTTAATTATCTAATGACACATATTTTTTTTTTTATATTTAAGTATATTTTAAAATTAATTTAAACATTGCACTAATTTTACTTACTCCATGTCATACTCAATAAAACTCAATAAGTATGATAGAATTATCCTTAGTCAAAAAGGATAATAATGTGTTTTTATATGTGTTGTAGGAATTTGTTTGGGAGACCACGTCTAACAAAATATTTTTACATGTAATTTTTATTGACTATTTAATTGTGAAGTCTCATTGAATTTTATGGTGTAGTTCTTTGCACCAATTCTATTCTCATTTGCAACTCCATTGCGATCTCTGTTGCCCAAAAGTCCACCGCAATCCATTTTGAGTTGGTGACCACGTTGTCCTTAGTGCCTCCTTCTCGCCCAATATCTTAGGAAAGGACTCAGTTCCAACCATGTACTTAGCTCTGATGGGACCTCCATTGTGACTTGTGAGTTGTCTTTATGCTGGTATTGAGATATCTCATGGTTCTCAACCTTAAGCCTCCATCCTTCTTTCGTTGACAAATTCTATCCCAACTAATAGAATGAAACTTTATTTGGCCATTCTCCTCTCCCCAAATGAAGCTTCTATTGATTTGTGTCAATATCTTCACAAACCCTTTTTCTACGTGTTGATTCTTTGTGTTTCTTGTTTTAATTCTCCTTTGGATTTGTGTTTCTTACTTTTTGTTTAGTTAAAAAAAATTGATGCACTAAATGCACTTGCTAACAATATTTTCCTACCTATTGAGTCTTTGTGTTTCTTGTTTTAATTTTCCTTTGAGTTTGTGCATATTTGACCCAAAATAATTGTTCTCCTTGGTAATTTCTTTTTTTCCCACATTGGAACGAATTTATGTAAAGGAAAAATGCATATTCTTAAGGAAAACAAACTTCATCCTCACCAATTTGAAATTCAAGGCTATAATGGAGCTAACATAGAATCACATCACACAAACCCAACTATTCGATTATGATGATTTTCTACGGAGGTAGAAAAAGATTGTGTTACACTTCCTAAAGCTAGACCAAAGAGAGTTTCTCAATCTCAATATTAGTATTTAACTCAAAGTTACCAAAAAGATGTTTAAAATATTGGATTGGGATTGGAACTAAAAGAGGAGTTAACCAACTCACCAACTAAATTATCTAGTTATTTACAAAGAGATAACCAACCAAGAGGAAAACAAGATAATAATAGCGTGATAGTGAAAACCTAGTAATTAAGGGTATTTTAGCAAGAAAATAATTAATGCAATCAAAAATTTAGAACGTGGGTTATAAAATGAAAAACAAGTATGACAAGGCAAGATAAAGAAAAAGAACAGAGTGTGTCAATTAATAAAACATCAATTAGCATAGAAAACATAGATTAGGATAGCATGGTTCAAACATGGATAGAACACTGACAAGGCAAGGAACTACACTTAATCACCCATTAGAAACAAGTTAACATAACACACACAAACACAAACCTCATGTAACCAACTACCCATTACAAACTAGTTAACATAACACACACAAACCCCAACACCCCTCACTTCTTACAACCAAGACTAGGACCATTCTTAGGATCACCTCATAATAGAGGCTCATCATCATTTTGTGCATCATCCTCCTGAGAGCTTAGTTCATACTTTTTGTTGTAGTCATTAGAGCTATCAGACCTGTCAAACGTTTTCTTGGCATCTGAATCTTGTTCTTTCTCCTATTCCTCCTCTTCCTCTTCCTCCTCTTCCTCTTTCTCCTCTTCCTTTTCATCCTTCTCTTTCACATACTCATTCTTTTCCTCTTCATTATCTTCCCTCTCTTTCACATACTCATTATTGTTTGCCATGTTTTTCTGAGATAGAGAGTTGTATTTTTTTTTTAAATAAGATAAGTAGAGAGTGTTGTATTGTATGTGATGTGAAAAAGTAATATGGTGAGATGGTTTATATATAGATTGAAAGGATGGATAAGAGATTGCGACCATACACATTTGGAGATGGTGAGCATACACTTTTAGAAGAAAAAAAACAATGGAGAACTCTACCATAGCCATTGAGTTTTGGTGGGTTAAAAACAGCAAAATAAAACCCCTTTACCCCATTCCCTGTCCCACACATCAGGCAGCTGGTCCAACAACTCCTCCCACACCTCTGCTGGCTACAACAACTCCTTTTACTACAATTGTACAATTTGACATCTAGTACTTTTCCTGTAAAATAATTGAGAATTTCAATAAAAACACCTTAAATAAATAAAATGCACCAAAGACAGTTACAAGTCATATAATGATTGGCCACCAAAATTTCTTTTTTTATAAAAAAATATATTCATTTCTTTAAACTCCTAGAATATATAAAAAAATAACACATTCAACATTGCTTCAAAAAGGTTAGAACAAACTCACTACATCCACGTTAAAGTTAGAGTCCATAACTATCTTTCATGAAGGTGGGTTTTGTTGGATTAAAAACAGCAAAATAAACCACTCTACTCCATTCCATGTCCCACACATCAATCACCTCAACAGCTCCAACAACTCCTTGCACACCTCTGCTAGCTACAAGAATTCTTTTTACTACAATTGTACAATTTGATAATTAATACTTTTCCAATAAAATAATTGAGAATTTCCATAAAAACAACTTAAATAAATAAAACACACAAAAGAAGGTTACAAGTCATATAATGATTGGCCACCCAATTTACTTTTTATAAAAAAAATATATTTATTTCTTTAAACTCCTAGAATATATAAAAAATAACACATTCTATATTACTTCAGTTTTTCCATCCCTCTCCCCATTCCCAAATATGTAGTAACACAAAATACCTTCCAATCCAATTCCCCCTATTAAGCCATAAGCTATAGAATATGTAAAAGGCGTCAACAAAATAGTCACCAATGCAGGTATAGCTTCCACGATATCATCCCAATTAATCTCCACCACCCATCTCATCATCATCACACCAACCAAAATAAACTATGGACCAATTGCCCACGGTGGAATCGAAGCCAACAATGGCGTGAAAAAGAAAGCCAAGAAAAAGATACCCTGCCACAGTTACCACCGTTAAAAGAAAGCCAAGAAAAAGATACCCTGCCACAGTTACCACCGTTAACCTTGTTCGTCCACCTTCACGAATCCCAAAAGAGCCCCCACAATAGTTGAAGACGCCTCCGCCATGTCAGCCACTTAGACAACTAGCCACTGATGCCCTCGACGCCTACTGCCAATTCCAAATTTTACCACCCTCCACACCTCAATCCCCTACCCCCACCCAAATGAAGCCATCAACAACCTTCTAACACAATTCTCTACACCATTTGGTTGGTTAGTTATTTAACTACTTTATTTAGTTTTTAATTACCACTACACACATTCCCCCATTCCCTTTATTTTATCAATCTGTTCTCTTTTGTCTAAATTTATTCGTATATTTATTTTCAAATTTTTTAGATAAGTAATTATCATCATTCCTATTAACATCGTTTGTTTTACAACATACTTCATTAAAAAATAAGCACCAAAATTTTGCTTGCATTTCAATATAACGTTTCCCAAAATCAATTTCACATTGCAAAATAGGTTGTTAATAATAATTACTCAGGGTTTAACTCGTATGATCATTATGAATAATTTTAACTTTCGCATTCAAAAATAAGTTGTTAGCAAAATAACAATACAATAGGGGAATCAATCGACAGTCAAGTGCAATAATAAAAAATATTTTTTAGTATTTTCTAAAACGTTTTCTTGTTAGTTCTCAATAAAAACACACAAAAATAAAGAAATTTTATTTAGTCCTATTAAATTCTTTTCATTATAAAAGGGAAATAAATATTTTCAAAGTTAATATCTTTTTGCACAACTAATCAGAGGTAACCTTTTTTGAAAGGATGTCGTTGGGTGCTAATACCTTCCACTCGCATAATCGACTCCCGAACCTAAAATCTGGTTTTCAATACCATTTTCGTTTTTAAGGGATTTTTCAGTATTTTTCTTAATAAATAAGTATTGATGGCGACTTTATTGAACGCGAGAGATCCTCCGGATTTTTCGAGTACAACAGTTATAACTTGCATTTTCTTGTATTTTTGCCTTTTTATCATTTACTTTTTATTTACACATCGGTCAAAATTATTACCTTCAAACACTCCACACACTTTCTCTTTTTTTTTTTGATTCGATTCCACACAGTTTCTCTGAATAGATGATTTGCCTTTTGATATAGTGGCACTATGCACTGGTTCAGAAACAAGGAAGTAGCCTCTATGGTGAAAAGAAAAAGGGACCCTCTTGCTACACAAGGGCATGGGTGAGTTACAATGTTAGTGGGTGTTTGGTTTCATGGTGGGAAGCACCGAAATCGATTTTAAAGTGTGAAAACGTGATTTCACCAGAAATTTTGATGTTTGGATCAAGGAGAAGAATCGATTCTGAATTTTTTTCAAAATATTCCCTCATTTCCCTTTTTGATGTTGCAGCACCTCACTCTATTTTGAAACTTAATTTTGCTTATTTTCCATATATTCCATCATAGTCCACGCTTCCATGTGTTTTTGATTTTGCAGCGGCAGCAACACCTTGGTCGCTAGCTAATAGCTACGAATCTATGATCTGTGATGATGGTATTTTCTTTGCTTTGCTTCCGTTTATGAATGGTGTTTGGATTACTTGAATTGAAAAAAGTGAATGGCAGTGGAAAAAGTGAATGGCACTACATTTCTTCTAACTCTCCATTTGTTTTAAATAATAATAATAATAATAATAATAATAATAATAATAATAATAATAATAATAATATAATATAATAACTATTGTGTTTTTATAAATTATAATATTTTAATAATTAACATTATATAGATATTGTACTAGATTTTAAGTTATATTTTTTATTTGTAATTTTAATTTAGATACTTTATATTTATTGTTGTGATGCTAATTAAATTTGTTTATTTTATCAAATTTAAGTTATAAATATAGTTTTAAACTAAGACCTATCTTGGTAATTTCACTCATAAAAGCAACTCTAATCTAATCTATCGAAACAACAAGAATTGGTAAAATCATCCAATAAGAAGTGTCGGTGTCCACATACTACATAGTTATAGAATATAAATTAATTTTTATATTTAATTTTTCACATAATACTCATGGATCCTTATTCCCAACCTTAACGCCCCATAAGATTAATATAAACACGATGGGAAAGGGATATTATTTAAAGATTCAAAGATACTTTTATTTTTTTCATTTTGTAATGTCATAATTCTGTGATATTTTTTTCAGTATATATAATATACCCACATAACGTGCAAAAGTAGTTTCTCCCATGGCTATGGCACAAAATATATATGAACAACAATAATCCAACTATCATTCACATATCTACAATTAGTTTCTCCCATGGCTATGACACAAAATATATATGAACAACAATAATCCAACTATCATTAACATATCTACAATTAGTTTCTCCCATGACTAGTGGCACTACTTAAGGTGAAACTAACTCGGTCTCATACACTTCTAATTGATAACAAGTCTGCCCTATGTCTTACTAAGAATCCTATGGCGCATGGAAGGACAAAACATTTACCTAAGAGATCAAGTCACCAGAGGCAACTTGGTGGTAGGCTAATGTCCAACCAAAGAACAACTTGCAGATTCATTCACTAAACTAAGGAGAGAAATAGGAATGGTTGCTTTCTAACCAAGCAACCCTATGGCTGTTATCTAGGGGCCTGTCATAGATTGTTATGTTTTTTAAGGCTATTGTGAGGGGCTTGTCTTGATGACTAGTGTGTGTTCTAATCCCTCCTATAGGCTTAACCTAAGTGTTAGGGTTTTCTCATTAAGGTAGGGTGTTGAATTTGTAATTCAAAAACCCTTAAGTAAATTAATTGGTTGCAACAATAGCCGTTGCATTCTAACTAGTTACTATTAACTACTTAGTTAGTCTTTTACTACAAGTTTGTTGAAAACAAACTTAACAAGTTTTAGAAAACTTGTATATATACAAACCACACAAATTTGAATATTGTTACGGATTGGGCCTTTAACTCTAAGGCCCAACACCACATCCAGATCCATCAACCAATGGTGGAGATTAAAGACCTAGATCCAATGGTTCCCATTAGATCCCAAAACCTATAAATAAGCATTCAATGCTAACATTAATGGTACACACTTTTCCAATCCTCTCACTTGTAATTGACCCACTCATTGACTTGAGCGTCGGAGTGTCATTGCTGGTACCACCCCACCTCGGATCGGAGCATTAGCCCGGATTGACCAAGAACTCAAATACCAACTATCTCGGATCGGACCTGGTATTCAAGATCGGATACCAAGTCAGGGATACGGTATCGAACATTGGCGACCACAGTGGGAGAATCTTGAACTCTAGTCCCTCCCCCATCTCCTTGGCCAGCAATGGCTCCAGTACTACGATATAGGAACGTCTCCAGTGTAATAGTTAGACCCGATCAACAGCAAGAAACTCCCGAGGGGGTAGCGGTCACTCTCCCTCGCAGCTCGGCCCACGGCCACAACTCGTCCAGACACTACAAGAATAAGCCTATATTGCTACCAACAGTTCCCACGGAGAACTGTCCGTCGCTAATTTGCGACGGCTTTGCGACGACGAGTGAGATTGTGCATTGGCGGTAAAAATCCCGCTCATAATTTGCGACGGGAAGGCAAGTTGGTCGCTAATTTGCGACGAAAGAGGATGTTCATCGCAAATTTGCGACGGATGGTTCGTCGCAAGCCCGCCGCAAATTTTAATTGTAATTTTTAACCACGCGAACCCTATTATCTCTTCTCTCTCAGACAACAAACACAGAACACTCTCCGCCACTCCTCTCGCGTTCTCCTCCCCGCCTCACTCCTCTGGCGTTCTCACGCCGTTCTCCGCCGTGCACTCCGTTCGCGAACTCGTCGCCACCACTCCACCCTCTGGCGCGCGTCTCTTCTTCGGTCGTGGCTCACAGTTTCGTCGCACCACTCCACCCTCCGGCGCGCATCTCTTCTTCGGTCGGCTCACAGTTTCGTCGCACCACTCCACTCCACCAGGTAAATCACCTTCCCTTTTCTTCGGTTGGTTCATGTGATGCATTTTAGGGTTTTGAAAGTTTTTGATTTCTGTTTTATGATGCGTTTTAGGGTTTTTGATTGGGATTCAAATCATTTTTGATTTTTGTCCAAATCATTTCTCATGAGTGTGTGGAACCCATTATTATTGTTGTGAAGCCAACCTTGAGAGGGTGTAATCTGGGGGTGGAATCCTGCTGTTGCTGTCCAAATCGTTTTAGGTGCTATATAGATATCTTAAGTACTGCTGTTGCTGTCCAATTACTCTAATCCATAACTTACTTTTTATTTGATTTTCGAATGTGCGAATGATACATATAATAGTTAGCGGGTTATGGGGATTTCAAGCAGGGATTGAACTCCTTTGTGTTATAACACGATTAACGCCAAAATGGAAGCAATTCTGGGCTCCTACTAGATACAGTTCTGCATGAAATTTTCTGCTGAGTTTTAATGCCTATTTTTTAATACCATGTGATTTATATATGTTGATATGTTAGTGTTGAATGAGAATTCAGAATTTGGTTAAATTTGGAGTTGATTCGAGGCATATTTTGGTGTTTGTAGATGAAATTTCATTAAGAAGTGTAATGGTGTTTGTAAATGTGTTAAAATTTGAGTGGTATGTGACTGAATGATGCTCTGAGGTTATCTTGTCATGTTTACAAGTATAAATCTGTCGGCATGTTTTCTGCTCCCCAGACAGTCCAGGTACCGGTCGACGCTGTTCAACAGCTCGTCCAACTACTGACAAGGCAGGTCGAGGCTGACCAGCAAAGGAGTCAGCGCCACTCCCAGTTGGAAGCCGAGATTGCCGAGATTCGGGCCCGAGACAACCCGGATCGGTCTTCTCCTCAAAACTATTCTCCCGGCAGAAGAACGTCCAGCAAAAGGCGTCATCGGTCTCCTTCTTGGAGGAGGCACCACCATCGCTCGCCACCCCGTCGAAAAGGGAGACGAGGATCTGGAACTCCCCCGAAGGAGACTCGGGACGACACTTATTACCCCGAGGACTCTCCTCACCGAAGCTCATCATTAGCATCCTCTTCCCCGAGACGGCGTTCTATAAGCCGGGGAAGTCCCCCGAGGAATGAACATCGCCGCCCTCGCTCTCCGAGGTCCCCGGTTAGGCGCCCTATCCAGAGAGCTCCCCCAAGGGAGAGATCAACGGCGCAAAAAGGACCCTTCACAGCTAAGATCGACTACTTTTCGGTGTTGTTGACTCTCTTTCATATGATGTAAGTTGTGCATTTTTAGGACCAATTGTGTAGGTTTTTCATTGTATCATAGTCATTATCTGGGGATTTAGTTTAGTTTAGATAATTGTAGTAGGAAGTCCTGTTGTAAGCAATTTCTTCACTTTTTGGGAGCTAAATTGTACTTGAAGACCTCCAGGTGTTGTTGCATCAACTGGTGAACCAGACACTTGCCCAGTGGTGCACAACAATTGGAGGAGGAAGTTCTGAAGAACATCGCGTCGCGACCAAGAGGGTTCGCGATGCGATGAAGGTATGAAGATTGGAAGAAATTGGTTCTGAAGAATCTCGCGTCGCGACCAGGAGGGTTCGCGTCGCGACCCTGCACTAAAACGCACCATCGCGTCGCGATGGAATCGTGCCGCGTCGCGTTGGGTTTTAAAAATTAGGGTTTTAAATACTTTTGAGCGTGTTTTTCGAGGACAACGTCTTGGGAGCGCAGCCAGGGTTAGAGAAGCGAATTTGGAGCGATTTTGGAATCCTCTCTTCACTTGGGAACAAGTTGTTGAAGGCCTCTATGTCATCTACTATTGTTTCTTCTTCTCTTATCTTTTGTTGTAATTTCAATTCCATGTGTAACTAATTTTCTTGATTGGGGAGAGATGATTCTCCCCAACCCTATCATGTGAACCTTTGCCGAAGTTAATTCCATTGTTTGTTTGTTATGAATTGTCTAATTTATCTATGCTTAAGTGTAGTTTAAGAAAACATCAATTAGCATAGAAAACATCGATTAGGATAGCATGGATCAAACATGGATAGAACACTGACAAGGCAAGAAACTACACTTAACAACCCATTAGAAACAAGTTAACATAACACACACAAACACAAACCTCATGTAACCAACTACCCATTACAAACTAGTTAACATAACACACACAAACCCCAACACCCCTCACTTCTTACACTTCTTACAAGCAAGACTAGGACCATTCTAAGGATCACCTCATAATAGAGGCTCATCATCATTTTGTGCATCAGCCTCCTCAGAGCTTAGTTCATAGTTTTTGTTGTAGTTATTAGAGCTATCAGACCTGTCAAACGTTTTCTTGGCATCTGAATCTTGTTCTTTCTCCTATTCCTCTTTCTCCTCTTCCTTTTCTATCTTCCTTCTCTTTCACATACTCATTCTTTTCCTCTTGCTTTTCTTCCTTCTCTTTCACATACTCATTATTGTTAGCCATGTTGTTCAGAGATAGAGAGTTGTATGTTTTTTTAAATAAGATAAGCAGAGAGTGTTGTATTGTATGTGATGTGAAAAAGTAATATGGTGAGAGGGTTTATATATAGATTGAAAGGATAGATATGAGATGGTGAGCATACACTTTTGGAGATGGTGAGCATACACTTTTAGAAAGAAAAAAAACAATGGAGAACTCTACCATAGCCATTGAATTTGGTGTGTTAAAAACAGCAAAATAAAACCCCTCTACCCCATTCCCTGTCCCACACATCAGTCAGCAGCTCCAATAACTCCTCCCACACCTCTGCTAGCTACAACAACTCCTTTTACTACAATTGTACAATTTGACATCTAGTACTTTTCCCGTAAAATAAATTAGAATTTCAATAAAAACACCTTAAATAAATAAAATGCACAAAGGAAGGTTACAAGTCATATAATGATTGGCCACCAAACTTACTTTTTTTATAAAAAAATATATTCATTTCTTTAAACTCCTAGAATATATAAAAAATAACACATTCAACATTGCTTAAAAAAGGTTAGAACAAACTCACTACATCCACGTTAAAGGCATAAAGACCAAATGCCTACAAATGTAATTAAAAAGAGTTAGAGTCCATGGCTATCTTTCATGAATGTGGGTTTGATTGGATTAAAAACAGCAAAATAAAACCCCTCTACCCCATTCCCTGTCCCACACATCAGTCAGCAGCTCCAACAAGTCCTCCCACACCTCTGCTAGCTACAACAACTCCTTTTACTACAAATGTACAATTTGACATCTAGTACTTTTCCCGTAAAATAAATTAGAATTTCAATAAAAACACCTTAAATAAATAAAATGCACAAAAGAAGGTTACAAGTCATATAATGATTGGCCACCAAACTTACTTTTTTTATAAAAAAATATATTCATTTCTTTAAACTCCTAGAATATATAAAAAATAACACATTCCATATTAATTGCTTCAAAAAGGTTAGAACAAACTCACTAAATCCATGTTAAAGGCATAAAGACCAAATGCCTACAAATGTAATTAAAAAGAGTTAGAGTCCATAACTATCTTTCATGGAGGTGGGTTTTGTTGGATTAAAAACAACAAAATAAACCACTCTACTCCATTCCATGTCCCACACATCAATCAGCTCAGCAGCTCCAACAACTCCTCGCACACCTCTGCTAGCTACAAGGACTCTTTTTACTACAATTATACAATTTGATAATTAATACTTTTCCCATAAAATAATTGAGAATTTCCATAAAAACAACTTAAATAAATAAAACGCACAAAAGAAGGTTATAAGTCATATAATGATTGGCCACTCAACTTACTTTTTTATAAAAAATATATTTATTTCTTTAAACTCCTAGAATATATAAAAAATAACACATTCAATATTACTTCAGTTTTTCCATCCTCTCCCCATTCCCAAACATGTAGTAACACAAAATACCTTCCAATTCCCCCTATTAAGCCATAAGCTATAGAATATGTAAAAGGCGTCAACAAAATAGTCACCAATGCAGGTATAGCTTCCAAGATATCATCCCAATTAATCTCCACCACCCATCTCATCATCATCACACCAACCAAAATAAACTATGGACCAATTGCCCACGGTGGAATCGAAGCCAACAATGGCGTGAAAAAGAAAGCCAAGAAAAAGATTCCCCGCGACAGTTACCACCGTTAACCTTGTACTCGTCCACCTTCACGAATTCCTAAAGAGCCCCCGCAATAGTTGAAGACGCCTCGGCCATGTCGGCCACTTAGACAACTAGCCACTGATTGCCCTCGACGCCTACTGCCAATTCCAAAT
This sequence comes from Astragalus membranaceus, assembly GCA_039519185.1. Classification (NCBI taxonomy): domain Eukaryota; kingdom Viridiplantae; phylum Streptophyta; class Magnoliopsida; order Fabales; family Fabaceae; genus Astragalus; species Astragalus membranaceus. The sequence goes on from CM076849.1 coordinate 16,584,245, forward strand.
TTTACCACCCTCCACACCTCAATCCCCTAGCCCCACCCAAATATATGAAGCCATCAACAACCTTCTAACACAATTCTCTACACCATTTAGTTGGTTAGTTATTTAACTACTTTATTTAGTTTTTAATTACCACTACACACATTCCCCATTCCCTTTATTTTATCAATCTGTTCTCTTTTGTTTAAATTTATTCGTATATTTATTTTCAATTTTTTTAGATAAGTAATTATCATCATTCCTATTAACATCGTTTGTTTTACAACATACTTCATTAAAAAATAAGCACCAAAATTTCTCTTGCATTTCAATATAACATTTCCCAAAATCAATTTCACATTGCAAAATAGGTTGTTAGTAACAATTACTCTGGGTTTAACTCGTATGATCATTGTGAATAATTTTAACTTTCGCATTCAAAAATAAGTTGTTCGCAAAATAACAATACAATAGGGGATTCAATCGACTGTACAGTCGGGTTAATTTGCATTTTAGTGCTAATGAGTTGTTCGATTCAGGAGTTCTAAAACCCCTATAAAAACTATCTAAAAACCTTAATAAAAAACATCAACACATAAACTTTTTGTACTAAGAACTACGTTGTCTTTCATTTCTCCATCGCACCACGTAGGAGCTGGGGCACACTCCCGTCAAGCGCAAAAATAAACAACTTTCATTAAGTCCTTTTTATTTCATTTCATTCAAACCTTACAAAATAATAATAGGGAATTAAGTCGGCTGTACTGTCGGATTAATATGCATTTTAAGACGAATGAGTTGTACGGCTCCAGAGTCTTACAATCCCTAAAATCAACTATTAAAACATTAATTAAAAAAATAACCAAACAAACTTTTTCTACCCAAAACTACGTAGCCTTTGATTCTCTACCCGGATATAGGTAGGAGCGGGCACCTCTGTCAAGTGCAATAATAAAAAATGTTTTTTGGTATTTTCTAAAACGTTTTCTTGTTAGTTCTCAAAAAAAACACACAAAAATAAAGAAATTTTATTTAGTCCTATTAAATTCTTTTCATTATAAAAGGGAAATAAATATTTTCAAAGTTAATATCTTTTTGCACAACTAATCAGAGGTAACCTTTTTCGAAAGGATGTCGGGGGTGCTAATACCTTCAACTCGCAACATCGAGTCCCGAACCTAAAATTTGGTTTTCAATACCATTTTCGTTTTTAAGGGATTTTTCAGTATTTTCCTTAATAAATAAGTATTGATGGCGCGACTTCATTGAATGAGAATTGATGTGTAGAACACCTCGAGTCACTCGGCCCACCTCAACAAACGGTCGGGAATCCGGCCCGGCATGAGTCTCTCACGCTCGGAGGTTGGGGGCAAAACGTAAGCAAAAGCAAAAGGCCGGCTTTGAAAGCTCATCGCGGCCTTCCAAAAATAACAAGTCTAGCCCGCCCCAAGGCGACCTGACTTGGGGGGAAACTGTTACGGATTGGGCCTTTAACTCTAAGGCCCAACACCACATCCAGATCCATCAACCAATGGTGGAAATTAAAGACCTAGATCCAATAGTTCCCATTGGATCCCAAAACCTATAAATAAGCATTCAATGCTAACATTAATGGTACACACTTTTCCAATCCTCTCACTTGTAATTGACTCACTCACTGACTTGAGCGTCGGAGTGTCATTGCAGGTATCACCCCACCTCGGGTCGGAGGATCAGCCCGGATTGACCAAGAACTCAAATACCAACTATCTCGGATCTGACCTGGTATTCAAGATCGGATACCAAGTCAGGGATACGGTATCGAACAAATATATATATATATATATATATATATATATATATATATATATATATATATATATATATATATATATATATACACACACACACACACACACAATAGTCCATGTACAGTCCAAATTACAATGAAATAAAAAAACTACTTTACATGTTTTACATTCTGCTCTTCTATTTATTTTCTTGCTTGAATATTTTTCTCGGTCCTCCAGGTATAGTGACTTTCAACAGTTGGTTGAACCTCATACAGAGAGAAAGAAATAACTGAGTTAGAGTTCATTTTCCGAGTGTGTGAATATGAAGTAGGAAGGTACAATCAACGAGAGAAAGGGAGGATTTACCTTTTGTAATTCTACAAAAGGCGTGTTGTGTTGATACTGTTGTTCATTCCCAAGAAAACCATCACATTGCATGCAAAGAAAGAATATACAGAGTTAGGATTTGAACGAAAGAATCAAATCAAGTATAAAGTCACAAAGTGGTGATTTATACCTTCGAAGGTGCTTATTTGTACCTTCGTTAAACTCAGTAACTAGCAATTGTTGCATGCAAGAAAGGAAACGCATAGAATTAGGTCGTACTTTAGGGTTTGCTAAAACAGAAGAATTGAAGCAAAAAAACGAAAGGGTTTTTAGTAATACCTTATCGCAATCATCATTGAAGCAACGCTGGAGCCATTCAGTCTTCAATTCCTGCAAATCAATAGTAAACAAGTTAACCCTAGCAGAGCAACAGTGAAAATGAAGAAGACGAAGTAGAGCCACAGAGAGAGAAAGAGTACCTGAAGCAAATCTTATGGTTGAATCTCGCTTATATACTCTGGGTGCTGAAGCGGGTTGTTTATCCTGCGTGTTTATCCGAAGTGCAAAGGGTTTGGGTTCCGCAAGAACCCGAATCTTGGAGTTGGTTTTTTGTCAACATACTGTGTGTTGTTTGTTGGACTGGGCTAACCGAATTGGGCCTAGTTCCACTAGTTACTGTTAAGATATTGGCAAGTGTACCAAATCGTTCAAGTAATAAAATCGGTAAGAACCGGATATCGTCCTCAAGGATCGAAGTTAATTTACTAAGACGTTAACAACAGCTAATAGAAACCAAATTAAAGGGGTTTGTTTGATAATTGTTGAGCTGTCAAGCTCGAAGTAAAGCAATAATATATTTTTGTGTTTTTAATAATAAAAGCCGAAAAATGAGTTGAAAAGAATACGATGGTAAAGGATGCTAGGGACGAATTCCTATTGATTTCACTCTATTGCCACTGATTTAATTTGAAAGTTAATCTCTCTCTCTCTCTAATCTTGCTATCAAACTCGCAACATTAACCAATTCCTAGTTCCTTAGGTAACTAGTCCTTTGTCGATAACTAAAAGCCCTAATCCCTTAGGTGATTCTAATTACCAACAAGCATTCAAGTAAGAATTTGTAATAGACTACAACTCATGGATTATTCCTAAACCACAAATTGAAGGTATCGAAATTCAAACATTCAAGAATAAAACTCCCATTTCATAATTGAACAAAAGATCATTGTATGAGTTTTCCAACCATAAAAAGCATTAAGCGTAGAAATTCGATACACAAAATACGAGAGAGTACGGTACAAATATGATACTAAACCAGCGACAATAGAGTTACATCAATATTAATTCATCCCTAACATAAAGAGATTTAGCTATTCATGATTAATGAAGAGAAATCAAGAAAATTACAAGTGGAAGATGATGATGAACACATATGAAGCTTCAATCCTTGTTCCCAAGTCTTGATTCTTCAGTAGCCGTCAGACGGAATCGCTCCTCTTTCAGTTCTAGGGTTCCAAAAACGTCCAAAAGTCCTTTCCCACGCGTCCTGGATCTGTTTTTGACGCAAGCACAGTGATTTCGCGCTCCAGTGGCGCGGCGCGCGCCACTTACGCGCAGAGAGGCAGAAGGCGCTGTGAATTCGCGCACTATTGGCGCGCCGCGCGTCACTTACGCGCAGAGAGGCAGAAAGCGCTGTGAACTTGCGCACCATTGGCGCGCCGCGCGTCACTTACGCGCAGAGGGGCAGATGCGTTCTCCTGGTTCTTCTGTTGTCTCGCGCGCCTCTTGCGCGCCGCGCGTGAGTGGCGCGCCACTCCCAATTCCTGTGCTCTCGAATCCATTTGTTTGCAGTGCCTTGTCTATTCGTTCCACCTATTCCCTGGGCACAAAAATACAACAAACCCAGCATAAACACTGCAAAGCAAGTAAATTCCACAAAGCACAATACAGAACAATTCATCACAAAATTTAACTAATTCATCACTAAATTTGTATAAAAACTCTCTTGAAAACTATGAACCACATCATGTGATGAGGGTTCATCACAACCCCCAACTTGGACATTTGCTTGTCCTCAAGCAAAAACCAGACAAACTAAAACCAGATAACCAGCAATCAAGTAGAATCCACTAATTAACACGAATATCACAGAGACAAGTTGAGCGACAACTTTCAGACTGGCTACTCGAATTCAATCCCACATATGGTACTTTCACTAGCACATACTTGCTCAATAGTGCGTGTGTGACTTTTAACTCAGTTGGAACATAGCTAGTTTCGCAATGCATTTAGCTAAGACTAGAGGGTTTCCTTCCGGGAATACCAAAGATGGTTCAACACAAAGGGTAGACTAGCGTTTTCACATAAGATTGAGGGGCTTCAAGGCAACGACAAAGGGTCTTAATTAGGCATTTCAGATTTGGCCAGTGCACAACTACCTCAACACACCCACACACACGACTACACAACATACAGTTTTGGGCTGCAGCCCTCTCATTACATCAAAGATTTAGATTTACTTAGCAGTTACTTCGGGACATTTGCAGCAATTACACAACTATGTGGATTTTTCCACTTATTCACAAACACACTTAACACACACGGCATACACTACAATCGTTACGGGTAGACGCTGCAGTGCTGCACTCACACGCACTAACACACACACGACATACACTACAATCGTTACGGGTAGACGCTGCAGTGCTGCACTCACGCATACTAACACACACACCCGGCATACACTACAGCGTTACGGGTAGACGCTGCAGTGCTGCACTCACGCGCACACACACGGCACTGACCATCCTACAATCTTCATACCCAGCCTTAATACAACCGATGCACCCCCAACTTAGCTTCTACAGCTACCCTAAATCTTTAGTAAAAATTTGGCACTCCCATGGTCCACCGGACTGCTAGCTCAACTAAACTCATCCCTAGGATCACTAAGTTCCACTTGCGCTTTGGTTATGAGTGTAGAAGCAAGAATGCACTAATTCAATCACCACTGGGGTACTATCCGCTCAAATCTCACCAAATCATCACCAAGTTAGCTCAACTGTCTCTTCTTCTCTTTTTTTTTTTTTTGAATGAATGCCTACCATCTAGGAATTTATAGTGAAGGCCATAAGAAAAAGACAAGACAATACAAGACAATAGGTTCTCCCCCCACTTAAAACACAGCAGTGTCCTCACTGATAATTTGTAGGGAAGGCCTATGAACAGACACAACGGAAAGCAGCAAAACATAAAGCAATGACAACTAAAAGGAAATAAAACACCAAAATACACAATCAAGTAAGACAGACATGAGGGGACGAGAGTAAAACCAGGGTCTACTGCGGAAGTGGCCGAAAGATGTCGGCTTCTGGGTCCAGCTGCCTTCCACTCTGCATAGTACATAATGCTTTGTAAAGATTTCTCATCCCAAATTTGAACTCTGCTCCCATTCTCAGTTGGGTCCTCCTCAACTCATCCTGATTGGCTGTGAGAGCCTCCATTCTTGATTGCAGCTGCTGGAAATCCTCAGCAGATGGCCCAGCCTGAAAATCTTCCATGGTGAAGGTTGGTTCGTTCTCATCTGGCTGCTCATGGGGTTGCTCCTCTCTATGGCCCGGGTGCTCTTGTCCGGTTCTGGCTCTGATCCAGCCCCCAGTGATAGCAGCAGCTGGCGAAATGGTGGCCTCCTTTGGATCAGCTACAACACCCGCTTTTTTACACAGTCGCGAAACGAGGCTAGCATGCCTCCAATATCTGGGCAACGCCCCACCCTTGAAATTTGCAAAGCTTCTAATCTCATTCTCAAGCACCCATCCCAAGTTGACCGGCTCTCCTCTAATGATGCAAGAGGCTAAGGTCGCCCTGGGGAAATTCAGCTCAGTCTGATTGGAACTTGGGCATATGGTGGAAAGAATGAACGCTGCCCATCCTCTAGCCACTGGCGTAAGAGAATTTACCATAATTTTCTGTGGCTCCCCACTAGCGTTTCTGACCCAATCTGCCCCTGGTTGACACAATGTAGCACAAACCACAGCTGCATGTTCTGGGTTAGCCTTAAGACTGCTGCTACTGATCTTGTTTCTAAGAAAGCAATCTAAAACAGGTGCAGCAACTAACCCAAACAGTTCATTAATAGTATCAATGTCATATGGAACCTCACAGCCCCGCACAAAACTTTTGGACCCTGAGAATACTAAATCCCCATCAATAGCTGGCTTGGGGAACACATTGGAGAAGAACTCATACACCAAAGCTCTGCTTGCTTCCTTGGGGTATGCCACAAATTGCTCCCACCCCCGGTCACTGATGTTTTGTCTCATCTCCTCGAATTCGCCCGGGGGGAGGAAAAGAGCCATTTCCTTAACAAACTTGGAATCCACAGCAATAGTCTCGTGGAACTTTTCGCACCCGAGAGACCTAAATAAATGAGAATTATACTCAGGTTGGTCGGAATGGGATGATGAACCACGTCTAACGGTCTTTCTCTTCTTGCCCAAACCAGCCATCACCTACGCACACCATAAGAAAAACAACAATTTTGCACAAAATTGGTCAAGGTTAGCATACACACATGACATAACTCCTTCTTCCAACCATAGTCACATAGAACATTGTTTTGCTCGAGGAAAATATTGAGTGCACATCATAAAAACAATTCCATTGTAAGGACAAGCTTGTGGTAGACAAATGCAAGCTTGTTGCTCATGAGATCCTAGTTTAGGCAATTTATCAAACACTTAGTGTGCACACTTGTTCCACTCATGAACAACAACTTACCATTTAATCTTATCAACCCCAAACTTATTCTATTACCCATTCCTAATCACATACATTAACTCTACAACATTTCCAATACAAACTCTTAGCAAAAACAAGCACATTATTGAGTTTTTCAATGATAGCTTAAGATGAATGTTGCAAGAATTAAGATTGAGAGGAGGAAACTTACTTGATAAATGAAGAATATGAAGAAAGGAGGGTATAATTGCAAAACCCCACAAGCAAAATCCAAGATTGGCACCCTTTTTTTTTGAAAGAAAATCTGGAAACCCTCTCTAGGAGAAAACTCACGCGTGAAAAATGCAGCAGCGTGAGTGCCGCGCGAGTTTTATACCCCCAGCCACGCGCGCGCGCGACTTACGCACAACTGGCGCGCTGGGCGACAGAAAGTTCAGAAGCAACAGGTGCTCCCCTGCGCGCGACGCGCAACTTACGCGCAACTGGCGCGCTGAGCAACAGAAATTACATGCGCAGCAGGCACTTCCTGGCGCGCAGCGCGTGACTCATGCGCAACAGGCGCGCTGTGCAACAGATTTGTGAATCTTGGTGAAACCTAAAATGCCTAAGTTAAGGAAAATAATGCGAAACAATAAAAGAGATAAGGGTTGAGAAAATTGGGTTGCCTCCCAATAAGCGCTTCTTTAACGTCACTAGCTTGACGTTACCTCGATTTTTAAGGGTCGCTTAAAACCAAGGCCAATTTCACTCTCTCCACTACTTCGCCCAAGTATGGCTTCAATCTCTGCCCATTAACTTTGAAGGATCTTTTTGATTCAGGTTCCTCTACTTCAATTGCTCCATATGGTGTCACTTCTTTGACTACAAAAGGCCCTGACCATTTGGATTTCAATTTCCCGGGAAACAACTTGAGTCTAGAGTTAAACAGCAACACTTGTTGCCCTGGATGAAATTCTTTCCTTGAAATGCTCTTGTCGTGATACGCTTTCATTTTTTCCTTGTAGATCTTGTTGTTCTCATATGCTTGCAGACGCATCTCATCTAATCCGTGTAATTGTAGGATTCTCTTCTCCCCACAGGCCGAAGTGGTGAAATTCAAGAACTTAAGTGCCCAGTACGCTTTGTGCTCAAGTTCAACCGGTAAATGGCAAGCTTTACCATAAACCAATTGATACGGTGACATGCCTAAAGGTGTCTTATAGGCTGTTCTATATGCCCAAAGCGCATCGTCTACCTTCAACGACCAATCCTTTCTCGAGCTTCCAACTGTTTTTTGCAGGATCCTCTTAATCTCTCTGTTTGACACTTCTGCTTGACCGTTGCTCTGAGGGTGGTAGGGAGTTGTCACTTTATGCGTGACACCATACTTGGAGAGAACATTGTTGAGTTGGGTGTTGCAAAAGTGGCTACCCCCATCACTGATTAGGACTCTAGGCACACCGAATCTAGAGAAGATGTTCTTCTTTATGAATTTAACCACAGTTTGGGAATCACTCTTAGCAGTGGCACTAGCTTCAACCCACTTGGAGACATAGTCGACTGCCACCAAGATGTACTCACAATTGAAAGAGGGTGGGAATGGTCCCATAAAATCTATGCCCCAACAATCAAACACTTCTACTTCAAGGATTGGATTCAATGGCATCTCCCCCTTACGTGAAATATTGCCAGTCCTCTGGCATTTGTCACAGCTTCTCACGTAGTCATGTGCATCCTTGAAGAGGGATGGCCAGTGAAAACCAGATTGGAGAACCTTAGCAGCTGTGCGTTCCCCATTATAGTGCCCTCCACAGGGAGAGTCATGACAATGCCAGAGAATGCTTTTACTTTCAGCACCAGACACACATCTTCTCAAAAGTCCATCCGTCCCAACCTTGTAGAGATAAGGATCATCCCACAGGTAATGTTTGGCATCATGTAGGAACTTTTTCTTTTGTTGCCATGTGAGATCTTCCGGGACCTTTCCGGCTGCCTTGTAATTTGCAATGTCGGCGAACCAAGGTCTTTCTACAATGGCAAGCAACTTTTCATCCGGGAATTCTTCCAGGATTTCTTTTTCTAGAGCAGTCACTTCTTTGTTCTCTAGCCTTGACAAATGATCTGCTACCACGTTCTCGCTCCCTTTTTTGTCCTTGATTTCCAAGTCAAATTCCTGCAAAAGCAAAATCCATCTAAGGAGTCGAGGCTTAGACTCGCCCTTGGTTAGCAGATATTTAATTGCTGCATGGTCAGTAAAAACAATTACTTTCGATCCAACCAAATAGGAACGAAATTTTTCCAATGCAAATACTATGGCTAGCAATTCTTTTTCAGTTGTTGCATAGTTGACTTGATTCTCATTTAAGACCTTGCTAGCATAATAAATGGCATGGAAAAATTTCTCTGATCTCTGCCCCAATACAGCACCCACTGCGTAATCACTAGCATCGCACATGAGCTCAAACGGAGCATCCCATTTTGGGGCTACTATGACTGGAGCAGAGACAAGTTTTTCTTTTAGGATATTAAAAGCACACAGACAATCATTATCAAATGCAAACTCAGCCTCCTTAACAAGTAGATTGCATAAAGGTTTTGCAATCTTGGAGAAGTCTTTTATGAAACGTCGATAAAAACCGGCATGTCCTAAAAAACTTCTCACTCCTTTTACATTTAGAGGAGGAGGTAACTTTTCTATCACTTCGATTTTCGCTTGATCAACCTCAATGCCTTTTGCAGAAATTTTATGGCCAAGCACAATACCTTCCTTGACCATAAAGTGGCATTTCTCCCAATTCAAAACTAAATTGGTTTCAGTGCATCGTTTTAAAACCGCATCAAGGTTAGCCAAGCAAGAATCATAAGTAGAACCAAAAACAGAAAAATCGTCCATAAATACCTCAATTGCAGTTTCCATCATATCAGAGAAAATAGAAAGCATGCACCTTTGAAAAGTCGCGGGCGCATTGCACAACCCGAAGGGCATCCTCCGATATGCGAACACACCGAAGGGACACGTGAAAGCTGTCTTCTCTTGGTCTTCTGGGTCTACTGCTATCTGGTTATACCCAGAGTATCCATCCAGAAAGCAATAGAACGCTTGTCCAGCCAACCTCTCCAGCATCTGATCCATGAATGGCAACGGGAAGTGGTCCTTCCTGGTTGCCTGGTTTAACCTCCGGTAGTCTATACACATTCTCCAACCCGTAACAGTGCGAGTCGGAATCAGCTCATTCTTGTCATTCTTCACTACCGTCATACCACCTTTCTTAGGGACCACATGAACCGGACTCACCCATGAGCTATCTGAGATAGGATAAATCATGCCGGCCTCTAAGAGCTTTAAAACTTCCTTACGCACCACCTCTTTCATTGTAGGATTTAATCTCCGCTGAGGTTGGATCACAGGTTTGAATTTTTCCTCCAGTTTGATTTTGTGCATGCAAAAAGCTGGACTTATCCCCTTGAGGTCTGAGATAGTCCAACCCAACGCATTTTTGTTGCTTCTTAGTACCCTCATCAGCTTCTCCTCTTCCAATTTGGTCAAAGAGCTGCTAATGATAGCTGGATGAAGATCATCATTTGCAAGGAAAACATACTTCAGATGAGAGGGGAGTTGCTTCAATTCAGGGATCTTTTTCTCAGGACTCTCCCCCCTATCTAGCTCTTCTCTTTTCTTTGACACATTTTCTATCTGAGAAGCTTCAAACTGCAGAATACAGTCTTCTATTTCACTCCCCAGATTCTCTTCTGCTTCTTCAATAGAGTTTACAATTACATTCTCCAATGGAGGAACTGGTACTTCTTGTCTAAAGGTCTCTTTCACAGAATTATCAAGTACATCCACCCTAAAACACTGTCCTTTGTCATCAGGATGGCGCATAGCTTCAAAAACATTGAAAGTGATCTTCTCATCCTGGAACCTTAAGATTAGCTTCCCTTGTTGCACATCAATCAAAGCTCGCCCTGTGGCTAAAAATGGTCTTCCCAGGATAAGTGGTACCTCTGCATCTTCCTCCATGTCAAGTATCACAAAGTCCACCGGAAATAGGAATTTGTCAACTCTGACCAGAACATCTTCCAACACTCCATAAGGATATTTTATTGATCGATCAGCAAGTGTCAGAGACATTCTAGTCGGCTTCACCTCACCACCACCAAGTCTCTTCAGCATAGACAATGGCATAAGGTTAATACTGGCCCCCAGATCACAGAGAGCTTTGCCAACGGCTATGTCGCCAATTGCACACGGAATGGTGAAGTTTCCCGGATCTTTCATTTTCTGAGGAAGCTTCCTTTGAATTATGGCACTGCACTCTTCAGTCAAAGCCACTATTTCATCCTCTTTGAATTTCCTCTTCTTTGTCAAAAGCTCCTTCATGAATTTGGCATATATGGGCATCTGTTCTAGAGCTTCTGCGAAGGGTATATTGATTTGTAGCCGCTTGAAAACCTCCATGAACTTAGAAAATTGCTCATCTTTTTGATTTTTCTTGCTAGCATGAGGATACGGCAGCTTCACTTGCGGAGGAGGTGCCTTGGGTTTCTCTTGTACCTGCACATCAAAGAACAAATTGTTTTTATTAGTGTTAGACTTCACACCTTCTTCGCTTTCCTTACTCAACTCATTTTCAACTCCTCCATTTTTTTCATTTTCATTCTTTTCACTCAACTCTTTTCTTTCATTTTCAACTGACACCTTCTTTTCACAATCTACCACCGGAGTCGGCAACTCCCGACCACTTCTTAGAGAGATAGCCTTAGCAGTTTCATCCCTAGGGTTGTCAACTGTACTAGCTGAGAAACCGCTGTTAGATGATCCAGCAAGCTGCTTTGATAACTGCCCAATTTGAGTCTCTAGATTCTTTATGGAAGCTTCATGATTCTTTTCCATATTCTTCATAGCTTGGTCTTGAGATTGAAAGGTTGTCTTTGTCATTTGCATAAACTGAGTCAACGCTTCCTCCATAGGAGATGGATTTCTTTGTTCTTGACTAGGTTGCTGCTGATGTGACCCTGCTGTATCATTATTCTTCCAAGAGAAGTTGGGATGATTCTTCCACCCAGGATTGTAGGTGTTAGAATAAGGGTTCCCACCTTGCTTCTGAAAGTTGCCCATATAATTAACCTGTTCACTGTTATCTCCATGAGTTGCACAGTCACCTTCATGAGCATTCCTGCCACAATAATTACATGACCCCGTTTGCACTGCTTGAACGGTTGCAGGATTTTGAGATCCACTTGGCAAAGCAGCAGCTAACTGTTTAGTGAGAGCCTCAATTTGAAGTGACATTACCTTTTGTTGAGCCAACACAGCACTATTAGCGTCCAACTCTAAGATTCCGGGCCTCTTTGTTGCCCCTCTATCATTTTGAATCCGGTACTCATTAGAAGCCATATGCTCCACTAACTGTCTTGCTTCAGCTTCAGTTTTAGTACCCAAAGACCCTCCAGCTGAGGCATCCAACATCATTCTTGTTTGAGGTCGTAAACCATGACAGAAAGTTTGCAACTGCACAAAGTCATCAATACCATGCCCAGGACATTTTTTTAATAACAGTTTGAACCTTTCCCAAGCATCATAAAGAGACTCAGTATCTCCTTGCTCAAAATTTGATATTTCAGCCCTTTTCTTGATGAACTTAGAAATTGGAAAGAATCTTTCTAAGTACTTGCTCTCTAGATCACCCCAATTGTTAATAGTTCCTGCTGGGATAGTGTTTAACCAATCTTTAGCCCTCCCAGTCAAAGTATATGGAAAGAGACGCAACTTTTTCTGGTCATCAGTCACTCCTGCAGGGTTTGTGGACCCACAAATTTCATAGAACTGAAATAAGTGTTGATTTGGATCTTCGGCATCAGACCCAGAGAATTGTTCTGTTTTCAAGGCAGTGAGGATCGAAGACTTGATCTCAAATGCCACAGCTCCCACAGGTTGGAAGGTGTATGCTTGGACGCCTTGATTTCTTCTACCAAAGTCGCCAAGAGTGCGAGCTGGTGGTGGATTTTCTCCCATAATTTCAGTCACAGTTTGTTGCACAGAAGATTCTCCGATTGTTGCTCCTTGCTTCCTTAACCTTGCTTCCTTTCTATTAGCTCTCGCGGTTTTCTCAATCTCTGGATCGAAAAGTAAATCCTTAGGATTAACAGTTCCGCGCATGCACTGAGAACACAAGAAACTCGGACAAGTGTCAAAGCAAACTGTGTAATCTATATACAATAACAAAAAATAACAGAAATAAAACTAAAGTGAATGTAAATATATACGGGTTCAAATTAGCAGTTGCCTTCGAATTACTAGTAAATGTAATTTCGATCCCCGGCAACGGCGCCAAAAACTTGTTAAGATATTGGCAAGTGTACCAAATCGTTCAAGTAATAAAATCGGTAAGAACCGGATATCGTCCTCAAGGATCGAAGTTAATTTACTAAGACGTTAACAACAGCTAATAGAAACCAAATTAAAGGGGTTTGTTTGATAATTGTTGAGCTGTCAAGCTCGAAGTAAAGCAATAATATATTTTTGTGTTTTTAATAATAAAAGCCGAAAAACGAGTTGAAAAGAATACGATGGTAAAGGATGCTAGGGACGAATTCCTATTGATTTCACTCTATTGCCACTGATTTAATTTGAAAGTTAATCTCTCTCTCTCTAATCTTGCTATCAAACTCGCAACATTAACCAATTCCTAGTTCCTTAGGTAACTAGTCCTTTGTCGATAACTAAAAGCCCTAATCCCTTAGGTGATTCTAATTACCAACAAGCATTCAAGTAAGAATTTGTAATAGACTACAACTCATGGATTATTCCTAAACCACAAATTGAAGGTATCGAAATTCAAACATTCAAGAATAAAACTCCCATTTCATAATTGAACAAAAGATCATTGTATGAGTTTTCCAACCATAAAAAGCATTAAGCGTAGAAATTCGATACACAAAATACGAGAGAGTACGGTACAAATATGATACTAAACCAGCGACAATAGAGTTACATCAATATTAATTCATCCCTAACATAAAGAGATTTAGCTATTCATGATTAATGAAGAGAAATCAAGAAAATTACAAGTGGAAGATGATGATGAACACATATGAAGCTTCAATCCTTGTTCCCAAGTCTTGATTCTTCAGTAGCCGTCAGACGGAATCGCTCCTCTTTCAGTTCTAGGGTTCCAAAAACGTCCAAAAGTCCTTTCCCACGCGTCCTGGATCTGTTTTTGACGCAAGCACAGTGATTTCGCGCTCCAGTGGCGCGGCGCGCGCCACTTACGCGCAGAGAGGCAGAAGGCGCTGTGAATTCGCGCACTATTGGCGCGCCGCGCGTCACTTACGCGCAGAGAGGCAGAAAGCGCTGTGAACTTGCGCACCATTGGCGCGCCGCGCGTCACTTACGCGCAGAGGGGCAGATGCGTCCTCCTGGTTCTTCTCTTGTCTCGCGCGCCTCTTGCGCGCCGCGCGTGAGTGGCGCGCCACTCCCAATTCCTGCGCTCTGGAATCCATTTGTTTGCAGTGCCTTGTCTATTCGTTCCACCTATTCCCTGGGCACAAAAATACAACAAACCCAGCATAAACACTGCAAAGCAAGTAAATTCCACAAAGCACAATACAGAACAATTCATCACAAAATTTAACTAATTCATCACTAAATTTGTATAAAAACTCTCTTGAAAACTATGAACCACATCATGTGATGAGGGTTCATCAGTTACACCCCTGGGATTGATAATACAACCCCTACAGTTTTAACGGAGACGCCATAGAGAATTATAGAGAGGGTGGAGGAGGTTGCGAAGGAGACGGGGGTGTTAGTGACGGTGAAGGAGAATGGTGGTGGAGCAAAGTTGGAAGGGCGAGATGGTAATGTGATTGCATTTGTGTTGGTTTACCGGTTAAGGAATGAGTTGTTTGTCGTTGAAATGAAGAGACGTGAAAGGAGGGATGAATGTGATTCGCGTTTATGGAAAGATAAATTGTGATCTTTGCTTCTTGAGTTGGCTCACAAACACAAAGTTTCGGTCTCTCGGTGACTTCTTAATTGATTCATCAAAAATGGATTTTATTTGGGTATTTATCATTTTTTTGTATGGGTATCTACATCTGAATCCATTGTTGGGAATTCAATGATATGTTAATAGTTTTTTTTACAGCAATTATGTTAATTTTGCCTTAAAACACAAAATACAGTAACATAACAACACTTAGTTCAAGACTCGTAATGTGGGTCAAATATTTCCTAATGGTTTTCTAATTAATTAGTGACACATATAAAATAATTAATAAAAAAGAAAAATATCATTTTTTTAAAAAAGAGTTTCTTTTATTAACCTATGATTGTTTAATTGAAGATATCGGAAGAAATAAAAATGAAAAAAGACAATAACCTTTACCAATAATGTAATTTTTATCGACTTTACATTTATCTCATTTTCAAGAAGCTTACAATTAAAACGTACTTCTACTTTTGGCTTCTCCCAGGGGATTGGTGTTGGTTGCAACTTGAAATTGCATCAAGTTGCATAACTAATATTTAAAAATTACCACTGTACTTTCCTTTTTCTAAATACTCACAAATAACTTAACAGCTTCCGTCAATTTTCAAAGTCATTTTCTTACTAGTGTACAACTAAGTTTACCAAAAATACTTTGAGAATTTTTATAAAGTTTTGTTTGGGTGGCGATCATGAACATCAATGGCAAGTTGGGAGAGGTGGTCCTACTTGTATCAGTTATCATTTATCTATTATTATCTCAACTCTCAAGCAATCAATGCACGTGTTCTAATCCTTTGAATTGGACACACAAAGGAGAAAGGTTTTAAACTCTCCTTTGTATCAGTTATCATTTATCTATTATTATCTCAACTCTCCTTGGACACACAAAGGAGAAAGGTTTTAAACTCCATGGATATCCCCTATAGTTACAAGAAGAATACAGCCACATTATTATTATTATTATTATTATTATTAATATTATTATTATTATTATTATTATTATTATTATTATTATCAAACCTGCTTGCTTTTATCAAGTTCTCTTAGATATCTTCAATGATTTTAACTCATCAATCAAGTGAAGCAAGTTGTTGTTGTAAGAGTGTCCACCTTTCTCTATAGTCCTTTTGGCAGCATGAGAAAGATTTTTTTGCTTTCAACCTCATTTCTTTGCTCTCTTGACCTCTTCCCATCAAAGGTATAGCTCAAACTAAAAAAACATTGGGTTGCCTCTCACGGGCTAGGAAAGATCGCTTGAGTTCCATTCTCGCCTCTCACAGACTAGGTATAACTCAAACTGAAAGACATTGAGTCGTCTCTCACAGGCTAGATTAAATCACTCGAGTACTATTCTAACTACTCACAAGCTAGATAACTCGAACTGAAAGACATCAGGTTGCCTCTCACAGGCTAGGTAACTCAGACTCGAAAACAGAGTCGCCTCTCCCAGGCTAAGCACGATACGGACAGAATATTACTCGAACACCATCCTCACCTTTCACGCGTTTGGTGACTCATCTCGATAACAATCATATAAAAATCATGTATCTCACAAAAATACATACACCCTCAAGAGTCATCTTCTTTACAACTTTTATGTTCATGTGTCAATTACTGAACTGAATCTTAAAAAACAAAAAGTAAAGATTTCTTATTTAGACTGAATGGCCAGTTTTTCAGTTTTTCAGTTTTGCATTGTTCTACGCTGTCCACTTGAGAGTTCCTCAGTTATTTCAGATGACACCACCCTTTATATACAAAAGCAGAAGAAAAACATCTTTAAAAGTAATTGCTTTTTATGCTAGTACACATATTCCAGAAACATGTATTCTAGTTAAAGAATGCTTAGCGTTGGTTTAATCAATTGACCTTATCTCCAATGAAGTTCAACATTCTTGAAATTTTTCGTATGCAAAGCAGATGGCATCAAAGTAATGTTAGTTTCGATGATATCATTGCTAGTGTAACTTCAAAAAGGGTGTGTCAGGCAGAATCAGACAAGTTGCCAATAAATTGGCAATCACTAAAATTATAGAAGCTTTCACGAATCCAAATATGAAGCTCAATCATCCATTGTCACAAGCACTATACCACAGAAAATTTACTATGCTTAATTTGCTACTGAGCAATTGAAGCTTTGATTCTTGACAACACAAGTAGCTGCGATGATAACATTAGATTTTTGCAACTATTGATATTAAACTATTAAACTCTAATTACAATTATTGAAGACTCACAAATACACAAATAAGCAATATACTATATTCCTATATTATATATGCAAATAGCTAGGACAGCCAAGCAAGCAGTACATAACATGACAACTTTATGCCAACAATTATAAATCAATAGAAGTTCAAGTGATGAAATTCATCCCAAAATAAATTGTTGTTGCTGATAACCAACCAACGGAAAAGTACTA